>CM028380.1:142156906-142259030 GCA_013146195.2 Codonopsis lanceolata
CTCTTTCAACAATGGTATTATCTTGAAAGAAGATTCACTTATGATGGTGTTTAACATACGTGACAACTTCGCCCCAAGGTACTACTTTACTCTGCTATTCTTAATATCATCTTTTGATTGGCCTTTAATTGTTCTCCTGCTGCTGATGCTATATTTCATGTGTATTATGTGTTTTTTGGTTACTTCCATTTTCCGTAATTTATGACCTCTGAGGTTAGTGGTACATTCATACATCTTGTAGTATTTGATTTGTAATTTCAAGGGAAGAAGCTCATATTTGTTACAAATAATTCAACAAAGTCCAGAAGGCAATATGCAAACAAGTTCTTATCCCCTGGAATTTCTAATAGTGAGGTTAGTTTTGGCACTGATATACTTTCACATTTAATGTTTAACCCGTCTTCGGTTTGATGTCTCCATCCAACGAATGCACATTTTGTTCTACTCTCTTTATTTGCTATCAAAATTACGCAGGATATGTATTTGCTTTGTGAATTGCTTGATTATGGTTTATAATGCTTGGATTAATATAATATTGAGAATACACATATTCCTTGGCTATAGAGTTATGTTCTTGGAATGTGAAAAAGTTTATGTTAACTAAAAACATTATTAGTATTCAGCCTCTTTCCACTTTTACTTGTGATGATGTTTGAATTCTTGAAACATCTCGATTTTAAAGAAAAATTGCAGCATAAAATTTTAATACAATTTCATAAATGTGTAAAGTTTAACGTTTTAAATTTTAGTATGAAAAGATTAATTTTAGATCTTATAGATTGAATAGTTGTTTTAGGGATTATTGAGAAACTAATTTCTTAAATGAATTTTTGGTATTTAATATTAATAATGTTAATGAAGATAATAGTTCTCCACATAAAAAAAATATCTTAGAGTATGAAGAGTTCAACATAACTAATAAAACAAACACAAATTTTAAAACAATACCTTAACTCATGAGATTTTATTTATAATCTCTCACGTTTTATTGCTATTGGTGTGGTTTCCATAGATTTCTCTCTCTCTCTCTCTCTCTCTCTCTCTCTCTCTCACACCCAATACCTTCAGATAGGGGTATACATGATTCGATTCGGTTTTGGCTAAAATCGCAAACTGAACCACCCCTATCGATTTTAAAACTTCTCAAACCGAATCGAACCACTCTATTTGGTTCGGTTTTATGGTTTCAAAAAAAATTTAATTAATCAACTTGGAAGTTGACATAAACCAATAGCACTAATAAATTATCAAAGATACTAGAAACTTTTAAGAAAATTAATCAACTTGGATGCACAAAGAGCAGCACAAATAAACAAAACAAATAGGCTAGAATGTTTAGTGTTTTTTCAACTTTGAACCGTAATTAGATTTAGGGTTCTTTTCGTGTATTGACTATTAAGCAATTTGAGCCCATGAGTTGTATCAAATATGAAATATAAATCTAAAGATATGGAGGATATTGGAAAATGAACAGGAGTACATGACTATGTGGTATGTACCTGTCAAACACAAATGAAAAATTAAAAATATAAAAAAGTAAATTAGTAATTAGGGGATGATAATATATATATATATATATTATAAAAAAAATTATAAGGGCGGTTCGGTTCAGTTTGATATAAGAAATCGCAAACCGAACCGAACCATTCTAACTTCAAAACCGAACCAAACCGTTCGATTCGATTCATCGATTCGATAGTTTTGACGTACACACCTACCACCTGGCTATAAAAAATCACTATAAAAAAATTATGTATATTATCTCCATAACATCTCAACTTTACTTTACATATTTAATACTACCTCCGTTCCAGGCAAAAAGTTCACTATTTCATTTTGGGATGTTTACTAAAAGTATCATTTTCTTAAAACGTTTAACTTTCAAACGGGTACTCTTTATCCGAAACAAAGAGAGTATTAGCATATTAATTATTGTAATTATATATTCCCTAATGATTGTAATTATAAACAATTCTAATAGTAGTTAGTATCTCCTAATTAATAGATTTTTCAAATATGAGCTCTTTGAGTAGAGAAAAAGAGAATATTATTTTTATTTGTAGGTGCGTTATACGAGTCCATATCTCATGTATTACAAAAGTGTACCACTCATGTATCCTCAAACATATTTGAACATGAATCATCCATGGATCATAGCTTAGTGATACACAAGTGGTATACTTTTGTGCTACAGGAGATCTGAGGAGAAAAGGATAGAGATATACCTACCTTCAATGTGTTTGGCATTAGTTTTATGATTTTGAGCTTTATTTTTTTCTTAATAATTAAAGATAAATTAAGAGAGAGAGAGAGAGAGATGATAAAACACTAAATGGTAGTGGAGAACAAAAACTAAAAGGTTACAAGTTCAACCTTTGCTCACTCGTCAAACGCAAACAAAGATCACCAAACTCGACTCAATTTCATAAAGGATCAGACATTTTCATGCCATATGTTATATCAGTCTGCACACTTATAACACAAACATCTTCGGAACAAAGTAAGGCCGACGACAAACACTTGAAGAGTCATTTCAGCTTTCTTCATCTACCAAAATGGTTGAACCATCTCCCACTCCAACGTCCGTCAAGGATCCCATATCATCTTCAAGCAAACTAGGCAGCGGGGATCCCTGCAAATTAAATGCTTACTTCATTGCCCAACAGGAAGAATTAAAAACTACTACTAAACAAGAGTCCATCAGTCTTTTCCGTTGTCAAAGGGCCCTCCCCCTCCTCCTGCCCCATCCCTAAACAAAACAAGTAATACCACAAGAGCCTTGAAATGAAACCACTACTATTCTCCAATGGAAGTAACAAATCCATAATTGGGACAAAAAACTGATTTGAGTTGAGTAATACGGGATACTTCTTTTTTTTGGATAACGCTGAAAGTTAGAATTCCCTACTGATCACCTACTAAACCCAACCCATGAGATTTGATAATGTAACCAACAGTAAGATGAGAGACCACTCTAGCACTTGTGATACTAGCAATCCTAAAGTTCTCCCAAGTCACTGATATATCAGAATAATCACAACAGAAACACAATTGGGACGAAGACTGAGCTGACCAGAGTTTAATCTTATCACCACAAGGTCGAGTAAATATATCATTGTCAATTGTCAATTGAAGATGTTAAAAAACAAACCTCTTCTTGAAGAAACAATACTGGCTTGATCGACTTTAACTTGAAAAAGCTCTGACATAGAATCTTTAGCTTGCCAATCTAATATTTGCAAAAAATAAATATTTAGCCTCTTAAAGTGAACCGAGAAGTGCATGTGCTCACATAAGAACAATGCCTTGTTACCGTGGTGGTTGCAGGCAACTTCTTTGTCAATGATGGCTTTTCACCCATTGATGGTCCAGTACACTTCAGAGTGACGGCTGCAAAGAGCAATCATAAATCGCAACACTATTAACATCTTTAATACTTAACAGGGAGAAGCTAGGATTTGGCCTAAAAGGGGGCGAGAATATATCGAGAATACAATGTTGGAATTTACTATATAAATTTCGCTCTCATTTGGAGCAAAATCATGTCATGTGATATTTTTTTCTAAAACAATGGGGGGTAAAGTGCTATAAATAATCATCTTTTCGTACTAAAATTAATTTTAAAAAAACTAAAGGGTATTATTTGACACTTCCTCAGAATAGAAGGGGGGCTGGAGCCCCCATTCCCTTGGGTGTAGCTCCCCCCTGCGTAAGAGCAAACTACAAGCACTAATTAAGTAATTATTCTCCAAAAAGAAATTGGAAAAACTTAATATTCATACAAATAAGCCCTGAAGCCATTTTCTGAGGGCCTGCTGAGCCATTTGATGGCCTTTCATCCTCAATTCCATGATATGCTTTAAGTTCGGTGAATCTGCGGACAGGTTCCAAGTCATAATAAGAGGAAAGAACATCAACAAAGTTATTTCACTAAAGCTGGGGCATAGATGATAAATAACAAAATGACTGCAGTTTTTTTAATTTCATTTAGATATTTCTTCTGTTTAGTTATGAACTTTTCATAATAATTTAATTCTCATTCGAATGATCAGCTATAATATGCATTGTGTAAACCCAAAAAACACCTTACGTCAAATCAAATCATAGAAAAACTCATAAGAGTTAAAAAGATTCTTACTATCGGAATAAGGATCTAAAATTCTTCTCCAAAATGCATACATTAATAAACCTTTTCCTAAAGATATCAATCAAATACCACATACTTTCAGTTAATGATGTATAAAAATTATGAATACTTTAAACACCCTTTCTAGCATAACTTCATTAGAAGTTAGCAGCTAACGAACAGAGGACTGCGAGAAACACAGATCAGTCTTCCAAAATTACCTGGGGCTAAGTTATTTCACTAAAGCTGGGGCATAGATGATAAATAACAAAATGACTGCAGTTTTTTTAATTTCATTTAGATATTTCTTCTGTTTAGTTATGAACTTTTCATAATAATTTAATTCTCATTCGAATGATCAGCTATAATATGCATTGTGTAAACCCAAAAAACACCTTACGTCAAATCAAATCATAGAAAAACTCATAAGAGTTAAAAAGATTCTTACTATCGGAATAAGGATCTAAAATTCTTCTCCAAAATGCATACATTAATAAACCTTTTCCTAAAGATATCAATCAAATACCACATACTTTCAGTTAATGATGTATAAAAATTATGAATACTTTAACACCCTTTCTAGCATAACTTCATTAGAAGTTAGCAGCTAACGAACAGAGGACTGCGAGAAACACAGATCAGTCTTCCAAAATTACCTGGGGTGAAGCTTCTTGATTTCTTCCAGATTGCAATGCAACTTCGACATTACCTGACGTACATACCTGTAAGAATTCTTAGTTAGATTCCATTTGGAAAACTTGCATGCTTTCTACAATATAAAGCTAGAGAAATTTTTTGTCTATACGATCCCAAGCCTTTTTCAAATAAATATTATCTTCTCCCTGCTCCTTTCTTCTCCACTCGCCTCTGTACAAACCTTACACATAACTTGTAACTAATCATCATGATCATGTTTCACCAATGCTCTAATCTAATCTTGGCTGCAAGTCTGCAACCATGAGATGAATACTGGCTCACCTCCTTAAGCTATTTTACCCAACATTAATCCTTAAACATAAGCTCTTGACATTGAATAAGCTTCCTCCCTCTCATTGTACTCTCTTGCTCCCTCCATCTCTACGTTTGTGGCTCAATTTTATGAGTTTTGGATCCCTAAATTCTCATACCCCAATTTTAACCAAAAATTGAAAATAAATAAAAATTCAAACAGATGTCTCTGCATAAATGTACATACGAAAGATGACCCCTTAATTATCTGGTCGTGAGTTATCAATAAGCGTTTTGGCGAACTCAGGGTATTTTTGCGTATGCAACAAAAGCATTAGAGGTGGTCCAGTTTTTCAAGATTTCTGTTAATGACATCCAGTAGGGCACATGCAGACAGACTGCGCCTTGGGGCGCCAGGGGGGGGTACTGTTGGGTGAAATAGTTCAAGGTAGTGACCCTTGAACCTGAACTATTCAAGGAGCTTACAGTAGTTTTCCTCTCTGTGGAAACGTTAAATTGAGCTCTACAGCATACAATAAATAGAACTAACCTAAATCCTGTTTTATTTAACTGGAAATTTTCAACACAGAAGTCTAATAGTAACCAAAAGGCCTGCATTATAGATGGACTTATATAAAATAAACTGGAAATTATCAATGGACGCTAGTTTAAAAGCTTGACCCAATACGGAATTCAGGTTTACCAAAAGTTAATACAATTGCTTATGAAAAGAAACAACATACCGAATCTCAGAGTCCTTCCGCTCTCGAGGAGTGATCTGATAACATAGATATAACACAAGTTCAACATGTTCGAAATAATTTGAGAAAGTAACAACCGCAGCCAAATATGCTCTCCAAAATTTACCTTACTCCCATTTAATATTTCAATTTTTGCTAAACGAGCTATCAAAGTAAATCTTGGAATTCCACCTCTCCCTGGATCAGTTATTGGATTCTCAGAAAGCCTTACATCCTGCGGAATTGGCCCAACAAAAATTATAGACTACGTCAATGCAGTGGAGTTGACTATCCAATCGAGAGCTCAGTGATATTTTGTAAAATTGTCATATAAATGTATATAAACAGTTGTGCTCATATAATACCATTTTGCAGCTGATGGGCGTTATAATTTTCCTAGGTAAACTGAGTGCTCGGTACATGTTTATTAAACTTGACTATAAATGTAGAAGAAGCTTACTTATCAAAAAAAGAAGAAGTTCAATTACACATTTGAAGGATCATATCAGAAAACCTTACCCTCAAACTAGGATAACAATTCAGAGAATCAATGGAAGGTAGATCCCCAATGTTATTACCTCCTGTATGGTGCAATGAGTAACAATCAATGAAAGCACTCAAGTAAAGACCAGAATCAATTTATCAAAAAAAAAAAAAAACATAATCAAGGAAAATAAGATTATATAGTTATTATCAGTTACCAAGAAGAAGGCAGCGTAGATTCTGGAAAGGCCTACAGCTTTTGTCAAGTGGTTCATAGCTTTTTCCCAGTTCATGTCGTGTACCATTATCAGGGTGCCAAATGCACTCTATCTTATTGTTATTCAAATGAAGCTGCTCCAAACTGGATGGATTATTTACATTGGATTAGCTACATAAACTTTTATGCTAATTCTCAAATATGCACTATATATACATGTGTGTGTGTGTGTGTGTGTATATATATGGTGAAGGTTTCAATGGTTACTTTTTCTCACTAACCATAGATGGTTACTATTATATTATCCATTGGATAAAAAATAAAACGTTGAGATTCATTGGGTAGTTGGATAATGCAATTAATTCACCTCAAAATAATACAAACTATTAATTGCATTAATAATTTAAGCCTTTTATGTTTGATCCAATGGATAATATAAATAGTAACCATTGAAATATATACATATACATATGTGTGCGTGTGTGTATATATATAAATATATATTTACTTTTTTTTATAAGTAATAAATAATATATATATATATATAATATATATATATATAATGAAGCAAAGAAGCAAGCACATTCTCCTTTCCAACACCTTCTCAGTTGAGAAAGCTTCAAGATTTCCCCCCAATCAATTAAGTGATTATATTCCAAATTGAGAAGCCGCAGAAAATCAAATCCTTGGACTTTAGTGGACGATGTAGGCTGGGTAAAAGGAAAAAACCAAATCAATTATGTGATAGAATATTACAAGCAATATCCAGGTATTGTACTGTATAAGATCAACTTAAGTTACTTAAAAAATAAAACTGTACAAGTGAACAGCTAGAAACATCTGTTCAAGAACTGGAACAGTAGCCTAGTGCCCCTCCTCACCCACAACAACAACAAAGTATATAGCCCCAAGACAAAAAAAAATGGGTGTGTATATAATAGTTGCTCTAATGTTAGAAGTTCTCGAACTCCACAACAAAGGATAGGCAATGAGAAGTAAAGCAAGAAAAATAAAATAATCGAAATAAAGCTACCTAAAACCTTGATAAACATCAGAGATCACCTACTGGTGCTCCTAGAGACGAAGATCATAGAGATGTGTGGAGTCGTGGAATGCCCTGAGAACTCATGCTCACAACATAGATATTTTTTATGATGCAACAGAAGCTGTATCTGGAACTTTCCAGAGTAGGTGGTACAACAAGGCCACTTGCAAGAACTCCCACCCATATAGATAGAGGGAAAAAAACGTGCAAACGAAGAGCACGTCCCCAAACATCTATTCAAACATGAGTTTCCCTAATAAGAATGCTTAGGCTGCTGCCCAAACAATATCAGCAGGGATGGATTTAGGATATTTTAGTACTTCTGTGGCTGTGGGTTTGAGGCCGGTGGGGCAGTCGGGTTTTAAGAGTTCACATGAAAATCTAATAGATTTATGCAAGTCTAGAAGAGGAGCTTTATATAAGAAGCTAGGGGTTGATTGGAGGGGGTTGACTTCCCCCAACACCACACACACACCCCCTCAACCCCCAAAGGAGTGTAAAAAATTCCATGTAGCCAGCTCTTTGTATAGGTGACAGGAGCAAGGAGTTTGGTGTTGGTTAGTAGCATGCACTTATCTTCACACATAAAAGATAAGCATAATCTGTCAAAATGATTTAAATTTGAAAATTTGAAGTTTGTACAGAATAAAGGTGAATTACAAACCGTTATTTCCCTTAACTTATTTGCCATCAAATGTAGTTCTTCGATGGCTGGCAGTGAATCTTTAAGTACTTCAACCTGCCAGTCAAGTGAATAATACTTGAACTAGAGTTGACTAAGCTTAACTGCTTAAAGGAAATAAGAAACGTATATGATGTTGCTGACCTGGACCCAACTTATGCCAGTATTGTTCAAAACTAAAATACGAAGATTCGTTAGTTGGGACATTCCAAAAATATCATGTGACATAATATTGCTTGATAGATTGAGAGCCGCAAGAGCTGGCAGCCCACAGCAGATGGTTTCAACATCCTGCGATAAAAGGCAACCAACCAAGAGAAAATGATTATCCAGCTCCAACCATCTAGTACTTCTAAACAAGTTATAGAAGGAATAGTGTGTGCATGCATAAAATATAATTTACACTGTGTCCTCTACTGAGAAAAGAAAGAAGAATCTGCTCTCACAGAGTATGTACAATTTCTTACGGAGTAAACTAAGTTCTTTTGGTACCAAAAAGTTCTGGCTTGCTTGGTGAAAACAAACAAATTGCTCATCAAGGAAATTCCTATCTAATTTTCAGTAGGATAAATTCAGATTCTGTTCCTCCTACTACATGATAGACACTCTCATCTTTTGACTCATAATTAAAGAAGGATGAAAAAGGAAGGGTAAAGTGGTAAAAGTGTTGTCATAAAAAGGAAAGTTTCAAACAAGACAATTATTTTGGGACGGAGTAAAAAGGAAAGCAGGACAATAATTTTGGGATGGAGGGAGTATATTATTATATGAGTCTAAACTTCAAAGTATATTTGAATGAAGTGTGCAGCATGTGAGGAAGGGAAAAGGGGGAAATTAAACCAAATTGTCACATAGTTTCATCGTTCCAAGACCCCATGAATCTTCTTGGGTTTATTCTCTACTTAAGGTAAACTTCCACTTAAATTGTATTAAGTATATTACAGAGAAATGCTTCCACTGCACGCTCTTTTGAATTTCTGAATGGATATAAAAGTAAATATCAGCCATAAATAATCTCACCCAGGTGTATCATGTAGCACTAGAACTAATGAATGAAGATGAAAATATTATTATTTCCGAAAATTCTCTCAATGTTCTGAAAAGATATCTGCAGGAAGAAATAATACTTTTTGAAAACCAATTCTGTGCATGGTATGCCAGATACAAATGTGCTTATGAAAAACTCCATTAATCAGATGTCAGATATTGAAGTATATATGAATAGCTTCGAACAAAAGAATTTTAACTAAAAATGCTAATATGATGCGATGAAAATGCAAAGATACATACTTGCCACCTGCAAAGCAAATTTCCAGACAGATCGAGCTCCTTCAGATCTGCAGTGTGTATAAAGAAAATTAATAAAAATGACAAATCTCATTGCCCCTAAATGGCAGAAGATATATAGTAAAGTCATACAGAATCACTTCATGTACTGTCTTAACTCTTAAGAGTCTAACAAGTATGTTTCTCTGAGTAACATAGTGAAGTTATAATTAAAAAAAAAAAAAAGACATAAGGCAATTAACTTACTTGGTAGAGTCCGACTGATTTCACAAGGGTCTTCAGAAGAGCTAATCCCTAAATAAGATACTGATGCACCTGTCAACTCCTCAAATCTGCTCAGTTTGTCTTCAATCTTATCTTTACCTAAGAGATGAATAGATACCCGTTGCTTGCTGGCAGAAAGGACATACATTTCATCTGCATCATATAGAAATTGGATTTCAAATCAGTCATCTTCCAACGATATCATTACTGTATAAAAGCAAAAGAGAAAGACCACAGCTAAGAAAAGCGGGGGAAAGATTAAATTACTAAAAATGTGAAGTCCAGGTAACTGTACATTTCATGCTACAGATCAAGCTGCATCTCAGTGTTTAGATATTATACATGTCAGAATACAAACTAGTAGCTCGAAACAGGACCAAAAGCGCTTCCTTCTTCGCAAAGACAATCAGGACCTACCATCTTTTGGAGGTTACAATCGCATGAATTAGACGCTGATCAATCTCTAATTTTATGCGGCTGTTACATTATAACTGTATCTTTTTACAAAAATACTGCAACTTTGCATTCATGCTCATAGAATCATACTTTAATGAATTTCTCTCAATTTATTATGTTATATAGTGATACGGTTACAACAACGGTTACAACTGGTAGCTAGTCTTCATCATGTAGCTATCTTAAGCATTATGTGTTGGTGCAGTTAGTGGATATCATGTGCATCATGGTTAGTTAGTTTAGTTAGAGGAGATTATGCCTAGAGCTAATCTCTCCCACATATTTGTTACTTCGTTGTTGTGTACTGCTTTAAGACTGTTAATAATCTTAAGAATGTTGAAGAAAATTATCCAAGTCTCCCTCTAAATTCTTCCCTAAATATTTATTGTTCTATCTAGTTCTTATCAGATAGTTCCAATTTTTAAAACAAACACTGAAAAAGAGTTAAGATGTTGATACTTAGATTTTAGTCCATATTCCATAGCTCAGAAGTTACAATGTTAATGCTCATATCTTTCTCATGGACATGTTTAAAGTTTACTTGAGGTATTTTAGTCAGTTGCCTTCAATTTTTATTTGCTTTCCAAACTCCAATTTGTATTAACTAGGCAAGAATTCAAAAAATCGAGTGGGCCAAGTCCCGTACCTAAAGTAACTATACTTCCCCCACTATTATAACAATCAACAAAGTTCAAAACAGAAAAAATGGAGAAGCATTTGCATCACTAATTTAAGGGTAAATATACCTTCTTCTTCTCTCGTTGAAGCGGTTGCATACCGCAATCGGAGAGCCTGCAAGAGTGAAATTCCGGGGCTCAAATTGTGGGGACGAACGAAGGATGCTGATTTGGGGGCGTTAGCTTGAAAATATCGAACCCCATTCACAGAGCCATCGTGTTTCCCATCGTCCTCGTTGTCCCAATCGATTCCAACCCAGTCACCTTTATACCCCTCAACTGGCCCGATGTATTTAACAGTCCCGACTCGCCGGCAATTTCCAGCCAAGTGGACTCGCTGGCCGACGTTGAAGTTGGATTTGATCGAGCCTAGCTTCTCGAGCTCACTGGAGCATTGCATTTGGGATCGATACGTGTGTAACGATCAGCTCGTTTTGTGTCCAATGTGTGCGAATGGTGGCTGGTAAATGTTCAATGATTGTGCAGAGGGTTGAAGTTTTTGACGCCAATTATTTTTGAATCTCGATCGGTTTGGTTAAGCTGTGCAGTCGAGGAGTAGCATAGTTGGATGAGAAGAGAGGGACGATTTGAAAACCGGTTCACTTTAGACTTTCGGGTTTTGTAATGTATTACCGGTGCGAAAACTCACTTAGCTTATCACAAAAAATAAAAATTACATTTTAGTCACTGTACTTTGTTAAAAGTGTAACGTTAATCACTCAAATACCCCCAATTTAATGTGTTTTATTACTATTTGTTTCCCATACTTCTTCTCCCAATTTTGTTTCAGTTCGAATTTGCCTTGCCTCGTTCAACAACTTGGCCCTTCTCCTCTTGAGTCATATAAACGATCATACGAATATTTATTTTTTTGTAAGACGGATCCTCTTTATCCAACTCACTATGTGTTTTTTTTTTTTTGTGTAAGACGAATCTTTTTTATTCAACTCACCGTGTGTTAATGAGTTGAGTCGTAAGAGAATGGGACTCGATCTTACCGTAACACATTCATACTAAATAGTAAATTGACGGCTCAATAGGTCACTTTCAATTCAATTCAATTGATCCGCGTCGAAACCATCTTTGTCCCCTTCGAAAAATGAAAAATGAAAAATTTGTTCTTCCTCTCGTTCAACTTCATTTCTAGCTAGATGTTGTTGGCTCCGATTTTTTAAGGACTCCTCTTGAGAAGCCCTCAAAGTCTCGTACACAACACAAATACACTTATCGGAAACTCGGAATTAGGTTACTTCTAATCCGTCGGTTTCAGGGATTTTGTGGCATATTTGATTGCTGGAGACTTTGAGATTTTTGAAACAGGGCTCATTACACTTGGATTGAAGTTCTCTGAATGTCTTGATTTCTCACAAAACTTTGATCAAGCAGATTATGTGTCCTTCACTGGCGTCATTGCTCCGGTTCTCTTGCCGTTCAAATCCATCGTCGAAAATAGGGAAGAAATGTTCTAAGGAATGCAAAGTAAAAATTGGGAAACGACTAAGGTTATAGGGATTCGATTTTTAGGATCGTTCTTCTGGTTCGAGTGGGGGAACTGCTTTTACGGCTGAGGTTGGGGATCAAGAGTGTTGATTGAAGGCGCTGAGGTAAGGGAGGTGTGAGATAAAATGGTGGTAGGATTTGGGGATTAGGGTTTGTGGGGAGAGAGAAAGAGGTGGACACAAAACAAATGATTTTGTTTAGAAGCCTTAAGTCCACGTGCATGACATTTGTCACAATTATGGGCATTTTAGTCTTTTCAAAGAGTTATGTCTGATAAAACTAAGAGCATGAACAACAGTTTGGATCAAATAACTCAAATCAAATACCAAATCAAACATAACCTATTAAAAATTAATAAAATAATCAATTTGATGCTCATTTGATTCAAAACTAAAAAACTCATATAACAATGACACAGAATCCAATACTTTTACATATCATATCATATTTATCTCCATTGCTTTATTTTATTTTATTTTAAGAAAATGACTAAAAACTTGAAAAAATCATAGAAAATTTTTCTAATATCTAAATGAAACAAACAAAGTCTCTATTTATAGGTAAAAATGTATACTATAATTCAGGGAAAAATATAAAAATATAATTTTTTTGATCGAAAATTGACCAAGAAAAACGAGGTGGAAAAGAAATTGAGACCATTAGCAAGCTGCCATGTAGAAAGGGGAAGTGGAAAGGGGAGGACAGGAGGCGCTCGGTGGCTGTCGGTCACAAGCCTTTTATATATATATATAATTTTGGCCTTTCAAACGTCGCAGTTTTGTGCCTTTAAAGGTCAAAACGGTGTAGTTTAATGGTTTGGTCGATTGGTTTGATTTTTTTTAATTTGGTTTTGATTTGTAGCTTATATTGATCCAAATCAAATCAAATCAAATAAGAATTATATTAGATACACTTTAGATTCACCGTTGTGAACTAAGATTTGATTTAATTCAGTTTAATTTGGTGTTTGATCCTCCGTTGTTCCTCCTCTAATAGCATTCATTTTATGAACACTTGATAAAATACAGTTTATTAAAGCGTGAAAATTGCATAGTAAACTTAACAGACTTTTCGATAGTACAATAATGAAATTGATAATTAATCATTAATTCTAATAATTTGAGGTTCAATGTTCCCATTTTGTATCAATTGAAGTGTCTTTATTAGGGGTGTAAGTGGTTCAGTTTGATTTGGTGTATGTCAAAACCACAAACCGAACCGCTCTTATTGGTTCAAAAAATATTAAACTGAACCGAACCGAACCGAACAAGGCTTGGAACCGAACCACTCGGTTTTGTTTGATTCAGTTCGATTTTATGGTTTATATAAATAATCTTTAATCAAATTAACCAACATTTAAAATAACAATAAAAATAAGATTTAAAATTATAATTAACATTAAAATTAGGAAATAACCTACTAATAACAAATTATCATAAAGAAAACAATACAAATTCCAAAATTAACAAACAATGAAAGTAATAATAATTCTCTAACAATCAATATTTTAGTTGGTTTAGTATGTGTGTGTGTGTATATATATATATATACTAGATCTTCATGTCCGTGTCTATGGCACGGTGTCAGTATATCTGATTTCATCAATTGAAATGATAGTGCCTAAATAGAAGGTGCAATTTAAAAAAAAAGTTACATTGAGTGGTACATTACTTTAAGTGATAGTTGAGGGATTGATGTTTTATACTTTTATAAGGGGTGACTGCTCAGAAGATTAATCAGGGTGTGACTTTGTAATATGAAGATAAAATATAGGGAGAAGAAAAAAGGGTGACTGTAGACACCTAAATTTCGTACCCCTGGTATATGACATATCATGAAGTATCAAGACCTGTTAAAAGGACTAACGAATGTCAAGTTACAGGGTTAAAAATGTAAAAGAAAAAAAGAATGCATAAACAGTGAATTGCAGGGGGCCAAAGTGCCAAAATCAGAACAGGAAAGGCATGGGCGCAGCCCACACCCCACTAGGGTGCGGCGCCCACAGAGCCTAAATTTTTTTTTTTTCTGTTTATACTTTAATATAATAATAGTTATATTTTCTTTCTGTTTAAATTAGTTTCTTTTCCGTTCTTACTTTAAATGTAATAATAGTTACATTTCCTTTTGTTTAAATTAGTTTCTTCTTCCGTCTTTACCTTAATGTAAAGTAGTTATAATTTCTAGCAGTTTATTTAGTTCATTTCTTGCATACACTTCAGAATAAGAAATAGTTATATTTCTTATTATTTAATAAATTTATTTCTTACTTATACATGTAATGTAAATAAAGTTTGTTGTTAGTATAGATGTCTTATCCTTAAAATAACTTATAAAAATATTATAATTATTCTTTAAATTGTATTATTTCAGTTGTAATTTTGTTTTCTTTTGTTTAATGAATGTAAAGTTATTTTTCTTTATTTCTTTCGTTCGTATATAAATGTATTATTTTGAGCCAAAATGTATAAAATAAAACAAGCATATTGATAAACTCATTGTGAGACAGAAATGACGAGTTGAGTGTCTAATCCCTCCTAACTCGTAACTTAGCCCCCGAACCCATATATCTGGTATGTTTGGTTTTTCTCTGTTTAACCATAAAATAGAGGTGACGACTCTGTAACACATTTTTTGAGTCCACAATTGAGGCCGAGCGTATTACACACGCTTCGAAGTTTCGAAACCACCCCACCTTTCAGTGACGCGGATCCGGTTAAAAACGGGGCACTCACAATATTAATTGTAGGGGGTGACTTGTAATAGGAAAAGAAAAAATAGAGTTAAAATAGATAACTACTCACACATGTGAATGTGATGGTGAATCTCAACCGTTAAATTTTTAAGATAATTTAATCTCAACCTCTGAATAGCCATAGTCAATTACCTAGAATATGAACTCTATTGTATATTAGATATTAACTAGTTTTACACACGTACGTTAAACGCACGGATAAAAATATTTTTTAATTAAATAATATTCAAGTAAAACGAAGAAACAAATCAAAATCAAAAGAATAAATTAAGAAAAACAATGTTGGAAACAACTACTTTAATATAAATATATCATTTTACTGGTATTATTATGGATTTTAAATTTTTTTATACACAACATCATCTTCATCGGATATTAATATATTCAAGATAAAACGGTTTGTTACCCTAAAAATTGTTATACGATACTACCAATGGAAATTGTCATATCTGGAACTTGAAATACAACCTCACATTTAATGGAGACAATGACATTTTTGGAATAAACATTTTGTCTCCATCATTGTTTTTATTAAAAAAAAAATTAGCTTCAACAACGTGATTCTTAAGCTTAGTAATGATTAGTCATGTTCCATTAACAAGGTCAATGTTTCTTAACAATATCACCGAAACACTAATCGTAAGTGTTAATTCATGGTTCGACAATTTTGAATACTTTATATTATTCAAAAACTCCGTAGAGTAAATGTTTTCAAACAAACTTGTATTGTTCTTACCCTCAACATAGAATCTGAAGTCAAATAAGTTCTTCATTCTATGTCATTATTATAAAACATATACTCATTTATGGTGTCAACAACATCAAGTGTCGGAACAAAGATAACTCTTCCTTGCAAATATGACACATCATCAAAAGACTCCAAAAATGACGGATATATACTTTCAATAATTTACTCGATCAAATTATCTGATGCATTAACCAAAATATCATTTGGAACTTCTATTGTTACAACACAATTATTTTCACTACCATATGTACCGTCGTCGATACTTAAAATTCACTCAGAAAATGCCTTCAACACGAGAGCAAGTTCGTCATTGTCAAGAGTTTGTAGTCTTATGTTTTTTGTAAGTTTCAAAACTTTGCAATGTGTCCATAAATAGTACAATTTTGTGATCATGTTAACAAAAATCATATTGAATTCTTACAACTTTACCCTTACTTTTTCTACCAACTTTAATTATAGTCACATACTCAAAGGCATTAAAAGAAATCACACATTTCACCAATATTTATAATACAGTAAACTACTTTTTATTAAATGGTGTGTCGGGTTGTCAAAGAGAACCATATTTTGAAAACAGAGGGAGTATTTTATTTTACCGTCCGATATCTATTATATTCTAAATTTTTAAATATATTTCTCAAGGTTATTTTGAAAAGAATATAAAGTTGAATTTTTGAGATTTTGAATTTATTTGAAGAGATAACTTTATCTGTTACATTTCTTAATAATTTTTATTTAACAATTATTCATGTTTATAAAAAATATCTAACTTTATGGTTCGACAATATCAACTACTTCATTGTTTATTTCAGTTGGGACTAACTATTTCCTTGCAACTCTGACTTTGAGAATTCGGTCGGATCTTTGTTTGTGGATGTCTTTTAGGACGAATGGTTTGAAAGTCATAATAGTTGCAGTAAAAATTTTGGGTTCAAAATGTTTAAAGTTTATTTTGTGATGTTTTTTTTTTACTTTGTAGAAAAATTGGTTGAACATCCATAAAGAATATTCACAGACTTTTATATATATGTGATGGAAAATAAAAGATCCAATATGATATTGTGAATTGTATTGAGAATACCAACAGTTTGAGTGTATTCAAAGTTCCTAAAAATGTATAAATATATTATTGTCAACTTATCCAATAATATTAAATGGTTAGTATAAAAGCTAAAAAATAAAACAAAACAAAGTGTTTCACCTTCCAATGTTTCCATTTATGGAAATAAGTTTTAGGCGGGAAAATCACGGTTGTCATAATATATATATAGATATAGATGTAAGAGTGATGTTTTATAAGAGGTGATTGTTCAGAATATAATATTAATTGTAGGGGTAACTTTGTAATAGAGAGTTAAAAATGAATAACTATTCTCAAATATGTGAATGTGAGGGTGAATCACAACCGTTAATTTTTTTCAAGATAATTTAATCTCAACCTCTAAATAACTTTAGTCAATTGCACATGTGTGAGTATAAGATATATTGTATATTAGATATTATGACTAAATCAAAGGCCTAGATTATGCATATAAGATGATCCAAATGTTCAAAATAATTAAAAAAATGTAATATAATATATATTATATGATAAATAAATAAATAAATAAATATATATATATATAGGTTGGTTTGGTTCGATACAAAAAACCGTGAATTGAACCGAACCAAGCGGTTTTCCAATTTTTGAAAGCAAAACCAAATCGTTTTCGACCAAAACCGAACCAAACCGGCTAGTTTGGTTTGGTTCGATGGTTCCAATTTACACCCCTAGGTGTCGTTTGGTAGCCAGGATTAAGACCATATAGGATTAATAAGTTGAGTTCCATGATGTTTGGTACCCAATAGGTGGTCGGGACTAATAGCACGAGTTATCGGAAAAAGTCATTATCCCCTCATTATTAATACCAAGGAGGAGAGTGATATTATTAGCGCCCTCACTAAAAAAAATTGGGATTAACATTTGTAATCTCAAAACTACCCCTGATATACAAGTGAGGATTAATAGCGAGGACACTAATAGTACTGGGATTAATAATAATGCTTATCCTTATCCGACTACCAAACAAGCCCCTAGTCTTTACTTACAATTTTGCTATTAATTAGTATATGGTGATCAGTGATCACGTGCAACTCTTTACTCCTATAAGTTTTTGAGTAGGTCTCTGTAAGATTGTCTTACGGATCTTAATTAGTAAGACGAACCATTATCTCACAGCTTAACCCACCAACACACGGTGGGTTGGGTCCATCTTTCAAAAAATATCCGTAAGAGCATGAACAACGGTGTATCAAACACCGAATCAAACTGAATCTTAGCCCACAACGGTGAATCTAAAATATATCTAATCTAATTCTTATTTGATTTGGTTTGATTCAGATCAATATAAGCTACAAATCCAAACCAAATTTAAAAAAAAATCAAACCAACCGGTCAAACCATTAAAGTAAACTGTTTTGGTCTTTAAAAACACAAAACTGCGACGTTTGAAAGGCTAATTTTTATTTTTATTTTTTAAAGGCTTGTGGCCGACAGCCACTGAGCACCTCATGCCCTCCCCTTTCCACTCCCCCTTTCCACATGACAACTTGCTAGTGGCCCCAATTTCTTTTCCACCTCGTTTTTCTTAGCCAATTTTCGGTCAAAAAATTTATTTTTTATTTTTTTCCTGAATAAAGTACACATTTTTACATATAAATAAAGACTTGATTTGTTTCATTTGGATATCAGAAAAATTTTCTAGCCATTTTCTGAAAAAATAAAATAAAATAATAGAGATAAATATGGTAAGATATGTAAAAGTATTGGATTATGTGTCACTGTTGTATGAGTTTTTTGGTTTTGAATCAAATTAGTATCAAATAGATTATTTTATTGGTTTGTAATGGATTGTGGTTGATTTGGGTTGTTTGATCCAAACTGTTGTTCATGCTCTAAGACCGTCTTACTCAAATTTTTCCCTAATTTTTTATTTACTTTGCGCTTAATCATAATACATTTTGGTTTGATGTAATATTTAGATACTTGAAGAATTCTTTGCATCATTTTACGGTTAATCATCATAACTAAGCTTCACAATAGATTTAATTATAATCTGATCATGATCTATTACCTTATCCTATAAATCAAATCAGCTCCACAAACTAAAACATAGCAAATAAGATTTGATCCAAGTCATGATCCGTTAACAAAAAAATTGCTTAAATATCTTTTAAAAACACTAATAAATCTTTTTTATTACTCCAATTACATTAAAATTGTAAATTATTTACTATAACACTTGGTAAGAAGGTCACATTCACACAACATGTACTCATATAATGACTATTCAAAACAAAACCAAGGAAATAAGAACGAAATTTACATATGTTTCTTGAGTCACACTTCATTCATAGATGATCAGAGAAAAAAATTCATATTATTTTGAATCATTCCGATTAAATTAATGTACGATAAATTATACTTTAAAAGAATAGCGAGTAATTTGACACCTAGACTATTTTTGAGGCATAACTGATCGCTCATTCGTCCAATAGAAACAATATAAAGTGTTACATATTTTATTTTTAGATGATCTATAAATGTGTGTGCATATATACTATAAATATTAGAAATTCAGATTATACTAAGAATTAAATTTTCTTTCACTGACGGTGTAGAATCTTTTTTACACAAGTGACATTTGGAGCACGACACATGACCAACCAAATTCTAACAAAATCAAGACAAAGATTGCGATTGGTACAAGTCATGTTCCAAGGGCCGCTTGTGTATAAAAGATTATACACCACTGGCGAATGAAAAATTTTCTTTTATGCTATAACTCTTCCGTCCCAAAAAATGAGTGCTCATTTTTGTATAATTATTCTATTTTTACATTCACTGACTATCATGTCCTAGTGTTCACTTATAATGTTATTGGATAGAAACAAAGTGCATTAATGTATATACCTGCTACTAAAAGTAGTAAGGACCCCAAAATTAACTTTGTCAATCTAGTACTTTCTCCGTTTTGAAATTATTGTCTATCTTTCATTTTTCATATTTTCTTAAATAATTGTTTTTTTTTAAAACTTTTCCTTTTAAGAAAACACTTTTATCATTTTATTCTTATTTTTTCTACCTATTTTAATTATGACCACATACTCAAGGGTATTAAAGGAAACCACACATTTCACCAATATTTATAATCCAGTCAATTTGTTTTTCTTAAACGGTGTGCCGGGTCAACCCATACAATATTTTGAAAACGGAGGGAGTTATAAACAAAACATCGATACTTCATTCGTTCCAGACAAAAAATCTACTATTCAATTTAGAGATGTTTCGCTTAACAAAAATGTTAGGTTTACTACTAGTTCTACCACTATTGTTACCACTAAACATTGATAAATGTCAAATGTGTTTTAGTGAAAGATAATTTTCCCCTTCACTAAGACTTGGTGATAACAATAGTGGTAGAAAAAATGGTAAACCTAGCAATGGTGTTCACTTAAAAAGTATACTTTCAAAAAATTATTACAATGTCCATAACATTTCATCTTTACTCTCCACTTATGTTATATGCATATTGATTATGTTTAAGTATTTTATAATTACGATCAACTTCAATGATGTTAATATATTCCTTAATTATTAAAGGCCAAATTATTTTTCACCACCCAAAGTATCTACCAAATCCCAGTTTGCTCCCCCAAACTACGTTTTGTCATATTTTCATATTCAAAGTTGCCATCTTTCCCGGTTTGCCACCTACCATTCATTGTTGTTTCTAATCTAACGTTAACTTGCACGTGGTTTTCCATGTGCAGGGTAATCTACCGTTTTGTCACCATGATTGATTTCATTCAGTCCCCACTAAACCAGCACAAGCAACATTCAAGTATTCAACTGCATCAACAGCAGTAATTAACCCTGCCTCTTTAAAGAAAGACTACTATTTGCAGGCCTCATTATCACAAATCAGTATCATACGGCCAATTGGAGCAAACTCTCTGAGTAATATGTTAAGTTATGATTTTGGTTGCCATCCTTTCTTACCGTACAAATTGAAATGATAGTGTTTGGAGAAAGATGAGAGAGAGAGAGAGAGGGGAATAATTAGGTTAATCTTTTAATTAATTCATTGAATGAGCATCATTATTAATTAGGAGATTTGATATGATTTTGTGAGACCATCTAAATTAGGTATCTCAATAGATTGGATATGTATCGAATATAGATAAATTTGAATCCGATCTAAAACCTTATATTATCGATCCGATAATCCGACGGATCAAGTGTATGTCAATCCATATCTGAATCCGTTACTCGTTAACATATCCGATTAAATATATGATCCGATCCGAAATATAAATATATGGATAAAAAACAATTATAATATGAAAGGAAGGAAGATCAAAAGACAACATGCATATATAATTGTGTATATTATATATATGTATAATAAGAAATATGTTATTTTCGGATCAGATCGGATTCTTAACGGATTGGATATAGCTAAATCCATATCCGATCCGTTAATAAATAAATTATCGAATTCAAATTCGGGTTATTGGACCATTATACAAATCCATATCCGAAATTTTGAATCGAATTCGAATCAAAATTCGATCCATTGACAGACCTAATCTAAATGATTTAAACCAATTTTAGTTTACCAGACGTCACCTTCTAAAATTTTGTTTTATAGTTACTCTTACTCATGTAAAGTTAGTATCCATTTAATAATACTTTAATTTATACATTATAAGTGATGGTAGTAGAAATATTAAACTGTTTGGGCAGTGTTGAACTCCATGTGAAATTTGCGGATCCCCGTAAGTTCCTAGAGGGTCATTCTATCTATGTTTAATTTCTTGTTTTTCGAGCCTCGGCCCTCGCATGTAAAAAAAAAGTTAGTAAAAGTTGCTTTGATTAAAAATAGGAAACATTACGGTTAGTCTATTTTAGAAAATTTTCAACCGTCTTACATCTTGATATTAAAAAAAAAAAAAACACGTTTTACATCTTGATATTTTTAGAAACAAAAAAAATCATGTCATGCATCGTGATGCATGAAAGTCCCTTATAATGTCCATTGTGATGCATGATATCACGATGCATCAAGTGTCTTTTTTCGGTTTAAAAAAATATCAAAATATAAAGTGGTTGAAAATTGTCTGAATTTCTCGGAAAAATGTTACCTTGTATTTGTTTTCATATAAACTAAACAATTTGGACCTTTTTTTGGTCTTGAAACCCACTTAATTAGAGTAGAGAGTATTTAATTTTTTTTGGCGAGTTTTTCTTCTGTCTTATTCGTAATTCATATTTTTCGATTGAGACATGGGCACGGTTGGCGGCTTTAGGGTACACAGATTTATCCTATATTTAATTAGAACCCAGACACACTCAAAGAATGGAAAGACATAAGAATAGGTCTCAATGCCAAGCACTCTTAAAAATCTTAATTTGTAAAATGGAGTCTCACTTTTTTACAACTTAACACATCCTACACATAGTGAGTTGGATAAAAAAATATGTCTTACATAAAATACAATAAAACAGTCTTTTCTAATTTTTTACGAAGACATTATTACTAATGAATTTACAATAAAACCTAAGAAATGTTATTTGTACTCTACATCTCCATTTGTTTCATGGAAAATTACTTCTGAAAAATGTTTTTCTTATTTTCTAGTGTTTAGTAATCTTAGGAAAATGTAATCAACTTAAAAGTTTTTCCGAATCAATGGAAAATGAAGCATTTTTTTTCCCAAAAATGACTTACGGATTCATTTTCCGTAACTCATTTTCTAAATGTTCGAGCACTCATCCGTCCCTTCCATAATCACACATAGTTACATACACGCATAATATTTTACTCAATAAATAAATTTTTTAGACATATAAATGGAGTTTGTACACACTATTTATAAATTATAACTTTAATAAATAATCACTACGTCCTAAAATTAGTGTCAACTATATTATTTAGGGATGTCCTAAATATTGTCAATTTTCTCTTTAAAAAATATTTTTATATCAATTATCAAATTTTTTTATTTAAGATGGACCTTATTGATTTGACACCACTAATGATAAATTGAGGGTAATGAAAGGAAAATTACTTAAAATTCAACACTATCTTATATTCAATATGAACATTAATATTAGAATTTTTATTTATTTATTCATATATTGTTTTTCGTAGCATTTTTCGTGTGTTTGCTAAACATCCGATAAAGTTTTCGAGCATATTTTCAAAAGATTTACCAAACACCTGAAAATGAATTTTTTTCATTTTCCAGAAATTATTTTCCGTGAAACAAACGGAACCTATGAGTCAACAACTGAGTCACTCACCCCATATGATCTTATTTCGATACAACACATACATTTTTTGCATAGAGTCTTAAAAATAAAGGTAAGAAGAGATAATTCAAGACCAATTCTCACGTTAGATTGTTCTATTTACTTTCATTTCTTTCTTTTAGTTTTATATTTTAGTTCATTTAATATTTTGACAAAATTCACACAGAGAATTCAGTTCATTTATCAGATATTTTATTGATGAACTGTGATAATGGCCGCCACCACAGCTACCCACTACTAATAATGGCCGCCACCACAGGTGGCCTCTTCTTAAAAATTCAATACCTCCCGATAGGTTCCGTTGAATTCTGTTAGGCTCCTGACTGGCTGACTTTACAAAAGACTATGATTGAATCGCAGGGAAAAAAATGCTAACGGTCTTAGTATAATTTAACAACATTTAACGAAAAGTGTGAATGTTTTAATTTAAGGAGGGGTCAACCACCTCTGCCGCCCCTCCCCCATCAGGAATGGCCGGCCACCGTTGGTGGCCCCTCCTTAAGCAATTCAACAATTTTGTTAGGTTTCATTAAATTATGTTAGATGTCCGTCACACATTAGAAAGGCTAAGGCTGAATTGCAAGAAAACAAAAGAATTAACATACTTAACAAAACCTACGTGAACTTTATGGAAATTAACAAAAAATATAACTTTTTTAAGGATAAACCATAAGTGGTGATCGAACATTATCAGTATTGCACACTAGATTTTGTTTTTAATCATTTTCCCAATTTTTCTCCATTAGGTTCCATGATGTATGCGAGTATCCCTTATGTTTGTTATACTCTCCCCAATTTCAAAATAAGTGTCGTTTTAGTAATTTGTATACAAATTAAAAAAAACTTATAAAACGACTGATCCACCATTATTTAAGTTCATTTGCAATAGTTAAGTTGAACTAGTATTTTTTATTTCCTCTTAACAATCATCTCTTTAACAATATTTAATTTTAGAGTAATAAATAAGGGCAATTTTGGTAAAATATGAACAAATATTTATTGAAATCCTATAACGTCACTTTTGTTGGAACAAAAAAGCTTTGTTAAAACGACACTTATTTTGAAACACAAGGAGTAACAATTTTTTGTTGTGATTCATTTATAGCTTTTGTAACGAAACATAATGTCATGTGTTGATTTTTCGAAGTAGGGATTAGCCAAGAAAAATAAAATACCACATTTTTAGGATTACCATCACTTTTATCACTATTGCAACAATTATGTTTTGAAGATGCACATAAATCAAATTGAATGTTTTTAAAATGTAACTTTGACGTATATATTTTATTTCAAAATTATAAAACATGTATTTAGTACTTGATAGGAACAACATAATCCACAAATCTAGAAAATAAGTAAGTAAACGCTGGAATCCATTGCTTGAAATAGAATATTCTTTCTACGCAATAAAAACCTCCTCTGTTCCCAAGGACGACTGCATCCGTGTCATGAGCCCTTGGTATTTTGATTTTTTTCTTTATAATTTGCAATTTTGAAATGATAGTTGTGCATCGATAAATTAAGTTTTTTTCGGGCAAAAGTCTATTGCACGATCGCCAGTGAATGGTGATCAATTAATGGAGTATCAATTAGTAGCCTTCCAGGGAGTTTGCCAAACAATGGCAAAAAATTCAGTAGCCTCGGGTAGCCAAAAGAAAAAATGGGAGGCTTTAGTAGCTTTGAATGCTACCAAAGCATTCAATTATTTATGCAACAAAACGACAGAGTATTGCATTAATGAAGCCTCAAACGGTGCTGTTCCAATTTGAAAAAATTAGTAAGCAATAAAGTGGCCGGAACATCCAATCTTAACCTTTCCACGTGGCGTCATTTGGTTGGTCACGTGGATTTTTTCTTTTTATTCGGTTTTTGGCCTATTTTTCACCACAAAAATTATTTTTTTTTTCAATTTTTTTTTAATATCTACATATTTTTATGGCAAAACCCTACATTTGGCCACCCAACTTTTCAAAAAATTGCAATGCGGCCACCGAAAGTTTAAAACTTGCAATGAGGCCACTGAACTAAATTTTTGTTGCACGCGTGCCCATATTTTGGATGTCCGTTAGCTCCATCGTTAAATATGAATGAAATCCCTATTTTGCCCCCTTTAAATAACAATTATTCTATTTATGTGATATTAGAAACCCAAATGGGTCTAACTGAAAAAATGTTATTATATATCGCCGACCTCCTTCATCTTCTTCGGCGAATCTCCATCGCCGACGTCAGATCTGCCTCTCCTTTCACCCGCATCCGGCCAAACCTCCCCCCCTCTGCATCACCGCCCCAGATCTATTCCAGATCTGGCCGGCGAGACTCCATTGTTGGGAGACTCCCAAGATCCATTCCCTATTTTGCCCCTTTTTGCAAAGAACTTGGAGACTCAGAATCTGCCTTAGATACAGATTGCGAAGAGGATCCAGAATGCCTTACTAATTGTCGACTTTTTCTTTCCTTTTAGGAGCTGAAGGATACACTACCGGTTCCTCTTCCTCCACTGCCTCTTGCCTCGACCAGAAAACAACGTTCATGCCTCGCTAACCAATTTGGGATCGATGCGTACCTCAACGAAAAAGCACGCAACACACGATCCTCATCCTCCAAATTATCATTATGTCCATGCCCATCGTCGAAATTGAGAGCGTAACTCAACGGATCGCATCGAATTTCCCGGCCGGCTGTTCTTGCTGCACCGGCGAATGAAGTTCTTCCATTTGGGACCGGCAACAAGCTCCGACCACTCCTTCACCTTTTTAAACGCGTCCACGCCTTTGGACCACCAATGATGGCCCTGCCAATCATCCTTGTCAGTCGCCGTGATTCGTTCCCACAAATTCGATCGGAAATTTGGATCGATCGTAATGCACGGCATCCAAAAGCAGCATCCTCGTTTGGCGAGCATAACCTCGTGCAAATCCTCGTCTGATTCTGATTCTGACTCAATTGGAATGAGTTCGGCGGTGGCTTCTGGTAATATATAATAACATTTTTTCAGTTAGACCCCTTTGGGTTTCTAATATCACATAAAGAGAATAATTGTTATTTAAAGGGGGTAAAATAGAGATTTCACTCATATTTAACGATGGAGCTAACGGACATCCAAAATATGGGCACGCGTGCAACAAAAATTTAGTTCAGTGGTCTCATTGCAAGTTTTAAACTTTCGGTGGCCGCATTGCAATTTTTTGAAAAGTTGGGTGGCCAAATGTAGGGTTTTTCCTATTTTTATCTATAAATAGAGACTTTGTTTGTTGAATTTGGATACCAACTCAATTTTCTACAATTTTTTGAGTTTTCCTTCCTTTCCTTTCTCTCCCTCCCAAAATTTGATATTTTCCATTAACCATATTTAGTTATTTCAAGATTTTTGTGTTAACTAAATTTAGTACTAATGTTTTATTTAGTTGTTAATTATTAATATTACTATTATTATAATTATAGTTTAGCTATTAATATTATTGTCATTATTGCTAATTGTTTTGTTATTATTCTCATTATTATATTATTATTGTCATTTACTTTATATTAGCATTGAATAAGTTCTTATTATTATTGTTGTTGTTATCATTAGTAATATTATTGTTGTTAATATTATTTTTACTGTTAATTACATAATCAATGACTTCACATTTGTTCTTCCGGAAAGGCAAAAACAAAAAAATCGAGATAATCAACCCTCATCTACGCCCAACGAACCATTTACTCCACAAATTCCTCAACCAAGCTGACAAAACCAACCATCAACTTACCAAAATCCTCCTCCATCGCAACAATTCCATAATTTTCCAAATGTTGGAGGAATTCCAAAATTTCAAAACCCAAATGCTTCTCAATTTGGAGGAATTCCGAATTTTCTTACCTCATTTCCCAATATGCCGCAACAAGCATTTCCATGGAATACTCATTTACCTTCGCAGTTCAACCAAGGGTATTTTCCTATGGGAGATATGGGAAATTCATCGTCTGAATATGTTTCAGGTAGTCCTCTACCTTCAAATTTGCCTCATTTTTCTACACAGCCAGAACCAGAACCAGAACCAGAAAATGATCAAGAGGCAGATGTTCAAGATGACTTGGTTGATGAATCAACTCCGCAAAGTGGAAAAACAATAAGAAGTAGGTAGTCCACGAACGAGACTGTCACTTTGTGTAAATCATGAGAGAACGTGAGTACCGACAATTATGTTGGCACAAACCAAAATTCAACACAATTCTTGCAAAAAGTGACAGTTTGTTACAATGAATTTCGTGGCGATGGTAATCCACGAAATATGTGCCAATGTAAAAATCATTTCTCCAAAATGTTTAGGAGAGTTGCAAAATTCTCTGGAGCCTACAATCATGCATTAGCCTGTAAACAAAGTGGGTGGAACGATGATGATGTCATTAAGAAGGCCCATAGTATATATGAAAGTGATGAGGGGAAACATTTCACGTTTATTGAAGCTTGACAATTCCTTCGAAACATACCTAAGTGGTGGGCTCAATACGTTGAAATAAATCAAAATTCATCGAGCAGTGGGTCAAAGAGAAGCTTTGTTGATTTGGAGAACTCATCTTCCAATCCACCTCGACCTCCCGGCAGAAAAACTGCAAAGAAAAAAGGAAAAAATGTCATTAAGGAGGCTCAAATTGAAGCGATAAGTGAAACTAATCGTCTCGAGTCAACTCTTAATGACAAACTTGAACGATATATGAACTTCGCAAA
Organism: Codonopsis lanceolata; assembly: GCA_013146195.2. Lineage (NCBI taxonomy): Eukaryota > Viridiplantae > Streptophyta > Magnoliopsida > Asterales > Campanulaceae > Codonopsis > Codonopsis lanceolata. Next base: position 142,184,900 of record CM028380.1, read on the forward strand.
AATGAGGTTAGAGGAAGACAAAACAAATCGAATTACCAAACAATGGGAGTTGCTAATGTGGAAAGAAAACAAAACACCTGAAGAAGAATAAATTTGCACGAGGTTGTTCCATAAACTGTTTAAGTAGAGCTCTTTGTATTTTATATCGTTTCAATGTATTTTTTTTATTTCTATGTAATTTGTCTTTAAGTTCACTACAATCTAATCTCTCTATTTTAAGTTCAAGTGTTAATTTGACCTATCGGATCTTCAAGTTTTAATTTGACCTCTCGGGTCTTCAAGTGTTAATTTGACCTACTGTGTCTTCAAGTGTTAATTTGACCTCTCAAGTCTTCAAGTGTTAATTTGACCTCTCGGGTCTTCAAGTGTTAATTTGACCTTTCAGGTTTTCAAATGTTAATTTGTACATTTTTCTTGGCCTATAAATTTTGTATTGTACATACTTCAACCAATCATCCCCAACAATTCATAGAAAAATTATATACATACCTAACTACAATCATGTCTTCAAGTTCTAGCTTCAATTCTCACAACATAAATGAAAATGAAGAAGATATATATGATCACAATGACATTGATCGTGAAATTCAAAGAACTATGGAAGAATTTATGTTTGACCTCTTGGGTCATTGACGCCGCAGGAGACAAGTGATTCAAGAACTTCTTACATCTCAACGAGGAGAAAGAGGAGTTCGTCAACGTACCTACATTGAGAGAAATCGTGTTGTTGGGCATCAACGTTTGTATTCGGACTACTTTGCGGAGAACCCAACATACACCGACCAACAATTTCGCACGAGGTTTCGAATGCAAAGACATGTCTTCCTCCGAATAGTGGAAGTTCTTGGTGCTCATACTCCATATTTTCAACAACGATCTGAAGCATGTGGGAGACCTGGTTTATCACCACTACAAAAGTGCACAACTGCTATAAGAATGCTTGCTTACGGAATGTCCGGTGATGCATGTGATGACTATGTTCGTATTGGGAAAACAACATCAATTGAATGCGTCAAGAATTTTGCTGAATGCGTGGTTACTATTTTTGGAGACCAGTACTTTAGAAAACCAACAAAGGAGGACCTCCAACGCTTGCTTCATATTGGGGAGACACGTGGTTTTCCCGGTATGTTAGGTAGTATAGATTGTATACACTGGGAATGGAAGAATTGTCATGTGTCTTGGCAAGGTCAACATGCCCGGGGGGATGGAAAGACGACCATCGTTCTCGAAGCAGTCGCGTCGTACGATTTGTGGATATGACATGCATTCTTTGGTACTCCATGTACTTGTAATGACATAAATGTCCTTGATCGAACTCCGGTATTTAACGATATTTATAATGGCGTAGCCCCACCAGTAGCCTTTACGGTAAACGATAATCAGTATAACTTGGGTTATTATTTAACTGATGGTATATATCCTCCATGGGCTACATTTATCCAGTCCATTCGAGCGCCACAAAGTGCTAAACATAAACTATTTGCTCAACATCAAGAGGCATCAAGAAATGATGTAGAGCGTGCATTTGTGGTATTGCAAGCACGATTTGCAATTATATGAGCTCCAGCACTTATGTGGGAGGTATCTACTTTGGGAAATATTATGAATGTTTGTATTATATTACATAATATGATCGTCGAAGATAAACGAGATACTTACAGTCGTGTTCCAAATGTTTCCGACTATGATCAGATTGACATTACAGATGGTAGCTCGGCATGGAAATATTTTAACGAGCGTATTTCGGAGCACCAGAGGTATCTTAAAAGAAGATGTGTCGTTTGAGATAAGGAGTCCCATCGCTGTCTGTTGCATGATCTGATTGAAAATATTTGGAGACTTTTTGGTAACGAGTATGTTAGTGTTTGAATAATCCACATTTTTATTGTCATTGTATTTTCATATTTTTCATTATGCTTGTTTTATTGTTAGCGGATTTTCTATTTGAATTGTTATATTTTTGTTTATTGTTTGAATTATTGTAGTGATTTTTAGATAACAGATAAATAATATTTGAAAATACGTTAAGTAGTTAATATTTTTTTAAGTAGTTAAAATTAACTTAATGGATAAATTTCATAAATAACAATCACTAATTAATATATGTAATATAAAATTAACCATAATAACATTGAATAAATTGAATTTTATATATGTAAAATATAATATATAGTATTATTATTTAATAATGAATATTAAATTTTGAAAAAACTTATTAAAAATTAATTGAATTTTGAATTTAGTAATTTATGCAATATAAAATTTATTTTGCATAAACAAATTTGTAAAAGTTATTGAGATTTGTGCCACCGCTGTAAGGAGTTTTTTTGTTGAGTAGCTTAGAGTAGCTTAAAGATGTTTTTTATTTATTTTTAATGATTTGGGTTAGGGGTGAGCTTGGTCCGGTTCTGTCCAGTTTTTTTGGAAAAAAAAGAGAAAACGGGAACCAGACCAATAGTCAGGTTCTCAAAAAATTTAGAACCGGAACCAACCCAATATGTATGAGAACCAAAACATTGGTCCGGTCCAAAACTAATCAAAGATGTATGAGAACCTGAACCTGACCAATACTATGATTTTTTACTTTTTAACTATTTAATACAAATACATAATAACAATTTGAAGGCTAAAACTTCATAAAAAAATTAAAAAACTTTCAATAAAAGTACATTCAACAATTAAAAATATCGAACTTATAAACTCATAGCATAACAAACTTGGAAACAAAATAATAAAAGAGTACCAATTAAAAAGTAGAACAAAGAAAGCATTAGGAATTAATTTATATAATATATATACTTATATAATAATACAATATAATAATAATAATAATAATAATAATAATAATAATAATAAAATAAATAAATAACATATTGGTTCGGTTCGGTCCGATTTCGTATTTTTTTAGTTCGAGAATCGGGACCAATTCAAATGTCCGATTTTATGAAAATTCAGATTCAGGACCAAACCAAAGTATTGGTCCGGTTCAGTTTTGATTGGTTTGGTCTGGTTCTATTGGTTCGGTCCGGTTCCGAAAAAATTCTACACACCCCTAATTAATTTGGGTAGCTTGGGGGAGCAACATTTCACATTTGCTCCCCCATTGTACATGTTTTTATATTTTGTGTGTGTTGAACTATCTTTCGAATATGTTATCTTGTAATATCTATATTTATATTACAAAATAGCTCAGGGTCTAACTGGTGGTCCTGATCGAATTATGCTAAACACAACTGTCGGTCCAGATTGATTCGTAAGTATGTGAGTTACAAATGAACCTCTCGGTTATGAGTTATGTTTAAATTACCCCTCTACAATTACATATAAAAACTTCAGTTGTGAATTTTGTTTGAATTACCCTGTCAGTTATGAGTTTTGTTTATCCCGATCATTCATTAAATCGATTTATACTGACACCGTGCCTATGGTACGGACACATATTTAGGTCTGACAATTGGGTGGGTTGGGTTGGGTTGGAATGTGTAATGAGTTGAAACGGGTCGAAACCCGTTAGAATCCAAATTTCAAACGAGTTGAAATGAGTTGAGTCAGAACGGGTCGGGTTGAAATGGGTAACGAGTTAACGCGATCGACTCGTCTCAACCTAATTTTTCCCCCAACAAACATAAAATCATAGCATAAAAAGTCACGAGTCAAAATGAGTAGATTATCCGACCTGTTTTAAACCGACCCAACTCGTTAATATTATTGGGTCGAAACGAATTACCCGTTTCAATCTAAAAATATTAATGAGTTGGATTAAATTTGGTAATTAGTGAATTAAGTTAGGCGGGTTAATAGGTAATAGATTATAATTGCCAGAAGTAACTAGTATCATATCATAATAAACAAAATATTCGAGCTTAATTCACTTGTTGACGTCCTTTGGCTTAATTGGTAACGTCTTATGCTATTTTTTTTTCTTTTTATCATTAGTTCAATTTCATATGTGACATTTATGTGTTGTACTTTTTTATCATCATATTTTTCTTTAAAAATGTATCCTAATTAAGAGGCTTGAACTGTATAGTCTATAGAAAATAAATCATCTTATAAAACTATATCATTAAGAAAAAGAAAAAAAAAAGAAAATACATATATTTAAAAGAATGTCATGTCATGTTTAACCAAATACATATGCAACTACTCCCTTCATTTCAAAATAATTGTTTTCTTTTTATTTTTTTTATCTGTTCCAACTTTCAAATTAATTGTTCTCATATTTTTTTTTCATAAGGGGGGCATAATTGTTCTCATTCAAAACTTTCTTTTTAGAAAAAAATATTTTTATCACTTTACTATTACTTTTTCAACATATTTTAATTATGACCAAATGAACAAGATTATTAAAAGATATCACACGTTAGACCAATATTTATAATACAATCAATTACTCCCTCTGTCCCTAAATTATCGTCCTCCTTTCCTTTTTCGTCCGTTTCAAAATAATTGTTCAATTTGAAACTTACATTTTTAGAACATCAATTTTACCACTTCACCTTTACTTTTTTCACCATATTTTAATTATGAGTCACATACACATGAGCTTTAAAGGAAACTACACATGAGTTTTAAAGGAAACTACACATTAAACCAATATAAATAATCAAGTCAATTATTTTTTCTTAATCCGTGCGTTGGGTCAACTAGGACGATAATTTAGGGACGAAGAGAGTATTATTTTTAAACAATATGTCATGTCAAAGAGGACAATTATTTAAAGAGTAAGTCTCCTGTAGGATGGTCTTACGGATCTTAATCCATAAGACGGATCTATTCATATTAAATGGGTCAAGATTCAGTAATCTCAGTGCAACCCCTCGATTTTTGAAAATTATTGTGTCACCCCTCACGTGTATAAATGAAGAGTGTCACTTTTTAGTATTAAAATTATCACTTTTCAGCATAAAATGTGTCACATTGCGTTTTTAATAAAAAATATCATTTTTTCCCTGTAAAAGATGTTACTTTTTAGCCTTAAATGTGTTACTTTTTAGCTTTAAATGTGCTACTTTTGGTCTTAAATGTGTTACTTTTGCTTTGAAAAGTGCTACTTTCCATTATAAATATATAAATTAAAATTGTCACGGTTAGTTTTAAAGTGTCAATTTTTAGTATTCAATGTATCATTTTTTTAGTATTAATAGTGCTACTTTTTAGTATTAAGAATGTTACTTTACATTTTAATGAAAATTATTTTGTTTTCACATAAAAAAAGTCAATTTTGACCTCAAAATGTGTCACCTTTTAGCATTAAAGGTGTCACTTTTACATTTGAAATGAGTCGCTTAGCGTTTCATCAAAATCCGTTAGGGTCCGTCAAACATTCCAAAGCAAATAAGACTAACCGAGCTAACAAAGGATAAAAGTGCAAGACGTGGAAAATATAAAAAATTTGACAACAAACTTTGAAAATATAAGGGCACCGGAGCAAAATGAGAAAGATCTCATTAATATGCTGTCACCTTTATCGAGTTGACACGTGTCACCCCTCACTTTGGGTGACCCACGTGCTATGTCGCCAGATCCGGGTCGATCCGCGAATTTCAGCCTCATTTGTTCAATTTTTAGCTCATTTTCACTCATATTTAGATCCGATTTCTTATTGGGTAACCCGTGGTCATTGTTGATGGGTTACCCGTTCCATCAACCATCTTTTTATCATTTTTGGGACACCGTCTTACGAATTTAAGATATGTAAGACTGTCCTACATAAATTTTTGCCTTATTTAAAATGGAAGGAAGGAGTAACCAAGTAAGAACACCTCCAATGGGAGGTTTATAGAAAGGGATAAAGCTTTACCAAAAGGTTTATATCATTGGAGAAGAATGAGTAAAATGTTTAAGATTTTGGACCGGTTGATAGATGCTGACTGAATATATATATTTTTTCTTTTTTCTTTTTATTTTAGTTGAAGAAAAACATAAATTTATATTGAAAAAAATAAAATATTTAGGTATTAGTCCATGTTATAAAGTTTTTATGAGCTTATATTAAGTGAATAATAGATTTAGGGCCCGTTTGGTACAGCGTTTTCAAAACGCAGCGTTTTCAAAACGTAGCGTTTTCAAACGCGGTTTTTTTCTTACAAACATGTTTGGGATATCATTTTAAAACGTTAGTTTTGTAAATTGAGTAGTTGTAAAATTGACAATTTTACCCTTTTAAAAATATTAAGTCTTGCTTTTAATTTCATACATATGACTTTAAATATATAACAATTGAAGTATTTGATCGATTTGTTTTTACCAATTTTTATAAAATTGGTAAATAAAAAAACTACATTATTAGTATAATTCATCAAGTTTGTCATCAATTTTTAATTATACTTCTTTGGTGGACCATGGAAGAGGGGTATATATCAGGACCTAAATAAAAGGAAGGAGTCCTATCTTGTTTCAGTAGCTCTACCACAGAAAGAAGGAAAAAAAACCTTCACCGTCCTGTCTTACTCCTCCGAGGCTCCGACCAAATCCCTTGCTGCTGCCTTCGAATCTTCTCACTTCTCTCTTTAATTGGTCTCTTCATCTTTATTTCCCCCACTACAAGAAAAAACAACTTTTATGACCCCACTTTTTAGGTCCCATGTAACAATGGACCTTAATACTTAATTTTTTGGGACGAAAAGCATTGTTTGAGTCCCCAATACTTGTTTTTAACTTTGCCCGACAAATAAAAATTTCTCCAATCTTTCCCTCCTAAATTTCGCACAATCTTCTTTGGTTGTCGAAGTCCAGTATACAGTCCCGTCTCTCTTGTTCTCTCCAAAATTTTCGCCCTTTCTCCCTTTTCCTCAGCCGCACACATTAATTGTGTTAGTTAAATTTATCAAGGGTTTCCCCCCCGTAGTTTTTTCATTTCCAATTGAGTACATGTAGCATGTGTATTACCCTTTTATTATGAGGTAGGAACTCTTTGTTAATCTGTTTCCAGTACTAACCTAGAGAAACTAGGTTGGCGCAATGAAAAAAAGGGCATTGATTTGGCCATAGGGAGGAAATTATTGTATATATCTAGGAGTATTCTAATATGTAACCTCCTTGATCCTATTGACTGCATCATTTTTTAGGGGTGTTGTTATATGTGCCAAAAATCGAATACATTTCTTAGTGATTTTTCTTCTATCGATTGTTGCATTTTACCATTTACTTAATATAAATACAAGTAGTGCAATATGGCTTATTTGTTTCTTTTAAGGGACCATCTTAAACATCTAACAAGATAGACAAACAAACACTCGCGCACGCACAGAAACACACACTTTGAAGCAAGTATGAAGCCTTTAGCAAGCGAATGTTGTCCAGACATGCCAAAAAAGATGGCAACTTAGATATATTTTTAGGGGTGTTGTTATATGTGCCAGAAGATGGCAACTTAAGTATACTTTAGGAAGCGAATGCTGTCCAGACATGCTAGAAGATGGCACACTGTTCTCAGTGTTTCAACACTGAGTACATTATGGTTAAATTTCCTATGCAAAGCAATTACTATGCAACTGCTAAAGGAGTTAGTAACATCTGATTCCCTGCTCTCTTCCAGCTTCATTGAGGCTACTAAAAAAGTAAAGTTTGCAAACTCTATTCAGCTTTAATGAACAAAAAAATATACATTTATAGGCTGCCATTGCACAAAGGTGAAAATATTGACGGGTAAATGCAGACTCATTTGATATAGCAGTAGTAGTAAATTTGTTTCTTCACTTGCATGCATGCATTTGAACTAGTATACTTAATTTGTCTTAACTGAGTAAAATTGATACGGTGCCCAAAATCTGAACACCACCAACCTGTTTCAGCTCTCTTTATTCAGCCCCAAAACTCGACTCAAACCTGCCCAAAAATTTGTTTGCCAATTAACCAATAATTCCAGCCCTTTAGACTGCCCAAACCTGCTCAAAACTGCTCCAACTTCAGCCACGAAACCTGCTCAAAAACCCTTTCTAAAACATCCCTTAATATAGTCTAGTAACACCAATTTTGAACAGCCAAAAATCTGCCCAAAACTACACGAGCAGGCTGTCCCAACACGAGTTCAAAACAGCCCCGTAACAGCCCTAAATACAAGCACAATAACAACACAAAGTAATGAATGAATAGACGGACTCACCAGTCGAGTTTCACTCGCTCGACGTAAAGAAATCCGATGAAGAAACCAACCTAGGCTTCACTCACCTTGGTATGATTAATCCAATTTTTAGAGAAGAACAAACTTGTTCTTTGAGGTTTTCTTTACGTTCAAAATCTACCCCATTCAATAAATGTAAATGCCTTATAAAGGCTACAAGAATTCACCCTAATTTACTTACCAAAATAAAAAGAACTCCTATCAAACTAGGAAAGAAAAAGTCCTACTTTAATTTAGAAAAAGATGTCCTAAATTACTAGAAAGAAAAGACTTCAAATAACATAAGGAAACAAATCTAAAAGGAAATAAAATATTCATCTTACTAAAGACAGATTCTTTCCTAAACAAACTAATCCCCTAGCCGCTTGGATTCACGGAGGTTGGTCACCCCAAGACTTGTAGCTACCGAAGCCTTGCATGGTGTGCCATGCACGACTAGCCAATTCCGCGCCCCTCTCTCACGAGCTGCACCAAGACCTGCCCGACCCTTGTTTGCCCAACTTACCTTTCATTTCAAGACCACTCGCGTGAGTGACTTCTTTCAGCCCGCTCCTATGCATGCCTCGGTTGTTTGACAGTTCCTTATCCAACACAATCCAGCCCATGATCCTTTGATTAACACTCCCCTGCCCGTGTACTCCTTTACCCAAACTCCCCGTCCGTGTCATACCCATCCCGGAAGCCCTACCCACATCAAAAATCTTGTTCTATTTTAGACAGGGCAAGTATTGGTCTCCTTTGTGCAGGGCTATTCTATTTTCTGCATGTTTGGATGTCCATACTCCATTTGTACATGGAAGTTGTAACAACTAGCGACTGTACATGTTGGTTGCTTTGTTTGTGCATGTCTGTTTGATTTTTGGGAAATTGTATCCACATGGGTATCTTAGTTGTTGCCAGACCACTCATTCTGAATTTGTTCTTTTAAGTGTGTTATGATCCATGTAAATGGAAGTTTTACTTTCCTTTGGTAATTTGAAATGTTGTTGTGTCAATTCAGTTAAATAGTTAGTTCAATGTGTGGGGGGGGGGGGTTCAAAGTAGAAGGTGTAGTTTCTTAATAGCATACTCAAACTCAATTGTGCTAAGTAATGATGTTGTGTTTTGATGCTAAGTGACACAAATATAGCTAGTTAACTTGTAAACGTACTTTGTGATATTTATCTTTGAGCACCTAGCTAGTTATATTCTCGTTATAGAAAGGTTTCTTATATTCACTTGGAAATTGAAAATTATGCGATTCTTTCAATTGATTGTTTAATTTCATTTCTTTTTCCAGGTTGCTTTTTGGAATAGCTAGCGCAAGATGATGTTGAAGGCATATTGGTCAAGAATTATCAACAAGCCTTTTGTTTTTTTTTTTCTTTTTTGATCTGCTAGTTTGGAATTAAACTTGAGACGATATTTTTGTATTTCAAGAAGTCGTTCGTAGGTTTTTGGTCAATTAGTATAATCTTAGGATCTTGTAGATTGAGTACCTTAGTAAACAATCAATTTTAACTAATTGATTGATGCAGTGATTATCTTTTATTATTAATGATCTCTTCTTACTTAAACATTCGTTTGTTGTTTAAGTGAATTTTTTGTTGATATAATATGTATATGAGCGATGAAACAAGTATATATATATATATATATATATATATATATATATATATATAGGAAATCATTGTTTTATAATTAGAAAGGAGTGATCTCGACCCTAATATTAATACCTTATCTTTTGGGATGGAGAGACTCGACTTTCCCGCCAATTTTGTGCAATATTACCCGTCAATATTTTCAGTATTTTCCCGCCAAACTTTTTGGCGCCAATACATTTGGGACGGTAAAGGTCCATCCTTTTTGTTTTCCCGCCAATTATTTAGAACGTTTTGAAACGTATTAGGGTCGGCAAAAATTCCGTCCTTAAAAACCTTTAGGGACGGCTCGTCGTGTCCCTACAACATTTAGCACCCATATTATTTAAGCCCCCATTTTGCCGTCCCTATGACCGTCCTAAATACTATTAGGGACGACAAATGAACTTTTAGGGACGGCAAATAAGCGACCCAAATACTCCCTTTTTTTGTAGTGCCCATCAACCCCAATTAATTCGAACCCTAGTTAATTAGATATCTAATTAAACTTCAATTTTGTTGGCATTGCATGTAATTGAACCCCAAATCGACATTTGTGCTCGTCTCTCCTCTGTTGTAAAGGAATCAAAGCGTTATCGGCGGTTCTTCAAGGTACGACTGTCTCTCTTCTGTTTTATAGTCCAAGTGCTTGAGGCGTGCTAGTCGGTGCCGGAGCGATTAGTCGGTGATTTTCTGTTTTATAGTGAGTTGGATGGGCGGGAAGACGGTAGAGGTAGGAAAGAAACAAAGGAAAAGGAAGGAAATAGCAGGGTACTTTGGTCCGGTACCGAGAGAAATAGCGTTTTGTTTTCAGCGTTTTGAAAACTTGGCCGGGGCATAGCGGTATAAAAATGCTTCCATTTTTAAAACGAAGCGTTTCATAACGCACCATTATAACAAAAATCTTTCCATTTTACACCACGTTTTGGTGTGTTTTGGCCCGCACCAAAACGTGGTACCAGATAAGCTTTAATTAGGAAAAAGTTTATAATACTATGATGTGACAAAAGAGATACCAACAACCATATAAGAGGCGCAATCAATAATCATGGCATGTAACGCAGTCTTTCGTACGGAACCCCCGCCTCCAAAACTTGCATGATAGAATACGCTGCTCCCCATGATAAGTCTTAACAAAATACTCGTACGACTAACCAATCTTTCGTCTTCCCAACAAATCCTCTCCACGTGTAAACTATCGTCTAAAATGAATTCGTTGGTGGTCGCTCCATATTTGTAAGTTGTAACTCTCCGATCAAAAACAAAACATACACAGCTAGCTGATGCTCATGCACTGCACCTACAGCCTAAATCTCTCTCTAAAATCTCAACACATTCTTCGGCAACCTCCGATCATCCGATAGAGGGAGCTCCGTTCAATTGGCCCCCTTTTATCCTACATTTGTTTTTCTTTTTTCAATGCCATGTTCATTTTCAGTAATTAGTTATTTAGTACTATTTAGGGTTACTGTTGCAAATTTTGGGGTTCAATGATGGTTCATAGAAGACTATAAGCTTTTTATATACATACAGGGTATTGTTTTAGGGAAAAGCTAACTTAAAAGTGTTTGCACAAATGGACGTTGTTGAAGACCGGCGGGGACTTCATGCTAGCCCAGCTTCTTCACCATCCACCCTCTCAGGTACCGTACATGTTATCGGGGGCAAGGAGTCCATGTACTATTTTAGTATCTTTCACTTTAACCGGCAACTTTTAAAAATTATGAATACGTACAATCTTCATTATTTTCATATTTTGTATCCCTTGCTAGTTATTAAACTTTTCAAACATGTACTCTTTGGTAGAAACGAACTGAGCGAGTATCACTCTATCTATCTCTGTTTGCATCTGTACAAATGTTTGCTTCTGCAGGTTAGTAGCATTCTTTGATGAGTTATTTGTAGGGTTTATATATGCGAGATACACCTGTGGCCTGTGGGTAGTCTCGGTGGGGCCAGTGTCAATTTCTAATCCCAACACAACACATTATGGATAATGTGCTTGCAAAAGAAGTGTGAAAAGCATAAAACAAATATGGTTACTGAAATTCAATTTTTTTTACTTTGTGTTCGATTTAGTAGCATATTTGTTTCACATGTTAGCATTTTCAAATGCAATGAAGCATATTCTTCTAGTGCAATGCACACACTCCTTTTAACATACATGTTGCAATTGGAGGGGTTTTAAGTTCTGCTCTCTATGATTGAATCTGGTACCACAGAAAGCGAACCAGAAGTTTCTAATCTTCTCTGCAATTCTGCACGACAGATTTTCTTTAATCTGAAAATTCCATGTTTTGTGCATTTATTCAGCAACAGGATCAACTCATCAACAATGAACTTGTTGGCAGGACTCTTTTATATTAACCAAACTAATTTGTACATTCATAAAGTGAAGCATAACACTGAAGAAGATCCTACATACCAAATACTTGGATCCCATCTGCATAGACACACATGATAATCGTCTCATTGTTGCTCAGATCTGATATTTCTATCTGTCCTTCTATCCACTTAAATTCTTTAGGTAATGAGCAACATGGGAAACTCCTAATTCTTGTTTTTTCAAGTAAAATTAATCTGATGAACCCTTTTTCTCAATTCTTCCAGCTTTTGAAAGTTTAGTGAAGGAATCTGAGCGGTCATCTCCTAACCGGCTAACTCTTATAGGGTATTTGTTGTTCCTCCTTCAGAAATCCTCGTACCTGACCACTTTGTCTTGGATAACCCCAAACATTGTTTCCAAATCGTCTATTCGTTATAGCCACCTTAACCAGATCCTTGGATGCCAATCGTTGCAGACTTGTAATTATATAGTCATATACACACGGTTCATATGATCTATGTTTTCCTTTCTTCTACAGAATCTATTATGTCTTCTTAATTAGATGCATAATTTCTTTTTTGTGGATGACAAATCCATTTATTCTTGCATTGTACTTGTATTGGGTGACTTTTCAACGGCATATACGAGGCCATGAGCACTTGATTTTCTGTCGAGTTCTCAAATGCGGCTATGATGCCTGCAACTTTACTTATAGCCATGTGAGTTTTCCCTCCATATACACACCAACACCCTTTATATAGATTTATCAATAATGCACGTAATTTGCTTCAGCTGCTGCTGTTTGATAACCTAATGGTAGATAAAGGAAACAGTTATTTCAATCAAACATATATGATTTTTAAAAAAATGTTCTATTTGCTTCAGCTGCTTATATACAGTTTACTGACAAAAAATCTATGAAGCTCTTAGAGATTGAAGTAAGATTGATGCTTTATGGTGAGCCTTTGGGACCAATAAGGTTGCTCCATTGTTACTTGGTGGTAATTGGGTTAGAGAACAGAAATATCATATATCCTGGTCACATCCCTACCACATAGTGATATTTATGTTAGATCTCTTGTCAGTGATCACTTGTATTAAGGAACGTATGACATACCAACCCTAAAGAAAATTGTAATTATTCCACATCATTTTCCATCACCGAAGGAAAGTCTTCCTTTTATCAATTTCAATTTCTCAATGAAATAACTTTTTATCATTAGAAGTTTCATAGAATTTTCCAGCTTCAGTTAAAAATCAAACTCTTAAAGCAATATAGCTACAAAATCAAAGGTAATAAAGGATGAAAATCTGGCTTCACCAAGAAGCCCTCTCTCTAGTTTTTGCTTTGTATCGGTAAGGTCAGGTGGTGTTCTAAAGAGAAAAAAGACAAGAAAAATTGTAGACCAGTAATTGAGTCAAAGAGCAAGGACTTCAGTGTTTTCGCAGATTATACCACTCATATTGGCAGATCCATCCCTTAAAGGGGCCTCAATGGCTTTTGTGGTTATAGATAATACACATTATAGGTCTACTCTACTTCCTAGTAGTTCTGTGTTAATTTTGTTATACATGTTATTTAGGTGTTACGTTTTTATAGTCAATATTTTATTCCCGTACTTGCTCTTTTTCTCCTTGTGGGCTGATTTTAAGTGTTTGCTTCAACAGATTTATCTTCCAAACGACGGAAGAGGATGAAAATCAGTGGAAAAACTGTTGAGTTGAATCCAATGAATTATGCACATATGCATGATGAACATCAACATAAGAAATTTGACCGCACTGATCCATTTTCTGTGGCGAACTGGGAGGAAGGGATCAATTCTGCCAAGTTTGGTACTGTCACGAAGGATATAGAAGCTCTCCTTGCTCGGAGAGCAGAGATGATGAAGCCATATCTGAATAGGGATCCTAGTCTTCGACAAGTTTGCATGGACTTGAGCCATGGAAAAGAAACTTCAATGGCAAATCAGCCAACAATTAATTTGGATGATGATGTGGTACGTCACTCAGGTGCAGCACAACCTCTTGTCATTATTGACTCGGACGACGAAAAACCTGAAGAGCAGAAGCCTTTCCAACCATTCCAGGATATCTTCATGAATAAGCCTACTGGCAAGTTTCCAAGGAAGAGTTTTCTGGTAAGCAGTCATGTGTTTGTGGTTTTTTTATTGGCACTTTTACTCATTTTATCTTGTGGATAATTTTGAGGGGCTAGTATGCCCCACCTTCTTCTTGATACAAATGATAACATGTCACAAGATTATGCATCCTTTCTGCCTAGAGTATCGTGAAGAATGTCTTTATACTGAAAGATAATTGGGAACCTCCATTGAAAATTTTGAGAGAATAACTGTGAGATTGATGGTGTCTGCTTTATAGTTTGTATATCAAACTTGAGCATGTATGCAAGGCGATGTAGCATGTTTCTGGATCCCATATTGGAGACATTTGGAAGACACATTTTTAGTTTTGTCAGTTGTTATACTTGTAGCAACTTGCACATGTTGCTCCCTAATTCATAAAGGTATGCAGGTTTTACTCATCTATGGAAACTCATCTTGCGCCTTTTCTGTCTAATTGTGTGCTATATTTGATAATAATGCTGATGAATAGTAGCAGGTCTCCATAGAGCGCTTAACTATGAGCTTTAGGCCAACTATACTTGCAAAAGAAAAGAGCTTGCTTAAAACTAATGGCACATGAGATTGGATACGATCAAATTTCACACTCTTCGAAGATAATTATAGTGCCAGGTATCAACCAGTGGCAAAGCCACATACACCTGAAAGGGGTTAACTGACCCCCTTGAGATTCGAAACCTTGTCATTTTACTTCCTTGAAGTTAGAAAAAATGATGTTTAATTCTTCATTTTTTTTGCAATTTTAACCCCCTTTCTTTCAGGAAAGAATTTCACGATGTTATCATTTTGATCCCCATTCGTGCTAAATTTAGATGCTACCATGTGTTTTCTACCTTTGAAATACATGGAATGTGACTTGGTACAGTACTATTGTTAATTGTATTTTATTGAGAAATCTAGAACAGGATCAGCTCTATTTTAAATGCTATATAAAAAGCACCTACTTCATTCTATCACATTTTTTTTCCTGAGATAAAGGGACACGTTGCTTGGATCTGCTAAAACATAGTTATAGTAGGAAAGGTGAAGCATGTGCAGCAGTTGACTGAGATGAAACATATACAAAATGCAGCGTTTATTAAGTTTGTCTTGTTACAGATATTCCTTGTTCTGTTTTTTTTTTTTTTTTTTGATGAATGGAATTAATTAATTTCTACTAGTTTGTGACTACAACCAGGAAAAATGACCAGGATTATTGTCTTAACAACGACTTCAGCCTTTCCTTTTTCATTTTGGTCTCTTTCTTGATTTCTTCTCACAATATAGTATGCAGATTTTGCAGTAGCAGAGTTGCACCTTATCCTTGCTAACGAGTGCCATTACATAAACCAGAGCACATATTATATATTTCTACTATCTGCGCATTCCACACTTATGTTTAAATATTTCTAAATTAATATATTCTTGGGAGGGAGTTCAACATGAGAGCTACTCATTTTCTTAATTTCATTAAGAAATACTACTGAGTTTTCTTTTGAATTGTTCATTGACTCAATATTGTAAATCATGTTGCCTATGAAATCGTGTGGCATTATCACTGTATAGGAAGGAGATTATGCTCAAGGTCAGACTTTGATGATAGGAGATGCTAGTCTTGCTGATGAGTCGAAGAGCAAGAAAGAATCTAAGAGTGTACATGTTGGTGAAGGGGACAAATGCATGAATGACAAGGGTGAGCATGTCGGTGCTCAAGGCCACCGTTTGATGGTAGGAGACGCTAGACTTGCTGATGAGCCTAAAGGCACGAAAGATACAAAGAGTGTACATGTTGGTGAAGAGGACAAACGCATGAAAGACGAGGGTGAGTATTTTGGTGCTCAAGGCCAGACTTTGAAGGAAGGAGATCCTAATCTGGCTGATGAGTGTAAAAGCAGGAAAGATATGAAGAGTTTACAAGCCGACGAAGAGGATGAAAGCAGGAAAAATAAGGGTGTGTATGTTGGTGCAGAAGACATGGAACTTGAAGAAAGCAATCTGGAATCTGACGCAAATTTTGATGGTCTGGCTGATATATGGAAGGAGATGAATTTTGCGTTAGAATGTTCCAAGGTATCCGACTTTTAAGTTCTCTACTTGTTATTAGCATCAGTTTTTGTCTATAATTAATCAATACCTTCAAATAACATCAGAAGACTTGAGAAATTTCATGGTTGCCTATGGTATTATATTTGTTTATGATGCTGTATCTTTTACTCTGGGAACTAAGGTGTGCCCTATAATTTCTAGGGTATAATGTAATCATAAACACTTCTGCAGAAGGATGCAAAATTCCTCAATATATATACTTGTTCATGCCTTATAAGATTTTGTTTCTACTAACTTTTGCACATTTGACAATGGCTATTGCTTTGACTCGTGAAAATGAGTCTACAATCTATGTAGATTGAGGCTTCTTGCTTTTGCTTGGAATGTAATCTCCTGCTGTTGAACTGTGATCAAGTGTGCTTGGTCAGAGTAATAGACTACAGCTAAGGGACAAGTTTAATTTCGTTATGGTGGTCAGACTAGTTACCATAGTTAAAAGCTTAACATCAGATGGAGTGTAATATGTTAATCGAAAAGAATGAGTTGTCCTACCAAAGTATCATAATCAAGAAGCTGGGACCAAACAGTTGACAGATGTTAGGTTGGAGAACTTAAATTGAAATAATTTCATAAGAGAAGTCATGTAGATATATGCTATGTAACCCCAATAGGTCTAGAAATAAAGACCACCAGGAAAAACCTTGATTTCTTTGGTTTCAAGCCCCGTACCTGATCTTTCCTTATCCTATAGGGAATCCAAATTTAACAATCTTACTAGTCATGTATTTTAAAGAAACCAGCACTTATAATGTTTTGTATTTTTAGTTGCGCCTGAGTTTGTAATATTGGTTACATTATCTTTCGAAAATTAATTGATATAATTACATACTGGTTATATCACTCAACTACATTAGTGGGGGCAATTGCATATCATGTCAAACAATTGCATAATTGAAGCAGAAGCTTGATATGCTGTGTAACGATTCATATGCTTTTAGAGCGGCTGGGAAAGTGGATTGTCAGCAGATGTTACCTAGTGTTTTATAGAACATGAAGAAGGTGATGCAGTACACATTACCTTTATGGATTCTTATGATAGGCTTTGGAAACCCAATCCAAAGCATGGGTTATATACAGGCCAACTAGTCAATCGGAAAGTGTTTCTGGTAGACTTTTCATTATGCTTAATGTTATTTTATTATTGATAGAGTTGTTAATAGTTAGGAGTATATGGTGCTCCACTTCACTGCGTTTGAAACCTTTTTTTATTGTACTCATGCATTATATAACTTAAAGCTACTGTAGCATTAACTGAGACTTGGGTGTCTGTTAGGATACTGCTCCAGAGCCGATATCTGATGAATCTATAGGGGATGATAGCGAAGAGTGTGATCATTCTTTCCTCTTGAAAGATGACCTTGGTTATGTTTGTCGTATATGCGGAGTCATTTCAAGACGGATTGAAACCATAATTGAGTTCCAGTATGCAAAGGTATGTTTTTCTTTGTGTGTATCTATTTTCTATAGTTTAGTATTGTTTTGTTACTTGTGATAATGCTTGTTAAGTTCTTAATTAGTTTAGCTGCTCCAAGCCCAATGTATTCGAGCTGTTACATTTAGAAGACATGCTCGCTTTTGCATGTATGTGCATGGGTTTGTAGCTAGTTGGTTCTAGGCTTTGGAAGCTGAGGATGTGTCAATTTATCTTGCTTTTACTAGTTGGACTCATCTCTTGAGAATGTGTATTATTTGCGGGCCGACCCTGAACTTTTGGGGGCCCATGGAGAAAAAAAATAAAAGGGGCCTCTATAGAGATGTCACAATAAAAATTTAACAAAAATAAAATAAAATAGAATTTCTAGCATAGTGATTGAACCTCTAATCTCATAGCTCATCTCATCTCAATAACCAGTATAATATCCATTGGGACAACAATTTAATAAAAAGTTCATCTCCCTGCAAGGATTCGAACCTGTGGCCTCCAGAATATCCCTTGCACAAGTCCCCACTACAGCAATCAAGCAGTTGTGAGTATTTTTAACCTTAAATTATATATACAATACATAAGGCAATTTCTACAAATATAGACCCCCAAAATTTAGGGGCCCTAGGCGGTCGCCCTTCTCGCCCTCCCCCATGGCCGGCCCTGATTATTTGTTCTCTGCTTCCGTGATATTCTCACCTTTATTCAGGCTTAGGTTTCTCTGTCCGCGTGCAATGTACATGAGGATGGCCTTGTAAATTCCTTATCTTTCATTTGGATATGCTATGTGATAAAGTCAAAATAGAACAGAAGATCCTTGAGATTTTGTCCGGACCTTCTTGTCTCTTTCAGACTTATGTGTTTGTTTTCAACTATTTTGTTACTGGTTGCTAGAAGTGATAGGCTGGGTTGGAGGGAATGAAATGTTTGGGCTTAATTTGGGTTGACAGCAGAGGTCTAGAACATTTCCAGCTTATGATAGTTGCTACATTTTGCTTGAGGAAGTGAATACCCAATGCCTAGGCTTACGATAGTTGCCACATTTTGCTTGAGGAAGTGAATACCCAATGCCTAGGCTTACAAAGGCCACTCTACACACCTAAGCTCAAGCTTGGATAGAAGATTTCAATAATGGAAACAAGAAAAAATGTACAAGAATGCAGGACAAGGCATCCCTCTGTGCCCGAAAAAGTAAAAATATATTACACAAACAATCACTATAAAGCTGCTCTTTTGGTCCCCATCCAATACCAGGAGAAGATCCCTGCAGGAACCATATGCGTTTCAGCGTTTGTATGCACGCCTTGGCGACCAAGTTCTGAAGGCGTATTTGCCTTGTCTCATCTTATCATAAATGACTCCTGTAAGAGGGCAATGAGAAGGGACCTTCTGGAACCATATGTGTTCATATGCACGCCTAGGCGACCAACTACTGAAGGCGTAGATTGAAAAAGACTTTGCCTTGCCTCATCTTATCAGAAATGATTTTTTTTATAAGTAAATAATATATTAAAAGCATCAAAAGAGGTGATGCGTCCTTTGTACACTAGAAGTGTACCTAACCAAAATGATTAACCAATGTCTATGCTATTTACAAAGTCTACAATAGCAGTGTTGGAACTAAAAGAAGAGTGATCAGCCTTGGAACACCAAAAATGAAGGTGCGAATCAACAAATTCTTCAATTCCGGGACTGACATTTCCACGTTATCGAATGCCCTATGGTTTCTTTCCTTCCAAAGAATCCAACACACTCCCAAAAGAGCTGTCCCCCAAGTACGACTTCTCCTATTCTTGTACCCCATAGTCCAGACTCTGACGTGGTCAATTATCGATCTCGGCATGACCCAAGACATCTTGAACATTCCCGGCACAAAATTCCAAAGCTCTATAGCCACTTGGCAGTGCAGGAGCAAATGATTTACACTCTCCTCACTATCCTTACACAAATAACACCTATTGACAAAAACCATGTTACGTTTCCGCAAATTGTCCCTGGTTAGGATAGCTCCGTCGCTTCCCACATGAAAAAAGCCACTCCCTTAGGGGCTTTGGATTTCCAAACTGCTCTCCAAGGGAATGAAGTTCTACCACAATTGAGAAGCTTGAGATAATACGAGTTTACTGAAAAAGAGGGCCCCCTATACCTTTCCAGACCACCTTATCCACCAACCTATCTGTATTCTGCTCTTGAAGCCTCCCTAAAAGCAGCACAACTGACTCAATCTCCCAATCATGAAAATTCCTTCTAAACGTGGGATTCCAGATAGGCTTACCCTCCACCGAAGACAAAATAGAGCTAACTCTACAATCCTTATCCGTGGAAAGCTCAAATAAGTTCTGGAACACCGCCCTCAAACAAGTATCCCCACACCATCTATCTTCCCAAAATCTCACCGAGGCCCCGTTGCCAATCTCAAAAGCAATGAATCTTTCAAAAGAATTCCACCCTTTCCTAATACCTCGCTAGACTCCCACCCCAAAAGGAAAATTAACCTCATTAGGGAACCAACAATGATCCCCTCTTCCATACTTGCAAACCTCCACTTGTCTCCAAAAAGCCTCCTTGTCTGTGAGATACCTCCACAACCATTTTCCTAGCAAAGCCTCATTAAATAATTTGAGTTTTCTGATATTCAGACCTCCCTCTTGAGCCCTAGAGCACACCTTTTCCCAGTTCACTAAATGAAACTTGTGCTCATCTGTCTGCCCTTCCCACAAAAAATCTCTTTCCAACTTTTCTAATCTTTGCCTTATTGTGGCAAGAATCACAAAGAGCGATAGGAAATAGGTCGGTAAATTAGCAAGAGTGTTCTTGATTAGGACTAATCTCCCCCCCTTGGAATGAAGTTGACGCTTCCACCCTGCCAATCTCTGCTCGAAACGCACAATCACTGGATTCCACAACGCCCTGCTCTTTGACTGTGCTCTTATAGGAAGTCCAAGGTAGTAGGCGGGAAGAGAAGCAGACCTACAACCAAAGAATGCAGCTAGATCCCCAATATTTTCCACATCCCCTACAGGAATAATTTCACTCTAATAAATGTTAATGCGTAGGCCTGAAACAGCTTGAAAGAATAATAAAACCAATCGAAGATACCCCAACTGAGCCTTATGTGCACCACAAAAAACTAAGGTATCATCTGCAAAAAGAAGATGGGAAACCGACACCTCCCTCTCCCCTCTCCTCCCCACCTTAAAGCCACTGATAAGACCTTCCAGCACTGCCCTCTCTAACATCCTGCTAAGAGCCTCCATTACAACGATAAACAGAAACGGGGACAAAGGGTCACCTTGACGCAATCCCCTCGAGCTAGAGAAAAATCCCGAAGGTTCCCCATTCACCAAAACAGAAAAGCGAACCGTAGAAATACAGAATCGGATCCATTGAATCCACTTGATACCAAAACCCATCCTTTCCAGCATATATAACAAAAAGTCCCAGTTCACATTATCATAAGCTTTCTCTATATCCAACTTA
Source organism: Codonopsis lanceolata (assembly GCA_013146195.2). Lineage (NCBI taxonomy): Eukaryota > Viridiplantae > Streptophyta > Magnoliopsida > Asterales > Campanulaceae > Codonopsis > Codonopsis lanceolata. Next base: position 142,206,105 of record CM028380.1, read on the forward strand.
CACAACAACCCTAGAACACCGCTTTTCAACCTGTCATCCACGACTTCGTTGGCAATGAAAGACGCATCCAAAAGTTGTCTATCCTTCACAAAAGCGTGCTGCTGACACCGAGATAATACTACCCATTTTCCCTCAACACGTATTCAGTTTTGACACATTCGTAAGTGTTGGGTTATTCTTAGCTTTATCTTTTTAGACAGTGCTCACTAAAATATTTCCAAGTCAATATGTTGGTAGACATGGACAGTAGGTAATAATAGCGTGCGTGATCGCTATAGTGCTGGTTAGTTTCAAGTATGAACACATTTTGTGCCTTTCCGATACCTGTGGCAAGACCAAGGTGCTGCTATTAAGGATCTGCTATTGTTGATACATCAATTTAATAAAAGGGGCGTTGCTCTTATCTCATGGGAGCATTTTGGTTTATTTATGCATTTTTAAAATTTTATTTTAAAACTAAATACTTTTAGTTCAGATTTACAGTAAATTCAGTTCTGACTCATTTGTAAGTGTGGGGTTATTCTTATCTTTATTTTTTTGGACAGTGCCTCACTTCAATATTTCCAAGTCCATATGTTGGTAGACATGGACAGTAGGCATAATAGCGTGCGTGATCGTGTAGTGCTGGTTAGTTTCAAGCATGAACACATTTTGTGCCTTTTCCATACCTGTGGTGAGACCAAGGTGCTGCTGAGATTAAGGATCTGCTATTGTTGATGCATAATTTTAATTAAAACGGGCGTTGCTCTTGCCTCATGGAAACAGTTTGGTTTATTTATGCATTTTTTAAATTTTATTTTAAAACTAAATACTTTTATTTCAGATTTACAGTATATTCAGTTTTGACACATTCATAAGTGTCGGGTTATTCTTAGCTTTATTTTTTTAGATAGTTCCTCACTTCAATATTTCCTAGTCCATATGTTGGTAGACATGGACAGTAGGTAATAATAGCGTGCGTGATAGTATAGTGCTGGTTAGTTTCAAGTATGAACGCATTTTGTGCCTTTTCCATACCTGTGGTGAGACCAAGGTGCTGCCGAGATTAAGGGTCTGTTATTGTTGATACATAAATTTAATTAAAACGGGCGTTGTTCTTACCTCATGGGAACATTTTGGTTTATTTTTGCATTTTTAAAATTTTATTTTAAAACTAAATACTTTTATTTCAGATTTACAGTATATTCAGTTTTGACACATTCACAAGTGTCGGGTTATTCTTAGCTTTATTTTTTTAGACAGTGCCTCACTTCAATATTTCCAAGTCCATATGTTGGTAGACATGGACAGTAGGTAATAATAGCGTGCGTGATAGTGTAGTGCTGGTTAGTTTCAAGTATGAACGCATTTTGTGCCTTTTCCATACCTGTGGTGAGACCGAGGTGCTGCCGAGATTAAGGATCTGTTATTGTTGATACATAAATTTAATTAAAACGGGTGTTGTTCTTCCCTCATGGGAACATTTTGGTTTATTTATGCATTTTTTAAATTTTATTTTAAAACTAAATACTTTTATTTCAGATTTACAGTATATTCAGTTTTGACACATTCATAAGTGTCGGGTTATTCTTAGCTTTATTTTTTTAGACAGTGCCTCACTTTTTCAATATTTCCAAGTCCATATGTTGGTAGACATGGACACTGACAGTAGGTAATAATAGCGTGCGTGATCGTATAGTGTTGGTTAGTTTCAAGTATGAACACATTTTGTGCCATTTCCATACCTGTGGTGAGACCAAGGTGCTGCTGAGATTAAGGAGCTGTTATTGTTGATACATAAATTTAATTAAAACGGGCGTTGTTCTTACCTCATGGGAACATTTTGGTTTATTTATGCATTTTTTTAATTTTATTTTAAAACTAAATACTTTTATTTCAGATTTACAGTATATTCAGTTTTGACACATTCATAAGTGTCGGGTTATTCTTAGCTTTATTTTTTTAGACAGTGCCTCACTTTTTCAATATTTCCAAGTCCATATGTTGGTAGACATGGACAGTAGGTAATAATAGCGTGCGTGATCGTATAGTGCTGGTTAGTTTCAAGTATGAACACATTTTGTGCCATTTCCATACCTGTGGTGAGACCAAGGTGCTGCTGAGATTAAGGATCTGCTATTGTTGATACATAAATTTAATTAAAACAAGCGTTGCTCTTACCTCATGGGAACATATTGGTTTATTTATGCATTTTTTAAATTCTATTTTAAAACTAAATACTTTTATTTCAGATTTACAGTATAGTTGGCTTGATGGGATGAAGTATCACGTAGGTAATGAATATCATTAGAAAATTTCCCGCTGCTCTCTCTGATTCTATTAAAATTTATGGCTGCTTTTTAGTTGTTCCTTATATCTCTGTTTCTCCTACAGTTTATTTCGTCCTATTTGTTTCTAATTATTTTTAAATTCTTCCTCCAATTCCCTTTCACCTCGTGTGCTAGCTGAAATTTGTATTTGAAATGATACCATAGTTTGAGGTCTTTCTGTGTTTCACTTGAAAGTATTTTCTCCTGAGCTAATCACATGATCTTTGATCATTCTTTTGTATTCACTTGACACTGGTATTCTTAATTCATTTTGATTCAGAGTACAAGGAGTACAAGAACCTACTATTATGAAGGTCGGGCTACCAAAGATGGAGAGGTAGATAAATTACATCTTGATGGAACGAGCATATCTGGACAAGACTTCTCTGTGGCTGAAATCTATGCTCATCCAAGGCATAAGAAGCAAATGAAACCCCATCAAGTTGAGGGTTTTAATTTTCTGCTAAGTAACCTCGTGACAGAGAATCCCGGGGGTTGCATCCTGGCTCATGCTCCAGGATCTGGGAAAACATTTATGCTTATAAGTTTCATTCAAAGCTTCATGGGCAAGTATCCATTGGCTAGACCACTAGTTATTCTACCTAGGGGCATTCTGCCTGCATGGAAGAAGGAATTCAAGAGGTGGCAAGTTGAAGACCTTCCATTACTTGACTTTTACTCCGTAAAAGCTGATAGTCGGTCTCAGCAACTGGAGGTACTGAATCAGTGGGCTGAGAAGAGAAGCATTCTGTTTCTGGGGTACAAGCAGTTCTCGTCTATTGTATGCGACAGTGATATGGGTAATGTTTCAACTAAGTGCCAGGACATTCTGCTGACTTATCCCTCACTCCTGATTCTAGATGAAGGTCATACTCCTAGGAACCAGGACACCGATGTTCTGACCTCTCTTGAGAAGGTCCAGACACCTAGAAAGGTGGTGCTTTCAGGTACCCTTTATCAGAATCATGTCAAGGAAGTGTTCAACATTTTGCATCTTGTCCGTCCTAAGTTTTTGAGGATGGAAACTTCCAAATCCATTAAGAACCGAATCTTGAGTAGAGTGCCAATATCAAGCAGGAAAAACATCCTGAAGAAGGGTACTGACAATGAATTCTATGATTTGGTGGAGCACACACTGGTCAAAGATGACAATTTCAAGCGGAAGGTAACAGTAATTGAAGATCTTCGAGAGATGACCAGCAAGGTTCTTCACTATTACAAAGGTGATTTCTTGGATGAACTACCGGGCCTTGTTGATTTCTCTGTCTTCCTTAAGCTCAGCTCCAAGCAAACAAGAGAAGTTTCAGCATTGAAGAAGTCAGCAAATAAGTTTAAGATAAGTTCAGATGGAAGTGCAATTTACGTGCACCCAGAATTGAAAACTGTCACGAAGTGTACAATTCCTAGGGACAGATTTGACGAGGGAAAGATTGACGTGTTGTTAGATAAATTGGATGTGCAAGAAGGAGTTAAAGCCAAGTTCTATCTGAATCTGCTGAGCCTATGTGAATCTGGTGGGGAGAAGTTGCTGGTCTTTGGTCAGTATCTACTGCCCTTGAAGTTCTTAGAGAGACTAACAATGAAGATCAAAGGTTGGAGTCCCGGGAAAGAAACTTTTATGATAACCGGTGACACAGATTCAGAGGTCCGCGAGCTATCAATGGACCGTTTCAACAGCTCTCCAGATGCTAGAGTGTTCTTTGGATCTATAAAGGCTTGCGGAGAGGGCATTTCACTTGTTGGGGCGTCAAGGGTTATCATACTGGATGTGCACTTAAACCCTTCTGTGACTCGTCAGGCGATCGGGCGGGCTTTTCGACCTGGACAGGAGAGGAAGGTATATACTTACCGGTTGGTGGCTGCCAGTGCGCCAGAAGAGGAAGACCACTACACCTGCTTCAGAAAGGAGTCTATTTCAAAAATGTGGTTTGAATGGAATGAATTCTGCGGGCACAGTGACTTTGAAATGGAGAAATCTGATGTCAGCAACTGCGGGGACCAATTTCTGGAGACATCACGGTTGAATGAGGATATCGTCGCATTATATAAAAGGTTTGCGGAATTCTTTTTAACAGCAAGTTTAGTAATTAGCTGTAAATATGCCTTGAATTCTTCATCTTTATCTTTACAGGTAGATGGTGGCAAGGGTTAGGCATGAAATTAGAAGTTGAGCAACCTCTTTTTCTTTTTTGAAGCCATGACCTGGTAGGCGGTATTGCTACGACGTACTGTTTGGCTAGCTTCTATGTAAATCACTGTTTGTGAATGCTCCAAATTAACTCAACGTATGTGTGGTGCCAGAGTATATATGGCATGGCACTAAGAACTGTTAATTGGAGTTTTTGAGTAGGGAGGAGTAACAGTTCTTAGCAAGTGCTAGTGAATCTGTTTACCTCAAATGTAAGTTTGTAAAGTTCTAGGGCTCAGTTAGGTCTAACCTCAGACAGATTGTTTACTTCACCTCTGGATGGATTTTTTTATTTTTCATCGATCTACTGCCTTACGTTGTTACACATCTATCTGTCCAACCTCCGAAAATGGAATCTTCCTTTTAATGTTCTTAATGGTTAGTTATTGAAATGTAGTATTTGCTGATGGTTGGTTTGCGAATTTTGTCCAAATAGGAAGAGAGAAAAGTTGTTAATTGTAGAAAGTATGCATGCTTTCAAGAAGGGGGGAGATGACAGAGTGGTTAATTGATGCTCGAATCGGACTCCTAATGAATCATTTGTGCTACTGCTGGATTTTACTGTCGAACTGGAATTCAAGTTCAGGTATAAGTAAACAAGGTTCGGGCAATTTGTGAGTTCAACACCGTTGACACACTCTTGCATTAGTCTTTCTTCCATCAAGCTCCTAATTGTTTGGTCAACAGTTTGCTCGTGATCTACCGAGGTTGCAGACGTTTATGTTGATTTGATTTATATGTTCTGCTTTCCGTATGGTTTCTGCCTACATCTACATGCCCTTCCTATTGGGTAGAGATTGTCATGTAAGAGGAATAGAGATTCAGAAAGTGTACTGATATCACTTTCACAATCATAATATTAATACATGTATAAATTTAAGCGAAAATATATTTACTTTTATAATTATTGAAAAACACTGCTACTGTAGGGTTGGTTATATCGGAAGTCGGAACCACTACGAGAATACGTATCCGAGCAAAGCCAAAAACGTGGCTCCAATGAATCGACATTAACTCACTTGGCTGCTACTGTAGGGTTAACGTTAAGGTTCCCACTTCCCATCTACATTGTTAAACGTTTTGGTTCCTATCATTTCCACAACATGGCTCATCTCATCTCACCTCACCTAGCCATGAGTATCAAAATTCAAAACTACAATCTTCCAGAGTCAAATCCAAAATAATAATGTGACGCTCCCATCCCAGGGTAGATGTGGAAATTGTTTGTGGTTTATAAGGTGGTTACACATTATTTCTGGTCATCAACATCATTCATAGATTTTTGGTTCGGCTTGTGATAGGCTTGGTAACCCAAGGCATTGCGTACTTAGTAGGCCAGTGCGTGAGCTATACTGCACGTAGCGGATTAGATTTTCGAGCTTGTGTCGTTACAAATGTTATTAGAGCGGGTTCCGACCAGATATGTGGGAACAAAATACTGTGTCGACCAAAGTACTATACCGTGAGGCCTTAATGAGGACGTCAAAGATTTAAGTGCGGGAAATTGTGATGCCTCCATCCGAGGCCTTAACGAGGACGTCAAGAATTTAACTGGAGGAGATTGTGATGCCCCCATCCCATATCGGATAAATGTAGGACTTGTATGTGGTTTATTATAAGATGTATACACACTATCTCTGGGCACCAATATCATCCATGAACTTTTGGATCAATTTGTAGTAGGCTTGATGATCCATGGTGCTACCTGCTTAGTAGGCTGGTGCGTGAACTATACAGAACGGACCTTACTTTCGGGCACACATCATTACAAACAAAGTGTAATCAATAATCTTTATGACTATGAAAACTCATGATTACATCTTTATTCTCCAATAAAAAGATCCTCTCTTCTACAAGACAAATTATAATCTTACATCTTCATTCGACAAAGTGGTAGAAATATGTGTATCTTATCTTTACAAAATATACTATCCTTAACCTTCCAAACAATCCTTTTTGTTATACCACAATTGTGTTATATATATATATTTTTTCATATTTATAGAAAATCTAAGCTTCAACTTGACCATTCGGTCGGGCAGCCGATGAAAAATGGCGCTTGTATCTTTACACTTCTTCCCTTGAGAATAGCTCAAGAATTCAACAGCAATTCATCAACTGACCATTTCTCACGCTACAAAATCATGTAACAGGTGAGACGAGCCAAACCTTTGCTGCCGGTTCCCGGAATCCATGCAGTCGAAATCTGCCGTCTCAGGTCCCACAGAAGGAGCTCCTGCATTGTAAACATCATCAGTTCTCATGGTGACAAAACTGTGATGAGTCCCAAGGGACATGGGTATGCTGCCACCACCATCCTCACAGTGCTGTAACCCTAACGTAAGCGAGACCCCACTTCCGTTCCCAAACCTCCCTAACTCTGACATGTGATATGCAGCCATTGTATCGGCAAAAAGACTACTGTCATCCACAGTAGCCCTTTGGTCCCCATGACCAATGTTCTGGAAATTTGGATCTGTAGAGGGCCCTGCCATTTCTACATCATGAGCATGACTGAATTTCGAATCGAAGAACTGTCCTGTGCTGCATTGCTCAGTTGCTGCGGAGGCTGCACTCTGTTGCAGATCTTCCCCTCTATCCTTGGAGGACTTCATATCACCATTTGTACTTTTGGGTGCAATTTCCGACGAAGAATTAGCCTCCATTTCGACATCTCCCGCTTCTTCTTTATACATTTCTTCGACCATGGGTTTCCAGAGTCGCACTCTCGCATTTATGAACCAATTTGAGACCTGAGCAGTTCAGCACTTGCATTAACTTGATTGCATAAAAGTAGTACTATCTCAGTTCCTAAATTATTGTTTCGTTTGTATGTTTTTCAAATGACAATTTGACCTATATATGTTTTCATTTTTCTCAAAATCATTTTTTTTTTGCTGTTTATGAACTACAAATTACGTGTTTTATGATTTTTTAAAAAATAAGAAAATGTACATCAAATTTTCATCTGAAAAACAGTTTGTATGACTAAAAACAAAATCAGACGCAACAATAATTTAGGAATGGAGGGAGTAACACACCACAATGCATGTGCCTCCTAAGCGGTGGCCCAATACTAGATTTGGTGTTCATAAGATGATGTGAGATCTCAAGTTAAATCCCCACCATGCCCCCTTAGGACCACCACAGTACCACACACAAACACAAGGACGTGGACACCCACACCACACACAAACTAATGCCCAAACCGACAATAGACAACATTTTTCTGTTCTTATAAAGAGCTAATGTAGTTCTTTACCTGACTTCTTGTCAAACCTGTCTGCCTTGCTAGCATGATCTTGTCCGAATCTTTAGGGTAACTGATTAACAAGAAGATCACGGAAAAACTACTTGAACTGCTGGAATATTGAAAAGATAAAAAAATTGAAAAAAAGGGGAAACAAATACAGTTATATTATAATCTAAGGTTGAAATATACGTACGGGTGAAGAAAATGTTCAAACAGCCAAGCACGTAAAACTGAAACAGAACTTTCTGGAAGCCCTCTCTGTGGCCTCCAGGTGTGTTGTTGCATCATGCCAAGCTGCTGAAGGGCTCTCTGTTGTCTGAGCTGCTGGTCAACATAGCGGAGGCGAGAAATTCCAACCCCTTTGCTATTTGCAGAAGCATCTGGCTCCCCAAGGTTTCTCTGAGTAACTTTTATTTGACCATTTATTGCATCACGCAAGCCACGGAAATGGCGGGAAATTGTTTGGAGAGCAAGTGCTGTGTAGGGTTTAGCTGCCCCACATCCTGCTATCACATCAAATGAAGATACCACAATCTGCATTTGATGGTAGTATTGTTTGTACCTTCTGTCAACCTGTTTTTTGTTTTATGAAAAATAAAATAAAATAGAATAATTATAAATAAAAATACAAAAGAATTCAGTTTGAACATAATAGAGACAGAAAATACTTTTGACAGTAGTCTCACCTCATCCAACATAGAAATAAGCTTCGTCATCTTGTTTTGTAAATCCTGTTTTTCAGCAGCTGAAATTTCACTTGCAGAGTTGGTGACAGAGTCTTGTGGGTTTGAAGAGCTTCCGTTTTTTGATTCCCCATCAAGTTCTTTCGAATCCTTCATTAACTCTTTCCTGGAATCATGCTGCTTCAAAGCTTTACTCACGTTAACTACTTCATCAAGCAATCGTTGGGCTGCCTTTAGGTACTTTGAATTAGAAATCGTTCTTGAAATATTTGAAATCCCGTATGGGGAACCATCTGCTTTTATTGAATCGGAATTACTTCCTGGAAAACCAGGTAGTACACATTCCGTATTCCTAATGTGCTTGCTTTGGGAATTCTCCTCATCTTGTCCGTCACCAGAAATTGAAGAATTCGGACTCAAAAAGGAAGAAAACCCAGGATTGGGATTCCTGTATTGGATAGAATGGAATTGAATTCCAGAAGGTATCTGTGGACTAAGGCTAAGGGATAATCCCTGTCCTTGCAAGTTTTGTCCACCCATTGGATGCATCAATACTGTTTCATTTCTACCATCTCTCCACGCACTGAAATCATTTTCTCCTATTCGCGATTCACCAATACTTGAAAGAAATTCTTGCTGAGAGGTATTAGAATCAGGACCTCCCACAGTTGGAAGGTCAATGCAGCTGTTTGACTGCTGCAAATTCCCAGTCAATGTGTCTGTATATGACCCCGAAGAAGATGGATAGTTCATATACATCAAAGCATTCCCTGGCAGAACGACCGGTGTCTCTGAATATGTACTCGATATAGGTTCTCGCAAATAGAGCATCGGAACGGAATCTCTTTGATTGTTTGAACTTGGAAAATAAGTGGCCATCTCTCCTCAGTCCTCTCCGGTCGATCAAAAAATGTTGCCTCAAACATGAAATGTATTACCTACTCACTCTGCCAAGTGGAACCAGCAAAGTGGTCATTAGATGTTACCTATATGGCTATATCAAATGAACAATTTGAGTGATAAATTCTTGAACTTGTTTCCTAAGTTTCAATTTAGGACAACAAATTCATACAGAGTACAAGTAATTCTCAGTAGAGGAAACCATATTCAGAGAGAACAAGTTTACTTTGGATTTACTAACAATTTAACATTAACAAAGAAGATATTGTCACTTGTATCTCCTAAGTCTTAATAAGCTTGCGGCAATGAAGTAGAAAACTATACTGATAGAGCTGCATAAGCCATCGAGTTATTCGAGCTTGACTCGTATTCAGTTTAATAAAAGCTCATTTGAAATTTGGCTTGAAAACCTATCAAACTAAACTTAAACACTTACTCAAGCTCGACAACTTAGAAGCAAAAGCACAGAAGCAACCGTTTTTTTTTTTTTTTAATTACTAATTTATATTTTTTCTTTCAGCCATAGATATGTTTCTATACACACAAGCCCACTTTTGTCACTATTTCCATTGCTACAAGATAATGAATTTCTATGCCAAGAATCAACAGATAGAAATCTTCAATTGTATCCAAATTCCAAACCTACCCCTTTCATCAGCTTGCGCAAAAAATTTCCATCTTTACCAAATTACTGAAAATCCCAGAGTTCATTTGTAAAATTAATATAAACTCATTGATGAACCCAGAAAAAGAAAAACATGAAACCAATTATGTAAAGATTGTACAAAGGGGGAAAGGGCAAATTAAGAAGCAAAGACAACTAACCCAAAAATACCCCAAAACAAATTACTCTCATCATTCATCATCATCATCATCATAGTTGCTTCTCTTTGATCATCATCTAGTACAGTCAACTTTAGAGAGAGAAAGTGTGCGTGTGCGTGTGTGTGTGTGTGTGAGAGAGAGAGAGAGAGAGAGAGAGAGAGAAACAAAGTGAGGCAGACAATAATGAATACTAAAAATTGGTGAGAGTGAGAAAGAAAAACAATAAACTAGAGTAAAAAAATGAAAGAAAATACCTGAAATCCAGTCACAGTTGTGTGTGTTGTGGGGAACAGAAAAGCTCCGATCCGCAGAAAACAATCTTCCTTGAACCCAAACAGAACCGATTACCGATCCCAATACCCAGCAAAACAATTCACCTTTTCATTATTCAATTCGTCAATCCAACAATCCCTCTCCTTCCCTCTCTCTCTCTCTCTCTCTCTCTTCTCTCTCACACAGTCGTGCGCACACACACTAACAATCAATCTAATTCAGTTCAAGAAACAAATATATTATTAGAAGATCAATTAAAGTACAAAAATTCATCACCATCTCTCTGTGTCTTTTCTTTTTTTCATAATCATATATTCTCTTTCCATCATTCCACCAATACCCACGTGAGAGTTCCTATTCCCCAACACACAAAACTCTCTTGTTCTTCCACTTTCTCTCTCTCTCTCTCTCTCTCTCTCTCTCTCTCTCTCTCTCTCTCTCTCCTTTCAACTTTCTCTCACTACATGTATCTATCTATCTATTTATCTATACAGAAACACCCAAAAAGTTTTCCTCTTTTTTATTTCTTTTCTAATATGATCTCAGAAAGAAAATCTCAAAAATTCCATCTTGGAGAGAAAAGGAAAAGAAATCATCACTTTCACTATCAATCTCTATCTCTCTCTTTTTAATGAGGGGGTGTTTCTCTTTCTCTTTCTAGCTTTCGTTTGCTTTGCTTTCTTCCTTTCCTCTCTCTCTCTACAACTATAATATTGGATTGGGAGGGTGGTGGTGGTGGTGTTGCTTGACTTAGGTTTATTTGGGGGTGTTGATGATGTTTGGTTAAGGAGTGCAATCTCTAACAACCAGTTGGTAGACCTAAACAGTAAACCCTCTCTTAAACCTCTCTCTCTCTCTCCTCAAACTAGGGGTGATGTTTGATGTCTGATGTCTCTCTCTCACCTTTAATTTAAGTACGCCATGGATGGAAGGTCTGAGTTGCTGCAATATCTACCATATAATCATTTAATCTAATTAGTTTACATAACAAGGGAGTAGTATTTTTTAAAATTTATTTATATTTTTTAGGTGCACCAGTAAGGTGCATACATCACTACGTTTTAATTTGTCTTCTTGTTCCAACTACTACTCTTTTTTTGAATTTGCAATGGGGTCCTATAATTATTATATTCCCTACTTTGCCACTTGACTTTTCTTATTTTTACTTTATACTACTCCATGCCCATGCTTCATACTTCATACTTCATACTGTACTTGATTCTCTAAATTCTAAATTGGGCCGTCTGTCAACCCTATTTGATGTTCAAACTTAATTGGTGTAATTTTGTTTATGTAGGGTCTCCCCTCTTTTTATCATTTACTAAGGCTCCGTTTGTTTTACGGAAAATGACTTTCAGAAAACGTTTTCCTCATTTTCCGGTGTTTGGTAACATTAGGAAAAAAATAACGTAAAGGTTTTCAAATGAAACTTCGGAAAATGACTTACGGATTCATTTTCCGTAAGTCATTTTCCAAACGTCGGCATCTCTCGCCCTTTCATAATTGCATATATTTACTTACACACAACATTTTACTCAACAAATAAATGGTTTAAAAATATAAATAAAGTTTGTGGACACTCTTTATAAATTATAATTTTAATAAATGCTTACTACGTTCTAAAATTAGTGTCAACTATATTATTTAGGGACATCCTAACCATTATCAATTTTCTATTTTAAAACGTTTTTTTTTTTCATATCAATTATCAAATTTTTTATTTGTAATTGTGAGATCGAAAAAAATAGACATTTATTTGACACCATTAATGACAAATTGAGAATTAGTAAAGAAAAATTACTTAAAGCTCAACACTATTTTATATTCAATATATGCATTAATATTAGAATATGTTTTTTTTGTATTTATTCATATATAGTTTTCCGTAACATTTTCTAGGGACATCCTAAACATTGTCTATTTTCGATTTTAGAACGTTTTTTTCATATCAATTAGCAAAAAATTATTTGTAATTGTGAGATTAAAAAAGATGAACCTTATTTAAAAAGATGGTCCTTATTGATTTTCTAGGGACATCATAAAAAATTGTCCATTTTCTATTTTCTATTTTTTTATTTATTCATATATTGTTTTCCGTAATTTTTTCCGTGTGTTTGCCAAACACCCGTAAATGTTTTCTCACATATTTTTAAAAGATTTACCAAACACCTGAAAATGAAATCTTTTGATTTTCCGGAAATTATTTTTCAGAAATCATTTTATGGAAATGAGTTTGAAGAGGTCACAAAAAGCAAAGAAGCTTCAAGTGCACCGTCGTCAAAGTCAAGGCCCCATCGGAAAAGGTGTCGCGAGGATGGGGATTCTACATATGATAACAAAGTAGTTGAACAACTTGGAGAGGTTACGTTAGCAATCAAGAAACTTTCTGATGAGCAAGTGAACACAGAAGATCTCTACAAAGAGGTTATGAAGGCTTTGATGAAGTGTTTCTTGGTTCGGTGTTTGATCATCTGATTATCAACAAGGATTTGGCTAGAGGATTTATGGTAAAAAGTGAGAACCTTCGAAGGAAATGGATTGAAAAATTCATGACCCAAGAGTGGCATGAATACTAGTTTTATGTTTTGTTGTTGAAGGACAAGAAAGCTTTGGATGATGGTTTATTTTTAAAACAATTATTAGAGTTTTGGTAATATTTTGTTAGTATTTGAACATGATCATCATATGGGACACAATGTTTTGTACACATCTTAATTAGACTTTTGGTAAGTATTTTTGAGTAATGTGAAATTTTATGCTTTGTGCAACGTACATTCAAAAATTATCCAAAGTATGCTGCCATTTTATGGTCATTATCGCGTTTGTAAAATAGCTAGTATACGTGGAGAGTTGATAACTCGTGTGAAAATTTATGTTTAGTTCTTATTGGAGTATTATATACAAATGATATTGTAAAAAAAATGATTTCCAACACATTTTCACAAAGTTTACCAAACACCGGAAAATGTTTTCCACAACATTTTCATAAGATTTACCAAACAGCAGAAAATAGAATGATTTCATTTTCCGGAAATCATTTTCCGGAAAACGTTTTCCGGAAAACGTTTTCCCTGAAACAAACGGAGCCTAACTGTAATTTTGTGATTTATTTTTTATTAATTTCACGAGTTTAATCTATAACACAATACAACTCAGTTTATTGTAATTACTTAAATTAATTTATTTTTTTTATATATTCTTAATTAATGGTAGCACATGTTTAAATTAGGAAGTATAAGTTAAAGTTATTGACGAATGTCAAATTTTAAAACGAAAAATTATGTACAAACATTCATTTCAATGTAATATTGATATATATGAAATATAAATAATGTCTCTCTATAACGTTTAATCTCACAATCTCAAACGTTTTTATCACATTTTTTCCATCCCTATTTTATTACTGCGAAAATTATTGAGATATTACGGTTTACAGTTATTATTTTACATTTGCGAAAATTAGTTACTCTTTTACTAAGATATTACGGTTTTACAGTTAATATTTTACGGTTTTACAGTTTTACAGTTTTATAGTTGCGAAAATTTGTATTTGTATTTTTTTATTTTTAATTATTATCGTAATTAACTTAATCAATTTAATTTTTTTACGACCCGTAATTTCGTATACAAATTTTAAAAAATTAAAAAAAATCGTAAGTTTTGTAATTTGAAATATTTGTTTTTATTTTTATTTTTAACTGTTATCGTAATTAACTTAATCAATTTAATTTTTGTCCGGCCCGTTTTTTCCTGCCCGCAATTTCGTATACTAATTATTAATTAATCCCTCCGTTCCGGGCAAAAAGACCCCGTTTGAAAGTCAATTTTTTTTAATGAAAATAATATTTTTAATAGTTCATTTCCACAATATCTGCTTCATTTATTGATAAATTTTCAAACTAGCGCCATGCCATCGGCATGAACAAGAGTACTAGTTATGGTACAAAATAACTCAAATCACCGCATTCTAATATTTTTCCTTTTTAAAACTTGAACATATTTAGCTCAATAAGCTCTGTTAATGAACAACTTGTTGGAATCTTGTTTCCAAACTATACTTGAATGAGAAAGTCATGTAAGTAGTAAGTAAGGAATCTCACATTGAGAAAATAAGGGAGTAAACTCTACTTTATACAGGAGAGAGTTTAAGCTCATGGTTGACCCTTAGGGTCACTACACTATCATGTAGGAGGAAAGATCTAGCCAAGTACATGTTCAAACACGCGCGTCGCCGTCGGCCCGACTCGATTTGGATTGGTCGGTTGACTGGCTTGGCCCCCTTTCTTTTTGCTGCCAGTTTATGTCCCAACAGTTGTGTCTGTTCGCTTCTCTCTTAGATTTTATTCCTCTCGTCGTTACTGTAATAGAGATACATCAACGGTTTCAATTCTCTCGGTAATTGAAGTTGAAAGGAATCAGTCTCTTCAATTACATAAGATCCATGACCCTGTGAGACTCTTAACATTATTCGTCCATTCCAGTAAACATCGTCAATTTTGTCTTAAGGAAAAAGATCATTGATCTCGGTGGACCTTAAACAATTCATTTTATAATCAATCTTCTGCAGGAACTAAATATCGCCCGAAACAATCTTAAGACAAAATAATTTTGGCGTACAAGTTCCTCGAAGATCGACAACTTTTTGCATTTCAGTTTTATATTTACTATTTTTTTACAGATTTTTTTTTCTTCTCCACTTCTCTTATCTGTCAATTTGATCTGATTCAAACAGACATACATTAACAGAAGGTCTTAATCTGTAATTTCTATTTGCAGAAGTTTTCACTCTGTGCAAACAAAAGAGAAACTAGATTGTGGGTGTTACTTTTGTTTTACGGTTTCACAGACATGAATATATTCTATTCTATTTTGATGTTACAATGTTACAACAACTGGTTACAGTTTACTAGTTATTGCTTATTGGTTATAGTTCACAGTAATTTGGTTATTATTCTGTTTTATACAGACACAAATAACACACTGTCACATACAACAATTAAAATACTTCATATTTTTAATTAGTCTTACTGATTAAATTCATACTGATATTTACAGAACTTAAGATAATTCATATTTTACTGGTTGTGTTCTTCGAGCAATATGACTTTCGAAATTGAAAAAGAACCCACTGCTGTTATATAACAACCCGTTACAGGAACTCAAATGTTGCAACCAACTGTCCACACCCATCATGGTGAACGCCAAGAAAAATTTGCTGGCTCATAATTCAAACACTGGCAATAAAAAATGCTCTTCTACTTGACAATGTTGAACTTGTCAAAATTCCTGAAAGAGACAACCCCTATTTTAAATGAGGGGGAGTCAGACCGAACCACCGTGGTTGCTGTTGAGTCATGGAAGCATTCTGATTTTTTTGTGCAGGAACTAAATCCTAAATGAGCTGGATAACTCTTTATACGATGTATACATTCCATTTAAGACGGCAAAAGACTTGTGAAAATCCTTAGAGAAAAAAAATACAAACTCGAGGATGCCGACTTGAAGAAATTTGTAGTTGGTAGGTTTCTCGAGTTTTGAATGGTAGATTCCAAAACTGTAATAACACATGTTCAGAAATTACAATTGATAATGCACGATATCGATGCTGAAGGCATGATAATTTCTAGAGCATTTCAAGTCGTTGTGATGATCGAGAAGCTACCTTCTGCTTGGAAGGACTTCAAAAACTACCTCACGCACAATCGCAAGGACATGTCTCTAGAAGACTTGATCGTCAGATTGCAAATAAAGTAAGACAACCGGGTGGCTGACAAGAAACAGACTCGTCCCATTGACAGAGCCAATGTGTTGGAACCAGACTCCAAGAACAGGAAGCATAAAAGCTCTAGTGAAGGGACGTCCAAACAACACAGGCATCCCAAGTTCAAGGGAAAGTGTCACAACTGTGACAAGATAGGCCACAAATCTACGGAGTGATGTGGAAAGAAAAGGGTTCGAAGAGAAGCCAATCTTGTCACCGATGACATCAACATGGTCTGTGTAATCTTCGAGACTAACATGATCAGTTCAGGTCGTGGGTGGCTTGTGGACACCGGTGCGACACGTCACATATGCGGTCATGCGAAGATATTTTCTTCCTATTCAAAAGTGATGTCCGATGAAAAGCTGTTTATGGGCAACTCCTCCACCCCTGGCGTGGAAGGCAAAGGGTAGGTTACCTTGAAGATGACCAGCGGCAGGGAATTGGTGCTTACCAATGTCCTCCATGTTCCAGATATTAGGAAAAACCTAATTTCTAGTTATCTTTTGATAAAACATGGATTTAAATTGGTCTTTGAGCCCGACAAGTTTGTACTTAGTAAGAGCGGGGTTTTTATGGGCAAGGGTTACCTCACCGAGGGCTTGTTCAAGTGCAATGTAATGGTGGTAACCCCACCTAACAATAGTACTATTAATACATTTGACTGTATCTTCTTCTTACTTGCTTGTGCACTCTAATATTTGACACCTTAGATTAGGTCATGTTAACCACGATTCTATATGAAAACTAATGCACATGTAATTAATTCCTAAAATACACATAAATACTAAGGAAAAATGTCAAATATGTGTTGAGACCAAACAAACAAGAACCTCCTTTCAAACGGTACAACGTGACACTAGACCATTGGATCTAGTTCATATCGACCTATGTGATTTTAAATCCATAGAGTCATATGGCGGTAAAAAATATTTCATCACCTTTATTGATGATAGTACACACTATTGTCATCTTTACTTGTTAAATAGGAAAGATGAAGTGTTCGAGGCATTTAAAATGTACAAGAATGAAGTCGAGAATCAACTTGAGAAGAAAATAAAAATTCTCAAATTTCATCGAGGAGGTGAATATATACATCCTTTAAAGGATTTCTGTGAAGCACATGAAATAATTCATCAAGTTACTCCTCCTTATACTCCACAATCTAATGGGATTGCTGAAAGGAAAAATCGTACACTTAAAGAAATGATGAATTATTTATTGATTCAATTTGGCCTACCCGACGAAATGTGGGGGGAGGCGGTGCTCATAGCAAATTACTTGCTAAATAAACTACCACACAAGAAATTGGAGCAAACTCCTTATGAATTATGGAATGGTCAAAAATCTTCTTACAAATTCATCAAAGTGTGGGGGTGCCTAGAAAAGGTAGCAGTGTCACTACCTAAAAATGTAAAAATCGGTCCAAAAACCGTAGATTGTATCTTCATAGGATATGCAGCTCGTGGTAGTGCCTATAGGTTCTTAGTGCGCAAGTCTGAAAATCAAGATATTGAAGCAAATACAATCATGGAATCAAGAAATGCCACATTTTTCGAAAACATCTTTCCATTAAACATTTATGCTAATGGAAAACACTCATTTCCTTGAAATACAAGCGAAGATGAGAACGAGATCCCAATGGACATCATCCCAAAAAATCATCAAGATGAACAGGATGATGAACCTAGAAAGAGCAAACGGGCCAAAATAACTAAAACTCTTGGACCTGACTTTGTGACCACGTTTATAGTGGATAATTAACCACGAACGTTAAAGGAAACAATGTCTATTCCAGAAGCTTCTCAATAAAAAGAAGCCATTAATGGCGAAATATCTTCCATTATACAAAACCACACTTAGGAATTAGTTGACCTTCCCAAGAGGTGCAAACCATTGGGATGTAAATGGATTTTCAAACGAAAATTAAAACTCGATGGTTCCATTGATAAGTATAAAGCATGACTGGTCGCAAAGGGGTTCAATCAAAAAGAAGGTGTTAATTATTTTGACACTTATGCCCCAATAACTCGAATTACGTCGATTTGACTAATAATTGCGTTTGCAGCTTTTCATGGTCATGAAATACATCAAATGGATGTTAAGACCACATTCCTAAATGGGGAACTCAAAAAGGAAATTTATATGAATCAACTAGAAGGGTTCATAGCTCCAGGCAATGAAAAGAAAGTATGTCGGTTGGTCAAATCGTTGTATGGTTTAAAGCAAACACCAAAACAATGACATAAATGCTTTGATGACGTGGTACTTGCAAATGAGTTCAAGATCAACGAATGTGAAAAATGTGTGTACGCTAAAAATACACAACATGGTTATGTTATTATATACCTCTACGTGGATGATATGTTAATCATTGGCAGTAATAAGAATATGATCAAGGACACCAATAAAATGTTGACCAACACGTTTGAAATGAAAGATTTTGGGTTAGCTGTGTCATCCTAGATATTAAAATATCTAGAACATCCAAGAAGATCATATTATCACAATCTCATTACATTGAGAAATTATTTGAGAAATTTAACAATGGTGACAATAGTTTTGCAAAGACTCCAATAGACCCAAACTTTCATCTCAAACAGATCCTCCACGAGAGTGTGTCTCAAAATGAATACTCTCGTATAATTAGAAGTCTTATGTATCTTACAAATTGTACGCGCCCAAATATTGCTTAAATAGTTAATAGATTGAGCAGATTTAAGAGTAATCCATGACATGGTCACTGGAAGGCTATTGTAAGGGTTCTTAGATATCTACAATACACTAAGGACTATGGGTTACACTATTCAAGGTATCTGAGTAATTGAAGGTTACAGTGACGCCAACTGGATTTGTATTCAAGGTTACATTATTCAAGATATCCGATACTAACGACTCAAAATCCATATTTGTATTCACACTTTGTGGTGGTGCTATTGCATGGAAATCCTCAAAACAGACTTACATTGCAAGCTCTATAATGGAATCAGAATTTACCGCTCTAGATAAAAACAGCGGAGGAAGCCGAATGGTTATGAAACTTCCTAGAAAATATTCCAGCTTGGGCACAACTATCACCAGCTATATGCATCCGTTGCGACAGTCAAGCCACAATTGGAAGGTCACAAAACAATATGTATAACGGTAAATCACGACACATACGAATGCGTTACAATACCGTTAGGAATTAACTTCTCTCAAATAGAGTGATCACCATTGATTATATTCTATCAAAAGACAACCTAGCGGATCCATTAACTAAAGGTTTGTCGAGAGAGCAAGTATGCAGTTCATCGAAGGGAATGAGCCTCAAGCCTATGAAATGGAGAATGATTTAGCGGAAAACCCCACCTAGCTGATTGAAGATCCCATGATTTAGGTTCAAAGGGACAACCCAACTAAATTAATCTCGATGTTAACACTAAAGGATTTAACTCCTACCCGTTCCTATGGTGAAACACACTAGTGTTATTTGTGTTGATATAGGGAAGTCACCTATGTGAATATAAAGCCGACCGATTTTTATGAGAATTTAGATGCTGAAATTCTCTAAAGCATTCGTAAAACCAGGTATAGTTTAGGGTCAAAATGAACACAACCGAATAATAAAACCATGTTTGGGGGTAGTTGTGTGATTACTATTGTCTTGGATGGCATCAAATACTATTCATCTCAAGACGTTCAAGTCACTGATTAGTAAGTCATCCCGATCGTATATCGTAAGGAAAGATTTAAAGTCAGAAGCCACCTATACTAGTGCAGTTACTTTCAATTGTATCTCTGTATCGTTTACATATCATCAACTTACATGATATCTCATTCAATGTGGAGGATTGTTGGAATCTTGTTCCCAAACTATACTTGAATGAGAAAGTCATGTAGATAGTTAATGGAGAATCCCACATTGGGAAAATAAGGGAGTGAACTCTACTTTATATAGGAGAGAGTTTAAGTTGATGGATGTCCCTTAGGGCCACTACACTTTTCTGTAGGACGGAAGATCTAGTCAAGTGCATGTTCGAACACACGCGCGAGCTACCGTCCAACCCGACCCGACTCAGCTTGGCTTGGATTGGTCGGTTGGCTGGCTGGCTTGGCACTTTCTGTTTGCTGCCAGTTTATTCCAAACAGTTATGTCCCTTTAAAACCAAACAGTTGCCGTAGTTGTGTCCCAACGATTGTGTCTGTTCGTTAGTAACAGAGAAATCACAACCACTCCCAACTCCCAACGTTTTCTTCCTATTTATTACCCTAGGGAAATAGAAGCCCAGTTACTAAAAATTCCCTTCTCTCTCAGATTCTCTTCCTCGCGCCCTTACTTTAACAGAGATGCATCATCGGTTTCGATTCGCCGGTAATTGAAGTTGGAAGGAATTGGCCTCTTCAATTACGTACGATCTACGACCCTGGGAGACTCTTGGCATTATTCGTCCATTCTAGTAAACGACGTCAATTTTGTCTTAAGGAAAGTCGGAAAGAGACCATTGATATCGGTGGATCTTAAACAATTCATTGTTTAATTAATCTTCTAAAGGAACTGAATATCGCCCGTAACACAACTTTATTCGGTCTGGCTCGACCTCCAACTTTGAAATTAAATTTGAGCTCAATTCAATCAAACTCGAGATCGAGTGTGCTTGAGTGGAACCAAACAAGAATAATACAGTCTGTGAAGGACCAATGAACTAAATCAACCTTCAAAAACTCGTCTCACATTATCTAATGCAAAATGCACCCTTTAGTACTGTATGAAATCAACTCATATGGAATGTGCTGGTAAAAACGTAAAGCCATATAAATTATTGAGACTGAAATTTATTTAATTAATTAGAAAAACAAAATAAAGAAAAGAAAAGAGATCACAATACCATATTTGGATTCTAGTAGTAGTATATGTTATTAACACTTGAATTATCAACCAAAGGTCCAACATAGTTTACAAAAACAAAACACCTTGGCTGAAATTTTGAGTGCTGCTGGCTGCTGCTAATTGCATAGAACCTACTGTTACTAATAATGTCATTGCCTAATTGCCTATTGCCTATTGCCTATTGCCTATTGCCTTTTGCCAACCAACCTTTTGCTTTTATTAAGCACTAACATCTTACACGGTTGGAATGGTGTACCTTATGCAAATAAAATTGTACGTTCCTTTGAAATCTACCACTTTACTTTGTAATTAGTTCCAGCTTTACCTTTTGTTTTTTAAGAGTTAATAAAATAATGACTATCAACTCTTCACTTGTTTAACAGGGAGAAAAGCACTATCCAACCAATTTGACTTGCCTAACTCATCAAAAACCAATTTCTATATAGAGGTGGTCTCCTCTGATCTGTAAGATAGATATATCCAGATTAATAAGGTAAAAATTTAGAAATTTTAATGCAATTCTTTAATTTTTAAAAATTATGGTTCCACCCCTTATGTTTATATATACAGTATCACTTTGTAGTGTAAAATGTACGCTTTTGATCTTAGAAGTATCACTTTACATTTTTAATGAAAATTATAATTTTTTTCTAAAAAATGTTATTTTTTGAGCATAAATGTGTCACTTTTAGCCTTAAACATGTTACTTTTACTTGGAAAAGTGTCTCATTTTTTATAAATGAAAAATATTACGTTTAACATTAAAGTGTCACTTTATAACATTTAAAGTGTCACTTTTTAACATTAAATGTGTTGTTTTTGACCCTAGAAGTGTTATTTTACCTTATAAATAAAAATCGCCGTTATTGTCCTTAAAAATGTAACTTTTAAGCATTGAAAGTGTCACGTTTTAGTATTAAATGTGTCACTTTTGACATTCACCGTTAGTTTTAAAGTGACTTTTTAGTATTAAATATGTCACTTTTTAGTATTAACAGTGTCACTTTTTAGTATAAAAAGTGTCATTTTGTATTTTAATGAGAATTATAATAAATTTGCCTTTATAGTGTCACTTTTAACCTTAAAATGTGTCACTTTTGTCTTTTAAATGTGTCACGTTTGGCTTTAAATGTGTCACTTAATATTTCGTCAAAGTCCGTTAGGCTCGATCAAGCATCCCAAGGCAAATGAAGCTAACAGAGGATTAAACTGCAAGGCGTAGGAAATATAAGAATTTTAACAATAAACCTTAAAAATATAGGGGTATCGGAGCAAAATGAGAAATTTCTCATTAATGAGCAATAAAATTTAAACCCATGGTTTGAGAGACTCAAAGCTCAAACCTTCACCCAAATCTTAACCATCACTAATGGGTCATCTTGATTGAATTGTTTTTATGATTTTTAGGGGCAAATTTCAAGTGGGTACAATTTTAGAAACACATTTTTATCTAAATCCATCAATTTTTTGGACATTTTATATAACTACAAATTGGGTGCCAAATGACAAAAATGTCATTAATGAAGATAGATCTGGTCCGACTTAAAAAAACCAAAAATTGCTGATGTCAAGCCTTGACATCAGGATTGTTTCACAGTTTATTCAAGCCCAAAAAAAAATTCAAAAATGCTGATGCTAAGGCTTGGCATCAGGAAGACCAAAAAAATTCAAAAAATGTTGATGCCAAGGCTTGACATCAAGACTGTTTTCACAGTTTATTTAACAAAAAAAAAAATTCAAAAATGCTAATGCCAAGGCTTGACATCAGGAAGACAAAAAAAATCCAAATTGCTGAATCCGGGCATCAGGTTGACAAATCTAGGCATCAGGTTGACAATCCAGGCATCAGGTTGACAAACCAGACGTCATGTTGATGCCAAGGCTTGGTATCAGGATCTCCCTTCCCTGTCACCAACCCCGCCATCTCCACTCTCTCTATCACCCACCATTCTTGCCAGGTCTGTTCACTCAAGGTAACATTTCCGGCTCTTGTTCTAAAACCTTCTTCAACAAATTGTCATGATGTTCACTCAATTCTCTTCTCTCGTTATCTCTGTTATCGTCTTGTTTGGCGTCGTCATCGTTGGCGACTTGAACGAACTCGGAAGCCCCCATTTTATTTAATTTATAAAGCTGGATGTCCCTCCGATCTAATGGAAAATTACAACAATCTATTCATGGGATTAGGAGACATTATAATTGAGCAGGGGAGATTCAGGAATGCGATTGATTGAATTAGGGTTGGGTTTAGGAAAGATGATTCGTGGTCCTTTTTTTGAAATGAGATGAGGGGAAATGAAGGAGATCTGAGGAAGTGGATCTAGTGGTCTGGTCCGCTTTTGTTTGTTTTCTTGTGTGTGTGTGTGTGTTGTAAAGGGTTGTCATCATTAGTATAGCTAACATAATAATTTCAGCCATGTCATTCGTTGATGATCCGACTGGAACAGAGATAGATGGAAGAGAGAGATACGGGGCCTGCTGGATGCAGGAAGAGGGAGAGAGATGGAGTTAGGTTTGGGGGAAAGAGGCTACAATGGTGGGACAAACTGGTAGGGGGGCAGAAACGTACTTTTGTCCCAAAATTATATCTAAAAGATATAGGTAAAAAATAGGTGGATTCATTTGAAAACATATTTTAAAAGATGTATTGACTTGTATTATTTTTGTTTTTAGTAACATCTTGTTTATTTATAATGATCCGCAAATTTCTAAATGTGGCTCTATCTTACAGATTTAAGATCCGTAAAACCATCAAAAATATGATTTTGCCTTCTTTATAAGATCTTTCGATGTTATTGGCAATGTCTAGTTTAGATCGTATTAGGCTTAGGGTTTTTGTGTTCCACAAGAAGACTAAACTATCAATATTTTTTTATACAGAAAATAATTGGTTTCTATTTTGCCTGAATTTATTAATTTTGGTACAATAAAAATTGAAATATTTTACATCTAGGTAGCAATTACATTGAGATAGGCACCGACTAAAATTAGAATATAGTTTGGCATTAATTAGAATCTTGACCTTTACTTGTGAGCTCTAAATTAAGACTCCACTAATTTAGTAATTTCGTCATTCCTCCCTCAATTATGTTCAAACAAGTGACGTAGATAATATGAATTGAATGTTCAAGGGCCGGTTACATTATTAACTGAACCTCCTTGATTAATTACATTTGGATCCCTTAGACCAGGTTTAATGGAAGATCAAGACCGGTTTAATGGACAACTTTCAGTCGTTTCTCTCTCTCTCTCTCTCTCACCAAATAAGGAATGGGTCCTATTAATTTTTTTTTTCTGTTTCTTTGATTTTTGACTTTTTTTGTAATTCAAAAAAAAAAAATAATATTTTTTAAAAGTATACATTTTAATCTATAAATAGAGACTTGATTTGACTCATTTGGATATTGAATGATTTTTTTTTTCAAAATTTGAAGTTATTGGAGATAATGATGGTGGGGTATGCAAGATTATTGAGGTTTTTGTCACGCTGTTGAATGAGGTTTTTTGTTTGGGAAACTTATAAGTATCAAATGATTTTTTATATTTATTTTTAATGAGTTGAGTATTAAATAAAGATTAAAGATGATCATTTGTTGTACATAATTTTACAAATTGAGTCAAACTCAAAAATAAAATATTATAGTTCGTTTAACATTTTCAAAACTACTTTTGTCTTTAGTTTTACTATATTTTAACCTTCAATTTCGGTCCAAACATAAACGTAAAAAAATGATCCATTTTTAAACGAGATTTTGTTTTACGAATGATCCACAAGGCGATCAGCATTCATTGACAAATGCGGTTGCGTTACTTGGTGGAAGGCAACCGCGTTCGTGCGACAAATCTATTTTGTTTGTTCTTATTTAGGTCGTTTAGGGTTTGGTATTATACATATAGTTCTAACCCTAGAATGTGTACGATATTGATATTAATAAAATTTTAATAGTTTGTTGACCCCAATATCTTTCTTTATTATCTTTGGTCGATCTAGTTATATCATGTTATTACTTGTTATTTGTTTCCATTGTACTTAACAAAGTAGGTGTCCTATAAGACGAAATCACACTCTTTCACATATCAATCCACTTACATACAATAAATCGGGTTAAATAGATCTATATTATAAAAAATATTCATAATAAGGTACTATTTTTTAAGTTTTAACCAAATATAAATGAAGATCGGGCTATTATGGAAGTAAAGAAAACCCCACCATGGTTGGACGTGTGGGCGTGGCCTTGTGGCCACCTAGTGTCCCACGGAGACATTATTTATTGACTTGTTGGGAGAATTTCAATAATTTCTTGTTTTCTTTTGTATTATTAGGATAGGAAATGTGATGGAAATGAAAATTGTGTACACGGCAATATTAAATATTTTCTTTTTGTTGCTTTCCCTTTTAAATTTGGAAAAAGGAAAAAGGAAAAAGATCTCACCCACCTTCCTTGTCTGTCGTTCTAGATAGGGTTGAAGTTATTGTCATTCTTGTAATTTGTAATTTTGTAATAATTTAATAAAAATAGGGAAATAGTAGGAACGAAAAAAAAGTCAAAATAAATAAATAAAATAAAATAAAAATAAATCACAAGTCAAATAACCAACCATATTTAGTTATTTACGAACACGAATTTGTTAGTTCCGAAGATTATATTTTTGTTATTATCATAGCCCGACAATCTACCATAATAATTTGTTATAATATATTCCCTCTTTTCATTATTAAATTAATAGAATGGTGGCTTGAATATGCTGATTCTTTATTTTAAACTTTAGTCATGATTTGGTTTTAATTTTTGTTTGGAAAAATAGTATGTTATAATAGAAATCGTCGTTTTTCCCTTCGAATTACATTCAGTGAATCGTTTTTATGACACCCAAACTCATTACTTACATACAAATGAGATTAATTTCTATATCTCATTTAACTCTATAAACCTCTATATTAAGTCTGACATCGAATATTTTTTGTCTAATAATTAAGGGTTTTTGTCGAATATAGGCCGAGTATTAATACACTGCCTCGAATGAGCACAAACTGACCCAAACAAACCGCTTCTTCGACTAAACCAAAAGAAATTACGTAAGTAAATGATCACAAAATTTGTTAATGATAGCATAAGCTTCCATATAAATGAGTCGACAACAGTGGTCTCTCACTCAACATAACTTGATTTTGGTAGATATATAACGTTTTCATCTTAATTTAGTTATATATCACATGACTTAATATTTATCATATTATCGTATAGCAGGTTTGACATTAAGATATGTATGAAAATTTTGTACATATGCTATCTCAAAATCCATTACTCCTCGATGGCTCCTCTAAATGGATCAATCGATAGACCATTCAACATTTAAATGGTCCATATTTGTTTCCGATCCGTTGTAGACCCAAGTTTAAAGGTCACCACACAAGCAATCCTCTTACTCTAGGATATTTGACAGTTGTGTTTCGAAAATGCAAATAAATTAGGATTAAATGCACCATTAGTCTTTAAATTTTGATTAAACTCATCATCATTAGTCCCCAACTTAAAAAATGATTACCATGGACCAAACATAGTTCTTTTTGTTCACCGTTAGTCCCTAGCCCAAACACCGTTAATGTATTGCCGTTAAGGGATCAATTTGTTATCATCATCAAAATAGGGGGTCATGTATAACATTATAAAAATAAGGGAGACATATGAAAAATTTAATACCAAGTTCATTGTTTTACATATCAAAATTGAGATGATCAAACCTGGTAATTTTCAATATGCCAAAAATCTCCAAATTTAATACTCAGATTATTAGCAAAACAGACCGATCAATGTTTATGATGGAAGAAGACGAAAAAAATCCCCAAAAAGCCTACAGACGATACAAAAATTCAGCAATGTCGGCTCGATTGGAGCTGCCAGGGACATGATTTTCAAACCAACCCACTCCCCTTCCTTTAAATACACAGCTCACAGAAAAACTCCGATCACCACAGTCACCCACAAAATTCACAATTCACATTATATAAGCAGAAAGATGACGTTTTGATCAATTGAATATCCACAAAAATTATGAAAACGAAAAACCAAGAATTCATCGATTCTGAGGGATACCCGAAGCAGTACAAGAGAGAACTTGAAATTTGAAATGAGGAGTAGCAAACTCGAGCCCTTGGCTCGCAATTGCAGAATCTACGATGGGAATGATAATTGGGGCTGATGGTTATGTGACAAGAGTTGGGCGAAATCGACGGAAGACAGTGAGTGATTGGCCGGAATCGGAGATGAACGGAGACGACGTGACTGGAGATGGGGGGTGGCGCGGAGAAAGATTAAGACCGGGAGGAATTTGGTGGTAAGTGCGAGAAGGGGTAGGGACTCGACCAGAGATTGCTGGGGTCTAAGATGTGTAGATGGCAGAATGAGAAAGCGAGAGAAATCTCGGATGCCAGAGTAGCAAATGGAGAGAACCTAGAGATAAAAAAGATGGAGGTCGGCGATTTGGTGAGAGTGGCTATGGAGATTCATTGAAGAAGAGAGATGACTGATTGGAGTTGGTATTGCAGCGAGTTTCTGAAGACAACACAACAAAAGGCTAATGTCGTTTTTGAAATAGTCGGAGAAGATGAACTGGGTTTTTGAAATTTTCAATTGACCCCCTTATTTTAATGATGTTATCCATGACCCCCTGTTTTGTATATGTGACACATGTTCACTTCACGACAACACACTAACGACGTTAGGGTTAGGGACTAGCGGTGAACAAAAAGTGCGATGCTTGGTCAATGGTGATCACTTTTGAAGTTGGAGGACCGATGATGAGTTTGATCAAAGTTCAGGGACTAATGATGCATTTAGTCCAATAAACTAACAAGATTCAAAGCCATCTACATTCAAAAATATATTTATAAAGAAAAGAAAATACTAATTCCTTCGTTCCTAAATAATCATCCTCTTTAGTTCGACACATCGTTTAAAAAAATAATTGACTGTTTTATAAATATTGGTGTAATATGTGATTTTCATTAACGCCCCTTAGTATGTGATCATAACTAGTAGATATAAAAAGTAAGGGTAAATTGATAAAAATATTTTTTTTGGAAAAGAAAGTTTTGAAAGAGAATAATTATTTTGAAACTGAAAAAATAAGAAAAGGAAAATTATCCAAATAAACCATCATACCTTTTGTATGTAACCGATTTGACCAACTACATCACAATATCTCAAATGTAATCAATGCAATTAGTAATTGAGTGCGATGTGGTCCTTTCTATCAACGCCTCATCCAAATTTTTAATGAACTTGTTGACGTGGATTAACAGAGGGATTGTACGAAGGGTATTTTTATCTTTCAATTGCACCCCTTTCTTTCCTTAACATTATTCCTTCGATTCCACCTTTTCTGGGTTTGTTGGCCAAGGAGGAGCAGTAACAACGCCACCCACCGAAAGTATCGACCACCGTAAAAGCAGAAGCTTCAAATCCTTTAGATAATCTTGATGACTTAAAAACAAAACAATGCGACAAATCAGTCCCACAAAAAAAGGAGAAGCGACTTTGGTCTTCAATCAAGACCTCTATCGAAGAATTCTTTATCTAAATTACCACATTAGGTTCATTATAAAATTTACGGTCTCTCCGTTAATGCATATAAATAGGCTCGTTACAAAATTGGATATGATATTAACGACAATAAGCACATCGCACCCAATTACTGAGTACATTGGTCACATTTGAGATATTTTATGGCTTTCCAATTTCTTGCAAAGATGGGATTGTACTAGAGATGTTAATCGGTTCAACCTTGTCGGTTTCGGTCCCTTATCGGTTGTGATTTAAACGGTTGGCTTTAAACGGTCCACTAAAATTACAAACCTAGACCTACCCCTTTAGGTTTTAGTTTTAAACAGGTTACACCTAAACAAAATAAAAAAAACTTGTATATATAAATATAAAATTCGAAATCAAGTAATTATCCGGCAACGAGTCAACGAGCCAATAATCAACATTCAACAACACACAATCCAAAACAAAATGACTCAAATGAGTCATACAACGAGTAAACAACATTAAACATAAGTGATAAAGTTCAAAACACAAACAAACTTCAAGACTTCAAGTTTTACTAGTTAAAAACTAAAAAATCCTAATCAAGCACGAAATGATAAAATAAGTCGTGAATCATAAATATCATAAATTAAACTTTTATTAGACCAAATATAATCCAATTTTGAATAACTTGATTCATTATGAGTTTAACTTGCATTGTTGTTTTTGGGTTAGTATTTAAATTTTAGATTTTCATTGTGTAATGATCGAAAAAATAAAATAGAGATGACCAAAAAGAAAAACTATAAAACAATTTTACTTTTTTTTTTAAAAAGATAAAATTTAAATTGCACCACTGTAGACACCCCAATTTCGTACACTTGGTATGTAACATGACATGAGATATCAAGACCTGTTAAAAAGCTAACGAATATCAAGTTATAGGGTTAAAAATGCAAAAGGAAAAGCAGAATACGTAAATAGTGAAATGCAGGGGGCCTAAGTGCCAAAAAGAAGACCAAAAAAGACCCCCTGGCGCCGCCCCCATGGCCTCCTGGCGCCGCGCCAGCCCCCTTCATGGGTAGCGCCCAACAGTGCTTTCTACACTGTATCAGTTTGCCTTTGGTGCAATCTCTCAAGCTCGCGGTACAAGTCGATGAAGTATAGAATGATAAATCTTAACCGCGAAGGAAGCCTCAATCTCACCTATAAATATAGGTGCCCGGCTTCAGGAATTCACACACACCGTTAGCAGGTCACACACTACGCAGTTGTGAGTTCTCTTGAGAGCGTTGTGAGATTTCCTCCTCTAGTCCCGAAGCTCCGCCAAATCTCCCCCAAACACTAAAACCAGCCGGTCAAAGTGAAACCTAACTGTCCTGCTAGGATTCCACCCTATTCCTCCGATCAAAAAAATCCCAAAACAAGCAGTTGCTCTGCCCAAATCCAGACGCCGAATTAGCAAAAAACAAGCAGTTGCTTTGCCTAATTTCCGCCAGCAACAAACAAACAACAACAAAAAAATAAGTAGTTGCTCCGCCTGGTTCCCGAGGCCTGAAAGCAACTTTTGGAAGCAATCACTCTACCCGAATCCCCGCAATAACGCAGCAGCAAAAAAAGACTCTATCTCTCTAAAGGACAGAGCGAGCGCACTTTAAGCCTGCCAGAAGCTAGTTGGTACGGGATAAAACCCCACACTTCAAGAGGTAGGTCATTTAAAAGTATATTATACAAAAGTGCTATTTAGACTAGCAAAATGTAAGCAATATAAACAGTTGTGCTGCCCGAATTTCCATAAGAAAATAACACTAAGAAGAGTCATTATTATGACCAAAATTTTATAATATATTTGTAACTCACGAAAGGAGGCTGTGGCAAGTATTATAATAATATATGTACAGATATATGTATATTTAAATGCTTTATTTCATCTGTTAAATAAATATAATAAAAACATATTTTAGCCAAAAAACTATTTTGAAACCGAAAGGGTGAGTTGGGTGCCTAACACCTTCCCACCTCGTCACTTAGCCTCCGAACCCTTTGCAAATCTGGTTACATTTGTTTTTTCTTTGTTTCTCCTTAAAATAAAGATGACGACTCTGTTTTAATATTTTGAGTACACAATGAGGCCGGGCGTATTCCACGCACCTAAAGGTTTATTTTGAAACCACCCGCTTTCATCAGCGGGGGGGGGGGGGAGACGGAAATCGAAAAACCGGGGCACTCATAGTGGCGACTTTGCTGGGGACCGTTGTTTTTATTTTAAAGAAAATAAAAACGGAGGACTAGACTCATTTTCAAAAAAAAAAAAACAAGTTTTCTTTTCTTTTTGGCTATATATACTTATTATATTTCTTTAACATTTTAAATATTACATTTTTATATATCTGTATATATATTTGTGCAAATAACCATAAACTTGCAGTAGCTTCGTTTCGGGTACCGTTGCAAATAAAAAAAATCAAAAAAGAAGAAGGAGAATAGAATAAAATTTCGGGCAGGACAAAAAATAAGAAGCAATGGGCTTATTATTGTTTTATTTTTGCTTTGCTTTATTATATTTCATCTCTGCTTTATTTATTCCGCGCAAAATATGTAAATATTCTTTCATTTTGTCATTTTATTTCAGGGATTATGACCAATTTGTAATTAATAGGAATAGATACATTCTCTACTTTTCTTTCTATTTCTTGATCTGAATGGCCGTTATACTTATTCGCACCGTCCTTTCAAGGACTCAAACTAAATAAGCCGAGAAAATCTACAAAGAACAGAAAGACGGACCATATCTGCTTTATTTACTGCTTTATATTTGAAAAAAGAAAAAAAACCAACTTTACTGCTTTTAAAATACCACTCACACGCGCACGCACATAGAAATATTCTGAACTGCTACCCTACACCATGGCCAGCCTACCCCCTGCATCAGCTAACGTTAATTGCATATAGATTCTCAGGACACTTCATCGACTGATCGGTTTTTATATTTTGAAAATTATTGACCAATCCCTGTTCCAAAAAAAAAAGCAAAAATAAATAAATAAATATGCACATGGGCTGACCAATAATTTTTATGATATTCGATCTAGACCATTTGAATAGTGGATCCTGGAAAGAGTATAGACCCTTCGCTTAAGATCAGTCCGATCTTAGGGAGTTGAAAGGCAGATGGAATACGAAGGTCTTATACTCTGCAGAAAGAATCCACTATTCCAGGAATAGTCCCGAGACTATCAAAACAAAGCAGGTGCTTGTTCGATCAATTGTAGGAAAAATGAATAATAATAAAAACTATCAATAATAAAGACACAATGTATTCAGAACCCAGAAAGCCTTCAGCCAATCCCTTCTGATACCTTCAACCCCTTTTCCTTAGAAACATGGCTTGAGTTTGGAAAGACAGAGATAGTACTGGTTGTTTGATACGGGTTACAGGCACTGGGGTCAAATAAGAAAATATCGGGGTCGGATCAGAAAAAGTCAGAATTAGTTCAGAGGGTACGGATTTGAGTAGAATGGCCGCAAAAAAATAAATAGACTATGTCAGAAATCAGCAGTGGACAGAAAAAGTTGGGACCAGAAATAAAAACTCATGGGTTCTCCCTACCTCCCGAATTTCAAAACTGGCTAAAAAAGGAATTGGATGCCCATATGGAAAGAGTGACAAGCCAAATAGTTGGCAGTCTTTTGGAAAAATTTGCGGAAACTTTCGTTACTGTCTCTCAAGAAATCAAAAGCCTAATGCCTCCTCTCAATAGTTCCCTCCTTCCAAAAATAAACTTCTCCGACCCGACAGAAGATATCCTCCTTCAACCAAATTCCAGCCTTCAGTCAAATATCAACCCTATTTCCCAATACGATATTATCCCAAGTACCTATAACGTCAATCCACCACCTACCCCAAACATCTACCCTGAGTTCACTCACCTAAATACCTATCACTATAACTAAAAAGGTTTCATCCCTCTTGATCCTTCAAATACCTATTCCCAACAAATGGCCCATGGAACCCTAACTGGAATGATCTGTGCGCATGAAAAAGAACAACCTCCCTCAAATAGAAACGCATACAATCAATTCCTGGCACAATATTTCTTAGACCACAAAGATGTTCAACCTAGCCATTGAACCAAATCCTAATAAAAAACCTCACCCCAATTAAAAGGGAGGAGGGAGATTCAGAGACATTATGATGACTTGCCCGCTTCAAGATCCAAGATTTTCCAAACACTATGGGCTCATGAGAAGCTTAAACCAATCATGAATTATATAACACCAAACCCATTACCCAGCTCATGGAATTATGCCCAGTATTGTGAATACCATCGCTGCAGTGGTCACTTCACCGACAGATGCTACTCACTCAAAGACTACACAAGTCTCTCACCTTCTGTTCTACACAAATATGTTGCATGCACTACTCCTAACCTATGTCCAACTACTACTCCCTTGACAATCTATCTCCCACCTACAAGAATTATGTTTGCAATATCTCAACTGAAACAGAACCCAAAACATATAGCCAAGCAGTCAAGAATTCCCTTTGATGGCAGGCCATGGCTTCTGAGCTTCAAGCATTGAAAGACAACAAAACCTGGTCCATTCAATATTTGCCCCCTCACAAGCATGTTGTGGGCTGCAAATAGATATTTAAGATAAAACACAACCCTGATGGTTCCATGAACAAGTACAAAGCCAGATTAATTGCAAAAGGGTTCACATAGACTAGAGGAGAAGATTTTTTTTGAAACATTTGCCCTTGTGGCAAAAATGACATCTGTAAGGGTCCTTCTAGCCATTGCCTATGCCAAAGGTTGTCTTCTTCTTCAAATGGATGTTTCTAACGCCTTTTTACATGGAGATTTATAGGAAGAGGTCTACATGGAATTACCTTCTGGTTTCTCTCTAACCTCCTTCCATCATCTGCTCTTACAGTCTGCAAGCTACATAAGTCTCTCTATGGATTAAAACAGGCCCCTAGGCAGTGGTTTTCTAAATTCTCCACTACTCTTCTTGCCTTTGGCTTTATCCAATCACATAATGATCACTCTCTCTTCACAGCTGCAATCTCCTCAGGGCTTTGTGGATGTTCTTATCTATGTGGATGACTTATTACTAATAGGCACACACCTAGATCTGCTCAAGTAAAGACATATCTCCAATCTCACCTCCCAGTCAAAGATCTTGGTTCCCTCAAGTACTTTCTTGGGCTTGAAGTTGTAACTTGCAAGGAATTCCAAAGGTCTATGTCTACACCAAAGAAAATACACATTAGACATCCAACTGACACCAAACTACTGAATGCAAAACCATA
Source organism: Codonopsis lanceolata (assembly GCA_013146195.2). Taxonomy (NCBI): domain Eukaryota; kingdom Viridiplantae; phylum Streptophyta; class Magnoliopsida; order Asterales; family Campanulaceae; genus Codonopsis; species Codonopsis lanceolata. Next base: position 142,240,016 of record CM028380.1, read on the forward strand.
TGCTACTCCTATTGAAGTCAACCACAAACTTGTTTCCAGCACTAAGCCTCTCCTCCAAGATGCAACATCATATAGACGACTTGTGGGCAGACTCATCTACCTAATTATTTCTAGGCCTGATATTGCCTATGGAGTTCATATTCTTAGTTAATTCATGGCTAATACTACTATAGATCACTGGAAAGCAACCTTAAGACTGGTGAAATATCTCAAAGGGAATCCTGGCCAAGGCCTCTTCTTTCCATCTATTGACTCCACATCCTTGAATGCTTTCTGTGACTTTGATTGGGCCTTCTATCTAGTCACAAGAAGATCCACCTCTGGCTTCTGCATTTTCTCAGGTGACTCTCTAATCTCGTGAAAGTGTAAGAAACAAACTACTGTGAGTAGGTCCTTTGAAGAAACTGAATATAGAAGCATGGCCAACATCTGCTGTGAACTACAATGGCTTCTTGCCTTACTTCATGACTTCCAGCTGTCCGCTTCTCTACCAGTTCCACTTCATTGTGACAACAAATTTGCCCAACACATTACTGCTAACCCTGTCTTGCATGAGAACCAAACACATTGACATCGACTGTCATGTTGTTAGATCCATGCTCCAACAAGGGCTTATTTCTACTCCACACATTGCTTCATCAGAACAACCTGCAGATTTATTCACTAAATCTTTCCCTTCTCCCCAGTTCCTCTATTTGTGCTCCAAGTTAAATGTTACAAATATATTTTCCCCACTCAACTTGAGGGGGGATGATAAGAATCTAAGTCAGAATCCTATCCTAAGTCAAATTCCTACCTTTAGCAGGAAGAACTTCAGCAGGAAGCCAGAGTCAGAAAAGCTTAAAGAGTCTAGCTGCAATACTTTCAAACTGGGAAGGTAGCGGGTGATAAGTATCTAGGTTGTTTAGTTAGTTAAATCATTTTTCTAAAAGGATTGTATTTCTTTCTTTTTTCCGGCTTCTACAACCTATTTATACTCTTGTTTCTGTCCTCAATTGATAATCCAATACTACAATTCAGTACAATTCAATCTCTTTCTTATTCCACAAATTAACAAGGGAGCAATACGTACTTGTGTTTGTTCAAGATTATTTACTTGAAATTAATGAAATAGTGTCAATGGAATACTGGAATATATATACACACTCACACACACACACACACACACACACACACACATATATATATATATATATACTACTCCATCTATATTACAAAGAAGCTAGGTAATTGACTAGGACTATTCAGAGGTCAGGATTTAATTTATTTTACTATCATCCTACGGCTGTCATTTATTTGGCTAACCTCCTCTTCTGGGTTTCCTTATACTATTAGAATTAGGTTTCCTTATAAAACAACTAGGTAATTAACTAGGGCTATTTAGAGGTTGAGATTAATTTATCTTTAAAAATTTAACGGTTGAGATTCACCCTCATATTCACATGTGTGAGTAGTTATACATGTTTAAACCCATACAATTAATATTATGAGTAGTCACCCTTTTTTATTCTCTCTATATTTTATCTTCATATTATAAAGTCGCACCCTGCGATTAGTCTTTTGAACAATCACCCCTTATAAAATATCAGTCCTTCAACTATCACTTAAAGTAATGTACCCCTCAATTGTAATATTTTTTAAATAACACCTTCTATTTAGGTACATTCATTTGAATTGACGAAATCATATATACTGGCACCGTGCCATAGGCACAGAGATGCCAAAACACGTGTGCAATTGGTAAATGCTAATTACATGCTGAGATTAATTCTTTTAATGTAATTGTAAACGTGTGAAAGATAGTTACTTTTTCTAATTTTACTGCTTCTTTTTCTTCTAAAAATAGATAACTGTTCCAATAAAGGCATATTCTACGGCTTACTTATTTTTTATGGTTTTACAATTTTACATTTATTGTTTCGTGAGATTCACCATCACATTCACATGTGTGAGTAGTTATCCATTTTTAACCCCCTACAATCAATATTATGAGTAGTCACCCTTTTTTCTTCTCCCTGTATTTTATCTTCATATTACAAAGTCGCACCTTGCGATCAGTCTTTTGAACAATCACCCCTTATAAAATATCAGTCCCTCAACTATCACTTGAAGCAATGTACCTCCCAACTGTAATATTTTTTAAATAACACCTTCTATTTAGGTACAATCATTTGAATTGACGAAATCATATATACTGGCACCGTGCCATAGGCACAGAGATGCCAAAACACGTGTGTAATTGGTAAAGACTAATTACATGCTGAGATTAATTCTTTTACTGCAATCATACGCTTTACATTTAATTTAAATTGTAAACGTGTGAACGACAGTTATTTTTTCCAATTTTACTGCTTCTTTTTCTTCCAAAAATAGATAACTGTTCCAATAAAGACATATTCTACGGCTTACTTATTATATATGGTTTTACAGTTTTACATTTATTGTTTTATGGTTTTACCGATATTGTTTTACTGAGATTTATTGTTTTAACGTGCATAACTAATCAATTTAATTTAGTCCAGCGGTAAGTTTTGAATATTTGTATTTTATTTTTTTTCTTTTTAATTATTATCTTAATTAACTTAATCAATTTAATTTTTTCGACCCGCAATTTCGTATACAAATAAAAAAAATCGTAAGTTTTGTAATTTGAAATATTTGTTTTTTTCTTTTTAACTGTTTTCGTAATTAACTTAATCAATTTAATTTTTGTCGGGCCCGTTTTTTTGTTTGGCAAATTTTTTTTCTCGGGCCCGCAATTTCTTATACAAATAAAAAAAATCATAAGTTTTGTCCGGCCCGTTTTTTGGTAGGCCCGCAGTTTCGTGTACAAATTATTAATTAATCCATCCGTTCCGGGAAAAGAGGCCTTTACGGTTTTATAAATATTTAGTTGTAGTTTATTAATTATATTTTTTCATCATGTTCGATTCATACATTGACCACGCTCTTACTGGCACCGTGCCATCGGCACAGACACGAGTTTATTTTTATAGAATGTTGGACATCTTCTCATTGTTGTGGTTTCGTTTGTTGAGGTATGTGTATTGGTTTCTATTGATTTAATTGCCATTTTTTAGCTTTTAGGGTTGATTAATTTGGATCAAATGCATCTTCGTTCGCATGTTAGATTTTGTATAATAATATGTGGGAGGATTCGAGTTTTGTAGATGAAGCCGAAAATTTGGTTAATCAAATATGTTTGAATTTTCTTTGTCTCATGTGTAGGTGGAAATAATGGACAAAGTTATTGCATCTCATGTTTACAAAGTTAAGCAAAACCCCCCAGAAGAAAAAAACTGAGTTTTCGTTATTGAGAAAACAATAAAATTTTCTTTTTGTATTTTAATAGTAGTTACAATTAAAATATTTATTTCTTGGTTTTCTTATAAAATAAATATCGAAGTAAAATGTTTTATTTTGTTAGATATTTGATTTCATTTCCATATTATTTCATTTATTGATAAATTCTCGAACTGGCGCCGTGCCATCGGCACGGGCAAGAGTACTAGTCTATATTACAAAGAAACTAGGTAATTGACTAGGGCTATTCAAAGGTCATGATTTAATTTTTTTTACTATCATTCTACGGTTATCATTTATTTGGGTAACCTCCTCTTCTGGGTTTCCTTATACTGTTAGAATTAGGTTTCCTTATAAAACAACTAGGTAATTGACTAGGGCTATTTAGAGGTTGAGATTAAATTATCTTTAAAAATTTAACGGTTGAGATTCACCCTCACATTCATATGTGTGAGTAGTTATCCATTTTTAATCCCCTACAATTAATATTATGAGTAGTCACCATTTTTTCTTCTCCCTATATTTTATCTTCATATTACAAAGTCGCACCATGCGATTAGTCTTTTGAACAATCACCCCTTATAAAATATCAGACCCTCAACTATCACTTGAAGAAATGTAACCCTCAACTGTAATATTTTTTAAATAGCACCTTCTATTTAGGTACAGTCATTTGAATTGACGAAATCATATATACTGGCACCGTGCCATAGGCACAGAGATGCCAAAACACGTGTGTAATTGGTAAATGCTAATTACATGCTGAGATTAATTCTTTTACTGCAATCCTACGCTCTACATTTAATCTAAATTGTAAACGTGTGAAAGGCAGTTACTTTTTCCAATTTTACTGCTTCTTTTTCTTCCAAAAATAGATAACTGTTCCAATAAAGGCATATTCTACGACTTACTTATTATTTACGGTTTTACAGTTTTACATTTATTGTTTTAATTTTTTCTTTTTAATTATTATCTTAATTAACTTAATCAATTTAATTTTTTCTTTTTAATTATTATCTTAATTAACTTAATCAATTTAATTTTTTTCCGACCCGCAATTTCGTATACAAATAAAAAAAATCGTAGGTTTTATAATTTGAAATATTTGTTTTTTTCTTTTTAACTGTTATTGTAATTAACTTAATCGATTTAATTTTTGTCCGATCCGTTTTTTTGTTCGACAATTTAATTTTTTTCCGGCCCGCAATTTCTTATACATATAAAAAAATTCATAAGTTTTGTCCGACCCGTTTTTTTTTCGGCCGGCAGTTTCGTGTACAAATAATTAATTAATCTCTCCGTTCCGGGCAAATGGGCCTTTACGGTTTTACAAATATTTAGTTGTAGTTTCTTAATTAATTTTTTTTCATCATGTTCGGTTCATACATTGACCACGCTCTTACTGGCACCGTGCCATCGACACGAGCATGAGTTTATTTTTATAGAATGTTGGACATCTTCTCATTGTTGTGGTTTCGTTTGTTGGGGTATGTGTATTGGTTTCCATTGATTTAATTGCCATTTTGTTAGCTTTTAGGGTTGGTTAATTTGGATCAAATGCATCTTCGTTCGCCTGTTAGATTTTGTATGATAATATGTGGGAGAATTCGAGTTTTGTAGATGAAGCAGAAAATTTGGTTAATTGAATATGCTTGAACTTTCTTTGTCTCATGTGTAGGTGGAAATAATGGACACATTTATTGCATCTCATGTTTACAGAGTTAAGCAAAACCCTCCAGAAGAAGAAGATTGAGTTTTCGTTATTGAGAAAACAATAAAATTTTCTTTTTATATTTTAACAGTATTTATAATTAAAATATTTATTTCTTGGTTTTTTATAAAATAAATATCAAAATAAAATATTTTATTTTGTTAGGTATTTGGGTTCATTTCCACATTATTTCATTTATTGATAAATTCTCAAACTAACACCGTGTCATCAATATAAGCAAGAGTACTAGTCTCTTGTGTTGGTGCTGGTGGGTTAGGGTTACTTACTATATATGTACTACTCCATCTCTTCCATTAGAAAAACTTCCATAATTAGAAAACACGGTTCATCGCAGCCAAGGCTATTCCATAAGCGGAACCTTTGCAGTTCACTCCATCTCCAATCCCTCAAATTAATGAGCCTTATCGACAGACAAACATCACAATTCACAACCTATTATGTACCAATTTGTCTATAAAACTAATTAAAAAAATTGTTACTCCCTCCATTTTTGAATTATTGTTTTTTTGATCCGGTACATCGTTTCAGAAAAAAATTATTAACTGCATTATAAATATTAGTCAAATGTGTGATTTCCTTTAATGACATTAAACATGTAGCCATAATTAAAATATATAGAAAAAGTAAGAATAAAATGGTAAAAATATTTTCTTAAAATAGAAAGTTTTCAAATATTACAATTATTTTAAAACGAACAAAAAAAGAAAGCAGAACGATAATTTGAAAACTGAATTTTATACTCCTAATTAACCTCCCACATCACGTACGTATCGAGTGGAGAAGTTCCATGTCCATGAAAACAGAACGTAGCCGTGACCCATGAAAAATCTTGGTAGAAGGCCGATGCCAAAGCGACGACTACAAACGTAGGAAAAGGTAGAATAAAGTATGAGAGCATAAATTGAATTCTTCACACTATTACTTATTTCACATAACCAAGAATTAGCCTCCATTTTTTTAACCATGGATTTTTTTTAAAAAAATTTAGAGTTAAAAGAGAAAAATTAGCGGTTACCATAATGTAATCATCTTCTTTCTTGAACCTATTAATTCTAGTTAGCATCCATAGTTAGAATAGAGAGCTAGATTTGAAGATTTTGAGAGTGAGAGAGAGAGAGCTTAGGAAATGTTTTTTTTCTTAAAATAGATGAAGAGTAATATAGTAATTTAACTAGCTAGTGCTTTTGGGATGCACGGTTTTTTTTTTTTTTTTTTTTTGCAGAAGTTGTTTATAATTAGATGATTTTCTAAACTTATTATAATTAATTATAATACTTTGAACAAAACAAAAATAAATTAAACTAATATTGAAATTGATCATATGAATGTATAATTGAAATATTTGCATACAATTTTTTATAGAAAAAAGAACTTCAAAAATAATTTAATTAATAATCAATAGATATAAATTAATTAGTTACTTTATGTTGAAATTGATTATTCTAACAAAAAGTCAATAAGTGGCAGCATTGACTTTTGTTAGTAGAAATCAATATAAATTAATAAAAGAAAAAATAATATAAAATTGTCATGTAAATAACTTGTACAAATTAAATAGTATGGAAAAAAATGGATGAGATTTAAGAGTTTTAGTTAAGTTGAAATTGTATAAATTAAATATGATAAAATCTAGTTTAATATAAATTTATTTTTGACAAAAATAAAATCTTTTTTCATTTTACAAAAAGTTGATACACAATTTGTATCCATAAATCTCTATTATAAATCTGTTCGTAAAACTATATCATATATATGTTTTATTTATCTAATTAGTTTTAGGATTTTTATCTTAAGTTTTTTATATGTAAAACTCTCTTATAAATTTAAAAAGGGGTAAAATATAGTTTGAATAGAAATATGGAAAAGCAAACAACTTCCACTTGCCATAAGTTATAGCTATAGTAGGGAAATGAAAATGATGAGAATTGAAAAGATTTAGTTAAGTGAAACTGACGCAGTGAAACAATCAAACATGAACCCTTTTCACGAGAAATTCCTTAAAGCAAGTCTATGACGGTTTAGGGTTCAAGCACAAAACAAGAAAGCTTAAATTTTTATTAAAGCTGCCAAAATAATGTTTAAGATGATATTTATATGCTCTAACAAACCAAACCCTAAATAAAAAAAAATTAAACAAATAAGACGAAAAAGTCTGAAAACTTCAAAGGCCCGTAACAATACTTCAATAGTATTTTTTGGGCTAAAAATGAACTGTTCACTCGGTAAACTCGTGAGTCTTGTAGATATCGTCGAGAGCTTCAATTTGATATGCGGCGGGCCTCGTAATTCATCCGGACGCAAAAGTTATGTTCCGTTAAAGTTCTGCCGACTGTTAAATGATTTCTACTAGTTTCTGACGGAAACTAATGGAAAACTGTGAAACCAACCCGCCGACTCAACTTTCAGAAACTGTCGCTAGACCCCCTGAACTTCGAACTCTTCCCGAATGCCTTGCTCAAATACGTCTCGGCCACTTGTTCTACATCAGAAACACATATAAATCAAATATGATAATATATATTCTAAACTAATCAATTTTGGTAAAAAAAAAATTACCATTTCACAGTAAAAAAATATTACCATTTCATATGGCACTACAAAATTCTAAGCTTTTAGAGCATGAACAACCGTTTTAATCAAACAACCCAAATCAAACATCAAATCAAATACAACACATTAAATATCATTAAAATAATCTATTTGATACTCATTTGATTCAAAACCAAAAAACTTATACAACAATGACACATAATCCAATACTTTTACATATCCCACCATATTTATCTCCATTACTTTAATTTTTTTCTTCATAAAATCGCTAAAAATTTGAAAAAATCATAGAATTTTTTTTCTGATATCCAAATGAAATAAATCAAGTCTATATTTATAGGTAAAAATGTATACTTTAATTTAGGAAAAAAAAATTAAAAATAATAATTTTTTGAAAAATTGGTCAAGAAAAACAATGGTGGAAAAGTTATTCCAACCACTAGCAACCTGCCATGTGGAAAGGGATGGGCGCCCAAATTTTCGAAACGCACACAGTGGTTGTCGGCCACCTTCTTTATTTTATTTAAATTTTTTGGTTTTGAAACGTCGCTGTTTCATGCTTTTAAAGGTCAAAACTATGTAGTTTTATGTATGACCAGTTGCTTTGATTTTTTTTTTGACTTTAATTTGTAGTCTATATTGATCCAAATCAAATACGAATTAGATTAAATTTTATTTAGATATACTATCGTAAGCTAATATTTGATTTGATTCGGTTTGATTCACCCTTTGATCCTCCGTTATTCATGTTCTTATTATTTCACATAAATCCACCACATATCACCAGTAACATCTATTTTAATACTCCCTCCGTCCCTAAATTATCGTCTTCATTTCCTTTTTCGTTCGATTCCAAAATAATTGTCCAGTTTGAAACTTACCTTTTTAGAACATCACTTTTACCACTTTATCCTTACTTTTTTACCTTACTTTAATTATGAGCCACATACACATGAGCTTTAATGGAAACTACACATTAAACCAATATAAATAATCAAGTTAATTATTTTTTTTTAAACTGTATATCGAATCAACTAGGACGATTATTTAGGAACGGAGAGAATAATAGTTAATAGATTTTTAAATGTGCGGTATTTAATTAAGGTTGGGTCAAAATACAAATGAATACAAGGTGTTTGGGAGTATAGTTTGTGTTGTCTACTTATCTAGAAGAAGGATAAATGTTATTTGGTCACATGGATGGAACAGTTCTAAGATATGTAAATCGGAGATATTGGGAATTTCGTGTTTAAAACATACAGCATTAAATAACTTATTTACCCCAAAGATGGTAATCATGATGATTTAGAGAAATTACTGCACTAATTAGTTGGTATACACAATCGTATTGATCATCGATTCCAAAGCATGATAGTGGTCATCCGAATGTCATATCAAACTTTTATGTTCCCAAAGTGTCCTCCCTAAGAGCAAGAGCAGGTACAATGGGGGGTTTCCCCTATCTTCAAGAAACCAAGGCCACGATGAAAGTTTTAAAAAAAATCATAAAGTTTGTTTAAGTTGATTTCAAACTAAAGAATCACCGATTGAATATCCGCAATTTGTGGCTTCTTTAGAACAGTTCCTGTGCAACACCATCGTTTTGAACATCAATATATCAAAACGACGTCATTTTGATGGGTCAAATGGATTTAAAAAAAAAAGGAACAGCAGACCAGAGCTGACGGCTCCTTTACATACGTCAAACCCTGAGCGGTTAGACGAGATATTTCTTTATCTTCGGTTTAAGGGTAGTTTGGGCATTCAAAAAACTTATTTTTTTTAAACATTACACATTTTTATCTATAAATAAAGACTTGGTTTGTCTCATTTGGATAGCAAATAAATTTTTTGCAAAATTTGAATTTATTTGTAAGTTTCTCTATCTTCTCTTTCTCTCCAAATTTCATTTTTTTAATTAATCCATTTTTAAGTTACGTATTATTTATTATTAATATTATTATTATTTACTACTTAAATATGTTAAATGGATGCATATTATTAATTATAATATTATTATATTATTTAATTATAATAATATTATATTATAAACAATATCAAATTATTCTGGTTATACAAAATTAATAATATTATAAATAAATAATATCGAATTATAATAAATATTATTCAAAATATAATAAATAAATATTATTTTAATAATGACTATTTATATAATTTTGAAATTAATTATTCATGCAATATCAAATTTATTTGTTAGTATAAATTGAAAGAATATATTAAATTAACATAGATAAAGATAGTAGAGTAGGTAAAGTTGTTGGAGATAAAAATAATGAGGTATGTAAACATGTTGGATTTTGTGCCACCATTGGGAGGATTTTTTGGTTTTAAATCAAATGAGTATCTAATGGATTAGTTTATTGATTTTTAATGGGTTGAATTTGATTTTTGGTGTGCCATTGTACTTGCTCTAAGGGCATCCACACTCATAAACTTATCAAAACGTTTATTCTTCCTACCACATCATCAATTTATAAATATTTTCTCTATAAATATATTTTCCATTATATATAAACCCATAAAAGTTTTATAACATGGATCAACAACTAAATATTTTATTATTTCTCAATGCATATTTAACCCCAAAATTAAAAAAACAAAATCCAGTTATCAAGTATAAACCGGTTGATAAACATCAACCTTTTGATATTTTGAAGCTATGACATGACATCTCACAATGGTTTGAAGCTTTTGGTAAAGGTTTATAAATTTTTATCAATCTTTTGCATACTCTCATTGGAGTTGCTCTAAGAGCATCCACATTGTTAATTATTTTTACATATCTTCTTAGTTGGGTCTCACTGCCACCTACACATTTTTCTCTTCTTACCCACTTAAAAATATATATCTTCTTTTTATATAATTTTCTTACACATTTTCTTAGATCGATTCCACTAAAAAATATTTCATTTTACCTCTCAAATTGGTCACAAATATGTGTTTGGAAGATTATTTCTTTTTATTCTTTAACTAAGAAGAAAAAACACACGCTCTCTCTCTCTCTCTCTCTCTCTCTCGTTCCTAATTGGCTACTGGCTAGTTGGCCTCCTAAAAAATTGACTCTCCATTGTGTATTTTCTTTTCTTAGCGAAGAAGAAATGCAAAGAATTGGAAAAACCGGAAGCTCTAACTCGGTAACATCATCGAACTATCGAAGTCTGCTTTCACTTTCAGTGGCACATTCGTTATTCGGCTAAATACCGAGTGCCATTTCATAAAAATTGAAAAACTTGCCATAAAAGAATAAGAACCGATCACCACTCTCCATTTTCTCTGTCGCAGCACACTCTTTGGAAGTGGAAAGAAGACGTCAATGGTGATATTGGTTGAAGAAGCAGAGAACCAAAAACAAGTGGTTTCACATTCATCGAAAGATAACGGAGAATACAAGGAAGAAGATGAGAAGTGGGTCAAACATTATTCTTCATTTCATCAAATTCTGTTAGTGGGTGACGGAGACTTCTCCTTCTCTCTCTGTTTGGCTGCCTCATTCGAATCAGCCTCCAACATTGTAGCTACTTCACTCGACTCATATGGTATGTAGGGCTTCTTTCTCTCTCTCTCTCTCTCTCATTGGGAGCAATTTTAGCCTGTGGGTATTCAACATTTTTTAATCAGCATCACCAAATTTGAGTTTTCAATAGGTTGGGAATCTTTTTCATTTAGAAACAAATTAATACCATTTCCCCTGTTGTTATGATGGTTGACTTTTGAGCGAGTTTTAGTTTGGATAATGTCTTGTTGTAACAGAGGATGTGATCAAGAAATACAAGAAAGCGAAATCAAATTTAGAGATGTTGCATGAGTTGGGAGCTTACCTTCTCCATGGAGTTGATGCGACCAAAATGAAGCTACACTCTGACCTTCGAATGCGGAAATTCGACCGTATCATATATAACTTCCCTCATGCGGGGTTTAATGGAAGAGAAGACAATGCCCATCTCATTAAGTAAGTTTCTTCTCACGGTAATATATTCAGTGTGTAATATGAATGGTAAAATTCTCTCTCTATATATAACAATTTTATAAAGAAATTAAATTATTATAAATCTTTGGCCAAAGTGTAATCAAATTGAACAAAAAAAAAAAAAAAGGTCAATGTGGGACTATCGTTTTGGGACTAAAGGAATGCATAGCAAACAATTTGCTGGTTCAAAGTTAACAATGAACTCGTTTGATTGGATATTTCGTAGAATGGAACAACGAATCATGATTTTTCTTAAATTTGCATTTACATCTCAATTAGAATGTATTCCCTATATTGTTGCTTGGCAAATCCAATGTGTTTATTTTACACATTGAATCCTAGCATTCTTTTGTATTTCTTCTTTTAAAGATTGTTTTCATTTTTTTTGTATTCATCAGCGTGTTGTCTGTTATGTTTTTCATTGCCCATTGTATGTTTTGTGCAGGATGCACAGGAATCTTGTTCATGGCTTCTTCAAGAATGCAAGTGGCATGTTACGTCCTAGTGGTGAGATCCATGTAAACCACAAAACCACGGCTCCTTTTTGCTACTGGAATCTCGAGGATCTTGCCAGTCAAAATTCTTTGCAATTGATTGAGCGTGTTGATTTCAAAATCAAAGATTACCCTGGTTATAGTAACAAGAGGGGAGCTGGAAGTAGATGCGATGATACCTTTCCTTTGGGGGAAAGCAGTACCTTCAAGTTTACATTCTCTCCGATTGCCAAGATAACGAGTGGATCAAGGAGGAACCTGGGTTCACGGTATGGTGATTGCCATCAACTTTGGACCCTTGTACCCCAACAGCCAAATTTAGTTGCATGTGCGCAGCCTTCCGTAAATCGTGCTATGTACATGGATTGCATGCCGGGATATGTGTGGTCACCTCTGGTTACTGGCTCTAGGAGGAACGAATGCTTTAGAATTTTTCACGAGTACTTCAAACATGCAGAAGAAACGAATGGAGAATTTGATAACAATCTGGGCTTCTTTGTAAATGAAACTCTGAGACTTGGTTGTCAAAGATACACTGCAGAACAGCCAGGAAGGCCCATGAGCGGTTTAATAGAACTTTTGGTAGAGCTTCACCATATGAGTACTCAGAGGTCTGAATACTTGCGAAGTATACTGTTGGATTCGATCACCATGCCAGCTATTAGCTAGAAGGTGCGTTGGAACTGATATCTAGAAAATTATTAACAATCAAACAATAGCTTTTGTCCTTCTTGATATCTCATGAGGGTTTGGTTCAGTTACAAAGCCTAATCTTTTTGAATACCCTTTTCTTTTTGACCACTGATTGCACACATGGTGTGTGAAGTTGTAAAGCTCTCTATTAGTATAGTTGTAATGGAATCCGTGGATTCTTCTTTGTTGGTTGGGTAGATATGGGGCAGCTTTGGTCTCAGTGTTGATTGCAGACATGAGACAGATCATTTGCAGCCCTAACTACTGAGTACTGATCTATACGTCCCTATGCTGTTAGCTCCATTTCTAAAAAAACTTTCCCATTCTCTGTTATCCATTTTATTTCGAAAATTGATACTGTTATTGTGGTAAATATTGCTAGAAAACAAATTGCATCAAATGGCGGTTATTACTATTTACATCCAATTTTGGGTGAATTTGCATTGATGCTAAAAAAAAGATTAATTGGTAAGATCATTCCCGTACGGATAAAAAGTCTCCTGTGCACACCCAAAGGACAAGCGTATATGTAGAAAGTGGCACGCGCGCGCACACACACAAATAAATTGCCAATAAGACTTAGTGGTAATAATAGTAGTAGAACTAGTGGTAAACCTAGTACTATTGATAAATTGCCTACCATACAAGTGTGTGGATCTGCTGGTTCAAATTAAGATTGTTCTGCATTAATCATAGGTCTTAAATTTGATATTTACGGGAACACATTTGGGTTACAATTTTATTGGGAGAGTTTTACTGCCGTTGTGAGTCAACCTGGATGATCACTCATGGAGTTTCAGTCTTGGGGATTTTTTCGGAAACCAAAAATAAAATAAAAAATACAATCAACTACCATCGGCATGTCCATTTTGTTGTTAGCTGTTACAATCCTCATCCTTATAAAAAATAAAACATAAAGTTTTGTTGATTATTTTTGGAAATAGATGGAATCCACCCGTAGTTGCATAACTAACAACCCTTGATGTTTCTTTGGGCATGGAGTAATGTGTTCAGAGCAATCCTATATGAAAAGCTTAGACTAGTTAGCTGTTATAATATCCTCTTGCTGGTCTTGGAACATTTTGAACAAACAAAAACACCCTTCAGATAATAAGGTCGATTAAAGGTTTATTAACTCGACCTTTTATCGATCCAAATGTCGAGTTAATCGACCCAAATTTCACTATATTAGTTTTGAGAGTCAAAAAGATATTATAGACAATTTATCACAAAAAAAAAAAAAAAAAAAAAAAACTATACTTGATAATTTTTTAAAAGTTAGGTTAGTTTTGTATTTTATATATTTGAAAAAATTATAAATAAAAATACCCTGTATCCGTAAAAGACAAAGGCTTTATTTATTTGTTTATTTTTGCATGGAATGGAGGGACCAGTAGTGTATCACTCTTGATTGATCATATAAGTTGGTTATGTCACACAATTTAGTCATAAGAACAAGCTCTTTAGTTGAAAAAATTATGGGCCTCACTGTTAAAGGAAAATAGGTCTATTTTCCTTCCTTTGCCGTGTTCTACTTCCTTGGACTACAAGGATTGTTATTGCCTTTCTTAGTGTCTTTCATCTTCTAAGAAGCTTGGTTATTATCTTGTATAAAGACTCTAACTTAGCAAGTTCTAATTTGTAAGAGGTAGAGGTTTATTATCATAAGAATACTTTTCTAATTCTAACATTGTCTTATTGGAGTGTTTTGTTGGTAGAAAGGTTTCCTAGAGCCCTATATAAAGAAATGAACGCCCAACGACATCGATCAACCAAGCTGAGAATGTGAGAGAAGTTTTCGCACAAGGCAAGCATCATCAGACGTGTTGGTCACTGTGTAAGTTATACACCTTTTGTTCTATTTTCATAACCGTGTGTTTCCAAGGGTGTTATGTATTGAATAGATTTCATATTCTCTCGTAGGAGTTATCATAGGATTTCCACTCTTAAACATTGTTTTCATTATTGTAATCCTGTACAATCTTTTAATCAGTTGAAATTTTGTCATAAGGCACCGTTTACAAGTTTTATGCTTGTAGACTTAAACTACAACTTGGTGTGTTTAAGTTTCCTTTGCTTAGTTGCAATTTTTGTTGATGCAGCAGCATCATCGGTGACTGAATTTGGAATGATTATAGTATATGTTAAAAGGTTTTAAAAAAATGACGAATTTCTACCAATTAAATAATGGAAGGGTATGTAGCAGTGGTGCAATAATATTTGATTTGATATATCAAGGTGGAATGGGAGGGAAGACGGAAAGACTTTGAGAGCTGTTGAAACTTGAAAGTTGAGATTCCAAAGAGACATTCAGCAATAAGTAGTCTGAGATTCAAATAAAAAACACAGTACTGGACTGGCGGGATTGGTATAACTATTAACTATAATTAAACAGAAATGCATAGGAAAGATGGAGAGATATGGATAAAGCATTACAATAGCAAACACAAGATATTGCTAGTGGGGGAAGGAGACTTCTCCTTTGCTGCTTGCTTAGCCCAAACTGAGTAAGTTAGTTGTTAACAACTCTCGAATTGTGTACAATTGCTGTTAGTGAAAATAAATTTAAATTAATCGTTTAGCTTCTTCTTCTTCAATTCAGTTCTTCTCCTTCTCCAGGCTGAGGCTCCACAAGGATGTGATGAGGGATGCCCTTACACTTAGCGTTTACTAGTTGGTTAAGAAGAGTAGATTTAAGATGCACCAAAGATCGAACAACCGTGGGAGTTTCATCCTCTTGTGTGGCTTATAGGTATTTTCCTTTCTAGTTAATCGGTGAGTTAGTGATTTTCCCTCTCACATTCTCTTTAATGGGGTGTTGGGAGAGTTTTTCCTTTTTGGGTACAAGGATGTGATGAGGGGGAAGACCACACATCCGTTTACTATGTGGGGAATTGAAGAGTTAGCGGTTGGAATTGGTTGACAAACTGAATTTCTGTAGGTGTTTATCAATAAAAGAGGGTACGGCCGAAAGAGCAATAAAACTTTTCATGTCGGAGAATGCTCTACTTTCATTTTCGCCCACATTTCCGTTTACTATGTGAGCAAGTCTTTTTTCCATCTTCATCTTTAATTAGGTGAAAAGAAATATTTGAGCAGCTTCAACGAATTTTAATGCCAGTGCAGAAAATTAACCAAATATTTTCCAATTACGCGTCTACTAAGATGGTTAAAGTGTCCTCTCGCATCTTGATTTGAAATAGTATGTAAATAACAAGAGTAGATCTCTTGTGAAATCGTGTAACGAATCTTACTTTTAATATGGAGCTTCACTCTCTCATAATTCAACCAATCAACATACGATAAATCGACTCAAATAGATTTGTTTTAAATAATATAACTGTAAGACGTTTTTATTAAGTTTTTTGCCAAATACTAATCTATATAAAAAAATATTCTTTTTAAAAGTCAACTTTTTACGCTAAAATGAAATATATATATATATATATATATATATATATATATATATATATATATTTAAAGTTGGTGAGGAACACTATGGTTGTGCCACCTCACCACCTTTACCTCACCACCTTTAGATATATCTTCATTTTAAATCATCCATGTGGAAGTTTTAAAAACCTTTGGTTTTCTAGCCATTAGCTAATAATAATACCTAATAACAATCAATATGATAAGGGGTATTAGTATTAGTATATATAACTTCTTCTATTGTCAATAGTAGAAGACTTATATTTAAAAACTTTTACAACTAACATTACTTCTAACCAATGTGGGATAAAACTCTTCAAGGTTAGATATTACTTCTAATGACTCACTTTTAACATCATACTTTAAGCTTTGATATCTTATTCATCCAAAACTTGATTTGGACAAATAAATATATCATTTCGATGTTCTTGCCGAGTAGAACACATTTACACAATTACTTTTGTCAACAAACAAATGACACGTAAAGAAATTTGTGCCTCAAGTTGCACAATTTCTTTTACTAAAAACACTAATTTTTTAATAAGTATTATACTTTAACTCTTGATATCTTATTCATCCAAAACTCAATTTGGACAAATAAATATATCATTTCGATGCTCTCACCAAGTAAACACATTTGCACAATTACATTTACCAACAAACAAATGACACGTAAAGAAATTTGTGCCTCAAGTTGCACAATTTCTCTCACTAAAAACACTAAATTTTTTTAACAAGTATTATACTTTAAGTCTTGATATCTTATTATCAAAAACTCAATTTGGACAAATAAATATATCATTTTGATGCTCTCACCGAGTAGAATACATTTGCGCAATTACCTTCGTTAACAAACAAACGATACGTAAAGAAATTCGTGCCTCAAGTTACACAATTTCTTTCACAAAAAACACTAATTTTTCAACAATAGAAGAGATGTATCCCACATTGGTTAGAAATTGATGTTGGTTTTAAAAATTCTATTATTAAGTACCAATAGAAGAAATGCATCATGCATCATACATTGGTTGGAAAGTGATGTTGATTTTCAAAGTCACTAGAAAACCAAAAAATTTAAAGCTTTCACATGGATGCTTTAGAATGAAGATTTATCTAAAGGTGGTGAGGTGACACAACCATAGTGCTCCTCCCCAATTATATATATCACCAATAGAAGATATATATCTCACATTGGCTAGAAAATGATGTTGAGTTTAAATTATTTTATATTATTACCAATAAAAGAGATGTATAACACATTGTTTAAAAAGAAAATGTTAGATTTTAAAGTCTTTAAAAGACTAGACTTTCACTTTTACAAGAGATGTATCTCACATGGTTACAAAATATTCTACTATTATTACCAATAGAAGAGATGTATCACACATTGGTTAGAAATTGATGTTTGTATTAAAAATATTATTATTAATTACTAATTGAAAAGATGTATCATACATTTGTTATAAAGTGATGTTGATTTTTAAAGTTTTTTTGTTAAAAAACTTCTACCATTATTACCAATAGAAAATGCATATCTCACATTGGTTAAAAAATGATGTTAATTTTTAATTATTTTAGATTATATAAAAAACTTACTATTATTAGCAATATTATTAGCAATATATATATATATATATATATATATATATATATATATATATATATATATATATATATATATATATATATATACTTTTGGTTTTCTAACCATTAACTAATAATAATACATAATAATAATTATAATGATAATGGGTATTAGTATTAGTATATAAAACTTCTTCTATTATCAATAGTAGAAGACTTATATTTAAAAAAAATTACAACTAACATTACTTCTAACCAATGTGGGATAAAACTCTTCAAGGTTAGATATTACTTCTAATGACTCACTTTTAACATCATACTTTAAACTTTGATATTTTATTCATCCAAAACTTGATTTGGACAAATAAATATATCATTTCGATGTTCTTGACGAGTAGAACACATTTGCACAATTACTTTTGTCAACAAACAAATGACACGTAAAGAAATTTGTGCCTCAAGTTGCATAATTTCTTTCACTAAAAACACTAATTTTTAATAAGTATTATACTTTAACTCTTGATATCTTATTCATCCAAAACTCGATTTGGACAAATAAATATATGATTTCGATGCTCTCACCGAGTAGAATACATTTGCGCAATTACATTCGCCAACAAACAAATGACACGTAAAGAAATTTGTGCCTCAAGTTGCACAATTTCTCTCACTAAAAACACTAATTATTTTAACAAGTATTATACTTTAAGTCTTGATATCTTATTACCCAAAACTCGATTTGGACAAATAAATATATCATTTTGATGCTCTCACCAAGTAGAACAAATTTGCACAATTACATTATTCAACAAACAAATGACACGTAAAGAATTTCGTAGCCTCAAGTTGCACAATTTCTTTCACTAAAAAACACTATTTTTTCAACAATAGAAGAGATGTATCCCACATTGGTTAGAAATTGATGTTGGTTTTAAAATCTATTATTAAGTATCAATAGAAGAAATGCATCATACATTGTTGGAAAGTGATGTTGATTTTCAAAGTTACTTGAAAAACCAAAAGTTTTAAAGCTTCGGCCAAAGATGTTACATGGTTACAAAGTATTCTTACTATTATTATAATAGAAAAGATGTATCACACATTATTATAAATTAATGTTGGTTTTAAAATACTATTATTACCAATATAATAGATGTATCATACATTTGGTAGAGGATAATGTTGTTTTTAAAGTATTTAAATTAAATAGAAGAGAAATATTTCATATTGGTTATAAAG
>CM028380.1:142259130-142448101 GCA_013146195.2 Codonopsis lanceolata
TGTCAGGCACACGAGGTTGCATTCTGTTTGAGTGCTTGTGAGCCAAGGCTTCGAGGCCGAGGCCCACCTCGCCGAAGCGAGCAGATGATTACAGCGGGCTGGCCCGGCTCTGCGGCCAACTGCCAAGGCATAGCCATTGTTCGATGTGGGTTACCGAATCGGTTGAAGTATATCACCTAGGTGTGTGGATATCACGACTAGCGTGTTGCTTTCGGTCACTAGAGAACAGGTAGCTTAGCCGCTATCCGATGGGTGGGAGGCCCCTACCGTGGCGGGCATCCTAAGTACGTGAACAGGCAAGGCCATCTCACCTGGGAGAAATTAAGTTCACAAGTACTTGGGCATTTTGAATGTTGTTGTACTGATGCGTTTAATGACAGCCCTTTTCAAATATGATGTAAACACTTGACGCTAATAAAATGGAACAAACTTTATAGAGAAACTTGCCTTTATTGAATAGAATTTGTGACCCTCAGCAGGGGTTGAGGGTCTTGCTGCATCTCATGTAAAGAAGATCAGCTCTGGATAGTATTTTTCGGATGATTAGCATGCCAGCTGGTGTTTTAGGTCTTTTTCCTTCCAGTCGGGTGTGTAGGTGCCTTCTCGGAGACTGACACGGAAAGGTCCTTCCGGTTAGGCGATAGCTTTCCCATTACGCTCGTTGTCGGTCACCTCAATCTTTACGACACCCGGTCCCCCGACCATGAAGGCTGCGCCTCGACCTTTTTGTCATGATGGGCCTTTGCCCATTGTTTGTAGTTGACCATTACAGTCGAGCATCGGTCTTCTCTCTTCTAGGAGGTCCAAGTCTATTGCCGTGCAATTTGATTGTTTTGCTCATTTGTAATGAGGCAGATAACTAGGTAGAGCCATTTCAGTTGGAATCATTGCCTCGATCCGTGAAGTGAGGCGAAAGGGGTTTCCCATGTTGGACCGCGTCTGATGGTTCTTTCGCCCATAAAGGCGATGGTAGCTCCTCGGCCCATTTCCCTGCTCGCCCTTCCAAATTTCTCTTGAGTGCGTGCGGAGGTTTGTTTGTTCAGAGCTTCGGCTTGCCGTTCCGCTTGAGGATAGGCCACAAGATTGCGATGCTTAACTCCTAGCGAGCACGTGCGGTAAACCGTTGTCAGAAATTGTGTGCTTACATGGTCGGATACAATTGCATGAGCCAAATCACACACTTGATCATGGGCCGAACTTGATGACATTTGCATACGTGATCTTGGCGAGGCTTTGCTTCTATCCATTTCGTGAAGTAATCAATGGTGACAAGCGCATACTTATACTTGCCTTGTGCGGTGGAAGCGGTCGTCGATCGGTCAATCCCCATATCGAAGGGCCGGGCCGCAGCGGGGGTTTGTGTGGTCGATGGAAGTCTCGGTATGTCCGTATCTTTGGCACTTGTCACGTTCACGAACGTATTTCTCTGCGTCCCTTCGGAGGGTTATCACGGTAGTATCTGGCAGCGTAATACTCTTTACGGTAGGCGCGGGTGCCGGGATAGCCACGCATTCTCCCTCATGTACCTTCATACAGGACACCTTCGAGTTAGTTACGGGGAGTGCAGCGAGGCTGGTCGACCTTAGATCGCTTGTATGAATTCCCCCTACAGAATGCCAAGAGCCGGGCGGCATGTGGTGGCCTTGACCTTGTCGGCGGGTAGGATCCCTTGCTCGATGTAGTCTTTGTAATCGTCAATCAATTCTGGCGGCTCGATGTCCATTACCAGCGGTCTATCGATGGCAGGAGTATCTAGGTGCTCGACCATTCTTGAAGGATTCAATAGTGATAAGCTTTCTTCGGCGATCTTAGATAGATAGTGCGCTCGCATGTTGTGCGCTTTCGGTCAATTCGATTATTTCCCGAGAACTTGAAATTTTTCAAAATTCCTTTGACAAGCTCGCGATACTTGACTAGTGTGGGGTGATGTACCATGTATTCCCCACGGACTTGGTTCCTGACCGGTTGTGAATCCGAGTACTGTTGTGATAAATATCAATTCCCATGTCATTTGCTAGTTCGAGGCCGGCGATTCTTGCCGTACTCGGCCACATTGTTGGAGGCGGGGAACTTGAATCGTAATGCTAGCTCAGTGCGTGACACAGGTCGGGGAGCTATGAGAAGGATGCCGGCTCGCTCCCAACCTTGCTCTGCTCCATCAACATATAAATCCCAAGCGAAGTAGTCGGGGTTGTGGCAGCTGTTCTTGCTCGGGCTCGTTCGCCTGCTGATTATCAGGCTCTTCTTGCTGGGTGAAGCTTGTTTCGACCAGAAAATCAGCTAATGCCTGGGCCTTGATTGCTCGCCTAGGCAGGTAGTCGATGTGGAATTCGGTGAGCTCTATCGCCCAGTTGAGTAATCTGGATGAGTCAGGCTTGTGAAGGATCTTGCGCAGTGGTGCATCTGTGTATACTATGATTACATGTGCAGAAAAATAAGCCCTTAATTTCCGGGCAGCTATGACAAGCGAGTAAGCTAATTTTTCTGCATTAAAATAACGACCCTCAGCGGGGCGAGGGCTTTGGATACATAGTACAGGTTTTTGAATGTCTAATTCTTCCTAACAAAACAAGCGGCCACGGCAGTGCGTGCAGTGGCGCTAGGTATCTATCTGACGGTTCTCAGGGCACGGAGGCTGGCGAGGAGGGGTGGTTTGCCCAAGTATTCCATGAGCTGCTCGAGGGCTCTGGTGCAATCAGCATTCCACTCGAATCCCTTGTTGCCGCGCAAGATTTTGAAGAACGGGAGGCATTTCTCCGCTGACCGGGAGATGAAGCGGCCAAGGGCAATTATTCTTCCGTTCAGTCGTTGTATATGCTTAATGCAGTAGGGCTGCTCCATGTCGGCAGGGGCACGGATCTTCTACAGGTTTGCTTCTATACCGCGCTGGTTGACCATAAACCCGAGGAATTTTCCTGCTCGAACCCCGAAAGCGCATTTGCCCGGATTAAGCTTCATGTTATGTTTTCGTAGATTGGCAAATGTTTCTGCCAAGTCCAGAGTGTGGTCGCGGCCTTTTGTTTTGATGACCATGTCATCAATGTACGCTTCCATGTTCCTTCGAGTTCTGAGCCGAAGACTTTGTTGACCATACGCTGATAGGTTGCCCCTGCATTCTTCAGCCCGAATGGCATCATTTTGTAGCAGTATAGGCCCCATTTGCCCGGAAGAAATTTGTTTTTAGCTTTGTCTTGCGTATTCATCTAACTTGGTGATACCACAGTATGCATCCGAAGGCGAGCATCTCGAAACGGCAATGGAGTCACGAGCATGTCAATGTGGCGGGTACTTGATCTTCGGGCGAGCTTTATTGAGGTTTGTGAAATCAACACACATCCGCCATTTGTCGTTTGCTTTCCTGACCATTACCACGTTTGCTAGCCAAGTCGGGTACTGTATTTCCTCGATGATGTCCGCCTTCATGAGCTTTTCTACTTCTGCCCGGATGGCAGCACTTTTTTTCGGGGAGTATTGCCTCGGACGGCTGGCTGGGCGGAGTCGAATGTGGAATGGTCAACATTCAAGTCATGGCGCGCAACGTCCTGGCCGTGATCCCTTGCATGTCTTGGCAGTCGAGCAAATACATCAGGCTGTTCTTCAACGGCAACGGTCAATCGGCCTTTCAGAGCCTCGGGAGGCATGGCCTTCCCGATTTTGATTTTACTCGGGGTAGGAGGGATTGATGATAATTTCTTCGGCTCGCCCTCGGGTTGGATATCGGGTTCATCCGCGCTACTTGCGAGGTATCCATCTCAATATCTTGTGTCTTTGGGCGCTTTGCCTTACGCTGGAAGGAGGGATGGGCTTGCACGGGCTGCAGCTGCTGTGTCCCGTGGGGTCATCTGCTTCCGACCCGCTTGCTCGATCTCATGCGGTTTATGGAGGTGGTAAGCGTCGTAGTGTCGGGTACCTCTTTCTCTGGGGTTTGTCGATCGGGAATGTCCACATCGGTTTGCTTTTTCTTTTGGGAGTCTCGACATACTCCCATTGAGGTTTGCTATTCAATATACCCACCCATCCTCGTGTAAAATTTTGCCTTTTGGTGAGGTATCGAGGTGACCATTTGAAATTTGGCCATGGCCAGCGCAAGATGCATCTGTTGATTTGAGGTCAATCACCGGAAAATGATCATCTCTCGTCGGGTTTGTGCCCCGTCTCCCATGAAAACTTCAAGCTCGATGGTCCCTTTTACGCCCACTTGGTGGTTAGTGAACCCTTCCAGCTTTCCAAGGTAGGGCTGCAGCCGGGCCTCTGCTAACTCTAACTCTTTAAAACATGAATAGTACATGATATCTCTGCCCGCACCAGTGTCAAGTAGAACCCTATGGACTTGCCATTCGTTTACTAGGCGAGGGAGATGACCATGGTTGGTTGTTCGGAAGCAAGAGGGGTCTTGGCTAGCTCAGCTGCGGGTAAAAAGATGTTGGGCTCCCACTTGCATTAGGAGAGTTCTTGCTGGATAGCGGTATATGTGTTTTCCCAAGTTGTGTGTTGGATGGAAGCTCTTCTTGGATCATGTTGACCACTCCTCGAATTTGAGGGGCCTGGCCACCTCTTCCTCGTGGAGGTCTGTCTTGTCTTTCATTGTCCGCATTGTTCCCGTCGCCCTGGTTTTTCTTAAAGCGGTTCAGTTTGCCCGCATTTATGAGCTTTTGTATCTCGCGCTTCAGTACTACGCATTCCTCTATAGTATGTCCGGTGCCATGATGGTAGTCGCAGTACTTGTTGGGATCCCTGGTATGGGCGAGCTCGAGATCAAGTGGATATGGGACGGGCAGAGCGTCTCCGATTTGGAGCATGATGTTCTCCCGTGTTGTGTTTAGCGGGGTAAACTGAGACTCTCTGAATAGCCTTTGCCCGGGGGTAGATGATCTTCGCCTATCTCTGCGCGAACGGTTGCTACCCTCCTGGTCCTGGTCAGCTGGCGTGGCCGAGCTGTCTTGGGCCTTGTCCTTGTTCTTATTTTTATCCGCTCGAACAGTCTCGATTGAGCAGAACAGATGAGAACTTGCTAGCAGCTCAGCCTTGGAGGCTCCCGGGTTCATGGCTAACATTGTCTTGATGGCTCTCATGTTGTTTAGATAGCGAGAAAGTAATCTCGGGGTCACTGGTCGCGGTCACTTGGTCAAGCGTCTCCTCAAACTTTTTCAAGTAGCTTCCATAAGACTCATGTTCGCCTTGCTTGACTTTAGCGAGATCGAATCGGTTTTTAGGCGTTGGTCCAGCAGTGCCAAATTCCTCTAGGAATTTCTCCCTTAACACGTCCCAACTGCCGATGGATCCGCGGGGAACCCTCCCCAGCCATGCTTGTGCTTTCCCCTGAAGGGCCCCCTCGAATGCTCGCATTTTTAGGGCTTCAATATCTGTTACCATTCGAATTTGTGCCTCGAATGATCTGAGCCAGTCACTTGCCCGCGTCTTGCCGAAATATTTCTCAAATTGTGGGAATGTGATGCCTTGCGCAGGTGGTGCGTTCTCGATTTCAGGAGTGAAAGGGCTTCCTTCCAAGCGGCTTGACTACACCATAGCGGGCTTGGCCACGGCAGTTAGCCATCTGTTTTGCCATGTCACGCTTCATGGCTTCATCGGACAAGCGCTTCGGCATCTAGGTTGATACCCGATGAGCGGGCATGATCTGACCTATGCTCGCGTGAGGTCGGCGGGCAGAAGGTTGGCGCGTAAGAGACTTCCATCTCCTTGTCTACTCGCTGTCTGCGCTTAGCCTGATATGCCTCTTTCTCGGCGTGTTCACGAGCTCTGCGGTGACTATGACTTTCACTGCGGGCATAGTAGTTTTGCCCGCGGCTGCGTTTGTATGAGAAATTTGGGCGGCTATATCTGCTTTCCGCCTGGTCATCTGCTCGTTTTACCTCTTCAACCTTTTCTGACGGTATACGGATATGATTGAAGGCGCTTGTTGCTAGTGCGCAGGCGTTGTGAGGCATGGCCATCACCAACGGTAGCGAGGGACACTCAAAGTTGGCAATTCTAAATCGGCCCTTGGGCAGGTATGGCCCCAGGCAGTAGTTGTTGATTGAGCTTGTACATTTTGTTGTAGTAGTCCGCTTGGACTTGGAGAAGCGGCAACTTGTTGTCCGAGGGCTTGGCGGGTGGATTCACATGGCGCCATGGCCATTCTCCCTTTAGCGATTCAAGCGTGTCTGAGGTCTCGCTCCCGGCACTAAGCTGCTCATTGATGATCTCCCTTGCATCACGTTGGCTGACACGGTTCTGGCTAGCATGCTGGGACGGCTGTTCTTCCACGTAGGGTACGTCCTTCCCATGTGCTGCTTGCCATGCAGCAATCTTCTTGCTTCTGGTTTGAACCCCTTGGGGTGCTTTCGGCGTGATCGCCGGCTTGGCCGGTTGTTGCTTTTGCTGGCGTTGTTCTTTGTTTTTACCAGCCACTGCAGTCGGTGGTTATTGAGAAATTTGCACCGTAAGACTTGGAAAAAGTGGGATGTTGAGATTTCCTAAGACACGGAACCAAGCGATGTGGCAAAATCCTCGGCTTGGGCCGTCTGTTACGTGGGTAGGATATACGGGCTTGTAGGCGCTTCCTTGAACTCGGTGAGCCGAGACGAAAACATGAGTGGAAGTGCAAGGCGGGGCCTCGCGCCCCTCGGCGTGAGAGTAAGTAAGTGTATGAGAGCGAATACGGAACTCAAGGAAGAGAGCGAGTGTATAAGAGCATGTACCTTTATGATGCGTGGTGGAGGGGTATTTATTGGCCCTTGTGTGGTTGAATCCGGGTAGGATGCGGTTTCTTTAGTCATCTTGTTCCTGAGGTGAAACTCCAGATATCATGGTGATATACGACTGGCCGCGTGATATCAGGAATAGATAAGGCAAGTGTCCTGCCTACATACGGTAACCTTTGGCCATGTCTTGGCGGGCAAGTTCTGATGTCTTACGCTCGATTTGGGCGGCGGGCAAGACCACCTTCGCTGTGTGATAGGTGATGTATATGAAGGATACAATTCCGGGCAAGGCCACAGTCGGGCAGTCGGGCCCGTGTCCCAACCGAGTGTTGTGTCGAACGCGTCATGCTCGGTTAGGTGTTGATCTTCTTGTGCTCGCTGGGCCCGTGGGTCCCTCAAGGCCCATGCTCATAATCGGCACGTGATGATAGCTCGTGCTCTGCTCGTGACCAGATTTGGGCCTGGCATATCAATTTCTTTACTTCTTTTTTCAAATTCAATAGTATTTTAGGAAGTAGTTTGGGGTTTAGGCAGTTTCTTCCACTTTATTCTTCACTACTAACAGAGAAAAGCAAACTCATCGCTGGCAGAGATAATGTTCAAGTATTTGAAAGCACTCTCCAAAGCTTGCTTATTATTATTTTTATTTTCAATTTAACATGATATTAGAGTCAAGTAACTATGCCTAATGAGGATATGATGTGGTAATCTGTATTGGTGTGAGCTTATTTATTATTTTGATATATATATATATATATATATATATATATATATATATATATATATATATACTTCAAATTAATTTATATTAATTAATATTTTACTTCATCTTTTTTATTTATTTATTGTTTCGACAAATTATGACTAGCGTATAGAAAAACACACTAATATTGAAGTATGTTATCCTTATTTTGTTTTGTCTCCCAATATTACAAAAAGATATTTCTCAATAAAATATTGGAAAAAAAAGATGGATGTATCAAATTACATTGACACTAAATAAATTTTTTAAAAAAGGTCCTTTTATAAAGGGTAAATTATACAAAGTAGTCATTTTAATTTATTAGAATATTATTATATTATCGTGTTCTTGTTCTAGATCATTCTTAAATAATACCAGATAACCCTTTGTTATCATCAACTTCGGTTCGTAGTAATATCCCTTCATCAATTACGTATGAAAATGTGTTTCCTATGAATTATGATGACGCTGAGGGTTGAAATATTTCTTAGAACCATTTAATGCCCTACTTAAGTAAGTCCGGAATAACTCATTATATATAGACGGTTGATTTCATGGTGGTGTCGATTGGTTATTTGGTTATAAATTACTCATTCCGTTTCGAGCAATGAGTTAACTATTTATTTATTTTTGAGATGTTTTACTTAAAGTCTTAAATAGTTAACTTTCAAAAATTAAGGTGTAAAATTATCATTTTATTACTAATGTCTACCAAAAGTGTCTTTTAATTTTGTTATTTATATGTGGAGTTCTTTTGTGAAGGAACTGTCGAACTGATATATATTTTTATGGAAGGTTTTTTAATCTATTTATGAAGTTTAAATCATTTAAATTTTATTATGTATTTGTATTAAACAGGTAAAAAATAAATAACCAATCGTATTGGTCCGGTCCTGATTCTCGTACGTCATCAATTCGTTCTGGACCGGACCAATGTATTAGTTCTCAAACATATTGGGTTGGTCCTGGTTCTATATTTTTTGAAAACCGGACTATTGATCTGGTCCTGGTTTTTTTATTTTTTCTAAAAAAGTGGACCGAACCGGACCAAGCTCACCCCTACCTCCAACCGCCACCGTCTGCCTCCCAACGTCAACAAGAATGAATGCTCATTGTCCTATTAGAGTCGGACCAGGATCCTCGACCTCCTGCATTCTCCAAAACTCCATTTTCCTCGGATTCTTTGCAAGCCAAAAGTCAAAATAACTCTCTCTCCCCCGCCTTTCTTGCTAGAAACTTGGAAAATGAAGGCTGGCTTAAATTGAATCCAAGTTATGCCAATGTGTTTGACCCATGGAACAAATCACATTCTCATTGTGATACCTACTCTTCCCTTCGTCACTTTTTAAAATTAATTTGATCTATTTTTAGATAGACATTTAACATAAAATTCATATTGATAATAAAATTATAATAATTTAAATTTAAAACACCCAAAGAGTGCTACATATTATTTGTTTTATGATTTTTTTTTTAAATCTATATAGATTTTTTTAAAAAACAATCAATTTGACTTTTAAAGTTTTTTTTTTTAAAAAAGGGATTAGTAAACAGTAATTTATCTTCAATTGCTCATGTTCTTGTTTTTAAGATTATTAATTTTGGTCACTCAAATATGTAATTTTTGGTTGCCTTCGATGTAGTATTATTCAAACGGAAATTTTGTTTAACTGGAATGAATTAATTTTTTATTTGGGTTCATGCATTGCGTATTAATTAATTGGACCAACTCAACAAGGTCTACTGTGGCGGTTTCCTATAGATCTATCTAATTTGTCCAACAAAATAAATGAATAAAGATAAATAAAAAAGAAAAAGAAATGTGTGTGAGTGTGTGTTATGATTAGTGAATATTAGTATATGTAAAGAGAGTAATATCCATACACAAGATATGATGTTTTTTATTGAATACTGAATTTCGTGTCTGTGCCTATGACACGGTGTTAATACAGGTGTGATCAATGTATGAAGCGAGTATGATGCGAATAAATTAGTATATGCTTGAGATTTTGTAGGAGTCGGATAAATATACACTACAAAAAAAAACTTCCAAAAATTAAAGAAATAAGACATTTCATTCATGTAACTGTAATTGGTTGTGGTGAGGATAATTTTTTTTAAAAAAACCATAACTGGGGGGTTATTACATATTTATTAGTTGTACAGGCGGGTAGTTCAAACAAATCTCATAACTGAGATATTTATATGTAACTCACGTATTTACGAATCAATCTGGATCGCCAATTGTGTTTGAAACAATTCAAACTGTGCTGCCAATTAACCCCTGATGTCTTTTATAATATAGATTGAGTATTATAAATAATGGATGGAAATTAGTATTATCCAATAACACCCATTAAGGTTAATAGTGTTATTGGATAATATCCAAAATTACCCATTATCCAAATTTAACAGGTAACACCCAATTGTCACCTCTACATGTCGGTATGTTGAATCTGTTCTTATGCTTAAGAGTGTTTGGGATGCCAAGTTGCAGAATGTTGATTAATTGAATATAATTGTCGTTTGAGTCTATTTTGTTGATTGGAAAAATTATTACTAACATTTAACAATATATTGAGATGTTCTGATGCTTGTATATGTCATCTGTGTAATTTCTTGTCTGCTCTGTTTGGAATCACCCCGAGACAAGGCAAATGAGGCCTGGCCGCCTGGGCCTTGGTACAGTGATTAGTGGTATTGTGACTATTGTGTATGAAATTGATTAATTGAATGTAATTGATTCCACGTCGCCCAAACAATAGCGCGCATACATTACACACCAGGAAAAAATTAAGGCTGTCAACCTCTTTGGTTGCCCTACCCCACCCTCTAGAAAAAAAATTGATTATGAAGCTTATTAGTTGAAAGTTTGTTTCAAGGATTGTTGGAAGGATGATAGTTTAAGTTATAGTTTGTCCAACTTCATATGTAAAAAATCATTTCAATATTATAATATCATAAAATGTTATTTATTTTTATCTTTTGGTAATTATCTTTTATCAATTTTAGGGCCTAATTTTAAATTGGTGAAATTTAGGCCGGTATCTTGTGGACAATATTTAATCGTGTTTTTATTTGATCGGTAAAGTACACTTTTATGACTAAAATGACGAAGATACTCATAATAAATAAAAGACACGAACACAAAACCTCGTCCTAAATTAGGCATCGCAATGAAAATTTTAGGTCACAGAACACAAAACCCTGCCCAGAATTAGGCATCGCAATGAAAATTTTGGGCCTCAGAACACAAAACCCTACCCAAAATTAGACATCGCAATGAAAATTTGGGCATCAGAGTAACTATTAGACTTTGGAAATGGAAAAATGTGTCTTACTTTATCTCTCTCACCAGTCACCTTGGGAATGACAAAGAGTCTTTTCTTCTTCTAGCTTTTCTCTCTTTCACATTAATTGTTTCCCTTATTCCATGAATTGCTTTAGACATTTCAGTATCACATTAACTTTTTACAAGGCATGTATAATACGGTTATCAAGACCAAAAATTGAAGATTAAAAAATTTCCTTTCTTCCATTGCAGAGTACAATATATGTACTGCTTCGGGTACTCTACCTCTTCTTTGTCCTCGTCTTGCTCACCCGCTCTTATTCTTATTAAAAAGTGGGGACGAAAGTTCTATGAACGAGATATATTTCTCAGTTAGTCTTCCGACTCCATTCAAATTTCTAGCGAAATGCTCAAAGTAATTTAGGTGTCGTAAGTTCTGACGCCCCGCAATTTAAGTATTGTAAGTTCCAACGACGCCCACAATTTAGGCATCGTAAGTTTCGACACCCCGTAAGTTCCGATGCCCAACTTTCTTCTTTTTCTTCTTCCTGCATTCTTTGTACTAAGAAGCTCCTCTTCCTCTCTTCACCATTGAACGAGAATATAACATATCAAATTAGCAGGCCAAACGACGTATATTTTGATCTAATTACTAATGAAACAATGAGTTTGTTCTTTATTAAGGTTCTAGGAGATCTGGTAGACATATGTAATTAGTACAAGTTTTTTTTTTTACTTTCACTTTTTTCCTTGAGCAGCCTTGATGCCAGTGCTATACCATCATTTGTTCTTGTACATTCAATGGACGAGTGCTATACCATTATTTGTTCTCTTATATTTCAATGGACAAGGTAGTAGCAGATAAAGTAATAATGATGGATAATTTTGAAGAGGCAAAAATAATTCTTAACAACCCACTTTCTTTATGCTACTGAGTTTGTTCTCTCCCATTTTACATTTAGACCGGAATGCAAATCAGTGAAGGTAGGAGGAAGAGGGGCATTTAAGGAAGACAAAATGAAAATAGACTTTTGCGGTTTAAAAGAATAAGAGGGTACTTATGCGGATAAACTTCTCTCAAAAGGTGTCGGCCCACAATTATTCAATTTTAAATTTAAAACAGGGCCTTAATATTATAACAGTTTTGAGTTAATTTAATTACTTAGAACCTATTTAGTAAGAAAAAAGATTGGGTTGGGCTTGACCCACTTTTTGACTTTTATATATATATATATATATATATATATATATATATATATATATAAGGACAAGGATAGATTTTTCCTCCAAAATCTCACTTTTGAATTATTAACTTTTGAGTTACCATTTCACTATTTCTTTCTCCTATCTTCTCTGATTGTATTTCTCTTTCTCTCTCCAATCTCCTCCATATTTTCTCTCTCATCACCACCATCTCCTCTCTTTTATTTATGTTTAAACATTTTTTCTCTCTTTAAACATAAAAAATAGTAACTAAAACAAAAATAATAGTTTCGGAGTCAAGAAAACAAAAATATAAGAGGTTAATAAAATAAAAATAATTTATAGAACAAGTCACTATAAAAATAAAAGTTACAGAATCAACAAGAAGAAAATAATTTAATGCGGATGTTAATAATATAAAATAATTTATGGAACAAAAGTTTAAAACAAATTCTTATATATATATATATATAAAACAAAAATACGTTAGTAAAATAAAAATATTTGATGGAACAAAAATAATAGTTACAAAGTCAATAAAGGCAAAAACAATTTAAACCGAGGTTAATAAAATAATAAAAATAATTTATGGAACAAAATTTTTAAAAAAAATTCTTAAAAATAGCTATGTAAAAAATGCATAAGTTAAATAAAAATATTTGATGGAACAAAAAGAATGGTTACGGAAGTCAATAAAACAAAAATAATTTAAACTGGGGTTAGTAAAATTATAAAAATAATTTACGGAACAAAAGTTTAAAACAAATTCTTAAAAATAGTTATGTAAAACAAAAATACGTTAGTAAAATAAAAATATTTGATGGAACACAAATAATAGCTACAGAGTTAATAAAACAAAATAATTTAAACCAATGTTAGCAAAATAATAATAAAAAACAACGGAACAATTTTTTTTGTAAAACTAATTCTTAAAAATAAAACAAAAATAATAGTTATGAATTCAATTAAAAAATATGTAATAGAAATTATTAAAATCAAAATAATTTACAAAACAAAAATAATAGTTAACGGTAAAAATAATTTCGTTATTTTGATTTTAGCTTATTTTCTTCTCAGAAATTTCTTTATTCATAAAATACAAATATAATTTAATAAAAGTAATCATTCAAAAGGAAGAACTTATTTGAATTCAGATTGTATTTGCAGGGCGGAAAAGATTAAAGTTTGTTTGAAGACATTAATTATATAGAGTTTTTGAATAGTATAAAGTGCTCGAGGTTGTCAAGTCATGAATTGATACT
This sequence comes from Codonopsis lanceolata, assembly GCA_013146195.2. Taxonomy (NCBI): domain Eukaryota; kingdom Viridiplantae; phylum Streptophyta; class Magnoliopsida; order Asterales; family Campanulaceae; genus Codonopsis; species Codonopsis lanceolata. The sequence continues at coordinate 142,272,331 of CM028380.1, forward strand.
TAAAATTAGTGTTCCAGTAATACTATTGAGAAACATTGATCATGCTACAGGGTTGTGCATTGGAACAAGACTAATCATCATAAATCTTAGGGATCACATTGTTGAAACAAATTTTTTGAAAGGAAACAATGTTGGAATAAATGTTTTTATCCCAAGATTGTCATTAACTCTATCCAATGTAAGATTGTCTTTCAAGTTTCAAAAAAGACAATTTACATTACTTTTTTTTTAATCAGGTTGAATCTTGCGTAGTAGTTCCGGTCCCTCATTGCTACTACCAGGAAAATCGCGGGATGTGCCCGAAATGATACAGGGTTTGAGAACATGTCAACTAATAAAACATACAAGGTCCAAGGTATCATATGCAATGACAATTAACAAGTACCAAAGTCAACAATTGCATGTAGGTCTCTTTTTGAAAAAAATCAGTATTTAGCAATAAAAAGTTATATGTTTTAATTTCTAGAGTAACAAATTATTTTGGTTTGAAGATATTGATATGCGGTGAAAATGAAAAACCAACTAATAAGACAACAAGGGGGGAGAGAGGGAAAGTCAAATAGGTAAAGAAATTGGAGTGTGTGTTCTTCGGCGGTGTGTGTGTACAGAGTGGAGAGTAGTCAAATGGGGCTGCTAGAGATGTTAATAGGGCCGGAAACCGCAGGTCTGAACCTATTAAACCGAGTTTTTTCAGGGTTAGGTTTGCAATTTTAGTAGACCGTTTAAAGCGGACCGTTTAAACCGCAACCAATTAGGGACCGAAACCGACAGGGCTAGACCGAAACCGACAGGGTTGGACCGATTAAAGCGAACAGTGGTCACGCTAAAATATAAGTTGTCATTTCGACATTTCATCTGCTTTTTCATACTAACATTTATGTTAGTCTTACCTTCGGTGGTACAATTTAAATTTTATCTTTATAAAAAAAAGGTAAAATTGCTTTATAGTTTTTCTTTTTGGTTATCTCTATTTCATTTTTTCGATCATTACACAATGAAAATCTAAAATTTAAATACTAACCCAAAAACAACTATGCAAGTCAAACTCTAATGAATCAAGTTATTCAAAATTGGATTATGTTTGGTCTAATAAAAGTTTAATTTATGATATTTATGATTCTCGACTTATTTTATCATTTCATGCTTGATTAGAACTTCTTAGTTTTTAACTAGTAAAACTTGAAGTCTTGAAGTTTGTTTGTGTTTTGAACTCTATCACTTACGTTTAATGTTGTTGACTCTTTGTATGACTCATTTTGAGTCATTTTGTTTTGGATTGTGTGTTGTTGAATGTTGGTTATTGGCTCGTTGCCTCATAATTACTTGATTTCGAATTTTATATTTATATATTTAAGTTTTTTTTTGTTTAGGTGTAACCCGTTAGTGACCCGTTTAAAACCGAAACCTAGAGGAGTAGGTCTAGGTTTGCAATTCCAATGGACCGTTTAAAGCGGACCGTTTAAACCGCAACCGATTAGGGACCGAAACCGACAAGGCTAGACCGAAACCGACAGGGTTAGACCGATTAACATCTCTAGGGGCTGCTATGTGTGAGATGTTATGATGAAGAAGAAAAGAAACAAATGCACCCCCTTAACTTCCGAGTTCCTATAATAAGATTATTACTCTCTGCCCAAATTACAGAATGAAATTCCTTCGTGGCAGAATTGACTACCAAGTCCTCATTCTGGTACACGGTAACTACCTTTGGGTTTTTCTTGTTATGAAAGATCTGGAACTATTAACTTAACCCCTAGGTTAGGGATTTTATAATTATGGAGTGTAATTTAATTGGGTATACTTTATATGCGTAGTTCTTGGATTATGATACTTTTAATTGGGGTTAATTATTATTATATGGTTAGTAATTGTTACGTTACGTTTGATTGTAGATCCGGGCAAGCAAAGCTAGTGAGTTCATTGCGCGTAAAAATAACCTTTGCGCACACATTAGATGGGTAAGGGATTATACCTAATCTAGGTCTTTTGAATTATTCATTCCATACTGTTAGGTTTTCACTATTTCTTTGATAAATGTCTTTCCTTTGAAGCGTGTGCCGATTTTGTATCAGTTTTTAATTTTGAACTCTATCGATTACATTCATTTGCTTACTCATAATTATGCTCCTTGTTAAATCTCACATACTTATCAAGTCTCATGTGAGATACCTATTTGATACATAATGTGCTTATCGTTTATAGTGATTTTGTAAAATGTATTTGATTATTTAAAAGTTTCTACCTTGATCACTAAATCAAACAACCTAGTCACGGGTAAATGTGACCTTTAGATTTATTTAGTCATGGGTTAATGTGACCTTTCGATTTACCTAGTCACGGGCTAATGTGACTTTTTGAAACCCATATGGTTAGTTATCCAAATATACCCTTTAGAAATATTTACCGTTATGGGTCTTTAAAATCTTTCGGAACATTGTCGAACAAGTCTTTGACCGCTTATGTGATCTTGACATCTGTGAGTCGTCTGTTGTCTCCAGCTAATATAGAACAGTTGGTGACAATTTGACTACTCGAGTCATCTTTTGAATTATTATCTTTCGTTTTGGAATCCTAAATATTTATCTATGAGTTGTCCGTTGTCGCCAGCTAGTATGGGACGGTTGGTAACAACTTGGATTATTCGAGTCATTTGTTGTATCTTTATCCTTCACTTAGAATCCTTAAAATGTATTTGAAATTTGAATATTTGAACTTTGACTATTTGACTTTCACATTATAGATATTTGAACTTTCGATTTTGATTCCTTGATTTATTTTGGTCAACTCCTCCTTAATAATCGGAGGGGTTGTATATGAACTTGCTGAGCATTATTCGTTCACCCTTTCTTATTTTTTTTCTTCCAGGTGACATTTAGCTTGACTAGATGAATTGTTTCGAGTAGATGAATGAAGATGACTAAAGAAGTTTTAGACATTTATTATTCACTCGTACTTTGAAAGTTTTATTAATTTTAATTAGCTATATATTGGATTTCGTTTTAGACATTTGGTGGTTGTATTTGAGTTATGTTTGGAAGATATTAATGTTGATTAATTATTAATGTCGAAATTTATTATGGTTTTAAGTATTGATTGTTGGTGATGTGGCCAAACTGTGAGACCGCGGTGTCGGTATCGAGATTGAGGTGTTACAGTATTGATGGACATGGACCCATATCCTCTCCCTGAAAAACTAAAAAGTACAATTGCAATGCGCAAGTTGGAACGGACGTACTAGATGACACCTTTTCTTCTTTCCATTATTATTACTTTATTAGTACTCTTGTTCGTGCCTATGGCACGACGCCAGTTTCTGAATTTATCAATAAATGAAACATATAATGTGATAATTAATTTATATTTACTTAGGATTTGTAAGAGTTTGATATATGTAAACTATACAACAAAATGGGAGAAAACTCAAATACCTAACAAAATAAAACATTTAGTTCGACATTTATTTCATAAGAAAAGAAAGAAAGAAATATTTTAATTGTAACTACTGTCAAAATAAGAATATAACATTTTATTGTTTTCTCAATAACGAAAACTCTCTGGAGGTTCTTGCTTAACAACAATTGTTGATTTAGAAACATAAGATGCAATAACTTTGTCCATTATTTCCACCTACACATGAGATAAAGAAAATTCAAACACATTCAGTTAACCAAATCTTATATATTGAAGTCGTTTAATTAAAATATTAAAAAAACATACTGCTTCATCTACAAAGCTCGAATTATCCCACATATCATCATACACTATTATGGGTATATGTCCGACTGCAACTTGATATGTAGGAGGAGGGGGTGTCGAACATGCAAGTGGAGTTTGAGGTGGGGTTGAAGGGACCTATTTGGAACAATGAGTAAGGTAGGAAATATATAAATTATGTAAATGTAAAGCTTGTATCAAATGTAATTATTAAAGCTTATATTTAAAAAATTGTCCACACAAATTCTTCTACAAAATCAGAATCATAACAATCAGGTGGAGAGGGAGAGGAGTTGGAGGTGGCATGTCAAATGGAGTTGCGGGGACCTATTTGAAACCATATGTTAGTTAAAAAAAACTATATAATTTTAATAGTTGAGTTGAATGTAAAAATGAACAATTCCTTACAAATAAGTTATACTTAGATATTTAAAATAGGTTTTATAACTGTTGTAAAAGCATTATAGAAGAACTTCAGGATAAACTATATTTGTTGTTGAAGTGTCTTCTTTTGATGGCAAGAGAATTGTTATCTTATTGAATGTAGTACATCGAGATAGTGCAACGTATAATTGACCATGAGTAAACACTGGCGTTCGTAGATCAATCCCGAAAAATTTAACTGATTGGCCTTGTGATTTATTTATAGTCATTGCAAACGCCAACCTAACTGGAAATTATCGTCTTGTAATGGGAATAGTAAGTTCAGTTGAAGAAGGTGTAAGATAATTTTTTGGTATAAATACCAAATTGTCAGCTTTATCTCCGGTTAAGATTTCAGCTTCAATTATCCGTTGTGCACATCTAACTACCCTCAATCTTGTTCCATTGCAAAGACCATCTTTTGGTGCAATATTCCTAAGCGAAATAACGAGACAACTAATTTTCAATTGGAGGTCGAAAGGGGGGAAACCAGCAGGATTCAATGAATTCAAATATTCGACTGGGTATCGATTTTCCATGATCGGATCACTTGAATCATCTTCTGCATTTTTGTCTGCTGATAGATAACTAATAAAATTTCTCAGGAATATATTAAGTGCTTCAAAATTTATATTATTAACATCATCATCACGTGCGGAGAGAATAATACAATCAGTTAAGAATTCTCTTATTAGTTCAAGAATGTCTTTACACTTCTGAATTGATGAAGGTAAATCGATGTTTTCATTTGGATTGGTTCCCACCTAATGATTGAAATTAAATAAATATTAATCATAAAATTCTTTTTAAAGATCAATTTAACAATAGATGTATAAGATTGATATTACATCATTCAAATACGCAACGAATTCAATATTTGCAAAATCATTACGATTTAATCGCATGTTTTCCGATATAGTCAAGATGCGTATCTCCTTCCAAAGTGTTGATTTTTGAATAATTGATCCCACAATTTGTTCATGATATCCTTTCAGTACAACGGGTAAAGTTTGGTCCACCGGTGAAAGAAGAAGGCAGAATACATCTCGAGCCAACTTTATCAGGTCTTAGTCCTTTTTCGTCAAAGGTTTTTTGGAGGTCTTTGTAGTGTTTAAAACGAAGAAACTGGCCTTGGTTTGCTTTGATGTAGTAAAGACGACTTTGCTCTATTGCAACCCAAAATCGACAAAAAATTCCTGAAAAAGTTTTTTGACTCTCAAAATAGTTGAATATTCTAAAGTTCGTTGGAATAAACGATAACTATAGTAATCCATCATTGTAAGTTGGTTTCGACTTATAGTATTTGGAGCATTTCTACGCACATCCCAAATAGTCATTGATTGTTTCCGCACATAATGGAGCGGTGCGTATGTATGCTGGGTGACATTCACTAATTTGCATCAAGCCTTGATCTCCTCTATAATGGACAACAATATCTCTTGTACCCCTCTTTTCACTACCATCATCTGGAAAGATTACTGCAATCTCATCTATGGTCGGTGCATTATATCGTCGTGGATCTGTTCTCAGATTGTAATGCAAAAATGAAGGTAAATTTTGATTAGATTGATCTTCATTTTGTTGCTCTAATATTTTGTGAGCTTGACGAAATATAGTTACAAATGGATTGTTTTTTAACAAACATTGTTGGATGCTGGCCAAGAGTTCTCGATCTAATCCCGGATTATGACGTTGACGACTGTCTAATGTAACCATCGGATCATATATATAAAGTTGAACATACACGGGATCTGTACCCAGTTGTGATAATAATGCACCGGAATGATGTTGTAATTCACCTTAGATAGTGAAGCTATAAGGACCCCTACCGATGAGGACACTCCGATCTATTGTACATCCAAGACTTGTAAAGGCATTTGTTGCATTGTATTGTCGAATATGCTGTAAAAAAGATTTTGACTGGTTGTGACTGCCTTCATATAATGTCCTAAAGAGAATGGGTGGATCGCGGAGTGCATGGAGTCTGATTTTTCCTTTAGAGCAACATGTTCCAAATTTAGGATTAGATATGGAAGAGGAAACCAATCGTTCATCCATCCAGTGCATTGCTTGACAATATTGACAAATGACATCCATTTTTCCTAGGAAATGACGACTTTGCATCAATATTTGTTGATTCTTAATGGTGGGTATATGGTCATGTTCTTCTTCAGTTGTGAAAAGTTCTTCTAGAATAGTTGGCCTACATTTAAGACATTGAATTATAAGTTTTTACGGTATTTTAAAATGAACTAAAAAGTAGTGAAAGATAAAATATTAGATAGTAGCATTATTTTGTTGTTGTGAGACCTGCATTTGTTGTCTCCTTTGTCCTAGTGCACGTCTTAAAGGAGGCAAAAAAATGTTTGAAAAATGCGGATGTGTATTTTGTTGAGTCATTTACTTTCTTTTGTGAAACGTCTTGTTTGTCCAATTTCACGTCTACCACGACCTCGCACTCATATTGGCAGGATAGACGGAATATTACGGTTGGGTAGGCGATCCGTAGAAGATGAGCTTTCTCTTAACTCCATATTCAAAGAATGTAAGAACATTTGTTGGGATGTTTGTTGTCGTAATCAATTGACCAATTCATCATCATCATAGTCCTAGATCAATTTATACAACTAAATAAATTGTATAATATCTATAGGTAAATATAAGTATGTAAAAATTAATGGCGTTTTTTAATTGTTGTGCTTCCGACGAAATGGTTTGAGATTTAACATATCAACAAATACCAAAGAACTACACGTGACAGAAATCCTTTTGGCAACGAAGACATCCCAACCATCCAAGCAAGGCTATTGGTAGAATTTATTTTGCTAGCCCCTCCAGTGGTGAGAAATTTTACCTTAGACTATTACTAATTACTGTGAAAGGCCCAACATCGTAGGAAAATTTACGAACATATAATGGTGTTGAATATCATACGTTCAAATATGCATGTGTTGCATGGGGTCTTTTAAAAGACGACGATAAATGGGCACAATGTTTACAAGAGGCATCAATTATGAAGACCAGATACCAATTTAGAAGATTATTTGGGCTTATTCTAACACAATGTTCTCCGAGACAGCCAGATCAGTTGTGGAATAAGTTCGCAATGAATATATGCGATGATATTCCACACAAATTGCGTACGGACTTTAGAATTACAAATCCGAGTGATGGTCAAGTTACGGATTATGGTTTGCATCTCCTGAACGAAATATTGCAAAAATCTGGAAAAAGTTTAGAAGATTTTCCACCAATGCCCCTACCTATTGAAAATTAGACACACATTACAGGAAACAACAGACTTTTGTGGGAACATAGACAACTCCAGTACAATGATTGAACACCAGGTGCTGAAGACAATATCAACTACTTAAATGATGGTCAACGATACTGTTTTGAAGTTGTGATCTCATCAGTGCTTCAAAATCAGGGGAGAACCTTCTTCTTGAATAGGGGTGCTGGAACGGGTAAAACATTTTTATTCAACACAATTGCAGGGAAGTGTCGAACTATTGGTCATATCGTGATCTGTGTTGCATCATCTGGAATTACATCGTTGTTGTTGGTCGGGGGTAGAACTGTGCATTCTACGTTTTGTCTCCCATTAAATGTGTTGGACGACACAGTATGTTCTTTCACTAAGCAGTCACTCCATGCTGAATTGTTTAGGGAGGCAAAATTGATAATATGGGATGAGGTCCCTATGAAGCATCGTCATTGCGTTGAGGCAGTTAATCGCAGCCTTCAAGATGTTCGTGACAACAATAACCCTTTCAGTGGAATTACTGTAGTACTTGGTGGGGATTTTCGTCAAACTTTACCCGTTGTACTGAAAGGATATCGTGAGAAAATTGTGGGATCAACTATTCAAAAATCAACATTTTGGAAGGAGATACACATCTTGACTCTATCAGAAAACATGCGATTAAATCGTAATGATTTTGCAAATATTGAATTCTCTGCATATTTGAATGAGATAATATCAATCTTACACATCTAATGTTAAATTGATCTTTAAAAAGCATTTTATGATTAACATTTATTTAATTTCAATCACTAGGTGGGAACCAATCCAAATGAAAACATCGATTTACCTTCATCAATTCGGAAGTGTAAAGACCTACTTGAACTAATAAGAGAATTGTATCCACATCTGCATAGAACGGGGACTTCTACAGGGAAATTCTTAACTGATCGTATATTCTCTTTGCACGTAATGATGATGTTAACAATATAAATTTTGAAGCACTTAATATATTTCCGGGAAATTTTATTAGTTATTTATCAGCAAACAAAAATACAGAAGATGATTCAAGTGATCCGATCATGGCAAATCGATACCCAGTCAAATATTTGAACTCATTGAATCATGCTGGTCTCCCCCTTTCAGACCTCCAATTGAAAAATTGGTTGTCACGTTATTTTGCTTAGGAATCTTGCACCAAAAGATAGTCTTTGCAATGGAACAAGATTGAGGGTAGTTAGATGTGCGCAACAGATAATTGAAGCTGAAATCTTAACCGAAGATAAAGCTGGCAATTTGGTATTTATACCAAAAATTTATCTTACACCTTCTTCAACTAAACTTGCTATTCTCATTACAAGACGACAATTTCCAGTTAGGTTGGCGTTTGCAATGACTATAAATAAATCACAAGTCCAATAAGTTAAATTTGTCGGGATTGATCTACGAACACCAGTGTTTACTCATGGTCAATTATATGTTGCACTATATCGATGTACTACATTCAGTAGGATAACAATTCTCTTGCCATCAGAAGAAGACACATACTCAAACACATACTTAAACAAATACTCAAACAAAGATAAAAGAAGGTTTAAAAATAGCATATCTTGCAATGCGAAATTCAGAGACTAAAGAGACGTCGAACGGGGAACTTCAGAGACGAAATAGATGAAAAAGCACGGTGATTAACAACAGTTAGTTTCTGTGGACAGGGAGCTTTCCCAATTTTTGCTTGACGGTTTCCTTGCAATTTAACCACAAATCCAATAATTAATTCTTAATAATTGAAACTTTTTTAGAGTTTTCACCTTCGATGCTTATCCATAGACCATAGTGCATATCATTCTTAAAAAAAAAAATTATAATCTCATCCCCACCAAACTCATACTCAAACAAAGATAAAAGAATGGGGAACTTAGAAGACGAAAGAGATGAAAAACCACCGTGATTGATTGAAAACAGTTAGTTTTTGTGGATGGGGAGCTTCGAATTCCAACAGAGAGAAAAGGGGAAATTTTTTCTCAAACCGACAATAGAGAGAAGAGAGGACAGAAATTGAGAATAAAAAGGAAGGAAACCAAATGGGTAAGGAAGAAGGAATCAGTAGAAGAAATAAAAAAAGGAAGGAAACCCAATGGGTAAGGAAGAAAGAATCAGTAGAAGAAAAAAATCTCATTCAATCTCATTCGAAATGGGTAACGAAGAAGGAAGAGGAAGAATATGGGGAATCACGCATAGTTGGAAGAAAAATCGGAATATGTTAGAGGTGGGTAACTGTGTTGGCACGCTTGGATTTTCAAACAAATGACAGCCGTTGAATTTTGATTAAAAATAAATAAATTTGGGTAAATTTGGACCAGTAATTAGTCCTAGTCAATGACACACGTATCTTCCAACCTATTCTATTGCATAGATTTTTCTTACTAATTGATTTCCCAAGGTACTCTTTTATTTAGGACAAGTCTAATTCCCAAGTCAAATATAGTCATGAGGGGGGTTAAGTTGGAAAATTATGGTTAATCATCATATATTATTTCATATTGAAGTTAAATGCGACAAAATGTATATATGAAATATTTTTTGGTTCATTTTTTCATACTACAATTCAATCTACCTCGGTAACAAAGTCTAAATCCCGTAAATTATTTGATATTGACTGTTACCGGTTACCACTTGCAATTATTTTTAATTTTTCTTTAAAAAGTGTCACACTAATTGCCTACAATCTTGAATCTACAATAATGTTTGGTAGCGTTTTTTCTTCTAATTGTGGCCTTGTGGGTCCTGGTTAACTTTCTTGCTTCCATTCATTTCATTTTTTTTATTTGTTGTATCTCGTGGCAAAGCTTTCATTGGCATGAAAATTGACTTCAATTTTATTATTTTAAGACTTGTCTGATTTTATACAAGACCCTGGATGATTCATGCTTGGAACTTGGAAGGGAAGGTTTACAAGTGTTACTCTCCATACTACAAACCCGGCTCCTCTCAATGCCCCTTTCAGCATTTTTTTTTTAATTTCTATTTTTCATGTTTATACTTGCTCGTAAAATGATTCGAGATCCTTGGAATTGTTATTAACCATCTAAAATTTAGATAAAAATTTAGGTAAGATCATCTGATGAATATTTCTATAAAACGGATTTCCTAAACTCGATCCATTGTGTTGGTGGATGAACTATAAGAAAGTTGATCACGCCAAGAAATAGGTGACTAGAGATGAGGTGCAAAGGTTGGATGGGATATCTGAGCGTGTGTTCTTCTAAGAAAGGAAACTGATGTGACTTTGTTTAGGAATGAATTGGTGAGCCTCCTGGACCCTTTGTTGTGATTGTGACCTGAAATGGAATGAGCTCCGTTAGGGAGTTGGGAGGTAATCTCAGCTAAAACCCTCTGGTGTAAGAGTGAGTAACAATGAGAAATATGTGTCAGAGTCTAGGCGTTCCTTCAAGCTATCGGTGAAATATGTATTAAGAGAGTGTGTTGTGTGTTTGATTGCGTGAATAATGTCTAACCTGGTTAAGGTGGTAAGGGGTCTTATTTATTGTCCCCGGCTCGGGCACCAAGCCAAGGCTAGCTTTTGGATGTGGAGACCAACCTGTTGTTAGTCGGCTAGGTGGCAATCGCCTATTGGCTCGTATTTTGTCTGTTGTACTTTGCGTATCAGAAGGTGGGTTAGTGGAGACGAATTGCGGCTGGTACAGAACACGCCCACGTCCTTCCAATGTGATGATAGCACGTGGCTAACTTGGTACAATGCTGACGTCCGGGTATACATGTTGGCCGAGCTTGTATGATCCTCGACTGGTCCATCGAGCATGGATGATCTTCGGATTATTTACTTATGGTCACTTGTCTCATTAGGTGGTTGAGGTTGGCCATCATTACCTTGTTTGTGGTCGAGGTGGGGCCCTTAAGGCCGTGTTGGAATCTACGTGGGCGGACTTAGGTCGGGTTCCGTCAAGAGTGAACTCCGTTTTACCAATTAGGATTCATATGTAACACTAAAATTTATTAGCGATACTTCATCGTTAATTATTGTTTTGTATTAAATAATTTACATAGTATGCTGTGAATCATTGTATTTATAATTTGGAATGCTAACTTAAAGAAACTTTCATTCGGATATGTAGTTGATATACTCGCAAAATTGATGAAGCCCCTAACCGAAATTAAGACGATCAATTCTTATTAGAAATTAGAAAGCAATCATTATCATAGTCACCAGACTAAGATTCACATTTCGATTTCATTGGAATGATTTTGTCCTTTTAGAAAGAAAAAATAAATAAAAATAGGTTAGTGGTACACCATCACTTTCGCTGTCCTTGTCAAAGACAATTAATTTTCCTTTCAAATTATCTAACACTTTATGTCTCTATGCTTGCTTGTTAATTGCTATTATCAGATTAATTCTTTCTAGAAGCTATTCCCATGATTTTTTTTATTTAATTTGGAATAACATTACCCCAGTATAGGATACCGACCGGAACTAAACAAAAGAACAGTGACGATGGACCCATACCCGCCAAATTCCTAAATAGTCGTTGATGTATCCAAAGAGATACAAAAGGATTGTTTGGCCTCCAACGAGTTTAGTATATCTTAGATTTAAGATAGGTCAAACCTAAAACCTGTCAATAAATATGTAAACACTTGGATAAATACTATCTTATGTAAGAATTAGTACAACACACAGTTTAATAGACAATTTGACATAAGTATAGGCTTAGTGTAAATATATGTACCTCATTATTTGTTGAAATGCGGTTTATATGCCTAGTGGTCGTAACTGCCTAGCTAGAGGCATTGATTGTCGTGTAAAAAAATTAACTACCAGATAATGACTTCAGGACATTTACTAACTCACGCAAAGATCGTGGGGGCGGCTTCTACACCATTGGTTCCCCACGTCCAGTGACTGTTACCAATTGGGGCGAGGAGGTGAAGTGAGCTCGTTATGAGGATTAGTCTGCCCAGGTTTGAACACTCTGCTCGTACTTGGCCCCTTGTGGGCAGGGTAGAAGGCATCCCCCTATGTCGGGCACATGCCTTGCTCGTGTAGTTTTCCGGACGCAAGCTCGCTACCCACTTTGATCGACTGTCAAGGTAGTGCATTGCGCTCATGTGCCCAGCACGTGTCCTGGTAGCTCAGTTTTCATGTTTGAATGAGTTTACTGATTAAGATAAGTCAATTGAATATATTATAAATAAAATAAAAATTTGTATAAGACAAAGCTATTCTTGTTAAATGGGTAAAAGATTTAAAAATTGCAAAACGCCACTGTTCGACTTTTGAAAATTACAATGACAACTCTATGATTTTATTAATGAAAATTGTAAATATTTTGGCATTGAATATATAAACTTTTGTCTTTAAATGTGTCACTTTTGTTTTTTAATGTGTCACTTTTAGTCCATCAACAGTTCAACACGTAAGTCATTATGTATGAAAGTGTATCACTTTTACTTTTAAATGTGTCATTTTTAATGTCTCAATGTGTATGTCATTACTCATTAGGTATGAAGTATGTCATTTTTGTCTTTACATGTGTCACTTTTAGTTCCTAGAAATGTCATTTTACATCTTTAATAAAATTTATCATTTTTTTTCTCATTAAAAGTGTCACTTTTAACCACAAAGTATCACTTTGTATTAAAAATGAAGTTAATCAAAGTTTTAACTTGATTTAAGACTAAATTGCAAATATGGAATGAAAGGGATTTTGGCAGCCAATTTCTTAAAGTTAAGAGGCACCGGAGCACAACATGAAAGGAGGCGTGGTGCAAATGAACAAAATGTTCAGCTCATGTCACGTGGCCTGTCTACAGCCTACTTAGCTCAAGACCAGCGTGTTTTTTCATTTGATCTGGTTAGCCTGCAATCTAGGCCGACTATTTATATGAAATACCACAAAATAATACGGAGTATATTTGAAGCGAGAGGGAGTAGAAAGGAACGGTGAATTTAGTAATTTCATAAAAATATAGAATACTTGTTTTTAGACAAAATCTTCTAAATAATAAACACTTGTTTTAAAGCAAAGATAATAATTTTAATTGATCTGACGAAGTTTAATACTTTAAATGTTTAGGGCAAAAAGTCTACTATATTATTATATGATTTTTTTTTTTAACTTAAATAGTATTCTTTCAATAAGTATGCTTCATTTCTTATGGTCTTGCATCATTCTACTTCTTTTGTGTTTTAAATATATTGGTTCTACTTTAATATTTTTGTAATTATAACAAATTTCAATGACATAAATATCTCTTTAATGACATGAATATCTCATTTTATCAGTGGACTTTTCAAAAGTGTGTTTTTTGGGTGTAATGGGAGTATTCAACAATCCATTGTATTACTCAATTATAAACCCCAAATGGCAAAGCCGGAACAGGCCATTTATCAATTTGGTCACTCAAACGCAAAGCACTTATTGGGCAGTGGCAATTTTGGGTAAAGCATTTGTTTACTAGCATCAAGATTTTTAATAGAGTAATAGGAACTCCTTTTTTAATTATTATTTTCTAAATCAATGGGTAAATGGTAATGCATATATACTTGACTCCTATTTCAATTCAATATTACTATAAATTTAGCGGGAGGATCTATCCAATTCTCTATTTTGTTCACTTGTTTTTTTTGTAACGCTTCGAGCCCGAAAACTCGTTTCATTACGTGTCACACATTAGTCCACTGAGCATATTGCACCTTGGGTCATATACACCACAAGCCGATCCGATCTAAATTTCCATATATATCCGATATGGGATGGGGTATTACAATACACAGTGTGACCACCTTATAAATTGCACACAATTATACCATTTGTAACGATCAGAGCCTGAGAGCCTGAGAAACCGGTCCACTACATGTAGCCCACACACTGGCCCACTGAGCACACAACACGTTAGGTCATCAGGCCCACCACAAATCGACTCAAAAGTCCATGGATGATGTTGATACTTAATAATAGTGTGTGATCACCTTATAAATTACACACAAGTCCCACATTTACCCGATGTGGGATTGGAGTATTACATTTTTAATCGTGTTTGGTCAATTGTTGCGTATTTATTTTAAGTTAAATACTTGTGTAAGACGTTTTTACACATATTTTTTGTATGACGGATCCTCTATAACAGACTCACCGTGTGTTGGTGGGTTGAACTGTGAGATAGTGGAGTTATGTCTTACAAATTAAGATCCGTAAGATAGTCTTAAAAGAGACCTACTCATATTTTAAAGATATTTATTGTTTAGTTTTATTCCACCGGCTTTTGTTTTGACCATTTTTCGAGTACTTTATTTATTGAAAACACAAGGGAGTCGAGTGTAACCGATGAAGAACAACGGATGCAAAGGGTTCAAAGAGAAAGGAAGCTAGCTAGTTGTTATTTGATGATGTTATTACTTATTCGTGATGGATGTCAGTTAGTTAGTCACAAATCTAGCTCTATATATAAAGTATAAACTAATACTTCCTATGTTTCGGATAAAAAGTTTACTATTTTATTTTGGAATACTAATATTTTCTCTATTTCAGATAAATAGTCTACTAGTTTATTTTGGAACGTTTTACTTAAAGAGTCCACTTTAAAAAATTAAAACATGAAATTTTTATTTTATTACTAATAGACTATAAAAAATGTTATTATTATTTTTTAAAATTGACTTTCAAAAATGAACTATTTACCCGAAACGAAAGGAGTATCTATGTAATGCTTGATTAAGCATAATATTTCTTCTTATCTTGCTTACCGATTGTCAAATTATCAATCAACATTACACCTGAATACCACCTCCGTAATTGGCAAACATCGGTATAAAATTTATATAACATGTGAAAATGTATCTATTTTTGATGAACTTACTTTCAACGAAAAGAAAAAATAAAAAAGTATTTGTAGATATAATTTAACTTAACTTAATCTCCATCCATTTTATCTAAAGAGTTCGAAAGGTTTAATAATTTTTTAGGTACTATTTAAGTAAAAATATCCTAAAATAAAATAGAGTAAATTAAATGTTTATTTTTATTTTTTCGATCATCACTTGCGATTAACGTAAAGAGCGTACTATTGATCATGTCTCTCCTAACTTGACAACCATCTTGGAAGGCCTTTATCCAAAAATGGGTTGTAATTGTGGCCCTTGTGGGCCTTGTTTTGCTTTCTTGTTTGGATTCATTTTATTGTCTATTGTCTATTGGTTCTATCTTACTTTATTCGATGGATTTTCTTTCTCTTGTTGGATTAAGTTGTATACCAAAACTTTATTTAGCACGTACGTAACAGTTTGGTATTAAAATTATATCAAATGTCTTTCACTATCTCTTCTCTGGCCATCTTATTTCAAAAACAAAAAATGGATAGCGCAAGGTTATTCATGCGTTGGTTTTGACGCCTGATCGACTCCACCCCTTCCCCGCTTAGAGTAGCTGTTGGCGTCTCCCTTGGAGCTGGGAAATGGACATTTTCTGGGTCATGTTTGTGCTTTGGAGGTGTTGCTACAAGGATGCACTACCATGATCAGGGGCGGATGTATCTTTACCACTTGGGGGCAGGTGCACCTCTCAAATTTTTTTTTTTTAATTTTTACTATGTACGACGCAGCTTTTACATAGTGACACCGCTCAAAATTTTTTCCACCAAATCTAGGGTTCCACCAAAAATTCGCGATGCGATGCGATTTGCGAGTATGTCAGCGACACCTTTCAGCTATCTGAGCAGCTGGCTTGAATCATCTTGAATTTCAAAAACGAAAAAAAATGAACCGATAGCGCAAGGTTATTAGCGAGGTGGTGATGCGTTGTAATCCGTAATTTCTCTATTTCTCTATTTTCCGATCTTCAATTCTTCACTTAATCACTTATTCACTTCAAATCTTCGTTCGCTGCAATTGTGCATAGTAAATTCAAATTAGAATACCAAATTAGTCCACCCCAATTACCAAATATTTTGGGTTCTTCGACGCTTAGATTGGGTGGGAATTTGGGATTTCTGATTTCAATTTTCGTGATTTGTCATTTGTGAATTGTGGTTGGTTGTGTTGTGGGGTTTTTGACTTTGACAAAAAATCACAAATGTTATGATGAATTTGTCGAAAGTGGAAAATGGAAATTGTGGAAATTGTGGTTGTGGGGTTTTTGACTTTTGACAAAAATCACAAAATCGTTAAAGTCTTAAGTCTATGTTATGGTGAATTTGCTGGAACTATTAAATATTTTTTTGTTATTTTGTGTAGTTGATTAATTAATTTGATAGTTTAATTGATAAATTTGTTTGAATTGTTTCTATTTAACCAAAATTAGGGCTTTTGATTTTTGAATTTGACTATTTGAGGTTAAAGTCTGATGAATTTGCTGGAATTTGAGGTTAAAGTCTGATGAATTTGCTGAAATAGGGACAATTGTAATTTCCAAAAAAATTATGTAATAGTATTAATTTGTGACACCGCTGAAGTTTATCTCTGGATCCGCCACTGACCATGATACGCCTATTTATTTAGAATTTATTTGAAATATTGATCACATAAATCGAATCTAAGGCCTCATTTGGTGCAAAACGCATTTTTTTCTTTTAAACACGTTTGAAAAATTATTTCAAATCGTTATTTTTATATTTTTAAAACGCTACATTGAAACACTTTTTAAGAAAAACACTATATTTTTTTATCATTATTTTGATCAAAACGTTCCACCAAATAAGCACTAACTAAAAGATTGAGCTTCCTTAGACGGTCTCTCAACTCCCAATGCCCATTTTCAACTTAATTGGGATATTCGGTTTACTCTATTTAACTTTCACAAAAATTGATAAATAATGTTTGTTGCCTCCATGACTCATTGACTCGAGTAGAATGCTCACCTTGTGAAAACATAAATATGTTGTGCACAGCGAAACACTTTACAAATAATTAACAGAATAATCAAATATCAATCGAAAAGAATAAAGAGAGAAATTAAGGTCAACGGACTATCAAAATTTATTATGTCAGCCTTGAAGACATGTTAGGAGTTGCAATTTGTGAGTGCCCCGATTTTCGACCTTTTCTCCGTTGCTGAGAAGCGGGTGGTTTCAAAACCTTTTAAAGTGCATAGAATACGCTTGGCCTCAATTATGGACTCAAAATGTGATCAACAGAGTCGTCATCTTTATTTTAAGGAAAACAAAGAAAAACAAAAAATAACCAGATTTGTAAAGGGTTCGGAGGCTAAGTTACAAGGTGGGAAGGGGTTAGACACCCAACTCGTCCTTTCGGTCTCAAAATAGTTTTTTGGCTAAATATGTTTTTTTATATTTATTTAAACAGTTGAAATAAAACATTAAATATATATTTGCATATATATAAAGAAATTATTACAAACTTACAACAGTCTCCTTCCTATAGTTACAAATACATTTACAAATTTTATCATAATAATGGTTCTTTTTAGTACTATTTTCTATATAATTTCGAGCAGCATAACTGCTTATTTTTGTTACATTTGATTAATCTAAATATCAATTTTTATAAATAAAAAATTTAATAAACATACCTCTTGAAGCGTGGGGTTTTATCCCGTACCAACTACCTTCTGGGAGGACCTAGGGTGGACTCGCTCTGTCCTTCGGAGAGATGGAGTATTTTTGCTGCTGCTTTGTTCCTGCGGGAATTCAGACAGAGTGACTGCTCCGATTAGTTGCTTTTCGCCTAGGGATTCGGACGGCACAACTGCTTGCTTTGCAGGCATCTGAATGGCACAATTTCTTCTTTTTTGGCCTTTCTTGCGGCTAATTAGCTGGAGATATGAGTTTTCTTTTGATTTTTGATGATGGTCGTCACTTTTGTTAACAATAGCTAACTTTGTTAACTTTCGTTATGATTCCAGGGTCATTTCGCGATTTGAGCAAACTTGAGGTTTTAAGAACTGAACTTTAGAGGAGGGAAAGTGAAACTTTCCCTCTCCTTATTACTTCCACGGGAATAGAGTGAGCAGCAGTTCACTTCTTCTTGTTCTTAATTCATTTCCTTGCTACCATTGTTGCCGACGGTCATTTTTCTCTCATTTCTCCGTCTTTTCTCGATTTTCTTCCGTCAAATCAATTATTTTGCTTGCCACTCTTCAAGATCTCGGAAGGGAAATGCATCGATGCACCCGGAATCTGGCGAGGAACGTAAGGAGCTTCCTCATTTGAGTCGAAATGTCATATGATATTGGCATTCAAGGGATGATTGGAGTAATATACTCCGAGATCAGCACACCCACGTTGCAAATCTTCAAAATCCGGCTGTAAGGTTTTTTTTCCCTTCACCCATTTGGTTGATTCTCGAATTTTTAGGATTTCTTGCTATTTTGGCACCTTTGGAGTATACATGTTCTTGATTCTGATGCTTATGCATGCATGATTTATACTAGAATGATGGAATTCGAAATTATAGCATAGTAAAAATATGAAATTCATGCTTATTTAATTTTGCGATGCATACTCATGCCATTAACACTATTTGATTATGCGATGCATATTTCATGTAACTAATATACTTTGATTCTGCGATGCATGCTTGTGTCACATATTATTTTAGATGATGCATGCTTATGCGATATATATTTCAGACACATGCTGCATTTTTTCAGACATTTTTTCAGATATATGCACATGCTGCAAAATATATTTTGTATATGCAAAATGCAACGAAAATATTTTTTCTTCTTCTTTTTATTATGCAAAATGCAACATATTTATTATTTTTCTTTTTATGCATGCAAAAAAATGCAACATATATTTATTTTTCTTTTTATGCATGCAAAAATGCAACATAGATATGTTTCTTTTAAAATGCATGCAAAAATACAACATACTTATTTTTCTTTTTTTCCTTTTTTTTTTTTTTTGCATAGTAAGGATGGACATGCAATAATTAATGCAATTATATGGGACATAGCATGCATAATGAGCTAAGAGTTTACCTCCTTTTTTTTTTCTTTTCTTTTCTGAGATGATGCTGATTTTCCTTTCTTTTCTTTTCTTTTCTTTTTTTTACTAGGCACGCAAGACTCTTTCCAGAATTCGGGCCAGCTGCAATAAAGTAGCTTCCATTTATAACTCACTGCCCACGCAGGCAATGCTTCTGGTGGAGCAGACCGGATTTGGCGTATTTTTGCGGGCATTTTGTCCCTTCCGCGCTATTTGCCTATATTTAAGGATTTGAGGGATTATTGGTGGGACACCACTCACACCTTTCACTTTAGCTGGGGCGAGGCCACCTTGACCCTCTGTGATTTTGTTCGCGATCACAGGCATTCATACCGGCACTGGTAAGCATCTGAAGCCAAATTATACTCTGAGGCATCAGCATGATGTGGTCGAAGACCTTTTGGGCTTCGAGCCAGATTACAAGAGTGCTGATGAGATCCGTATCGGCAGTGTGAAGAGTTAGCTGGAGCAGCATGCCAGGCAAGTCGATGACGATGATTACGAGGCTGTCACTCGTGTCACCAGGGCATTTTTGTTCTTCTTTTTGGGATGTCTTTATTTGCCATTCATCCACCACCTTACGGGTTTCTATCCTGGGATGCCTCCGGGACTTATACCAGGTGTCTGATTATGACGGAGGGCAAGTAGGCATGGCTAAGCTTACGCTTCTATGGATCGTGTCAGCCACAACGACTTTCCGGTCCTCAATGGCTTTGCTCTGACTTGGGAGGTATTCTCTTTTTCCCTGCTTTTGATACATGCTTGCATTTATTGATTTTTTTTTCTTTTTCACTTTTTTTTCACTGGCTGATTTTTTCTTTTGCTGCATTTTTTGTTTTTGTAGGTCTGGGCCTACTCAATTTTTACTTTTTCCCCTGGCCCATTGAAGAGACGTATTCACGAGCCACCTTTTTTGGCTGAATTCATCAGATGTTTCTGATAGGCCGAGGCCTTCTCGTCTGGTTCCTGATGCTCAGCCGGATTATTTCATCCCTGCTGAAGATTTCTCCACCTTCCAGCATCATCGTGAAGGAAGACTTGTGGAGGAGGCTTTGCTCGATGCCGAGGTTCCGAAGCAGTTTCAAATTCCTAAATGGGCCCATGCGGTATATATTTCTATTTTTACTTTCATACTTGTTGTATAATAATTTTAATTCTCCTGGATTGATATTCCTTTCCTTTTTCTTTGATATCTTCTTTTTTCAAGTCAATGTTTCATCCTACCGGAAGGTGGTGAAGGGCTTTTTGGCCTCGCTAAACTATACCAGCGGATGTTGGATGAATTCACTTGCCGGGGGAACGATGCCGTGAGTCGGGCCAGGCACCGAGATGATGATGATAATAAGGCCGGTGGATCGAGTCGTGCTTGGGCAAGAGGTTGGTAATATAGAGTTGGCGGGACCGATCCTCGGGTCATGGGCGGAGGCTTGAATAGGAGCAGATCTTCACAGGCCCATTAGATTCTTTTATCTGTACATATTATGGAATTTTTTTCTTTGTACCAGACTCTTTATATATCTAAATGCAATGCAGTTTATTTTTGTTCTACAATGCATGATTAATATAATGACTCAATTATTCTATGGATGCTTAAATAAAAGAAACTAAACCAAAAACCTAAAGCAAAGGCACACTATACTTCAAGGATGGAGGCTCTAAGGGATACGCCTTTGGGTTTCATCGGGGTTATCGGTGCTCTGCGGGGAAGGAGAGGCAGCCGCCTCTTCCTGTGTTTGATTGATTTTTTCTTCAGTTGGTGAGGGCTAGTGCATAGCCTTACTCTTTTTCTTTCCTTTCCGTGAGCGAACAAAGGCGAATAGTGAAGCAGCCGTGGTCGAAACCAGGATATCAGACAGTTTGGGGATGACACCAGGAGACATGTGGGCGCTGCCCATGGAGGGCCTAGGCGCGGTGCCAAGAAAGGCTTGAGGCAGCGCCCAGGCTTCTTCTGTGTAATTCCTGTTTTGCCCACTATTCATGCACTGTTTTGATATTTCAACCGTTTCTCTGATTTTTCAGTATAAAAGGAGAGCCGAGGCAGCGTTCATTTTTTACACCACTCTTCTTTTCTTATTTCCTCTTCTCAGATAGCAAGCATATCTTTCCTTTTGTTCTATTTTTCTTCTACAAGATCAGATATAAATCTTGCCCTTTTCTAAGATGGCCGAGCGCAGTCATACAGCCCTAGATATCGAGATATATGAGACAACCCTGGATTACTGGATCCCTTCATTATGGGAGGACGAAAAGGAATGGTTTGATCATGTTTATGGTTTCCGCTGCCTCCTTTTATGGCGGGACTGCATATAAATTAGGAGATGCTGAGGGCAACATCTAGATTTTGGTTGACTCAAAGTCATCTCTTTAATTTTTCTTTGAATGAGATATGTCCCACCTTCGAGGAATTTTGTGCTATGGTGGGAGTACCGACTGTCGGACCCATTGATGTGCCATCTGTACGAGATGCCCCTTTATGGCGATAAGGGAATTGTTTGACTCGACTCGTGCTGGAACTCCATAATTTTATAATGGAGTTAACTTTGATCTGACTGTTCTCCCCCTGCCTATTCTGATTATAGTAAGGAGCCAGTATATTCACGGCGTCGGTTGGCTGCCTTTTTTATGTGTGTAATGGGAAGACACCTCTTGATGGGCCAACCCAGATTTATTGATGTGCGGATTGTTGATTTGGTATTACAATCTAGGGAGCCCCGGTTGAACATTGTCCCGATCATCTTGGCTGAGACTCTGCTTGGTCTAGATGCTTTTTCGACTGGCGATGAGGTCTTTCTTTCTGGCAGCCCCATTTTAATTCATATGTGGCTGGAGGAGCATTTCAATTGGGTGATAACCCCTGAGCTTGTAGGAGGGTTATACATGCACGCCCGCTATGGCTCCCGTGGCCATTATCGCCATGATCTGACAACTGAGCGTGATTGAATATAATATTTTCTGCGCATTGGCTCCATGAAGATAGTCCGGGTTATAAGCCACTGGTGGATCCGCCACTTTTTTTCTGTTCACTGGGGCTTATGCTCAGGTTATCTTGCCTGGTCTCCAACAAACCTCTTTCTATTTAGCGTACCAAGTTCTCCGCTAATTTGGTAGAAAACAGATCCTTCTGGACGTGAACCGTCCTCTGATAGAAGTTTTGTGGATGAAGAGAGACATGGGCAGTCTTATCCGGGACATGTGGGAGATTGATTATCCCCTGCGGGCCTCAGCTAACACCTTTTCTGAGAATATGTTGTTGTCCCATGAGTATCTGTCATGGGTGCTACTTGCTGCTAAGGAGCATTCTCGTGTGATCAGGCATGTGCTGAGGAGGATCCTCTCTAGGCGGGTGACCATCGATATAGATGCCCGGCTGATGGAGATCGACGAGGATTTGGAAAATTCAGGGCTGGTAGTTCCCCAAGTTTTACAAGAGGACTTTCGGCGAGTACACGACCTTGGAGCTCAAATGACACGTGATCCTGACGAGGCAGGACCCAGTTCGACCGGACCCGGAAGCTACCTATGTTCCTCATTTCCACGACGAGTACAACTCTTCTTCCTGTGGTCACACATGTTTGACCTTTGTTCGACCGGACCCAGAAGCTGCCTATGTTCCTCATTTCTGAGGCTCAGGTCGACGTAGTTCTTCCCCTAAGGGAAGATTCTTTTGTTGTTGGTGACCTGAATATGCTGAAAACTTCATCTGATGGATTCTTCTTCCTGGTTTTTCTTTTGTTTTGCCCTAACTTTTGCTAAAATTGCCATTTCGGGTTTTCAATCTAACGAGCCCTTATTCTCCTTGCATATATTTTTTCTTTCATGCTATAAATTTTCCCTAGACCACTCTGATGGGTTTTCAATCTAACAAGCTGGAAAGAGTTACAGTTGCCGGACATTTTTGACTCATGCATAATATCTTTTGAGCTTATCCATGTTGAAAGGCTGAACGAGATCTTCCCCATCCTGATTGGTAAGAAACACCGCACCTCCTGACTGAATATGCTTGACGATGTAGGGTCTCATCCAAGGAGATTTCTATTTTCCCCTAGTGTCTACATAACTGGGGGGTTTTTCGTGAAGTATCAAGTCTCCTACTTGGATACTACGGCCTTTGACTTTTTTTTGTTAAATGCTTGAGCTATTCGTTTCTGATATGCTTGAGTGTGTTCTAAGGCTAGTAGTTGTCGTTCATCTAACAGGGCTAATTCCTCGTAGCATTGTCTGACCCAGTCGATTTCAGCTATATCCGATTCCATCATTACTCTTAATGACGGAACCTCTATTTCAATGGGTAGTACTGCCTCCATGCCATAAGCTAAAGAATAAGGGGTAGCCGCAGTAGGTGTGCGGACCGAAGTGCGATAGCCTCAGAGTGCTAACGACAGTTTTTCTGGCCAGTCTCTTCATGTTTCAGCCATTTTTTTCTGATGATATTTTCTAATGTTTTATTTGCTGCTTCGACGGCACCGTTTGTTTGTGTTCAGTACGGAGAAGACTTATGTCTCTGGATTTTGAACTCATCGAGCAATCGGTTCACGTCCCCTTCGAAGTGTGTACCGTTATCATAAATTATTTCGAAAGGTACTCCGTATCAGTATATAATGTTGGCTCTAATGAACTTGGACACTTTCCTGGCATGCAATACTTTGTAGGAAGAAGCTTCTACCCATTTTGTGAAATAGTCGACGGCTACCAAGACATATTCGTGAAGATTGGATCCTTTTGGGTGAATTTTACCTATGACGTCAATTCCCCATGTTGAAAGGGGCCAAGGAGCTGTGGAGCTGTACAGTGTATGCGGGGGAACGTGCTATAGATTTGCAAAGCGTTGACATTTATCATAATAATGCACCCACCGAATACAGTCAGTTTCTAGCGTACTCCAGTAGTACCCCTGCCGGATTACTTTCTTTGATAGCATATGCACATTCATGTGTGGCCTACAAGTACCACCGTGCAGCTGGTCCATAATTCGTTCGGCTTTAGCCTGATTTATGCATAGCAGGTTTAACCCTTGGTAGTGTCTTTTGTATAGACTACCTCCACTGATCACGAATTGCGATGCCCACCTTCGTAGGGAGATTTTCCCTCTTTTGTCTAGGTTGGGTGGATATACTCCTTTCTGAAGTAGATTCAAAATGTCTAGGTACCAGGGTTCGTTATCCTTTTCAGGAGTAGCATCAATTTTAAAGCAGTAGTTAGGAGTTATCTTCTTCCCGACTACAAATGGCTGGACGTTGATCTTTGTGGGAACTTTGACCAACGAAGCTAAAGTGGTTAAGGCATCAGTGAATTGATTTCTATCTCACGGTAGATAATGAAACGAGATATTATCAAATTCTTTTGCTAAAGCTGTTAATCTGGTATGATATAGCTGTAACCGGGGATCCTGGGTTTTCCATTTCACTTTGATCTAATTTATAATCAAAGTGGAGTCGCCGAAGACTTCCAATTCTTTTACTCCTCTTTGGAGAGCTTCTTTTAGACCAGCAATGCAAGCCTCATATTCAGCAGTGTTATTTGAGCATTCAAACTCTAATCTTATAGCCAAAGGAGTGTGGGAATCTGTTGGATCAATTAGTAGGATTCTTATGTCGAAACCTCTTTTATTGGCTGCCCCATCAAAGAACATTTGCCATTTGGTGTCATGATCTGTGATTTCTAAGACACCTTCATCTAGGAAACTCGGCTCTGATACATCTTCTGATTCTAAAAGTAGATCAGCTAAATGGTCTGCGATCACACTTCCTTTGATAGACTTACGTGTGACGTAGGTGATGTCAAATTCTTTAAGTAGAAATGACCATTTAGCCAATCTATTGAAGAGTGATGGATTTCCGAAGATGTATTTCATGGGATCCATTGTAGAGATGAGTTTGATGGACCGAGCTTGCAAGTAGGTTTTGAGCCTCTGTGTTGCCCAGACTAGACCAGTGCAGCTTTTTTCTAAGGCCGAGTAGTTTAGCTCACTTCCTTATAACTTCCTACTTATGAAGTAGATGACATTTTTAATGTATGAATTTATTTTTCTTGTGCGAGCATAGCCCCTATTGCTGTCGTGTCTGTGACAGTCAGGTATAGTAGGAGAGGTTTATGAGTATGAGGAGGAGCTAGCACTGATGGGCTGACAAGGTAATTTTTGACTTTTTCAAAGGCTAGCTGGCATTCTTCGTCCTAGACTCGGTCAGTGTCTTTCTTCAAGAGTTTGAATAGTGGCTCACACATGGATGTTAGCTGCCTGATGAAGCGACTGATATACTGCAATCTGCCCAGGAAACCCTTGACTTCCGTTGGGGTTTTTGGTTGTGGCATGTCTATGATGGCTTTTACTTTAGCAGGTTCTATTTTGATGCCCTGCTCGGTTACCATGAACCCTAGGACTTTGCCCTTGGTAACACCGAAGGTACATTTGGT
The DNA here is from genome assembly GCA_013146195.2 of Codonopsis lanceolata. Lineage (NCBI taxonomy): Eukaryota > Viridiplantae > Streptophyta > Magnoliopsida > Asterales > Campanulaceae > Codonopsis > Codonopsis lanceolata. The sequence continues at coordinate 142,298,090 of CM028380.1, forward strand.
CGAGTTGAGCTTCATTTGGTGTTTCATTAACCTTTCAAAGAATTTTCGAATGTCTCTGACATGGGCACCATTTCTATCGTCAGGATACACAATCATATCTTCCATGTATGCCTCGACTTCTTTATGTATCATATCATGGAAGAGGGTAGTGGCGGCCCTTTGGTATGTAGCCCCAACATTTTTTAGTCCAAACGGCATGACAGTATAGCAATAGGTTCCCCAGGGGGTGAGGAATGAAGTTTTTTCCTGGTCTTCTGCTGACATTTTGATTTGATGGTAGCCCAGCATGCCGTCTACAAAGGATCTTATTTTGTGAGAGGCCACAGCGTCTACCACAATAACAATGTTTGGTAGAGGGAAGTCATCTTTGGGCGATGCTTTGTTGAGGTCGCGGAAGTCTACACAAATCTGAACATTTCCATTGGGTTTCGGAACAGTCACTATGTTTGACAGCCAAATTGGGTATTTAACTACCCGAATAAACTTGACGTGCAGCTATTTCATGATTTCTTCTTTTACTTTCAATGACCATTATGGCTTGATTCTGCAGAGTTTCTGCTTAACTGGCCTAACATCGGGGTATTTCGGAATTCTGTGCTCTACTATTGCTGGATCTAACCCAGGCATGTCCTCGTAAGACCATGCGAAGACATCTACAAATTCTCTGAGTAGACTGGTCAATGTTGCCCTTTCTGACCCTTGTAGATAACTACCGATTCTGACCTCTCTGATCTCAGTGCTCAACCCCATATCGATAACAGACAAATCTTCTTCTGACGCTGCTGATCGGTGTTTTTCTCGGTGCTTGATTGACTTGGCGAACTCAAGTAAGTAACCTTTATCGTTCAAGTCTATTTCATTAAACGACTCATTATTAATGTTAATTAATTCGTCTTTTAATGTAGGTGCAACTAAGGAATACACGAAGACATCAAGATTTTCATTATTAATAACAGACTGTACAGGGTTGATTACATTATTGAGGTCCGGGGGTTTGAGGTCCTCAATTTCTGGGAGCGGGACGGTAGATGACCAGTCCGTAAGGCTAAAGGAAAAAGGGGGAATAATATATCCAAAACGGTCCACCAAGTCTGCAGTCATCAGGAGCGGGCCAGCCGTAGTATACCAATTATGTAGGGGGTTATCAGCAATGGACTCAAATTTTGTTGGTAGCCTTTCATAACTAGTGCCTCCGTCAATCATTCCTAGGAAACTATCTCCCTATAAAGTCATCACCCAACAGGGCCATGGCACAATCATCTTGATCTATAGTCCAGGTATTTTTGACTGTCACAGTTTTATATGCAAGGCTGCGGGGCTCCAAGGTAACCTATTCTATTTCATTAGTGGCGAGACTGACGTCTTCAAAGATTTCCCAACCAAGGCGTCTCTTCCCATTTTGGTCTATCCAGGGTTCGGGGAACATGAGATAGACATATGTTTCTCCTTTCCTTACAAAATATCCATTTAGTGTTTTTCTATAGGATTGTAGAGGAGGATATTTGTAAGGACGTTTTTCACGTTCTGCCTTACTTTTCTCACGTTTATGCCTCATAACGGCAGCTAGCTCAGCTGGTGTAGGTTTGTATCCTAGACCAAATGGAGGAATACATTCCTTAAATTCATTTTAGACTAGATTGATAAGCCCCTGCTGATTTCTGCGGAGACCCAGACCAGGCATGTAATTCATTTTTCAGAGCATGTTTAGTGGGATCATATCTCCGAAGACCGTGGTTTTCTTTCCACTAATGTCAGTCTCTCGCCCATATTCAATGGCGTTGACTCTGGCTTGAGGGATAACTTCAAAACCACTAAGGAAGATACCCGTGTCATCGTGCTATATTTCGAGGATTGGGATGTCCCTGTTTTCTTTGTTTCCCACGATTTTATCTGCAAGTATGATTACTATGTGGTCATCGTGGATAAACTTGACACGCTGATGCAGTGAGGAGGCTACCCCTTTCACCCCATGGATCCAAAGACGTCCCAACAATAAACTGAAAGTAGCAGGAATGTCTAGGACTTGGAACTCAACTGGCATAGTTAGTGGCCCAATAGTCATCATTAGAGTTACCACCCCTAGGACACATTGACTAGTGTTTTCGTATGCCCTTACTGTCTGCGATAAAGGAGTCAGTTCTGATATCTTTGTCCCTAGTTTGGCTAGTGTGCTGGTGGGACATACATTCAAAGATGAGCCGTTGTCTATCAGGACTCGAGGAACCCTTTTTTCCATGACCCCCACAGTGATGTGGAGAGCATCGATGTGGTTGGTTCCTTCTCTTGGCAGATCTAGATCGGTGAACATAATCACATTTCCAAGGTGTATGTTTCCGATCATTTGGGTGAGCTCATTTGGAGAGGTTTCAATGGGGATGACTGCCTGACTTAGGGATTTGGCCAGTGTATCACGATGATTTTTGGAAGCACGTAGCAAGCCCCAAATGAATATGTTTGCTTGGGTTTTCTTCATATGAGCTAACAAGGTATCTTCCATACTTTTAGCCTCAGTATCTATTTCTTTGTCTTTGCCAGAGTGATCACCACTTTCTTGGTTTGGTTGATATGCTCGACCAGATCTAGTAAGATGACTGACATCCCCACCGATCCAAGTGGCTTTCTCAGTTCTACTAATATTTTGGCTGCCCAGGATAGTGTCCCAATAGAGCATGTTGCGGCTAAGCTCTTTAATTGAAAAGGGAAAGATACATCATTTTTATTCTAGCTGCTTATAGATTTTTTATTTTGCCAAACTTTATATGCTTGATCGGGTACCAAGTTTTGTTCTCTTGTATCTACCACCGTGATGATTTTATCGTCAATGAGGTCCTGGATAGCATTCTTGAGAGAGTAGCACTTGTCAGTGAGATGACCACTGCAGCGATGGTACTCACAATACTGGGTATGGTTCCATGAGCTAGGTAATGGGTTTGGCGGTGTATAATTCATGATTGGTTTGAGCTTTCCATGAGCCCATAGTGTTTGAAAGATCATGGACCATGAAGCAGGCAAATCATCATAATGCCTCTGAATTTGATCCCTCCTTCTTTTTGGTTGGGGTGAAGTGTTTGGTTGGATTTGGTTGAGTATCTAGATTGAATATCTTCTTTTTTGGTTTGGGAAATATTGTGCCAGGAACTGATTGTACGTGTTTCTATTTGAGGGAGGTTGTTCTTTTTCGTGCGCGCAAATCATTCTGGTCAGAGAGTAGCGAAAGTTCCTGCGAATTTTTCCAACTGATTGCCCACTACTTGGTTTGTCACTCTTTTTACATGGGCATCCAATTCCTTTTTCAGTCAGTACTGGAATTCGGGGTGTGGGGCATACTCAGGAGCTTTTATTTCTGGTCCCAGAGCATTCTGTCCATTGTTGGTCTCTGCCCAAATCTATACTCTCTGAACTGATTCTGATATTTTCTTATCTGACCCCTGTGCCTGTATCCCGTATCAACCGACCGGTGTTATCTCTTTCTTTCCAAACTCGGGCCAAGTTTTTGAGGAAAAGGGGTTGAAGGTATCAGAAGGGAGGGTTCCAGGCTTTTGGGTTCTAAGTACAGTGTGCCTTTAAAATTTTATTATTATTCATTTTCCCCTAAGAGTAATCGGACAAGCACCCGCTTTGTTTTGATAGTCTCGGAACTTTTCCTAGAACAATGGATTTTTTCTCCAGAGTATAAAATCTTCGTATTCCACTTGTCTTTCGACTCCCCAAAATTGGACTGATCTCAGGCGAAGAGCCTATACTCTTTCCGAGATCCACCATTCGAATGGTATAGGTCGAAAATCATAAAAATTATAAGTCAGTCCATGTGCACATATATTTATTCATTTATGTGTGTGTGTGTGTGTGTGTATATATATATATATATATATTTATTTATTTATTTATTTTATTTTATTTTTTGCAACAAGGATTGGTCAATAATTTAAAGATATAAAAACCGATCGGTCCATGAAGTGTCCTGAGAATCTATATGTATTTAACGTTGGCTGATGAAGGGGGTAGGCTAGCCATGGTGTAGGATAGCAGTTCGAATATTTTTACGTGCGTGCGCATGTGTGAGGTATCTAAAAAAAAGAGTAAAGTCTTCTTTTTTTTTCAGATATAAAGTAGTAAATAAAGCAATAAATGGTTTGTCTTTCTGTTATTTGTGGATTTTCTCGGCTAATTAGTTTGAATCCTCAAAAGGACGGCGCGAGCGAGCGTGACGGCCATTCAGATCAATAAATAGAAAGAAAAACATGGAATCTATTTGTTCCTATTAATTACATTTGGTCTTAATCCCCAAAATAAAATGACAGATTAAAAGAATATTTACATATTTTGCGAGGAGTAATAAATAAAGCATATTAAACTTAAAATAAAGCGATAGCACCTCCATTTTTTTTTGTTATCCTATCCGAAATTCTATTTTTGGTCCTTTTTTTATTCGCAACGGTACCCATAACGAAGCTGCTACAAGTTTTCACAGTTATTTGCATAAATATATATATAGATATATAAAAATGCAATATTTAAACTGTTAAATAAATATAATAAGCATATTTAGCCAAAAACAAAAAGAAAAACTCTTCTTTTTTTTTTTATGAAAAATGAGTCCATGTGAGTGCCCCGGGAGATTTCTCCGGATCCCGCGCTCCTTTTTTTTAGGGGAACACGAGATTCGGCGAACACATCACTCTTTTCATTCCATCTTCCCTTGTTTAGGGGAAAATGAAATTAAAAGTGCAAAAAGAGTGTTGTCAAAAACGCGTTGAATACGCCTCGGTCACTGAGTGTGCTTTGGTCCACTATGAGTGCTTTGGAATATTTTTTTGTATCTTGTCCTTCCTTGTTTAGGGGAAAACAAGATGCAGAAAATGCATCACCCTTTTCATTCCATCTTCCCTTATTTCGGGAAAACGAAATTAAAAGTGCAAAAAGGATGTTGCAAAAGCGCGTGGGAATACGCCCGACCTCACTGGGGACCTGGGTACATTTTGGATCACTATGAGTACTTTGGGGTTTTCTGTATCTCATCCTCCCTTGTTTAGGGGAAAACAAGATGCAGAAAAATGCATCACCCTTTTCATTCCATCTTCCCTTGTTTAGGGAAAAACAAAATTAAAAGTGGAAAAAGGAAATAAATGATCCAAAATGTTGTGTCGATTTGAAGGAGAAATAAAGATAACCAGATTTTGTAAAGGGTTCGAGGCTAAGCGCAATCAAAATAGTTTTTGGCTAAAATATGTTTTTATTATATTTATTTAGCAAATGAAATAAAGCATTTAAACATATATGTATGTATCTACATTATTACAAACTTGAAGCCGCTTCCTTCCAGGAATTACAAATATATTTATAAATATTTGGCCATAATAATGGCTCTTTTTAGTGTTATTTTATATAGAAATCCGAGCAGCATAACTGCTTATATTTTCACATTGGGCCGTCTGAAAATAGCACTTTTTGATTAAACCTCTTAAAGGCTTACCTTAAGAGCGTGGGGTGTGTTCGCTCTATCCTTCCGGAGAGGAAGTCTTTTGCTGTTGCGGAGATTAGGGAAGAGTAACTGCTTCCGAAAGTTCCTTTTAGGCCTCGGGAAACGGGCGGAGCAACTGCTTGCTTCTTGCCGACGGATTTGGCCTCTGGATTCGGGCAGAGCAACTGCTCTTTTTGGGATTTTTTGGACCGGAGAAATAGGGTGGAATCCTAGCGGGGGGGGCTAAGGTTCACTTTGACCGGTTGGATTTGAGTTTGGAGGAGATTTGACGAGCTTCGGGGCTTTTAGAGGAGGGGAACTCTTTCTCAAGATGATCGCTCTCAAAACTCACTACGTACTTCTTCAGCGGTGTGTTAACTGTGTGCGAGAGAGTGTGTGAATTCACGAAGCCGGGGCCTTCTATTTATAGGCCGAGATAGGGACTCCTTCGTCATTAAGTTTTCTCTTTTGTGCTTCACCGGCTTGTACAGCGTGCTGAGAGAGATGCACCTTAGGCAGAAAGCTACAGTGCACAAGGCAGCATTGGGCGCCACCGATAGAGAGGATGGGTGCCACGCCAGCTATGAGTGTGGGTGGTGCCTGGCTCCTTTTTTGTGCTGCTTTTTGACACTTTGGCCCCTACATTTTACTGTTTTGCGCATCCTGCTTTTCCTTTTGCATTTTCAAACCATGTAACTTAACATTTGTTAAGTTTTAACAGGTCTTGATATCGCATGTCATGTTACATACCAGTGGTACGAAATTGGGGTGTCTACAGAGCCCATCAACGACAGTTTATAATGCATTTCAAATCTCACCTATCCTAGACATATTTAGTCGGTTATAGCAGGTTATCGTAGTTTTTAAGTAGATATGTAATTTAAATGCTCTAATGGTCGGACCTATCGAAATAGGCTGCCTACGTATCCCTTAATAAAAGGAATAAGACCAAACGTAGTTCGGCCTCATGCAAACAAACAAGAGTCATACTAGTGGGATAGATGGGATCCTGATCATTCCACGTCCCGAGGCATATACCCCTTGAGGAGATGATCCAAACTCAAACTTGGTGGGATGCCTGATTATTACACGTCCCGAGGTATGCACCCCTCGAGGAGATAATCCAACTCAAACTAGATGGGATGCCTGATTATTTCACGTCCCGGGGTATACACCCCTCGATGAGATAATCCAACTCAAACTAGATGGGATATGATCATTCCACGTCCCGGGGTTACGCCCCTCGAGGAGATGATCATATTGCTACTCCTAGAAAGCAAGAAATTTAGATTATTCCACATCCCGGGGTATGCACCCCTCGAGGAGATAATCTCACAATAACTCAGATAGCATGCATGAAACCGATCTTTTCCCTAAGTGACCTGGGGTATGCACCCCATGCGGAAAAGATCCAACAGCCAGGTGAAGCACATCATAAAACATTGTACCCTCAAGGATAGGCACCCTTCGTCGAATGCAATGGTGGGACCAACCTTTTCCTTCAATGACCCGGGGTATGCACCCCTTGCGGAAAAGGTCCAGTAACTATCAGATGAGATACATTATTAATAATTTACCTTTCCTTACCTTTTCTTGCATTTGTTTTGTTCTTGTTTTGTTCTTGTTTTGCTTTGCTGCTTTCTTTCCTTGCACTGCTTTTCTTTCTTGTTACATTTCTTTCTTGTTGCACTTTCCCCTTCTTTTTTTCTTTCCTTTTTTTTTTCCTTTTGTTGCCTGCATTTTTTTTTTCTGCATTTTTTTCTTTCTTTTTGCTGCATTTTCTTTCTTTTTGCTACATTTTTTCTTTATGATGCCTTGCTTTTGCCGTTGTATTTTTCCTTCTTTTTGCTGCATTTTTTCTTTCTACTACCTTGCTTTTGCCGTTGCATTTTTCCTTTGCGGATGCTACTGCTTTTGCCATTGCATTTTTCTTTCGCTGCTGCTGCCAACCATTGCATTTTTTCTTTCGCTGCTACTGCAGATTTCTTGCTGAGGATAATAATTTATGCTTCTCTGACCTTCTTATGGCTAACCTGTTGGGGATATAAGCTTTCTTTTGATTTATGAATTATGATGATCGATGGCCGTCACTTTTTGTTAACAAAGCTAACTTTGTTAACTTTTCATTAAGCTTCATGGCCTCTTTGCAATTTGAGCAACCTTGAGAGTTTGGATGCTGCACTTTGAACTTTGGAAGGGGGAAAGTGAAACTTTCCACCCCTTTCTTCATAAGTGACGGGGAGATGAAGGAAATAGAAGCAGCAGCTTCATTTTCTTTCCTTCGACATTTTCTTCTGCCTCCATTGTTGTCGGCAAGCTTACTTCTTCATTTCTTCGCCTTTTCTTGATTTTCATTCGTCAAATTGATTGTTTTGCTTGATAGATGGCTTCTTCTTCGCGATCTCGAAAGGGGAAAGCGCCGATGTACCCAGATTCAGGCGAGGAGAGATGGGAACTTCCTCCTTTGACCCGAAATCATGTCAAGTATCTCTTTTCGAAGGATGATTGGGGCAACATCCTTCGTGATCGGCATTTGCACGTGTCTGATCTTTCGATTCCCGCTGTAAGTTTCTTTTTTCACAAACTCATTTGGTTGATTTTTCAGATCTGTTGGATTTCTTTGCTGTTTGGGCTTCTGGAGTATACCTGCTTTTGATTTTAAGGTTTATGCATGCAATTTGTATGCTAGGATGATGCGATTCGGCAATTTATTCATAGCAAAAATATGAAATTCGTGCTATTTAATTTTGCGAAGCATAGTTGAGCAATTGTCAATATTTGATTCTGCGATGCATATTCCATGTAACTAATATATTTTGATTATATGATGCATGCTTGGGTTTCAAAATATTTTTTATGATGCGTGCTCATGCAATAGATTTTTCGGATACATGGCGCTTTTTTTTGACATATTTTCGGATGGATGCATGCGCATACTGTAGAGATATATTGTATGCAAAATGCAATAGAAATACTTTCTTTTCTAAATACTTGCAATATTTTTATTTGAGCAAATGCAACATGCAATTATTTGGAGATGATCGCATATGATAGATTGCTAAGACATGAATATATCATTTATCACATTTCATGTCTTATGCATGCAAATGCGCCGTAGGGATATTTAAATGCTTGCTAAAATGTCATATGGATATTCTGTCTTAAATGTTGTGCAAAAATGCAACATGTATTTTCTTTTGAATGCAAAGATGCAACACACTTTTTTCTTTTGAATGCAAGAATGCAACATTTTTTTTCTTTTTGATTCATGAATGCAAAAATGTAATACATTTTTTTTACGATGTGCAAGAATGCAACATTTTTTTTCTTTTCTGTTTTTTTATGCATGCAAGAATGCAACATATTTTTTTCTTTTCTGTTTTTTTTATGCATGCAAGAATGCAACTTTTTTTTTTCTTTTCTGTTTTTTTATGCATGCAAGAATGAAACATTTTTTTATGCAACAATATATATTTATTTTGACATGCTTAGAAAGAACAGTATAGTATTATGGCATGCATAGGATATAGTGAGAGATAAGAATTTTTACCTCCCTTTTCCTTCCTGATTCTAAGATGCTGCTGTTTTTTTTCAGGTGCGCAGAGCTTTAAACAGGGTTCGGGCCAATTGCGACAAGGTGGCCACCATTTATAATTTGATGCCTTTGCAAGCACAGCTCCTCGTGGAGTCCTCCGACTTTAGTGTCTTTTTGCGGGTTTTCCGTCCCTTCCGCAACTATATGCCCATTTTTTAAGTTTTGTGAGATTATTGGTGGGACACCACCCACACTTTTCACTTCAGCTGGGGAGAGGCCACATTGACCCCGTGCGATTTTGCTGCGATCATGGGTATTTCCACCAATATTGGCAGGGCCTTGGAGCCGGACTACACCCTCCGATATCATCATGACGTGGTAGAGGATCTTTTGAACTTTGAACCCGAGTATAAGACTGCTAATGAGATCAAGATTAAGAGCATGAAGAGTTGGTTGGAGCAACATGCCAGGCAGGTTGATGATAATGATAGCAAGACTGTAGCTCGCGTTGCCAAGGCATTCTTATTTTTCTTTTTGGGAATGTCATTATTCTCCAACTCTTCCACTACTTTGAGAGTTTTCTCTCCCGGGGTGTCTGCGAGACTTAGACCGCGTCATTGAGTATGATTGGGGGCAGGCAGGCCTGGCTGAGCTTTATGCTTCTATGGATAAGGCGAGCCGTAATGATTCGCCAGTCCTTAACGGTTTTCCTCCGGCTTGGGAGGTATCTTTCTTTTTTTCCCTGCTTTTTTTTTTTTTTTACTTTTGCTTTTGATTTTTGCCAGCATTTTTTCTTCTTTTTTTTGACACCCTTTTCTTCCTTTATTCTCTTTTGCAGGACTGGGCCTATTATGTATTTCATTTTACCCCGGGCCCACTGCGCAGCCACATTCACGAGCCGTCGTTCCTGGCTGAATTTGTGAATGCCAATCAGGTAGAGGAGGATCGGGAAGGCCACTTTTTGGATGAGATCAAGATGCGAGACAGGATTGCGAGCTCGAGCTCGGACACAGTACATTTATATCCCTGGAGGGGTTTGGCTGGACCTTATATGATATCTCTGGAGATGAGTCGTTGCCGGATCCTGATGGTGTCCATTATGGTTGATTCACTGTATATGGGCGAATGGGTCAACCGCCAGCATTTTATGTTTTCGGTGCCTCCAGTGACACCTCCTCCCTGGGTGATCGTCCCAGACTTCTTGCCGAACAGGTATCTGTACCAGTCGAGACTTATTGTGCCTCAAAGTGATTATCCTGTCATGGCATATGAGGAGTTTCTGAGGACAGTGCTTCATCCTACCCCCACTGCAACTAGGCATGCATCTGACATCTCTGATAGGCCTAGGCCTTCTTGACCAGCTCCTGACGTGCAGTCGGATTTATTTGTGCCTGCTGAGGATTTATCCACCTTCTAGTATCGCCGTGATGGAAGACTTGTGGAGGAGGTTTTGCTGGATGTTGACATCCCTGAGCGGTTCCAGATCCCAGAAATGTGATAGCATTTACCATCACTTTAATAAAATTGAATTTTCCTTACCTAGCTCGATATAAATCATTTTCATAAATTTGTAATATACCAAAAACATACAAAATATTTTAAATCAAGCGACTCATAATATTTCATATTAAAAAATTATGTCATATAACTTCATCTAGCAAAATACGTTATCACTAAGTCAACATCAAATTACTCGTAGCTACCTTTAATAATCTAAACAAAAAATTAGCTTAAAATCCAACTTTACGCATAAAGTAGTACATGACTTAATCAAGAGAACATAACTCAGAAAAATCAATCATCATTAGACTCAGATTCATCATCATTATCACAATTATCTTCGGTGTCAAAATCATCACAACCATGACAAGACGAAGGACCATCTGGACCATCCGAAACACATGAAGCAGCATCAACTGAAGCACCATCATTTGTAGAAGGAGGCATAGGAGGGGGGGCGAACAGTGAAATGAGGAGGAGCTGGTATGCCGAACTTCTCATAAATACCTTGCAGTTATCTTATTCAGCAAGGACCCAGGATCTGAATCTAAGAATGTCAAACAAGAATTATCATTTCTTATTACTCGAGGAATAACTTGAATTTGTCATCTAAACAAGAATTATCCCTTCTCAATGTCACTTAAGTTGCACATATATCTCTATCCCAGGGGCACTGCATTTAAATATGTTACCCTCGTATCATTATTTTTGCCAAAGTACCCACCTCCGATCCTCATGGCACGGTATGTGTATGGGTAAGGGTGTGGCAATTGTACATTCATGAAAAACATGACTATGAAAAACATGTTTTATTTTCACTCATGAAAATCATGGCTATTGTACTAGATGTTAAATAAAAGCCTACACAGAATAACATATGCATATGTTACTGAATTTATATATATATATATATATATATATATATATATATATATATATATACATACTTCTTCTTTTTTGATAAGTAACTACCTTGTAGTTGATGAATAAGATAACTGCAGGGTAACTTGCAAAAATTAAAGGACCATAATTCTACTGTTCAAGAAAAATTATGCTAGAAGAATTGATATAAGATGGTACATTAAAATAAACAAGGCAAGGATTTGTTGCCACATACCTCCTTTGCAGTAACACCCAAATGGTCAAGCAGCATTCTTACTCCCCTACCTTTTGAAGTTCCATTGGGTACAATCTCAAGCATATCCAGTTGTGCTTGGACCACAGAGGCACGACCTTCAATTACTTCAGACCAGTAGGGCCGCAGAGTACTAGCCACTCCCCAACAGTGTCTAAAAACAGCACCTTCTGTGAATTTGCATAATACATCAAAAAGATAAAATCTATGCACATGTCTATACGTATCAGATTACCTATTGACTTGATTGAGTGTAAGTAACTGCAAAGGTAAAAAAACAAAAAGAATGGCATTTCATACTGTCTTCCCGCAAAAAATTATGCATTGACACACCAAAAAAGAAACTAATATGTTACAGCATGATATATATTATCAAACCCTCTCTCTCTAACAACTTAAACTTTTGATGAATTGCTGACTTAACATGGTATTACAACTTTGGTTTGGCAAGGGCTTGGGTTATATGGCTTGCGTATGGTTTCCCAGTATTGTTAATACGCAGGTAGTGCCTTGTTAGGATGTTTGGTTTGTGATGCACACTGATTTCTCTCTCCAAGATGTGAGTAGGGTCACACGTGAAGCCAATTGTCAAAGCATCATGATACACAATGTTGGACATCAATATAACAACTTACCTTAAGATTTTAGATGAGTTGGTATGTTTCTAGAAACTTGAGCACAATAACAAATCACCCTTTGGAAACCCCCCCACCCCAACCCCATGTGCCCTTTCCTTCAATTCCTACACATCTGTGGTCAAAGTTTCAAAATAGTGTCAATATGACCATATATAGTCCAAAATTGATTAGAGAAGTATGCATGAGTCTCACATGCATTCTGACCAAGTTTAATTTAGTGAAGCCATACCCTACATACGTAAACAATCACCATAATAGACTAATATTCATATAAAATACTCTACCTCCCCATTTGTCTCCTCTGTTGTCGTTATATGGGGAAACCCCTCAACTCCAACCCTAACCCAACTATCGCGCAATCTCTCGATTTCTTCAATTGGCTACGCACTTATCTCCATTCTCCGGCAACCATCTCCAAGCCCCAGATCATGGATCAAAACACGGGCTGTACTAATCTGCGACGACGACGTTGAAATCGACTCCAAGTCGATTGAATTCGCATTCACGGTATGGAACTCGAATCGCGACCGTCTGGCAGGGTTCTTCGCAAGGTCGCACGACTTTGATCTGTCGAGCAAGGCGTGGATTTACACTATCCACCCGGATAAGTACTCAATCATGCTTACCAAGTTCATGATGATGAAAATGGAGTACTTATACTCATACACCTGCCAAGGAGGGAAATCCATGGCGGAGGCGAGATGGGTAGTGGATGAGATGCGCAACTGTGAGGACATTTTGATGAATTTCGTGGTGGCAAAGAGTGGAGGACCAATTTTGGTTGGGGCAAAAAGGGTGAAGGATTGGGGGGATCCTAGGAACGAAGAGGGTCGACGATGGGGGCGGGGATTAGTGGCAGAGGTGGGGAAGACGGTGAGGGAAGTAGGGTTGAGCCATAGGAAAGGGGGTCATCGGCCAGTTCTTAACAAGAAATTTTTTTAATGATGTTATATATTGCCCCCCTATTTTGATGATGTTACACATAACTCCCTTGTTTTGTGCATGTAAGTGACACATGTTCACTTAACGGAAATAAACAAACGGCGTTAGGGCTAGGGACCTCCGATGAGCAAAAAATGTCTATTTGGGTCGGTGGTGAAACTTTTTGAAGTTGAGGAACTGATGATGGCTTCGGCCAAAGTTCAGAGACTAATGGTTCACTTATCCCGTAGAATAATGACTCTGCGTACAATGATGTGATTAAAGGATATAGACAAGTCCGTACACTTGTGCAATACTTCATTAGTCTCACCCAAACAGTTTATTTTTAAAAATTTAATAATTAAATGATACTCCTAAATAACTAGTATTAGAGCCACTCACCATTACATTAATATTTGATCATAAATAATATGATAAGCATTAAATGTGGAAGGTATATTGAAATGTTATGAATATTATATATATGATTTTTGAAAGTTAACTCTTTAATTAACTTGGAACATAGTAAGTTATACTTTTAATTTTAAACGAGGGGGAGTGATTTAGGGGAAAAGAGAGCTATCGAGTTTTTACTCCTATCATTATTATGAATTAAATATATATAGACAACGAAACTAAGTTTAGTTGTAAAACGTTTCACCTACATCGAATATGTTGTGGGTTCGAGTCACTATGAGGTTAAGTGGAAAACCACCATTGATCCTCTAAACTTTGAAAAATGAATGTTTAACTAGATTTAGGGTATTTTTAAAAGAAAAGAATTATATATATATATATATATATATATATATATATATGTGTGTGTGTGTGTGTGTGTGTGTGTGTGTACCTCTACCGCTCTACGTAATGATGCTCAATATTGAAAGTTAATTAATCGGTTGGTTAATCTTCCAGGACAAATGGCATGTTTTACACGTAGAAAAGGTACTTTGACTGTAGTCTCCCCTTTTTCTTTCAAAAAAAAAAGGGGGTTACTAGTTACTACTATAATTTAAAGTTAATTGATAGTTTTTTAGTTAAAGTTAATTGATAGTTTTTTAGTTAAAGTTAATTGATTTTTTAGTTAAAGTTAATTGATTAGTTTTTGTCCTCAAATAAATGTTTATTTTTAATTTTTCACAAAAAATAAGAAAGTTTGACTTTTGAGGTATTTCAATAACACATTTACATTACTGAATTTAATGTCCACACATAACATGAGAGGCACACACAAGGACATTATATATGTAAAATTAGTAAATTTATACAAAAATAGATCTTTGATTTAAACAATATATTTTTTAAAATGAACACTCAGTTAAGAATTGAGGGAGTATACTTTATCATATTCGGAAGATGGAAAGTGAATCCTCATCAAAAATTTATTAGAAAAAAATGGTAAATTATAGATAACTTCCTTCGATTATGGATTAAGTTAGAATTACTCTTTTACTACCAATTAAAGCAATGTCCCCCTCCCCCTCCTACACACACACACAACTATCTGTTTGTCCATAATCAAACCTTTCATGTAGGCATTACCATTTGATTCGATCGAAAATACACACCTTAAATTCACTTGATCATCTTTAGATTTTTATTGTTTACTATACTGCCTTTTTATATTGGTTGGGTATATAATATTTACCAATATAAATAGATTAATCACTTTTGGTCAAGGATAAAATAGTCGATGAAAACACCATAAGGGTATTATGGTCAAAATAAATACTTATATATGGGCACGTGAGTCTCATGTGAGTATTTTCCATCTATTCAAACTACAGTGGCTAAACAAAATGAGTAACGAGAGAAAATGTCATAATTAAGAGAATACATTGCTTTAATTAATAGATGAAAGGGATCAATTCAAACATGATATCTAGCTCTGGGGAATTATCGGTAATACACACAAAAAAAAAATCAATTGACTTTTAAATATCTAAATGTTAAAAAGAAAAAATGTGTGGTGGGTGGGGGGGATGGAGTGAGTATTTTCATCATTTCATATGTGGTGGGAAGAAAATTTGTGGATATATAAATTACAAATTCATGTGAATATTGTGTTTTCACGCATCACGTTTCAGAAGCACTAGCACTTAATAAATACGGATTGTGCTATTTAAAAACTATACAAGAAAAAATGAGTGTTAGAAAATAGAAAGTGGCTTTTGAACGTACTGTGTACCAATTTTTAATCAATAGGTTTCAACACTAATATTTTTGAGCTGCGGTTTATTTGGATACCTTAAATCCATAACTTAGAATTGAACAATTGGTGTATCTAAAACAAATTTCGTTGTTTGAGGACTCAATTAAAATTGTGAATCTAGAATTATAATTGAATTTTACACATTATTCAAATCATGAAATCAATACGATTTTAAAAACAAATTTTACATTATTTTAATTCTAAATATTTTTATTAAATTTAAAATCAATGTATTCAAACGGAATCTAAGAACAATTATAGTAAATAATCAATCATCAAGTAAGAGTGTTTAGAATTTGGAGTGTAATTTTGGAATTTCCTACTCCAAAAGAAGGGTATTTCAATGTCAAAAGTAAGACCCCGAATTGCGATTTCAGAGCACTATCCCCCGGATCAATATTAATGGCTCAATCGTTTTCTTTTTCTTTTCCGTATCACACACATAACTTAATTTCAAATATCAAGCGTGTAAATCAATTGGTAAGAGATTATTTTATAAAAGTACAATTACGTTAAAATTTGTAAAGAAAGCTTTACCGTCCTTATAATTTTACCCGGCTTGTAATCAATCTTGAGTTTTCAATGTAAAAATACCTTTGAAAAACATAAAAACAACAAATATTTTTTCTATCTTTTTTTATTTTTATTTTCCTACCACAATTGGAATAAAATATTTCATATTTTAAATTTATATTTTAGTAATTTCAATTATTTTTTAAAAAAATATATGTCAATCAAAGGGATTTACTTTTTAAATTTATATTTTAATAATTTTATTTTCTCATCATAATTGGAATAAAATGTTACTATCCATGGTAAATAAGGAGATGGAGAGCTGGTTTAGGCTCTCACTATGGGCTTAAGTGGAGCTAAAAAAAAACTCTAAAACCAGTAGTGTTTGTAGTTGGTATTGTTGTGGTTGTTCTTATCTTATGCTTTTATAAATGTGAGAGATAAGTCACTTTGAAAGGTAAATCGTAACCAAATCAATGATTGAAATCGAATTTTTTTCAAGTGAATACCCTAAATTCTCTACAAAAATCGTAACCAAATGAATGATTGGAATCGAATTTTTGGAAGTTAGTCAAAATAAGTTGGGTGACCTTTGTATTATATTTGGCCAAAACAAAAACAATTTTTGTCAATGACCTATGTTTCACTTACATTGATGATTGATATACTACCAGCATGAGATAACACTTAAACTAACACAATTAAAACTCTAATTAAGTTGAGAAAGCAAAAGTGGTTATGGGCTTTATCGTACAAGGCCCTTAACGGAAAATGGTGAATGACCATTGAATTATATAAAAACATCCATAATGATTACTCTCCCCAAATTACTTTTTTAACATCTTATTTTTTATTTCATTTACAATAAACTATAAAAATGAGTTTTAAAAAATTGGTAATCGGTATCGTTGTGGTTGCTCTAAAGCACTCACTAGGCAGAATTGGAAGACTAAAAAAACAGTTAGTGGTGCACCATGATTTTCAATGTCCTTGTCGGTGACAATTATAAAATTTTAACCCATTTTTAGAACCATCGTAAAGTTCAGAATTTTATTAATTACCGCTAATTTTAAAAGCTTTCTAGAAGTCTTCTCCATGTGAGTGTGACGATCCTATCAGTATCACTGAATAGTTTGATGTAGATTTAGTAATTGGAATAACCTTATCCCAGTTTGGGATACTGACCCTAAAGCACTAAGAAAGGACCGGGACCCACCCCCTCCAAAACGTAACTTGGATTTTTGTAGAGGATGAGAGAGAAGATCTTCTAGAAACCTTATCACGTGCAAAGACTATTTATGATATTATCACATATTACATGTATAAGTCCCGCTATTTGCTCTCGTTCCTATAAGTCGGCCCTAAAAAATTTAAACTTTCTATTTTATCCATTTTATTTACTCCCCAAGTCCTAATCATACATCCTCTATTTCTTAACTATGTACCCCTCCTCTTCTACCTCACCCCCCCCCCTAGCAGCAGCGTTTTCCATTTCCCTCTCACTCCCTCCCTCCCTCCCACCGACTCCTTTCTCTTTCTATCTCTCACTATTCTTTCTCATCCCTCCTCCCTCCCTCCCATCCCCTCATGTCTCTCTCCCTTCCTCCTCATCTCTCACTGTTATTCCCAATAAAAAATTGATTTCGAAAATACAAAAAAAAAATTAATTTCTCAATTTTCCCAAAATCACACTAGTAAAATAGCAACAAAAAAAAAATTTGATTTTGAATGTTCGGCTCTAGTTGGCTGAACAACACAATGTTGTTATTTTACGAGTGTGAATTTGGGAAGATTGAGAAATCAAAACAAAATTGTTATTTTCAAAAAAAAAAAAAAAATTGTTACAGGAGGATGGATAGAAAGGAACAACTATAGTGAGAGATGGGGAAGGAGGGGGAGAGAAGGGGGCGGTGGGAGAAAAGTGGGGTTGGAGGGAGAGGGAAACGTAGTGAGGGAGAAGGAGAGGGGTACACGGTTAAGAAAGGGAGGAGAAGGAGAAGGAGAGAGGGTATGATGTATGGAGAGAGTAAATAAAATAGGAAGTTCAATTTTTTTAGGGGTCTGCTTATAGGAATTGGAGGCCTAAGTAGTGAGACTCTACATGTATTTGGGTCTGTAATGTATATAGACTTTAATTATTGGTTATTCGTTCTAAAATAAATGATGTTTTATTAAAGTATTTTTATTTCAAAATAAATGATAATTTTAAGATTTTAATAAATATTTATCTATATTTTGTCAAATTACCCTTATTTATTATGTTTAAATTAAATATTATTAAAAAAGATTGTTAAGTAAAAGAGAAACTAGTTCAAACTTATTACAATACATTATATTAAATGAGATTATATCAATATTTTTATAACATTTTTAAGCTGTGTATAAATTGCTTAAATATAGTTTATTGAGTATGTCTTCTATAAGACTGTCTTACGTATCTTAATTCGTAAGAGTTTAATTTATCAATACATGATGACTTAAATTTAAAAAAAATTATCTTAAAAAAATATACGTAAAACTGTCTTACACAAAAAAAAATCGAGTTTATTTTGGGACGGGAAAGAAAAATAAGAAAATTGTACTCCACTTTACGTTAGCGGCACACGTACGAAATAATAGTAACACAATAACAGCAGGTTTTCAGGTGGTCTGGCACGAGCGAGTAGGGACGGTGTTAGTCAACTCTCAAGCTCGCAAACCGGCTCGGCCATTCGGCTTAGTGTTCCAGAAGGTCTGGCACGTAGGAGTTTATATACTCCTATGCTAATTACAGTATTACACTCGCGTGAATATCTCTTCTCTTGTCTTCTTGGTTTTGTTGGTTTCTTTTGCATTCTCAATCAACAACAGTAAAAGGTCAGTAGTCGGTAATTCCTATCATTATCATTTATCACCTTAAATTTAATTACATTAGTTTATTACTAATTGTTTATTATGTTTGTATTAACTACTCCCTCCACTCCAAAATTATTATTATGCTTTCAATTTTCTTCCAAAATAATTATCTTGTTTAAATTTTTCTTTTTAGATAACACTTTTATTATTTTTTTATCATACTTTAATTATAAGTTACATACAAATATATTTTAAATTAAACTACATATCAAACTAATATTAATAATTCTGTCAAATGTGTTTTTAAATCGTACATCAAGTTAACTCAGACGATAATTTTGAGATGACGGGAGTATTAGGTATTCACATATTAGACCAAATAACATTGCAGTTAAAAAATAGAATATTACTAATGTTTCTCTTCCTATTACTCAATTAGTTCGAGGACGATCCTAAACTTTTAGGAGTCCATGGCCAGAAAGAATAAAAGAGCCCCTTAGATAAGTATAAAATACAAATTGAACACAAATAAATTTTTCACAAAAGAAAGTTTGCATCTTCCTAGGGAGCAACCAAAGTACTTTATCAATTTATATATTATATATCTTTGAAAAGTAAATTTACATACCAAAATAAAAATGTTTGACTATTACCATTTACCACTCTCGGATTAAAACCTAGGATCTTCAAGCTATCAAACAAGCACCTTAACCATCAAGTCTTGCAGCCAATTGTGAATGTTTCACCATGTTATTACATATAACATGTATAAGGTAGTTTCTATAAATTGGAAGCCTATGGCCATCCGGTGTCAGGACCTGAGTTCGAGAGTCATGACCATTTACTATTTATCAAAATTGTATTCATATAATGTAGGAAAGATTTTACTTTATATTAAGAAAGTAATTATGCCCCATGTTAAGGCTTTATTTGTCAAAATAGTTTAAGAATATTGTCAAACAAGGTAGACATGAAGGGTTCATTAGACATTGATAAAATTTCAGCTTGATAACACATTGGAGTACTTTTGTTAGATCCAAATGGTAGAATCATTATCACCATTGAAAAAAATAAACAAGGTTTCCATCAAAATCGAATTAACTTGTTACAAAATTACGAGTAACAGCTATAAGAATTGTACGATAGTGTACAGTAATAATAAATGTCATTAGCTGTTATTAAATTAACAAATTTTATTAAAAGGCTAAAATGCACCATCTATTTACTTTGCTATAATAGCAAACAAAATATCTTCGTATTATGCTATGACATTTATTTTCGTCCTTGCATAAATTTTTACATCCTTTGGTCGATCGTCCCTTCTTTCACATTTTTCGTTAAATGTCAGTTATCTTCTACGTCTGACGTTCAATGACTATTTTGAAAGGGGTATTCATGTCCTTGCAATCTTTTTTAAAAAAGACCAATACGGCTACAAGAGGTTAGAGCATCTCCAATGCTAATATGGATGTGAAAGAATTTTGATGTCACCTATAATTTACATCTTTCTTGAAAGAAAAAAACTCTCAAATATTAATATAGATATGATGTGGCAACCAAATTTATTCACATTGTGGATCACAATGTAAAGTTTTCACATTTTACTTAAGGGTGTAGATGCATCCTAATCACCATTATTCTTTTTTTTTTAAATCTATTAGTTGTTATCTTTTTTTTTTTTTAACTTTTTATCAAATATTATTTTAGTGGTGTGATGCATATCACATAAGATAATATTCACATTTGCATTTGGGAGATTCATTTTGATTGAATGTGAATAAAGAGAAAAAAATAACACATAATTAATGGTGTGAATTACACACAGCCACGTATGATCGAATACACAGTTACATTGGTGATGCTTTTATACGTGATAAAAACGATGAATTGATGAATCGAAAAGATAGAAGAGAAAGAATAAACATTTATTACAACAAAATAAAAAATAAGAAATTTAACTTCAAAGTCCTTGGATAAAGATACCCTTATGTACATGTTAAAGTGAGGCCACGTGACGACTTAACGGAAAAAAAAAAGGTGGACGGATGGATTGTCTAAAGGCATAAAAAATTAGTGACAAAAAAATGCAATACCATTATACGTGGACGATTCTTACTATTATGTCAAAGTATAGGGACATTTGGTGCATTTATCTTTATTAAAACTATAACTTCAAAGGGCAAAAGCTCCAAATGGACAACCGACTTTAAGCGTTGAGCCAAAGAGCGAAACCCAAATCTTCTAGAAGCAAAAATTAAAAACTTCACTTCACTGTCAACCTGTGTCTGTGTGCCATCAGCCCAGGGTTTTCAGAGAGAATCAAATAAACAGTTTGCTGGAGTACGTGTTACTCTCTCCGTTCAAGAGGTAATTTTTTTTAACCTTTTCTTATTTAATTTGAACATTTTTCAGGTTAATGTTTTATGAAAATTAAAAAACCATTATTAGCAACTTTATTATTAATTACAACATTCATTGTATAATATATTAAGTATTTAGTATAAGTAAAATATGACATCAAGGAGTGTTGCACAAATTTAATATTTCTATTTGTTTTTAAATTATTATCTTCTTTTGATCCGGTACACTATTTAAGATTAAGTAATTGATAATCATCGATGAAATATGTGATTTTCTTTAATACTCTTAAACATGTGGTCATAGTTAAAGTAGGTAAAATAGTAAAGTATTTTCCTAACAAAGAAAGTTTTGAAAAAAAATAATTATTTTATAACATACGAAAAGGAAATGAGGACGATAATTTGAAAACATGGAAAGTAATTTTTTTAAAAAAAATATTATAGTTTTATGCTTTTTGAGTAAATAAATCATTTTAAATTTTATTAAAATTTGGCATGTATGTAGTATGTTGAAGGTGCCTCTTTAATTGACACACAAATTATATTTTTCGTATTATTCTTAATGATTTGGGAGTCACAACTAAAACAACTTGTAATTCAAAATAAATTAGTAATATTTATAATCATTTTTCGTATTGTCTTGTTTAAAATTTTTTTATCATTTTTTCTCACTTTCAACTATTTTTGTGATCGATTTTACAAAAATATATAATACACCAATATTTATAATATAGTCAATTAATTTTATTTTAATTTGTGCTTAAAGATAAACATAACAATTTAAGGAACCCTAAGGTATACGATACAAATTCGTTTACATTACGGCTGAAAAGAGAAACAAACAAACAGTTAGCTAGGGGTGTAAATCGGAACCACCAAACCACGGAATCGAATCGAAGCAAACCAAATCAGTCGGTTTGGTTCAGTTTTGGTCGAAAACGGTTCGGTTTCGGTTTCAAGAATTGAAAAACCAAGTGGTTCGGTTCGGTTCATGGTTTTTGGTATCGAACCAAACCAAACCACCATATATATTTTTATTTATTTATTAAATAATATATATTATATTATATTTATTAACTATTTTGAACCTTTGATTTATTCATAATATATATATATATATATATATATATATATAGACGGATACTAAACCAAACAAAATCTTGATTGTTGGAGAATTATTATTTTTTCCATGGTTTGTGTTTATTTTAGAATTTGTATTGTTTTATTTATGATAATTTGTTGTTAGTAGGCTATTTCCTAATTTTAATGTTAATTTCAAATTAAAATCTTATTTTTATTGTTATTTTCAATGTTAATTAATTTCATTAAAAATAATTTATATAAATCGTAAAACTGAACCAAACCGAGTGGTTCGGTTGGATTCGGTTCA
This sequence comes from Codonopsis lanceolata, assembly GCA_013146195.2. Taxonomy (NCBI): domain Eukaryota; kingdom Viridiplantae; phylum Streptophyta; class Magnoliopsida; order Asterales; family Campanulaceae; genus Codonopsis; species Codonopsis lanceolata. The sequence continues at coordinate 142,320,590 of CM028380.1, forward strand.
AAGTCTTATTCGGTTCGGTTCGATTTGATTTGAAATTTTTGAAATCATTAGGAGACAGTTCGATTTGTGATTTTAGTATAAACTAAACCAAACCGAACCACTTACACCCCTACAGCTAGCTCATCGTAACAAACAGCTTAAAATGCGAAAAACGGCTGGCGCCCACTGCCCTCGGCTCTCTCCACTGCAAGGCATGATTCCACCCATCTCTGACCTTTATATATACCATCTCCCCTCCTCCTTAGTCCTCACTCAATCCGTGATATCCCCAATCTCCATTCCACTAACTACTATTTCTCAAAACCCTAATTTTAAAGCCTCGCCGTTCCCGATGACCGCGACCCTAGCTACACCAATGGGACGAACATCCCTCCGATTTTCTCCGGAAATTCTCTCCACCGGCGCCTCTCGATTTACTCACAATATGTCCTTCTCCGGACGCGGCGTTTCTTGTAACGCTTCACTCCATGCTGTTGCCGAACCGGCTCCGGTGCTGGATATGACCACGATTCGGAGACCAGCGAGTCTGTACGAGGTTCTGCGAGTAAAGCGCAACGCCGTCGCCGACGGAAATTAAGGCGGCGTATCGCACTTTGGCCAAGGTTTACCACCCGGACGCGTCTGATTTTATGGAGGACGGTCGTGATTTTATTGAGATTCACAAGGCCTACGCCACTCTGTCTGATCCAGCGGCTCGTTCGCTCTATGATTTGAGCCTTAACGCAGAACTTCGACGGAGATCATTTGGGTACTCCGGCGTCGGCAGTCGAACCCGATTTTATTCGACCCGGAGTTGGGAAACGGATCAGTGTTGGTAGAAAGCGTAGGACACCTAATTTAGCCCTAGTCAGAAAAAAATCTTGTAAATTTCAATGCCCCTAATTATCTAATTGGTTTTTTTTCTTTCACCCCTCTTTTCCCCGCTCGCCGTTCACGAAATGAGAAATATGTGCATAGAAAGATGTTTCCTTTTTTGCGAAATTTCTTTCTTGTTTTTGTTTTTTTCCTTGTGAAACAGTAAAAATGTGACTAGCTGATTTATACTGATCATCATACCCATTTGCCAGTTTTTTATTTTTACTTTTCCGGGAAACAAAAAGATATCTTGGGAAACGATTCAAAAATTTCTCAATCTTGTTATTTTGATTGGAGGAAGTTTGCTTCCGTATTATAGAAACTAGATTTGGCAATGGCATGGTAAACCAGAAATAAAATTTAAAAAAACATATCACAAGGATGGAGCGACCAAATTAGAAAAGGAACTTTTATACTAGAGCTTGACTCTTGAGTGGTTCGTTTCTATTTAGTTTTTGTCAAAATTGTAAATCGAAGCGCTCCATTGATTCTAAAAAAATTCAAACCAAATTGAACCGCATCAATATTGGAATCGGACCGAACAGAAAAATAAAATTTCAAATTAAATCGAACCACTCAATTTTAATAGGTTTTATGGTTTTTAAATAAAAAACATATAATCAACTTATACAAATCAAAAAATAACATATGCATATTTTGAATTAAACACATAATCATTTTTTCAATAAATATTAAAAGGCTAACAGTAACACCAACATACAAACAAAAATAATATTAAACACAAACAATGAAAGTTTGAATGAAATCGTTTAGTGAATACCCTCCACACTTTTATTACAAAATTTAAGTATAAGTTATAAATAAGAACACACAATGAAAGTTTGAATGAAAAACAACTAACAAATAGTGTGTGTGGGAATGCAAATTAAGTTATTTTGATCTTTGAACTTCTTCAAAAATGTGAATACTGTGTTAAAATATTATAATATGTAACTATATATGTGTATAATACAAATACATGTATATATATATATATATATATATATGTTAAAGTGGCGGTCATTCGATTCAATTTGGCACCAAAAACTACAAACCAAACCAATCAATTTATAATTTTCTCAAACCTAAACTGAATCATCCTAACTCATAATCGAACCAAACCAACCGATTCAATTTAATTCGATTTCGTAATTCCCTACTTGTAGCAAAAAAATAATATCAAGTAATTTTTACTCCGTTTGTTCCGTCAAAAGGTCCACCATATAATTTTGTAGATCTTTTATTTAAATAGTTCACTATCAAAATTATGTCTATAATCTTAATTATAGACATCTTTAATGCTAGTTGTATATCCTTATCTATTAGACATTTCAAACATAAAGTTTTTGGGTGGAATGTATGAAAAAAAAGTTATATGAAAAGATTCAAAATAAGTATTCATTCCTGCTACACATTCAATGGGACTGATTCGATTCAATTTCCATTTGATATATAAATGTTTGAAACCAAAATCTCATTCTTGGTATCTAGATCGACATAGGCAGGCAATCACGACGGCGTTAATATTACAGGTGAAGATTTTCGACTTAAAGATCAAGTAGATGAAGTGGGAGCAACCTATCTCACCAAATCAGATATTTATCAAGCAGTGCAATCACTACAGATTTTGGCAGTATTGTGCCCCCAAGATTCCTTGCCTTCGTCGGTGAGTATGGTGTTGGAAGTGTGGAAGTCCCGGGTCTCCATGCGTGGTGAAGAGGCAGTTAGCGGAGATCGAGATATAAGAGCTGAATAATTATTGAAAATTCCAATTTTAGGTTGCATATTTTTTATTTTCTTTAATTGATCTTTTAAATTGGTTCAAAGCACCTTTTTTGTTTATAAATATTACTAGGAAACCCCTAAATTTATGGTCTAAGTAAAGTTATGTTCGGGCTTTCGTAAAAAAATTAAACTTTTTATCCAAAAATATTGACATAATGATTAACGTGTTATTTATGTTTAAGTAGAGTGATTAAAGTGAGAAGAAAAAAAAGTTAAGTGATCTTAACGAAAAAAGCTGGAAAGTAGAGTGACCAAATTGCTATTTAAGTCATACATAATTAAACTCATTAAAATATACTCCATTTTAGGAAAAAAAAATTCACTATTACATATTGGGATATTTCACTTGAAAAGACTACTTTCATAAATTAAGACATAAAAACATCATTTTATTACTAAAAATGTCATTTTTTTATTAAAAAGTTTGAAGAACCGAACTGATGGAGTATATTAAAAAAATCCTCAAACTATATTCATAAGGAGGCAAAATAAACAGTTAAACACTAGTGTACCATGTGGAAACTAAATTGATGTGGTTGAGACAATAGTTGACTTTTATGCTCACAATAGTGTTTGAAATTCGAATATTTATTATTTAATTTGCCTTTTGCCAAGCTGCCGTTTAAGTTCTAACTTCATATTTTTCATATCCTTAAAATAGGAGTAATATTGGAGTTATAAACTTATTATACTAAGCCAATGTTTTTTTTTCTTTTAATATTTTCCTTTTATTTGAATCTTTTGTATCACGATTCAAGAGAGAGGCTTTAAGCAAATAGTGGTACTATGCCACTAGACACAATTCCATATTTAGTTTTGGTGTGATTCTCGTGTGAAACTTTCTTACGAATCTCAATTCGTAAGGTAGAAGCATCATTCTCTCACAAATCAACACACCAATCGATTTAAAAAATTCATTTTACAAAAAATATTTATATTATTGTCTTACCTAAGTTTTTATTTTAGTTTTGTGTAACTTATGAGGTGTCTTTATCTCAAATGTCGAAGTTAAATGCACTAATTAGTGTGAATCAACAAATTTATAATTGTTAATTTCTCTTTTCCAAAAAGGAAATAGATGTATGGTTAAAAAATGGCAAAATTATATGATAGATTATTTACCTGAATGGAGTAATATTTTGATTATAATGTTATCAGAAAAGATGTGATTTCAACCTTTGCAGATAATCGATAAATGCCATCTTCCTTAAAAAGGTTTTCTCAAAGATAATGTATAACAAACAGACTGCAGCCATTCATGGATAAGATTGCATCTGGTTTCTTGAAGGGGAGACAAATTGGTGATAATATAATGGTGTTGCAGCCCGCAGGAGAAGGTTTGTATTCTAGACAAAAAAAATAAAATAAAGGGATCGAATATTATAGTCAAATTGGATATGACGAATGCCTCTGATGTATTGACCTTTTCTTCGAGCGTTGCTGAATAAATTTGGCTTCAATCCGCACTTTGTCCAATTAATAATGAATAATCTTGAGGGCTTGTGGTTTTCCTTCTTTTATTATTAATATTGATTTAATGTATAATTTTCTTTATAACTTATATGTATTTGGTTTATAATTAAAATAAGATTTAAAAAAAATAAGGATAAAGTTGTTTAATTATTGGTTTAAAAAGAAAAGTTTCGAACAAAATAATTATTTTAGAATGGAATGAGGAATTAAAAAATTTATTCATTGATAAATAGTTGAGTTGGTCGAAAATGAGAATGAGAAAATCACAATGGGATGAAAATAAGATGGCAAAAATGTGGGTAAAACTGTTTTACGGATATTTTTTGTAAAATGAATCATCTTTATCCGACCCACCGTATATTGATTGGTTGAAATATGAAAGAGTTGAGTTTCGTCTTATGAATAAAGAATTATAAAACGATTTTGGCTATTTACCTGAAATTAAAAAAATGAGTCCAGTCATACCTTACCCAAGGTATCCCGTCAATGAACGGCAATATTAATTAGCTATGGTCAATTTTGGAACCTAAGATCAAATACAGAAATACTAACGCTTGGTTTCGTGGAATTCAATTATTCAAATAAAGGAACACTTCCACCGTCAAAGAGTTAAGAACATCTCAATCCCCTTGACTACTACGGAGTGCGGAATACAAATATTTTACTGTTTTCCTTTTTAATTTTGAAAAGTTTGTTAAACTCTCTCTACCATTTTTTACATTTTAATAATTGTAATTTATCAAAAGTGCCAATTTTATTCATAATGATAAAGTATATGTCGTCAGTTTTGTTGGACAGAAGTCATTTAAAAAAAAAAATTTACCCCTTCCATTGGCCACATGAGGTGCACGTGGACAAGTTCAAAGAAAATAGAACTTGCCACTAGAGTTGGCAAATGGGTTAGGTTCGTTCAGTTTGCAACAAAAAAAATATATAACAAATTATAAGTTGGTATATTTTTTAAAATATGTTTTCAAATATATCAAGCTATTTTTTCAACATATCTTTTAGGTATAATTTTGAGGACGAAAGTACGCCACTGCCTTTTATTATCAAAAGAATTCGATTAGGGATTATCCGGGAAATCATGATCACCGTCATCTCCGTTATCTGGGAAATCATGATTACTGTCATCTCTGCTGGAATCCTTCCTTCAAAATTGTTTTTGTACAAGAAAATTGCACTCACAATGATATCAATCCATATCTGCATACAAGCTCTTCACCTTATAACTTGCATAAATTCTCTTTTTCTAGATCCATCGCAAGTTTTGGCAGATCTCTTGAGGGTTTGCAGCTTTAAGTCAGTAATGTATCGATTTGATCTTCAGATACCAATAATGATTTGGATTCTCTGGGTGTTATCCCGGAAGGTGGATTCGGCAGCGATTTACCTCAGATGAATGAAAATGAAAACTTATCCGGATATCACTTATCAGTCTTCTCCAAATAATGACCACGGCACGGATTTATGCTTCCTCGCCAAACTCTCTGCCCTTCCATGGACATTCAGGCGGAATGCGGTTGAAGATGTGAAAAACTGATTCAATGAAAACAAAGGATCTTATTTCATGATTTCTACCAGTTATATCCAACCGCTCCTTAAATTTATGAAGGATGCTTGTTACATGTGTGATTCAAGAGCACAAAGGGATGGCATAGAGTTGTCTTGAAAATTTTACACATACTGTTGTAGAAAATGTCCAAATTCTCTATTAGATTTGTTTTGGTTTCCCAAAGAGTTATAAAATTGATGCCTAAATTTGGCAGCAACCTGATGCCTAGGTTTGGCATCAGCAACCTCTGTCTGGTTCTGCCTAGTATTGGCAACAGCATTATTGGATTTGTTTGGTCTTCATTAATGGTATTTTTATCATTTATCAACCAATTTGTAGTTATATGAAATGTCCAAAAAATTAATAGACCTAGATGAAAACATGTTTATAAAATTGTACCAACTTGAAATTGCCCCAAAAAAATACACATTACACAAATTAATAATACATTACCTATTACACATGGACTTTTCGAAATAGTAATTTAGTAAATCGAGAATTAAGTCAATTTTACTTTCTTAATCCGTATGTCTAGTCAAGTGTAACAATAATTTCAAAACATATGGAGTATTATAATAATAAGGGTATTTTTGACTTTTTAATAAAGTTTTAAATTTTTTGTCCAACAATCTGGTTTGAATGATGAGTGTGATACTTACGTCTAAGTATGGTGATTAAAGTGTGGAAAATAAATTATAAAGCAACCTTGTCGGACTTTTCGAAATAGTAATTTGACCAAGGGTGGGGTTATTTGAACCCCTATTTCTTATAAATATACCCCCAAAAATCGAAACTTCTTAATTTACCCTTCTTCATCCAAACTCAACCCTCCCCCCAACTACCTCCTACCTCCCCATCCACTGCGTCCTCCCTCCCACAGTATATCTCCTCCCTCCTCCTATGTCATTTAACATACCCCCTCCCATCATTCCCATCCCAGTCAGTGAGCCCCAATCTTCTGCCACAATCTCATCTCTACCTACCTTCTTCCTATGTTCAACCCATATCCCTTTTCATTCTTCCCCGTCTCCTCCTCTCTTTTTAAATTCAATTTAAAGGTTATTCAGACCTAATCGATCGAACAACACAAGGTTGTTTGGTCAACCATGGCCTAACAACCCATTAATTATTTTTTTTCTTTTAAAGGATGAAGCAGGGAAGAAAGGAGGTGCTAGGTGGGAGGTGGGAGGTAAGAACTGGGTACTGGGTTGGTGAAAAGGAAAATTTGTGTTTGGATGGAGGATGGGATGGAGGGAAGGGGAAAAGGGAAGACGACCTGTGGGAGGGAAGGATGGAGGACACGGAAGAAGGGAAGAGCAGAGTGGGAAGTGAGAGGGGAATAAGAAAACGCAAAAATGTTATTATCTCCATAGCATTTCAATTTTACCCTTGACATGTGAAGAACACGTTGTACAATTTGAAGACCAAGAACAAATGAAGGTAGATCTTGGTTTCAGATCTCAGATTTGGGATTCAAAAATCCCAGGTCATTGCTCTCTAAAATCAGTCCACCCCCACCTACCAACTCTCTAATGGCCGATGTTCTCCTCTCTTCATGTCTCTCTCTACTCCAAGGGCATCCCCTCTCCTTCGTAACTTCGGTGGGAATCCAAAGCTATCGATGGTGGGAATCCAAACAGAAGAATGATTCAAAACTTCATTAATCCAAAGCTTCTTTAAGGACAACTGTTGAGGAAAATCTTACTCTTACCATTGTTAGGATGCAGACCAAACAAAGTGTCAAAGAAATCCAAAGCTTCTTTAAGGACAACTGTTGAGCCCACTCAAAAGGCCCCCCATCTCCAGTCTCATTGCCCAATCTCCAATCCGGGTTTGTGATTGTGTGTTATAGATTAATTGATGAAAATATATGACTTTGTTCTTTGTATGTATGTGTGTGTGTGTGTATGAGAGAGAGAGAAAGACAGTTAGAAACAATGGAGCAATATATATATATATATATATATATATATATATATATATATAACAACCGTGTTTTTCCTGCCTAAAACTACTTACAATAAATGAAAACTCAAAATCTGAATTATCCAACCATGCATTGGAAGTTGAAACATATCTTTTTGTTACTTTTTCTTTAGTTTTTATACTAAACATTTAATATTTTTGAATAAGTTGACATGAATATATTTACACATTTTTGGGAACTTTGAATTCACTTAAACTATTGGTATTCTCAACACAATTCACAATATCATGTTGGACCTTTTGTTTTCCATCACATACATATATATTCAGCATAACATTCTTTACGGATGTTTCAACTAACCATCTGTAAAGTGAAAAAAAAAAATTAGTCACCAAATAGGCTTTAAACATATTAAACCCAAAAATTTTATGACCATTAAATCAGATTCAAAGTTTTAGTAGCCAAAAATATCATATTGTATTTCTACTCAATAACAAATACCCGCACAGATCTACAAAAGTGTAAAAAAAAATAATAGATCTGAAAATTTTATGACCATTGAGTCAGATTCGAAGTTTTGATCGCCAAAAAAATTCAACTATCAATTTCAACTATACACAGTTAACTATCAATGTCTTATTATGAGGGGTAATATAAACAAGATTATCCCTTGATAATTGTCATGATGGGTAATATAAACAAGATTTTCCTTGATAATTGTACTGGATATTGTAAAACAACAGAGATGGATCTAGCGAGATATTGATTGAGTGATAAGATTTTACCATGGCGTCGGCGGTGTGAGAGATGGATATGATGTGTCGCCATTGAAGTGTAAGATGAAGCGTCGGTGAGCTTTGCACAATCGTTGTTTGTAGCTTAGGGTTTAAAGTTTCTTTTTTAGTTTTAAAACTTCAAACTAGAACAATAACAACCTCATATTTTTTTGAAAAAAATTGGTTTCCTACTTTCCTTCCTTTTTCTTTGTTTATTAGGTTTATTGATTAAATTTTTTTTATAATGTTTATTTGGAAAAAATTAAGTTGGTGTATATTTTGTCGAATTTTAACAAACTTTAAAAAGTATTTTTATGCATCGTGATGCATCATATGATATTGCATTGTAGCAGTTTGAAAAAAAAAATACCGGGACTAAAGCGATTGAAAATTCGTCAAAGTGTACTAGATTGCAATTTTTTGTTTTTCTTTTCATTGTAATTGTAATACCCTCATAATTTTAGTTAAAATATTAATTTGTATTAATTAATATTATATTTGTTTTGGGTTAATCTAATTATTTTAGTCCTATTTTTTGTATTGGACAATTTTGAATTAGGCCGTTGAGAGGACGGATTTTAGATTCATTATTTTATTTGTGGCTTGACCCACAATTAAATTTCAGTCCATGAATTACAAATAGTAGATATTTAAATAATATTAATATATATAATAAAAATAATAATAAATGGAGATATTATTGGATAGGGATAATCTTTATTTTTTCAAAAAAAAACTTTAAAAGTTATACAACGAAATATACGGTAAAAAAAATTATAGAGACTCAATTTTTAGCTCAATTAAAATTAAAAAGATTTGAATAATCTAAGAAAAGAAATTGTTAGGATTTAGGCAAAACACATATTTGGGCTACTGTACTTTTCCAAAAATGGCAATTAGGCCACTGAGACGTCAAAATTTACGGGATAGCCACTATATCGGACTTATCTTGTTTTTTAACTCATTCTTTGGATGAACATTAAGTTTAACTGTTAAATTATGTTAAATATCTATTTGGCCCCTATGTTCATCTTATCTTCATCTTCATCCCTCTTCATCTACATCCCTCTCATCTCCATAGCAGCATGCTAGCACCAACGTGTTCTTCAAATTCCTTCTCAAAAGCCACAGCGTATCGTTTCTTAGGTTCAAGCCTATACCCAACTGCCAAGACAATAACATCACACAATTTGGCGACACAGTCGGTGAAAGAGGGATTAACAATGGCAATGGATTCTTCGGGACGGGAAGTAATGCCAAACGAGTTGTTTTCATCAAGAGGGTTATGGATCTGATTCTGTAACTGGTGTTTGAGAAGGAATTTGAAGAACACGTTGTACAATTTGAAGACCAAGAATAGATGGAGGTCGATCTACATTTCAAATCTCAGATATGGGATCCAAGTTGTTGCTATCTAAAAACAGTCCACCCCCACATGCCAACTCTTTTATGGTTGCTGCTCGCCTCTCTTCACGTCTCTCTCTACTCTAAGGGCATCCCCTCTCCTTCGTCTTCACTGAATGACTGGTGGGAATCCAAAGCTGTCAAGAATGATTCCTTCTCTAACTTCATTAATCACAGCAAGGAAAATCTTACTCTTACCATTGTTAGGATGCAGACCAGACAAAGTGTCAAAGAAATCCAAAGCTTCTTTAAGGACATCTGCCGAGTAAACCTTACTTCTTCCACTGGAATGTAGCAGTGGACAGTAGCTGCAGCAGCCCGCTCAAAAGGCCCCCGATCTCCAGTCTCCTTACCCAATCTTCATCCGGGTTTGTGATTGTGTGTTATAGATTAATTGATAAAAATATTTGGCTTTCTTCTTTGTGTGTGTGTCTGTGAGAGAGAGAGAGAGAGTTGGAAACGATAAAACAATCCAGATCTGAGTTTGTGTTTGTGCGATGTTGTTTTGAATCTGGGATTTTTTTTTGGAGAAGATGAAGACGAGAGAAAAATAGTTATTTAACATAACTTAACAGTTAAACTTAACATCCATCCAAAAAATGGGTTAAAAAGTAAAATAAGTCTGGTACAGTGACCATCCAGAAAATTGTGGCATCTCGGTGGCCTAATTACAATTTTTGAAAAAGTACAGTGGCCCAAATATGCATTTTGCCTAGGATTTATTACTGAATGTTAGGTAGCTAAAATTTTGAAGTGGAGGAATAGACATGAGATGAAAGATTCTATGAAGGGTTTTAAATGAAGGGTTGTATTTGTTAGACGGTATGTGTTGAATTTGGTTAGGTGTTGATGTGGTAGATTGGTTATATGTAATAGGTTAAAATGGACAACTTACATCACATGGGGATCAGAACGGAGGTGAGATTTTAATGGACTGGGTTTTATATATAACATGTCTTTTAGTGTTTTTCAATAGGATGAGTTTTTTTATTTCTCATTTTAGAATTGGTCATAATAAAATAATATCGTTCCCAAATAATTTTGTTGGAATCTTTTGAATGAAATGTATTAAAGTATTTTGAATTATTTAGTCAATATGAAAATAATAGTATGTCTGGATGATTTATTGGTGTTTGTTTATTTAATTTAATAATCTTATATAAATTATGTTAAAGAAAAAGTTGTTTCCCAACAGTATAATATTTGAGGTTATAATCAAAATGTGTTGCATCCTACTTTAGTTCTTCATTTATCAGATATCACGAATTGTAAGATATATTATACTATTTTAAAATAAATTTTATTAAAGATTTATTTATATATTTAAAATATTGCATATCTTTTTCGGCTACTACACAAGTAAACAATTGTATAATACATGGAAAATCAATTTATATACCTACTCACCTTTCACATGTTCAAATATTTCACTCATTGTTAATTCAACAAATCATGGAGAATATTCAAATCATACTGTCATTTCGAATAAGAAAAGACGTTTAAATAGATCTAACTTGCTTACTCAAAGTAAATTTTTGTTATATTTGTTACATTGTTTAATTTTTATTATTAAGTAGATTAACAGTTATTCATGTTTTAACTTCTTTTCTAATTTATGATATATTTATTTACTAAATAAATAATACTCCTACCTCATATATTTTGTTCAAACTTTTGATTTTTCATAACTTAAAAATTTAAGAATAATAATTTCATAAAAATATCTTATTTAATACATTTCAATTTATTTTATTCTTTTGATTTTGATTTACTTATTAGTTTTGCTTGAATATTATTTAATTAAAAAATATTTTTATCCGTGCTTTTAACACATAGATGTAAAACTAGTACATGTTAGTTTTGTTGGATAGAAGTCATTAAAAAATAAAAATACCCCTTCCACTTGGCACATGAGGTGCACGTGGACAAGTTCAACGAAAATAGGACTTGCCACTAGAGCTGGCAAATGGGCTGAGCTCGTCCAGCCTGCAACAAAAAAAAATACACATTACACAAATTAATAATACATTACCTATTGCACATGGACTTTTCGAAATAGTAATTTGGTAAATTGAGAATTAAGTCTATTTTATTTTATTAATTTGAATGTCTAGTCAAGCGTGATCATAATTTTAAAACAAATGGAGTATTATAATAATAAGGGTATTTTTTACTATTTAAAAAAGTTTTAAATTTTTTGTCCAACAATCTTGTTCAAATGATGAGTGTGATACTTACGTCTAAATATAGTGATTAAAGAGTTGAAAATAAATTATAAAGCAACCTTGTCGGACTTTTCGAAATAGTAATTTGACCAAGGGTGGGGTTATTTGTATCCCTATTTTCTATAAGTATACCCCAAAAACCGAAACTTCTTAATTTACCCTTCTTCATCCAAACTCAACCGCCCCCCAACTGCCTCCTTCATCCCCATCCACTGTGTCCTCCCTCCCAGAGTATACCTCCTCCCTCCTGCTATGTCATTTAACATACCCCCTCCCATCCATCCCAACCAGTGAGCTTCAATCATCTGCCACAGTCCCATCTCAGCCTACCTTCTTCCTTTGTTCAACCCATATCCCTCTCCCTTCTTCCATGTCTCCTCTCTTTTTAAATTCAATTTAAAGGTTATTCAGACATGATCGATCGAACAACACAAGGTTATTTGGTCAACCATGGCCTAACAACCCATGAATTAATTTTTTTTCTTTTAAAGGATGAGGTAGGGAAGAAAGGAGGTGCTAAGAGGTGGGAGGTGAGAACTGGAAGTACTAGGTTGGTGGTGCTGGAAAGAAACGGAAAATTTGTGTTTGAAAGGAGGGAAGACGATCCGTGGGAGGGAGGGATGGAGGACGCGAAAAAAGGGAAGAGCGAAGTGGGATTGGGAGGGGAATAAGAAAAAACAACGGGAGAGATGGATGGGGGGAGGGAGGCGACAGTGAGAGGGGATGAGTTTGAATGAAAAAAGGCAAATTAAGAAGTTTAGGTTTTGAAGTGATTAACTTATAAGAAATGAAGATCTATATAAAGTCACCCTTTGACCAAATTGAGAATTAAGTCTTGTAATAAAAATCCTCCTAGCTATCCAACAGTCGTATTTAATCAATATCACCAATATCACCATCACCAAAAACCAACATTCCCATGACCTTTCACCCAATAATCGCAATCTAACCAAAACGTGCAACCATCACATCACTTAACTCGAAATTTAACCCAAACTCAAGTCACTAAAATTGGCACCAACCGCATATTCAGAGTATTTAAGCCAAATTCAGTGACCAAAATGGTAATTACGAAATGTAAAAGGTAGACCATATTGTTCAAATTAATGAAAGATGTCTTATAGACAGAACTTCGACCAAAATCTGAAACAAAAATTTGAAAATATCACAACTGAATTCAACAGGGCCCGAACCACTTCCCCTGCTATCCCTCGCAACAGAAAACAGAGGTTTAACGAAGAACTGGCTATAAATATTAAGTACCCTTTCCAACAGAAAATGCTACAACTTTGTACAACCATTCCTATTTCACCAGCTGTCCATATCACATTTATAAGCTGTATAGAATTAACATCATTTACAAGCTCCTCAACGTGGAGTTGATGATTACCAGGACAACACGTATGCTAGACATCTCCGCAACAGTGTTAGTGGCAAGGCTAAGTTGATGGTTTAGTATCTGAAACACCTGCTCAAAGATGGGGCGTACGTGCATCGAAATCATCTGATCAGTTGGTTTAATGGCCGCCACCACATCTGTCATCCACGCAAGTTTCCGGGGAGTTTCCTTGCTGATATCACAGGCCAACTGTTGCAAAAGCGAAAGCAAGACTCCTTGGCTCAAAGGAAGAGGATTCATTGACAAAATCCCTTGCAAATCAACCTGGTTAAAAGTCATAAGCAATTAGTTTAGAAGAACAATATACTCCAATTAGTTTAGGGGAGAATCAAACATCTGTAAATGGGTCCACCATAACATGAATCACAAGCCAAATTCCAAAACATGGTACGACTTAAACTTCTGCATTTAAACGCACTAAACAGTTATAGTGTGAAAACGATGCATAAGGTGGTAATCTTAATTCAAAGGCCAACTGTCCATAACCATGAACCAATCAAAGTATCCAACCAACACCTATAGCAACTTCGAAGATAGTCTGATTGGTTTCCATCTATCAAGAAGAATTAATTATATCATTTGGATAGTCATGTTGGCAAAACTTCAACCCTTGCCTCCTGAAGTGTCATTATGCAAGAAATGCAGGGCAGTTTGAAGTGCAGTCATTTCTGGAATAGAAAAACATTCTACCCCTACAGATGAAACTGCATCTACCTAACTAAAAGAAACACCCACCCAAGTATTCTTATGGTGGTCATGCATTGATCAGAAATGGTACTGTACATGAAGCATACCTGCGAGCATAACCAGGAAACAATCCAAACATCACTCCTCTGCAGTGCTGCTGTAAAAGCCTCCTCGTATTTGTGCTCATACACCAATCTGGATAGCTCTTTGGTAGGATCAAGAGGTGCCTCAATCTATTAAACAAAAGAGTATTATATAACTAGCATTAAGAAAATAGGCACCATCTTTGGGATGTTGATATTAGTTAACATTTTAAACTATAATAATTCACTTGTTGATAATATCGCGAATTAAAACCAGAACCAACCTTCTCATGGAAACCGCCCAAGGGTCCATTGCTTATTTGGGTAACCAAAGGATTTACTGCTTTGGAATTGGCACCTGCAACGGCAAGAGCTACCAACTTCCTTTGACCCTCGGCCAATTCATTACTTAAAGTTTGAGTAACTGATGATGCTGAATTGATGGTGTCCTGCAAGAATAGCATTCAGCCAAAGGAGGAAACCACATATATAGCAATACAAAATGACGTAAACAGAGATGGACTGACATCAACCTAGTCTCCTCGATAAGAACTGGCAAGATTTGGAAGTTATAAAAGTTAAATCTAAACAATGTTAGCCAGTAACAAAAGAGATAGTAGGGCAGTATCACATAAGGACAATAAATTTCATACCCTTAATATTACTAGTGGTGAATGCATGGACTCAAACTGCGAATGCAAGGACTCGATCTGCTGCTGAGCTGCACTTGTATGTTCAACCATCCCCTTCTGAAATGTAGCATCAACCTGGTCAAACATGGCCTTGCATGACATCTCGAAGGCAGGGACAACTGAAGCTTCCATGCTAGATTTCAACGCTTCCTGAAAGACCGATATGACGGTAAGTCATTAACAGTCACAAATGCATAAGGTAAATAACAGACTTAGAAAGTACTATGTAGTATGAACTTTACATACCTGAAGAGCTTGCTTGCCAGAAGTTTGAAATTGGGCTTGGATGTGCCTTGCAACAGTAGCTTCAAGTTTAGAATTAACTGATTTCTCCAATTGATTTACCGCCTTGTCCCCGACTCCTCTCTGCATGCATATTCCAATTAGATCTGAACAATATGGACTAGGATAAAAGCTTACATCTTCAGATATTGACCTGGAATGCCTCCACGATAGCTGTAGAAATCGTTTTCTCTATAACTTGAGTAACCGTGCGTGCTACAGCAGGACCAACTGCAGCTATTTCCTTCTTTACTATTTTCTCCAAAATCGCAGGCAAATCCTTGTTCAGGCTGTTCGTGATCAACCCTGTCATTTGCTGAGTGCGCTCTCGTAGCAACTTTTCTTGTTTTGCATTCTCTTCCTGGGAACGAGCCCAGGAAGCATCAGCATTAGCCTTAACCACTTTCTCCATGCTCCTCCCTAGGGCTGCCTCAAGTCTTCTGCCCTCTTTGGTAACTGGGACCGTAAACATCATTGTCATCTGTTTTTGCATTTCCTTTTGCATGGTTGTAAGCTGCAACAACAACAAAGAGGGTGCAAATAGAGTAATTACACAAGGAAAGGACACAGATTCACTGGCAATCTCGTTTTACATGCATCACAGACAAGATAGATATAGGTTTCATAGTGAAATAAAATCTCCTTGGTAGCACACCAAATACAGAGATAAATGTTTGAAGGTGCAATCTTTGTTTGCTTTTATAACAAAATGACAGATGACACAAACCTTACTTGCAAACTTTATATATCAAAGAGTGGAAGTGGAATCAAGCCATACATAACAATAAATTGCTACCAAGAACATAGTTCCATCTTTTCAAACCGAGGACTTTAAAAAAAGATATATCGAATGACCAAAAACACAACTACAGCCTACCAGAAAGTTTATCATAGGGGACAAACAAAAAGTAAAATAATGGGATACACCACCTACAACAATGAATAATTGTGTTGAAGTTTACCCGTGTCCACCACACCTAAAATCACAACGAAACTAAAAGGGGAAGAAATACTCAGTTTATTAGTTCGACAATTCCACAAGTACAAAACTTCTTTAAGGAGGCCTAGTGCATAGTTTCAGGTATTCTTAAAAACGCTAATGTGATTGGAACACAACTACAGCCTACCAGACAGTTTATCATTGGGGACAAAGAAAAAGCAAAAGTATGGGCTACACCACCTACAACACAGTATAACTGTGTTTAATTTGTGAATGTCCACCACACATAAAATCACATGCTTTACAACAAAACTAAAAGGAGAAGAATAACTCAGTTTAATAGTTTGACAATTCCACCAGTAAGACTAATTGTGTAGATATAACTTCTTTAAGAAGGCCTAGTGTATAGTTTATGGTATTCTTAAAAACCCTAACACGATTGGAATCATTCAATACTCCATCTGTCCCAATTATTGAAGCAAAGTTTACCTTTTTTTGGTCATTCAAATGAAAATTTGATGAAGACTTCTTTGTTTTTTCATTCTCTAAACACTTGATTATAGGACTTTAAATGTATTTTACAAAAGTTGTAGTTTTATTATCTACAACGAAGTACCGTATGCGAATCTCAACCAGAAAATTGATCAAATTGACCTTAAAAAGTCGATATGTCCCTCCCTCTTCACTTTGGACAAAAGAATATTTATTGGGCATCCAGTACGAATGCAAGTCCGCATAAGATAAGATAAACTCAAAGAAAGAACCTGAATAAGCATCTCCTGGATGGTCTGAATTTGTGAAAATGTGGCTTCAGCAGAGGGGATACTTGAACTCGCAGCTGGTTCATTGGAAGAATCAGTGGAATTAAAAGCACTTGGGGAAGGAGAAGTTGGACCTGATCCTTGAGTATTCTTCCCCTTGTGTTTTTTCCCCTTTACAGCTGGTGCTGGAAATTGAACTGTGGCAGGCATAACTGAATCTGCAACCTGTCCAGATATATCATTTATGGCACCGTGAACTTCTTCTTGAGCACTTGAAGGTTGAACCATTGATTTGCTTTCACTAGCCCCATCGCTCTGTTTAGATTCATTAACAATATAACCCTCCTTGGACAAGGCAGAGCAATCTCTAGCCATCTCAATCCCAAGATCTGACGCCTGTGAGCAAAAGGATTTCTCCTCGTGTTCTGAAGAAAAATTATGAAGCTCTCCCTGAGAGCCAAGGTCAGCATTTCGACTATATCCCATTTCACCAACAACGTTTACCTCTACCTCAACATTGTGTGTATCAGAATTGACAACCACATCTTGTATGTCTGACTCTCCGTCACTCTTGGGCTCAGTAACATGGTTATTTTCAGACGACGATTTGGCCATCAATATCTCAGATGGGGTTACAAGATGAGTTGGGCGCTTGAACTTCACAGGACGGTTCAAAACGGTGTTATCATCTTTTACAGCTTTGTTTTCATCATTCCTTGACTCGTCATCCAATGAGGAGATATCAGACAAAGTTGTGTGAGCAGTATCCATTTGCCTGTCGACTGAATATTCGATAATTTTTTGATCTCCACCATAATCACTTAGTTGGGAACTTGATGGACTTCTAAAATCAGAAAGTTTGTGAGACAACCTTGGACTCAAGGGAACAGACGGTGATGCAACACAAGCAATATCAGTATCATTACTGATTGGCAAAGAGACAGATTTCGAGTCTATACTGGGAGTAGCAAATTCCTTCGAGGCAGCTGCCTCAGCAGATGGAGAGCTCAAGGGATGTCTGGACGGTGGTCCACTGTTGAGGATACTATCGTATGGTCGGGGTGCTGAGCTAGTTACTGACATCTCAACAGATTTAACTCCAAAGGGCTCTAAACCAGTAAATCCTTCAGTACTTGCTGCATCACGGGAAACACTTGAGTCTGACCTGTCAAAAACCACATTCTCCATTGGAGGTGGTAAGCACAGTGACAAGTCCAAAGCATACTGTTGAATGGCCTGTGTCTGGACACAATAAACCTGAACAATTTGTTCACCGTGGGGTAATAAATCACTTGTCCCTGTGAAACTGAGTATTGGCATAGTAACAGTAAACTCCGCTATGTAGTCCATACGGGTTGCTTCAGGGTTAGGACCATACTCCAAGTGTACAGCATATATAGCATTCTTCTTTGCGTTTGCTAGTAGGAGAAGACCTGCTTGAGACAACGCCAGAACTTGATTAAAGAACACCTCTTCGCCTCTAGGTTCAGTTGAACTCTTCAATTCCAACATCTGTGTGCAGTGCCATGAATCAGAATCACTGGGAAGCAGCCATCCTTCTTCACTTTCTGAGGCCCATATTTTAACTTCACGATTCAATGGACCCTGTGACCAACTTCCATTATATGAGAATGGACATATGTATGTATGAATGTATGCATGAGTAAACATAATAAGCCTTTTGGCCTTTTCGGATGCAGCAGAATTCATGAAAACTTATTGAAACCTAAATGAAAATCCACCCAAATCAAAGCAGAAAGAAGCTTAAAAGAGCTAATTACCAAATAAATGACAAATAGCCAAATCACCATTGCAGATAATTAACAAACGAGAATGGGGACCCAGGAGGGGAGAGAATACTAAATAACAGGAGCATGAAAATTGAAAAAAAAAAAAAAATCAGTAGCACTTACCCCCGTGATAAGTATAATGTGATCTGGGCGTTGGGGGGCAGTCAAGAATGTAACAGAACTAACAGGAAGGCCATCGTGCGGCTTCAATACTGCAATTGGTAAGGGCTTGCGATCTTCCCAGATCTTTATCTGTCCAGCAAAGTATACCATATTAGCTAATACCAAGCTTACAAGTGCACAAAGGACATAACAATAACAACTTCAACAATAATAAGAAGCCATCACATGTAAGATAATAGTGCGCTCTATCACTCAAAATAAAATACCATTGCATTGGTTCTATCATTCAGTAAGAAATCAAACCGTCATCACACACGCTAAGATACAAGGGGCTGTTATTTCTTGACCAAGAAGGTTTGTAACAAAAACATCAGCTGCATTTTTATTTGATTTGATGAATGCTTCACTTTTATTCAACATTAAACGAATAATACATCATCATATCAACTCTATCATTCACCACGAAAAATAGAGCACAGACAATCTTTTGGAAAGAACTCTACTACACACAACAGGTAAATGCATAGAGAAATATTGTCCATTAGAGTTTCCAAAACTCTGCCCTCCTACAGAGCCACTAGATTCTAGTTTATTACAACCTCAAAGCATAAATAAAAGAATTAATGTTATAACAAACCAAGTATTATTTCACCGCAAACTCCAAAGGAATCACATCAACCAAAAGGTAAACTTCTGTCTATAGTTAACTCAATGGATAAAACAGGATGAACAGATCCAGGAACAGGGATGCTAGAAGTTAGAAGGAGAGGAATTTTCTGAAACTAAAACAGTGGGATACTTTAAGATAGATCCAGAAAGACACTCTCATGATCTCATCCCAAAACCGGGCGAGATCTGAACGATTAAAAGAGGAAAAAGCTTAACACCCACACAGTGAGTTTCAGAGATAGAATTTCGAAAACTAGAACAGTGATATACTTTACGATAGATCCAGAGATACACTCTCATCCCAAAACCGGGGTGAGACCTGATCGATTAAAACAGGAAAAGCCTCAAACACACACGCATTGAGTTTCATCACATGCTAGATGCAAAACACAATATGTATCTCATGAAGATGCCTTCAAAATGCACAACCAGAAAGTGCATATACTTCAGGCGTACAAGAAGAACGTGCAATACAATAAAATTATTTATTGTTACTCACCAACAAAACAGACCAGCTATTTCAGTACTAAACTGCTGATAACAAATGGAAGTCAAAGACAAACATAAGTCAAACATGGTTCATGGTAAGGATCATTTTTGACAAACTTCCAACAGCACGAAGTCAAATATCATCATCCTCTTCAAGCAATGACTTACTTTAGAACTTAATCCATACCATTTAGCCCAGAGAAGCTATATGGACAGTTAATATGCTAAACATTATTACTTACTAACAGTTGTTCACTTTTCAAGACCATGAGAGGACTCAGATGACATGCCTCATGTCTCTTAAAGGGATTTGCGCAGGTAATATATAATAGCCCAAATCACACAACATAAGAACAGTTAAACAGTTTACAGACAGTATTGAACCGCTGCGCGGGGGGAGGGGGGGCTGAAGTGAAGACGAACCGTTCCATCTACCGAAGCAGAAACCAAACGGGTGGTCATCCATTGGCACATTGATAGATCAGTCACTTCCCCATCATGGTTACCAACAAACTGGACCCCATCAATCAATTTCTCAACAGGACACTCAAGAGGTTCCTCTGATGTATAAACTTCACCTTTTCCTACCTTCGTAGTATCAATTCTCAGAATCCGATTTCCAATTCCAACTACTAGAACTTCCTGCAAGAGAGTGCAAGACAACAATGAGGGTATAACTTGTGTAGAGAACAAAACAGAGTTGTCCCGATGCAGTGAGAGAAAAAACATATTTAGTTAATATTAAATTTTTTTCTCGAGTAAAATTACGTACTTGTTTATGACAGTGCCAACAAACACGGGGATGAACAGATTTCCCTTCTCCTGATATCTGAATGGCAACAACTATCTTCCCTGTAATTTGTGGCTTATCGTCCTCATCTGGACCTTCAGTAATCTTCCATACAAAAACCCGCCCATCTGTGCTCGCACTGCATAAAAGGGAGTCAGACAACATACATAAAACTGGAAGAAAATGATAAACATAAATAGAGTGTTACCCAGCTAAAAGGTGAACATCCTCCGCGAAGAAAGCCATGTCTGTAACTCTCTGAGGGGAAAACAAAGAGGACTATTATTGTCATCTTTAAATACATAGCATACTGCAATTATTAACAGGACAGCAATTCAAGTTTTCACTCCCCAAGTTTTCATACTAATGGGGAATAGAAATACCATTATTTGTATCTACTCAAACACAGTTCCACGCTTGCCTGAATTTTTCAATGTTTTTTCACTACCAAGTCCAGAGTTTAAATAAGATAAAGGAAGAGAAACAAAACATGAACGGCCACTACTAAAACTTTATTGCATTCATGCACCTAACGGATGAGAATCCCATAATCTGAAACCATCACAGTTTAACGATATTTTTTCCTAATTTAAATCCCAGCAACTAAAACAAGATCCTACGCTCGTTTTTTTCCCAGGAGTGTCCGTAAAGGTTGTAATGATGACACTCTATCAATCAGCAATCAAAGCTATACTACCACACACACATGCAAGAAGCAATCAGAGCTTATGATTCTCTGTGTAGTCCTACCATAACTCTACTCACGCAGTCACGTGATCAATCACTTAAACTAGGAAATGTGATTAGTAGGTGCAAGAATGTCAGTGTTGCAAACTTTATTTACTCTCACAGTCTCACCTACAGAAATAATTGATAACGTTTAGAAACACAAAGTTCTAGTAGTGCAAGGTATCTGATTTTTAATAGCATCAACTTCCACAATGACTTGGCTATAGAAGACTTACATTTTAAAACTACACAAGGTACACCAACAGTTTGTTTTTGTTTTTGTTTTTTCAAGTACAAGAAAACTCATCAAGCTTACAATAGCATAAAATCAAACATAACAAGATCCATGTTTATCCACAAGTTATAAACTCAATGCTGTCTACTCACAGTTGAGCATAAAGCAATCTGATGCAAATTCAATTCAGGAAGAGCATTAAGAATGTCCAACTAAACAATTAGGAGTGACGCAATGTAAACAGATGACAAGACACTGAGAATACATAATCTACATAATCTAGTATAACTCAAAACTCAAAATGCCAACCTGAGCGAGACCCTTGAGCAATGCTCTTAATGCAGTGTTTATATTAAGGACCCTGATAGCTCCCAATTTCAAGCCATAACATATATAACTCTTATTGACAGCGATTTGACGTCCCAAAACAAGTCCAGGATCCGAGGCATACTTAGTAATGGGAGTAACCTCGAGTTGCGGCTGCACCTCACCCGCTAATCTAACGTCCACATCATACAGCACATGATCCCCAACCAAATGTCGTCCCTTAGGGAGCTTACTGCTCGGCATACGCATGGGAGCCGAATGCAATGGAACCGAGGACGGAAGTATGGGGTTAAGGATAGGGTTCTGCGGAGGCGGCAAAGGCATAGCCGATTGCGGAGGAATTTCTAGAGTGGAAGGAGGTGGAGCACTCAAAAGAGCCATGAGCCTAGCCCCATGATTAGGGTTAGGGTTAGGGTTAGGGGGCTGTAGGGGGGGAGTAGAATAAGGGATGGATCGCTGATGGTGTAAGTTAGCAGCGGCGAGGTGGTCCGGTTGAGGTGCGAACGGAGGAGGGATATGGAATTGGTGGTGGTAGAGAGGGGATGACGTTTGTGGAGGGTATGAGTATGGACCGGACGGCGGAGGATACGAGGCCGACGGAGGTGGAGGATAAGCGGAGGGTTGAGGGAACTGCGGCGAACTCAAATTAGGGGTGTTGGGGTTTTGGGAAGTGTTAGGGTTTGTGGGAGAAGGGTTGAAGAACTTGTGAACGTCGAATGGTCCTCCGCCTGGTTGGTTTGGATTGCCAGGGGAAGCCATGAAGGAGATTTACAAAACCGATTTGTGAAGAGATCTAATCTTAACCCTAGTAGTGATTTCGAATTGAGTTGGGTATTCTTGAGATTGATGCTGCAAGCGGAGAGAGAAAGTGAGAGCTTGAAATTGAGATCCGATGGAGACGACGGTAACGGAGAGGGGGCACAAATGGCTATCTATGTGTGTACTGGAAAATATTACTAGTATATGACTTTTGGGAGACCAGAACTTGAAGAAGATGGGTGTACACTGTACTGTATTGTATTATGTTTATGTTTATGATTATTTAATTTTCTAGGAAAAAGAAAAATGATTATGAGAGTGTACTCATTTGTTTGGGGTTGTGTCATTGGACCCCTTTTAGTATTGACAACTTGTTTTTCATTGGGTCCAAATCCAATATAAACTTTTTGAGTCTATTTCTTGTACGACGATTTTATATTTTTATGGCAAAACACACCTTTGGGTCACTGTGCTTTCCTAAAACTTGCAATTAGGCCACTGAGACGTCAAAATTTTCGAGATGGTCACTGTACCAGACTTATCTTGCACGTTAACCCATTTTTTGACGAACGTTACCTTTTGACGTTATCTTCGAGTGAAATACCCTTTTTGCCCTTGCCTTCATCACTTAAACATCATTTCTTTGAGCTACTGTCAGATCAAACCAATAGACCCAAACAAGCAATTTGAATGCTTAGATCAAACAAATAGAAACCAAATCTAAAAGCGAAAATCAAACCCAGATTTGAAAGGAGAAGGGACGAAATTCTCGATGCTTGTTTGGCGGATGCCACTGGTTTGGGGCAAAAACGAGGCGGCTTTGATGAAGTTGAGAGATGAGAGAGATGCCGGTATTGGAAGATAGCGGGACTGTGAGAGGAAGGATTTGGCGGGGCTAAGTTTGCTATGTCGAAATCTTGGAGATGAAGATCGCATACAAAGGATGCGAAGATGGAACAAATCTGGGATGGAGGCGGCGGCGATGGACACCAATGGCGGTTGGGGGTTATGGATGTATAAGGCAGAGCTTGAAGGATGACGATGGCGATGGAGATTCGACAAATCCCTAATCGTCGGTCACTTGCCTCTTCCTCCGCGACAAATCCCTAAATCGTCGGTCCACCGAAACCCTAACCCTAATATCTCACCTAATCGGCCACTCCGACGGCGTCTCCAACCTTGCAAACGCGTTACCTTGTACTCTTAAGAGGCATGGCCAGGGAAAAATGAAGAAATTAGCATGGATGGGCGTGCGAATGCAATAACATCAACATCCAACCTGCCGCCAAAGAGCCCCTACCGCCTCACCAAAACCTTGAACCTCCACCAACGAGCCATCTCCTGCGCAAATTCTCCAACAACGGCAAGCTCCTTGCCTCTTCCTCCTTCGACAAATCCCTATTCGTCTGGTCCACCGAAACCTTAACCCTAATCTCTCACCTAATTGGCCACTCTGACCTCACCTGGTCCTCCGACTCTCACTACATCTGCTCCGCCTCCGACGATCGTACCATCCGCATTTGGGACAAGTGACCAACTTCGTCTTATGCATCAATTTTAGCCCTCAGATCTGCGTCAAAACCCAGATCTGGGTTAGAAGACAGTGACGATGATGAAGACGAGGGCAAAATAGGCATTTAACTTAATTTAACGTCCAAACTTAACGCCCATCCAAAAAATGGGTTAACGTGCAATATAAGTCTGGTACAGTGGCCATCCCGAAAATTTTGACGTCTCAGTGGCCTAATTGCAACCTTTTGAAAAGTACAATGGCCCAAAGGTGTGTTTTGCCTATTTTTATGAAACTTAGTTCGTAAGACGAAAATTCACTTTCTCACAGCTCAATCCATCAACACATGATGGATCAGGTTAAACGGAATTGTTTTACAAAAAATATTCGTAAAATAGTTTTATCTAAGTTTATTGCATTTAAGTTTTTAAATTCCTCAAACTAATTATATTAATTGTGAGTGGTACTTGGAATTTGCGAGGTTCTTTTCATGGATTTTGTAAGTATGAAATACAACATGAGATTCTTCGACCATTTCCTCCGAATTGGTTGTATTAAATGATTGATCCAGCTCTACCTCATGCTCGATAACCCCACCCTCAATTTCAAATCAATCTAACCTAGGAGTATCTTACTAGGATTTGTGTACGTGGCCAACCTAATGGAATAATTTATATTGGAACTCAAGTTTGTTCTTTTTTCATGTAGTTTGTCATTGGTTTTAAGGTCAAAATTACATCTCCTTTTTATTTGCAACCTTTTTTCGCACAGAGGATGATAGAAATCTGGAAAATCCCGAAACTGTTTTTCTAAGGGCTTTCTGGGGAGTATCTGACTATCCTATGGGTGACGCCCTGCCCGACCCTTCCTTTGAGACTTTTTGGATGCCCATTTTAATGCCCATTTTCCAAAAACTAAATGATATACGTGAAAAATTATTGAGAATAAAAAAAATGAAAAAGACTAATTTTGTAGTTATAAGAAAATTTCTCAAGAAGTTCACTTAAAACATATTTGTCTCACATAAGTAATCCATGTTTACATTCAACTTCTAGTCAATTATAATGTTAACATATATTGAATGATCACACACATGACACGGTTTATTCGTTTTAGAAAATGAAAATCATTATGGAACAACAAAGTGACGATGTAGGCAATATTTCTCTAATTTAAGAGTGATAAAATGGGTGTTATGGATTTATCCATGGATAATAGGCTAACCTATGATTATCCATAATTTTGTGCACAGCGGAAGACTAGCAAACAAATTAACAAAGTATAATAGGATCAATCACAAAGAAGAGAGATATTGGGGCCAACGGACTGTCGAAATTTTATTAGAGACTTTCCTTAAAATGTTCTAGGGATACAACTATTTATATGGATATAATAGAAACCCTAAAACCCTTAAAAGGACAAAAAACAGACAAAGCAGCAAAATCCTAAAAACGGGGCTGAGCGACCAAAGCACTGGGCGACCGCACAAAATCCAGTAGCACAACTCAAAGATTATTTTATCAAGCGGTCACTTAGCCTAACCACTAAGCGATCGCTCAGTCTCAAAACTCAGTATGCCTTTGTCCAAAACCCGAATAGTCCGTACCGAAGGGAACTGACATGTTGCCTGGGTAATCGAGTCATTTCATTCTCAACACATAACACCCATTTTGCCACCCCTACTCTCATTCAACTAGGCATTTGTCCGAAATATGCCAAAATAAATCAATTCCATTGTGTGTGCTTCTATTGATATTCTTGTCACACTTTTGATTAAGAACTTCAACGATCCAATTGCTACAATTGTTGAAAGTACATATTATGATTTTAGAAGTGCTTTGTGTGACGCAACGTTGTTTGAAGTAGGGGTATCAAAAATTTATCAAACCCATTGGATTATCTATTATATCCAAAATAAAAGACTTATTGGTTATTATCCATTAACACTCAATTAAGTTAATGGGTGTTAATGGATATTATCCATTAACACCCATTAACAAAATGGATAATTATGGATATTAACCGGTTATCAATTGGATTTATCCACTAATGTGACCGCCGGAAACCGCCTCCACCCACCGCTGCCATTTCACTCCTCCAGCCACCACCTCCCACTGCCGGCAACAACCACCGCCCGCCGCTGCCCACCATCACCACCCATCGCCGGCTCTTTACTTAAAAATAATAATAATTAAATACATAACTTACCCTTAGCAAGATTCGAACCTGAATCAAATTGTCTTATAACAAAGCTTGTTACCACCATGCTAGACCACTCTTTGATATATATTTGAAAGTTAATATAAATATAAACAAGTAATCATAAAAATTATTGATTATTATGAACGTAGTTGTTATTTGTTTTGGATTAAGAATATTTGTTTGTTATTTATAATTTATAATTATAATGAATTTAAATTTTTAATTTTTTAATAAGGTATTTGACTTTTTTATTTTTTATTACTTTTACATAATCATTTATTAGTGTCAAATCAATAAACACGTATATTTTCTATCTCACAACTATGAAGACTATTATAAAATTTTGACAACTTTATATATATTAGGTGATAAAAATAGTGTCGCATTGCAAATATCACTTTTTATTTGAGGTGTAAAAAAAAGGAAATAAAAGATAAATATCAAAATTAAGAAAATATCTTGGTTATTGTTGAACGTGAGGCCCATTAATTTTTTATTAAATGTGAAAAGTTGGTGAAAATATTATGATCTATGAATATTAAGTTATTAACTTATTATTGTGTGTATATGTGTGTTTTTACCATGTGTGTGTGTTTTTTTGGTATGTGTGTGTGTTTAAGTGGGTTTGTGTGTATATGTTATGCTTAGTGAATTATAATATAAGTAGGCAAGTAATACTCAAAACAATAAATGATATTCCTTATTGGATATTATCCGGATAATACTCATTTATTAATGGATAATATTGGATATTATCTAATAACACCCATTAACCTTAATGGGTGTTATTGGATAATATCCAAAACTACCCATTAACTATATTGCACTACAAGAAAACAGGGCAACTGCAACACAATATTGCAACAGAATTCAGTTTAGTTACAATTAAAATGTGTGCAGCGTATTTGTACCCGCGAAACTCATTTCAGCCTCTTTTAGCCGCGTCTTTTTGGGGGAAAAAATATTGGAAAGAATGGCGCCTAAATTGTAGAAGGTTTGCGACAAAAAAAAGCCAGACCTAGACTAAATTAATGAAAAACCCCAATCAGATTTCATACTCGTCTTTCTTTCTTTCGCTCTGGTGCGAACTCTTTCCTCCGGCCGACTCTTCTCAAAACCAGCCATCTTCTTCCGGAAACCACACCACACACCGTCATCCTGGTTTCACTCTCTTCCGAACAAGGTATTCTCTCTCGATCTATAGCTTTGTAAAGTGAAGAATCATTCTTCTTTTTGGTGATTGATGCGTGTAATTAGAAGGGGTAATACTTTTTTTAGTACCAAGCTCTAGCTCTTTTGAATTTAGTATTGTGTTCTTCAGGTTCAAAGTAATAGTAATCTTGGCTTCATATCAGTTCAAAATTGGGCTATTTTACCTTGACATCTCCACTATTTGCTGATCAAATCGGAATGGAGGAATACTCTGAAAAGAGAGAAAAGTAAATTTGATATATGTTAGGGTTTCAGGAAGGGGTTTGTGATTTAAATCTAAATATTTCATATGTTTTTACTATTTCATGTTTATTAGGATGAGCATATTTTAATTAGAAAATCTAAATGAAATTTTATAGCATATTCTGCTTTAGATCTAAATGTTTCACTAAAATATTGCATATCAAATTATTTTTCAAGTGATTTTACTTTCTAAATTGAAAATCTTAAGACAGATATGTAAGGTTAGGAGTTGATTGCATGAAAGGGTTTGGGGTTGTTTGGCTTTTGTTTGCATCATTAGGTGTTTTAGGATTAGGCGAACTGATATTATCTAGATAGCCTTCCCCTCGTAATATTTAGAGATGTGGACTGCCTTGACAAACGATTGTGGTTGGTTCAGCGTTGGGGATGTTGTTTGGGTTTTGTAGCTTCATATAATGCTGCTGCCTTTAACAGTTCATTAGCAAAGAGAATAAAATTTTAATTGCCCTGCTACTGGAATGAAGCAAATCAGTAAACTAGAACTCTTTTTTGTATAGAAATTTACCTCGAAACTAATGCTGGAGTAGAATTTCCCTGCAACATGGAATGCCAGTTTGGTACAGACCATGGCAGTTTGTGATAGTGCACCTAAACCGACGTAGTAGGTATAAACCTTGCTACTAATTTGCAACTTAAGACAAACACCCAAAACTCTTTTGGCTTTTATCTCGTTTCGCTCTCTATCTCTCTTCACTGTCGCGTCTCCTTTCAGCGAAATTCATGGTTCCCGCGTCTCCTTCTTGCTTCCAAATGCCGTCTCTTTCCCTCTTCGACGAATTAAACAAGGTATTCTCTCTCTCTCTCTCTCTCTCTCTCCATTATTTCCAAATTATGGTTCACATTGCATTTGACCTTTTTTTATTGTTGAATTCGTCAAAGCTCTTAATTGAGAAACTGGAAACCGGTGTTTGTGGTTTTGTTTCTATCCGTAAATTTATAGTTTTTTGCTTTTTATAGTTATGCTTGGCATTTTGATTTTTGTTTTTTCTATGTGGGCTATAATCTTTGATATGTTATGTGTTTTGAGGTGCATTTTTTGGCTTTTGAGTAAATGAGTTTGATGAAATTGAGCAAATTAGAGGATGTGTTTGGCACAATATTGAGGAATAAAACTACTGATGTTGGGAGAATAATTAAATTCGATAGGAATATTTTCCTTTTAAGAGAAACGATCCTACTAACATCATGTAAAATTTAAATTGAAGATCCAAAACCTTTGTAATGAGAACAAAAGTGAAAGAGTTCTTTTATATCCTTGTGCCTTTTGCTTGATTTGTTCTGTATAAAAACAAGATAAATCCTTCTTGTTCAAAGGATTTGATGATTCTCAGCTGTTATTTTTAATAATATGCGATTTTTGGGTTATAATTGGCAAGTAATAGGTGAAACATAGTTTGGTCAAAGGGTTTGATGACTCTCCTGTTATTTTTGAATGCTGTAATTCTCCATCAATTAATATCCTTGATTGATCTTAGTAAAACTTAGGGGGTGTAGACTAAAGTACTCTTGCTAGAGGTGATGTTGCTTTATATGCAATCTGTTTTGCTCCTATTTATCTTAAACATTTTTAACTTTTAAATCTTCTTTCCACTTCTCTAGTTTTTCATTAACCTGCCAGAGATATATGCCAACTATTTTTGATATTTGGAGTGAAATTCTGTTGTTTCTTACATAACCTTGAATCTAGTTGGTTGTAGACAAAAACTATTGTTTCTTATGATTGTGCATTTCTTCTCTGAAACCTTTGAATGTTAAATATATAATAAATTCATTATGTCGTTCAAGAGATTTGGATGCCATGTCGTGTTTGTTTAGTAAGTGAACTTTGTACTCGTTTGGTTATACCTTTAATTCTTTTCTTGACTCGGTGCTCCTATCATACTTTTCTTTTCAGATTATAGGATAATAAAGCACAGAAAAAGCCTCAAAATTAGATTTTTACCAAGTCATCCTGAAGAAAAAAAGCTGCACTTCGGCTCTACATGATATTTTGACATTTCTGCGATGTCAGGGTTACTTAATGTATTTCCCTTTCGCACATGAATTACACAATGATGCTAGAGTAGCCTTACTGTTGGATATTTTGGGTGCTTTTCCTTGCATTAATATAGAAATTCTGCTCATTCCTACTGTTGTGGCATGTTACCCCGTTACTGCCATTTTTTTCTTCCTTTTTTTTTTTGTTGTCTCCATTTTGGATACTAACTATGATGAAATAGGTGCTAATTTTTGTATCCTCCAATTTTGTTTTTGTTAGAAAAGAACCTGTTTTTGGTATTAACTTTGCACTTTTTTATGGAGTAAGGGGGATATATGTTGCCATGTTTGCAATATTAACATCATTGATCTAACTTCATCACCTGATAATGAGACTGGAAGTGAAAGAATTAGAAGTAGGAAAAAGAAGACTGAGAAAGAAGAAACATAATATCCTCCCTGTCTCAACAAGAGAGTTCCTTATTCCTTGTTGGGATGTGTCCTAAAATAGAGTCCAATTTCCTTTTTGAAAAAGTTCTTTTTGTTCTTTTTTTGTAGCCTATTGTCTTTACTAGCCTTTTTAGTTTTAAGAAAGAAAATGGAATACGATTCATTGATTCATGTTCCTCTTGAGAATAACTTGAGTGTGTTGCACTAAGTAACAGTCGAACATTTACTTAATGTTCGTGTAAATTCAAACTAGGCCAATCTGCTTGGAAAGTAGGGAGTAGAAAATTAGCTTAAAGCTTATTCTTACTTTAGGCTAATATTGCTAGGAGAGAGCCCAGGGTTAGGGAGCTTTTGCACTCAACATAATTCTGTAATTTTGGAGTATACTCCGGCAGGAAAGGGTCGAATGTTAGGTTTTCACCATGAAGATTCTTTCTCGAAATCTTTGTTGTCTAAGGAATCAGATTAAGAGTAGTATGGTTAGTAAAGTCTTTCTTAAGATCTCCCAGGATGTTCTTTATGTGCAGGAATCCAAGAGCAAGTTGGTAGATAGTTTCTTATTCGGGTTATTTTGGAGACTTGCTTTTAGGAATGAGATTATCGTCTGCTTTAAGAGAGTTTTCTCCATGAAGATTCTTTATCGAATTGAAATCTTTGTGGTCTATGTTACTGTGTTGTTGTGAGTTCTTTCCTATTGATTGACTTTAGAGGCTTTGGTAGAGGAAAGCACAATTGGATTTTATGAGTGGAGTGTTCACCATTCTAAGGGGCATTTGGACCGACATGAATTCTCATAATTTTGGTGATAGGGTGGCCTTTCTTGCTGTTCTCTACGTTTTCTTGGTGTAGCCATGTTTGGTATGCAGAGCAATTGGAGAGCTCTCTTGTTTGACTATCTTTTTTTTTGCCTCTGTTTTTTTTTTCTTTCTTCTTTCTCCTTCCTCATCCATATTGCTTTTATGTTCTTTCTTTCCTCTTAATATAATCTTCTTCTTCTTCTTTTTATTTTTTGTAACATTCCAGGCAACCTTGGATTTAGAAGCTCAACCATGAATGATGTCCCTGCTAGTGGCGTTCAACAACCAAAATGAAAACATTTCCACTCGATTTGCATCAAACAGTAATAGTGGTTCGCGAAATTTAAATGTGCTGGCTAGGGATCAAATAGATTAATGGGTGGTGTGCTTCAACAAGGTAATTAACCTTGAAGTGTTGGCAGTTTGATGTAGCCTCAAGAGAATTTTGTTTCAACTACTTTTTGCTACTTTCCCTGGTATTGTATTGTTTGATTCTTGCAATAAACTGCAAGTTGCATTATGTTGTTTCTCTTTTTATATCGTTCTGTGATTTTTTTGCTCCAGTTTTTTGCAAAGAATTTCAATTCATTTCTAGATATAGCATATCAGTTTGATTCTGGAGAATAATGGTTGATGTATATTTTACCCCAACAAAATGTGTTTCATAGAACTTGAATTTGGATAATTATGATGCATAATTTTTTTCAAAGTTACTTGTACTTCGTTAATTTTGTCTAGTTAAGCATTCTTTTAGCATAATTATGTAATACTTGCAGTGTTAGTTTCCCCTTTTTTCAGTTGGAGAAAAAAAATATGGAGTAGTGAACCCACTTTGTAGAAAAATAGTCATCTTTTTTTCTCTCTTTTTTCATTCCCTTGGTTGCTTTTTGTCTAGGTGTTAAAAAAAGAATTTTGTGCATTTGCTTTGCCTCTGATAGATTCTTTTGCCTCCTGCTTTGGGTACTAATTACTTATCCTCCCATTCTTATCAACTTGTTTATTTATTTATTTTTCCATAGCAATTGATTCTTGACAAAGAGAGATATAGAAGAATTTTTTCTTTGGGTACTGAACTCTTTATTTGACAGTAAGACCCACCAAAAATCCACATCCCATAAAGCAAGATCTGACCAAAAATCTGCTTCTCTTGTTCTTACGTGGAAAATCTTTTTGGTGCAGGAAGTTTTGCTATGGATAAAATCTGTGGAAGATGAGTGCGGTGAGAACATATCTAAAGAGCAGTTGAAAGAATACGTTTGGAAAACCTTAAACAATGGCAAGGTATCATTAGATAATCGCTTAATATTTTGGAAATCCAAAAGTTGTTCTTCTTGTACATAACATTCATGAATATTTCAAAGTTAATGTGACAATTGCGAAATTGGGAAGTCCTATTGAAGCAAAAGTTTAGGCATGGCGGTTCATATTCAATGATTATACTCCAGCTCATTATATTATAGGTTTGGATTGCTGAGTTGTAACTATTCGCTCACTTGACTTGCAACCTTTTGTAAAGCAACTACTCTACCTTGTCATCTTTACCAATGTCACTTGATCAACTATGGAGCACTGTTCAAATCCTTGCACAAGGTCTACATTTATACATTATTTTCGCTGTGCTTTTTGCATGTGTACCAATTTCACTCCTTTCCCTTTTTACGATCGACAGTGCGTTGTTATAGATCATCCAGAAAAAAAGAAAGTAAAAATAAAACAGTTCTACCTAGATGCTATGTTTTTCTTTGTCCTTTACCAACTTCTCTAAATTGCTTCTTTGATCAGGTCCAAGATTTAAACCTAACTATCAGCCCCGGTTAAATAGTGCGAAATAAAGGAAATAGAATGTTAGCTTAATGGAAAATCACTCCATCCCTAGCTCATATCTTGTAATGAAATTGCAGGTTGTTCCTAGATTTGGACATGGAGTTCTCCGAAAAACAGATCCCAGTTACATGTGCCAGAGTGAGTTTGCATTGAAACACTTGCCTGATGATCCACTGTTTCAGCTGGTTCATATCTATACTTTGACATCAAATTTTGTTTTTTATACTCAGTTTCAACTGAAAGATGTATCTTTGATCTCAATGCTCTTTATATTATTTAAAACCTAAGTTGAAAAAGTAGTTATAATATTACTTTTTAACATTTTAGGAGGATTATACTGCCCGAAAGAAAGGTATTGGTTTTGATTCCACACCTTGGGATGATGCATCTGGTGGCGTTGCAAAGAATCGTTTGTATGGCATTGGTTCGTTGGTCCTTGCATCAAAGATCTTGAGTAGCAGTAGCAGCGCAAGTAATCACTTGGAGGCTCTTACCATTCTCTACACTTTCATGTAATCAGACACATCGATAATGACTTTTGAATGAAATGCTTAAACTTGAGTTGTTTTAAATGTTTGATTTTAGATTTAATTTTTTTTGTAAAATGTGAAATATGAAATGTTCAATCAGGTACGATATATATATATATATATATATATATATATATATATATATATATATATATATATATATATATAATGGAAAAGTTTGTTGCAAAAATGCAACGAAAAAGTCTGTTACAAGAATGGAACAAAAAATGCAACGAAAAAATATGTTACAAAAATGCAACGAAAAATGCAACGAAAAAATATGTTGCACGAATGCAACAAAAAAAGTCTGTTGCAAGAATGCAACGGAAAAAGTTTGTTGCAAGAATGCAACAGAAAAAATTAGTTGCTATTTGCAACAGACGTCAACTACCCTTAGAAACATATTTGCAATGTAAAAATTTTGAAATTGCAACGCCGATTTTCGTTGCAATATCATGCTAATACATTCGAATACATTCGGTTGCACAAAATTTGCAACGAGGGTTTTCCAAACGGAATTTGCAACAAACTTTTTCCGTTTCAATCGTCTTATTGTAACAGATTTTCATTTTTTGCAACGGAATTTTCCGTTTCAATTGCTCTGTTTTCTTGTAGTGTTGGATAGAAAATGGTTTTATCCAAATTAACCGGTAACACCCAATTGCCACCCCTAACTATTTTGGCGCCGACTATAAATGTTGTTAATTCCATCAATGTCTACATAGTCTCAATTAACAACTCAGCAAAAAAATTGTATTTGAGCTCGAATTCTATATGTCATTCCAATAAAAATGTTGGTATGATGAATGATATTCATACTCCTAATTTTTAAAATGGAATTAAATGTTCAAAAACTCAAAATCATGAGTTGAATTTGAAGATTGGAACCACGGTAATGCCGGTACATAACATAGGTCATTCCCTTGGTTTATGCAATGGGACAAGACTCATTATTACAAGACTTGAAAATCACGTTTTAGAATGCAAACTTCTTTCAAAGGGCAATTCTGAGGGAACTGTTCTTATTCCACGAATGTCAATGACGCCTTCTAATATTAGACTTCCTATCAAATTCCAACGAAGACAATTTTCGTTGATGGTGTCTTATGCGATGTCAATTAATAAAAGTCAGGGTCAATCTTTATCTAATGTTGGCCTACTTTTGAAAAAACATGTTTTTAGTCATGGACGGTTGTATGTTGCTTTGTATAGAGTTACTAATCCGAAAGGACTTTGAATTTTGTTATTTAAAAATGATAAACCAAATAGTCGTACTACAACAAATGTTGTATTTAAACTTTAAAGAAGTCTTCCAAAATGTATGATAAGTATTCTTAATTTTAAAATTTTTATTTTTAAAGGACTGTTTATCAATAGTTTTTATTATGCTTAATCTTTTTGTTTTATTTACTTATATATTTCACGCAAACTTTATTTTGTATGTTCCAATTATTTGTCTACTTTGTTACCATTAAATTTATTTATTTATCATTTTTTCAAATTTATTTTAAAACTGTGCATCACACGGGTGAGTTACTAGTTTAGTAATCAAAGGAGAAGGTACCTTTAACTTGATAAATGTTCAATGAATCAAATATTACTATCTTATTTTGGAGAAATGAACATTGTGATCTGGTGAGGGTTGGGCCATATAACGAGATAATGGCATCCATGGAAGGACCGTGTGTATAATGATTTTATGTATTTCGTATCACTAACTTGTATTGCTTATTTCAAATGACCATTCATGACTAAATTTGGAGTTAAAAGGTGAATGGTTTAATTGACCATTTTTTAGAAGTATACCCTCTATCTGCAACCGTCATCACTCTCTCCCCCTTCATTCTCCGTCCTCGTCTCTCTCTCCCTTCCCCTCTCTTATTACTATCCCTCACTATTTAGCATATTTTGTTTATTTCAAATGATCGACCAACTAAGCATGACAATTGGGTGGGTTAGGTTGGGTTGAAATGGGTAATAGGTTGAAACAAATCGAAACTCATTAGAACCCAAATGTTAAATGAGTTGAAATGGGTTGGGTCGAATAGGTCGGGTTGAAATGAGTAACGGGTTAAAGCGGGTTGACCCGTCTCAACCCAAAAAAACATAAATTTATAGCATAAAAAAGTCACGGGTCGAAATAAATAACGGGTCCAATCCGCTTTAACCCGGCTTGACCCAACCCGTTAATATTATTGGGTCGAAACGGGTTACCCGCCTCAACCCAAAAATATTAATGGGTTGGATAATTAGTGGGTTGGGTTGAGTGGGTTAATGGATAATGGGTTACAATTGTTAGGCTTACGACCAACCATGGGCGAACAACAATAGTGTTGTTCGGCTAGCCATGGCTGATCATTCAAAAAAAAAATTCGTTTTCTTTTATGTTAGTTTACCCGTGTGATTATGGGAAATATTGGGAAGAAAATAGGGAAAAAAGGGAGGAGTGATGGGAAAGGGGAAGGGGAAGGGGAGAGAGAGTCACGAGGGAGGCAATGGGTGAGTGGGTGGGAGGATTGTAGTTATAGATAGGGGGTATGCTCATAGATAAAATGAGAAGGAATTGAGGCGAAAAAGATGGGTAAAATATGAAGTTTACATAAATAGGGGTACATTTATAGGATTTGAGGGTCTGCATAACGCTACCCTTAACGAAAATGTTAATCGGTCATAAGTTTTCGAACTTGGAAATAGTGTTTTTGAAATTTAAAATGTTATTTGGTTATTTGTATTCCCCCCCCCTCATTTCTTTCGTGTTTGTGTGTGTGTGTGTGTGTGTGAGTGAGTGTGTATGTATATATAGTGTAGTCCTATGCGCATTCAAGATCATTGTTGGTTTCTTCTGATTGGTTAAGTAATTATTTGGTGGAAGGACTCACAAATTATTTAATGAACCGAAACATGTCAACGGAAATTGAGTGCTTATAGCAATACTCTTTTTGAATGAGTAATGTTATGTGCATTTAAAGTATGCACTAAAAGTTTGTGTTAGTTTCTCTTGATTGGTTAAATAATTCTTTAGTGATATGACTCACATATGAATCTTTCTAAAAGAGTAATGTTATGTGCACTAGCTTAGCTAATAACTAGGTTATTACCCGTGCAATGCACTGTTCACTTAGTATTATTTTTAAAACTTAATTTTGTAGATAAAATTTATAAGCTATTTGAATGAACCAACAACAACAAATTTCCACATAATAAATAAACATATGATCACATCGAACAATCAAATCGAAAATTCATGCAAATTTTATAAATAGAATTTGCGAGCTATTTCATAGTGGTTGTTTGTGGTGTTGGTAGAACACGTTTAATCAAATTTGATAAAATATATTTTAAATTGATTGAATATTGGTAAAATAATAAAAATTAAAAAACTTCTACCATGAGAATTGAGGAGTCATAATCAAATTAAACTTGTCTAATTCAAATGTGATAAAATCTATCCCCAAATAAAAAACTTTTACCATGAAAATTTGAATTAATAATCAAGTGAAACACGTTAAAATCAAATGTGATAAATTTATCTGATATTAACCGGTTTTGACAATAAAAAAAGGTAAAAAAAAACTTTTGTCATATATAAAGGAGGTACATGTTTTAAAATCTATCATATTTTAATTTTTTGCATGAAAAAAAGAATTTTTATAGATATATTTAGTATCATATGCACAGTTTTAATAGTTTTTGTTTTATTTGCAAAAATTGTTTATAATAAGATGATTTTCTGAACTTGTAATAAATAATTAATTTTTTTAATTAGAATAATTTGAAAAAAAAGGTAAATAATCAAAATTGATCATGTAGTCATGTAATTGAAAGATTAAAATCTATGAGAATTAATAAAATATATCCGCAAAAAAAATTACCATAAAAATTTGGAGTTCTAATCAAGTAAACACGTTTAAATCAAATGTTATAAAATATATCTGGTAGTAACCGATTTTGACAACAAAAAATGGTAAAAAAAAAAAACTTTTAACATGTATAAAGGAGGCACCGGTTTTAAAATCTATCCGATTTTAATTTTTTGTAGGAAAAAAATTATAAACTTGTAAAGAATGTGACACATGGAAGTACATAATTCCTTTAAAACTTTAAACGTATAACAGAAACTCATCATGTGGTAGCAACAGCTTCTGTTTTAATACTCCATACGTCCCTAAATAATCGTCCTAGGTGACCCGACTCACAGTTTAAGAAAAAACAATTGACTTGATTATATATATTGGTTTAATGTGTAGTTTTTTTCTTTAAAGTCTATGTGTATGTGGCTCATAATTAAAGTAGGGTGAAAAAGTAAATGTAAAGTGGTAAAAGTGATGTTTTAAAAATGTAATTTTCAAATTGGACAATTATTTTGGGATGGACAAAAAAATATGAGGACTATAATTTAGGAACGGATGGAGTAATAGTTAATAGATAATTAATAGATTAGTAACTAATAATTAATAATTATATATTAGTAGAAGAACAATTAACATAGAATTATCCCGTGGATAATTTGTATAAATTAAAAATTATGAAAATAAAAAGAGATGGAAATAGTATAGTTTTAGTAAAATTAAACTTGTATAAATTTTATAGGATAAAATACAGTTTAATTAAGCGATATTTGAAAGAAAAAAAAAAGAAAACCAAAATCCTAAATCTCTATCATAAATTTACTTGTAAAACTATATCTTAAATTTGTTTTATCTTATCAAATTAGTTTTATGAATTTTATCATACATAATTAGATTTAGAATTTTTATCTTAAACTAATCGATTTTAAAAAAGGAAAAAAAATTCCATTTTAAAGGTAACACGTGACAGCACAAAATCTCTTTAAAGCTTTTAGTTTTTCACAGAAAGCCGCCACGTGACAGCAGCGGCTTTTGTAAATTTTATCTCTTTAAAATTTATCATAAATTAACTGTAAACTAATTTATCTTAAACTAAATTAGAAGAGAAAAGAGATAGAGAGTACGTGTAAAAACAGTAGAGAGAAAAAAGGGTTAACTACTGATAAAATCTACTTGATAGTTATAAATATGATAAAATTTATCCTAAACTACTTGATAATGTGATAAAATCTACTTGATAACTACAAATATGATAAAATTTATCCTAACCTATTTGATAATGTGATAAAATATACTTGATAACTACAAATGTGATAAAATTTATCCCTGTAAACTTTTATCATATTAACTAAATTGATTAGTAGTAACTAAATTTGTGATATAAAATTTACTTGATAACATTTGTAGAAACGGTAAT
The DNA here is from genome assembly GCA_013146195.2 of Codonopsis lanceolata. Classification (NCBI taxonomy): domain Eukaryota; kingdom Viridiplantae; phylum Streptophyta; class Magnoliopsida; order Asterales; family Campanulaceae; genus Codonopsis; species Codonopsis lanceolata. The sequence continues at coordinate 142,359,376 of CM028380.1, forward strand.
TTCAAAAAGTACCCTATACTAACGGTAATTTTTTACTTTTATATCACAAATTTAGTTAAGTACCATATACTAAGTGCTCGTTTGTTGCAGCTTATTTGGAGTGACTTTTGGCTTTTGGCTTTTGAAAAATCATATTTAGAGTGTTTGTTTCAGCTTATAAGCCAAAAGCCAATAAGTGAGGTACAACACCCTTTATGCATGGAAAAGCCAAAGCCAAAAAGCCAAAATTTTATGTTTTTTTGTTTTTGTTTTAAAAGATGAAGACAACTATTCATTAATAAATATTTGATTATCCTCATTTCATCATTTTATGAAATATACATAAAAATATGAATACTAATTTTGAAGGTTTTTTTTTTTAACAAAAAAATATAACAACTCATAAACAGCTTTTCAACATCTGTAACAAACAGTCTATCATGCAATCAGCCACAAGTCATTCAGCCATCAGCTTAAGCTATTAGCTATAAGTCATAAGCCATCAGCCACAACAAACGAGCCCTAAAGGTAAGTTTCATTTGTAGTTACTTTTTGATAACTACAAATTTGATAAAAATTACCAACTACTAACGGCAATTTTGATTAGAAATTTTTTTTATCACAATTGTAGTTATCAAAAAGTAAGATTATAATATTTTTTGAAAATATTTTAAAATTTAGTTATCACATTTGTAGTTATCAAAAAGTAAAATTTTAAAAGTTATCACATTTTTTAAAATTAAGATTAGAATATTTTTTAAAAATTGCAAAAACGGTAATTTTTATAATTCATAGATAGTGACATGTGGCAGTACCAAATTACTTTAAAAAAAATTAAGCACTTAACAGAAAGTCGCCACGTGGTAGCAGGGGCTTCTGTTTTAGTTATAGTTAATAGATGTAGAAACTCACAATAATATATATATATATATATATATATATATATATAATGATAAGGGTAGATTTCTCTCTCCAAATTCTTATTTTTGAATTATTAACTTTTGAGTTACCATTTTATTCTTTCTCTCTCCTATCTTCTTTGGTTGTATTTATCTTTCTCTCTCTCTGTCTCCTCCATATTTTCTCTTTCATCACCATCATCTCCTCTCTTTTAATTATGTTTAAACATTTTTCTCTCTTTAAACATAAATAATAGTAACTAAAACAAAAATAATAGTTTCGGAGTCAAGAAAACAAAAATACAAGAGGTTAGTAAAATAAAAATAATTTATAGAACAAGCCACTATAAAAATAAAAGTTACAGAATCAACAAAACAAAAATAGTTTAATGTGGATGTTAGTAATATAAAATAATTTATGGAACAAAATTTTAAATTTTTTTAAAAAAATAGCTATGTAAAACAAAAATGCATTAGTTAAATAAAAATATTTGATGAAACAAAAAGAATAGTTACGGAAGTCAATAAAACAAAAATAGTTTAAACTGAGGTTAGTAAAATTAGAAATATAATTTACTGAACAAAAGTTTAAACAAATTCTTAAAAATATATATGTAAAACAAAAATACATTAGTAAAATAAAAATATTTAATGGAACAAAAATAATAGCCACACAATCAATAAAACAAAATAATTTAAACCGAGGTTAGCAAAATAATAATAAAAAATTACGAAATAATTTTTTTTTGTAAAACTAATTCTTACAAATAAAACAAAAATAATAATTATGAAGTCAATAAAAAAATATAATGGAAGTTATTAAAATCAAAATAATTTACAAAACAAAAATAATAGTTAACGGTAAAAATAATTTCGTTATTTTGATTTTAGCTTATTTTCTTCTCATAAATTTCTTTATTCATAAAATACAAATATACTTTAATAAAAGTAATCATTCAAAATGAAGAACTTATTTGAGTTCAGATTTTATTTGTAATGCGGGAAAAATTAAAGTTTGTTCGAAGACATTAATTATACAGAGTATTTAAATAGTATAAAGTGTTCGGGGTTGTCAAGTCATTATTGACACTTAAAATTAGTGTTCCAGTAATGTTATTGAGAAATATTGACCATACTGCAGGGTTGTAAAATAGAACAAGACTACTCATCATAAATATTGGGGATCATATTGTTAAAACAATTTTTTTGAAAGGAAGCAATGTAGGGGAAAATGTTTTTATCCCATGATTGTCATCAACTCTATCCGATATAAGACTTTCTTTCAAGTTTCAAAGAAGACAATCCATATTACTGGTATCATATGCAATGACAATTAACAAGTGCTAAAGCCAATAATTGTTTGTATGTCTCTATTTGAAAAAAATCAGTATTTAGCCATAAGCAGTTATATGTCGTAGTTTTTATAATAACAAATCATTTTGGTTTGAAAACATTGATATGCGGTGAAGATAAAAAGCTAACTAATAAGACAACAAATGTTGTGTATAAGGAAATTTTTTAGAATCTATAATGATTAGTATTATAATTATGTGTAATTGTTAATAAACCGATCCTCCTTATTTTGTTTATGTATGATTTAATTGACGTGCGTTTAACGCACGGGTTTAAAAAACTAGTTATAAATAATATCATAGTCTTTCAATTTATTGAATCACCTATTTATATAATAAGTTACAATTAGGGTTACACAAGGAATATGGTACAAGAATCCTATACAGGTGGAATGAGTTATAATAAGGAAAAAACTATGTTAGGAGAGGAACTATATACGGTATTTACCACTAATAATAATTACAAATATTATTCTCTAAAAAATAACTCATATATATATATATATACTCATGTGTAAGACAAAATGATAAGTTTAAGTTACCAAAAAGAAAAGACCCAAAAATAAACATTTTATTGAACATAGATTATGTCAATATACCTCGTTAAAATCAAGCTACCTAGTGTACACCACACAATTATTCAGAAACCGTAAAAAAATGTTTTGAATGTATCGTGGTTTCTTAGGAAAAATAAGGCTCTATAAAGCATTTGGTTAATGCTTGCGTAAGAGTTGTCCCTCGATTCCTTTACATTTTGGAGTTTGGCGGCAAGGCTACTCAAACAATGACGAGAGTTGTCAAGTTAGGACTAACCATGTGAGCAAGAAAACTACTATTCAAAAATCCAAACCCAATTGTGTAGTATTCAAATAAATTATACGGAGTATTAGATATGCAATTCTTTATGTAGTGAAAATAATTTCTCCCACTTTTTTATTTTCTAATTCAAATCTATTAATATATATATATATATATATATATATATATATATATATATATATATATATATATATATATATATATATATATATGAGAGTGGCTATTTCTACTCCATTTTTTGTTCATCCATTACATCAATACCATTAAATAATTGTATCTTTGGATACAATTTCTCATTCCATACTTGTCATTTGAAGTAAAGTACTCATCAAGAGATTAAGTTTTAATACTAACTAGTTTTTTTAACACGTGCGTTAAACACACGTCAACTAAATCGTACGTAAATAAAATAAGAAGAATCGATTTATTAACAATTACAAATAAGTATATCACTAATCATTATATATTCTAAAAAATTTCCTTATACACAATATTGGTTGTCTTATTAGTTGGTTTTTCATCTTCACCGCATATCAATATATTCAAACAAAAATAATTTGTTACTCTAAAAACTACGACATATAATTGTCAATGGCTAAATACTGATTTTTTTCAAAAAGAGACCTACATGCAATTATTGACTTTGATACTTGTTAATTGATATTGCTTATGATACCAGTAATGTAAATTGTCTTCTTTGAAACTTGAAAACAGTTTTACATCGAATAGAGTTAATGACAATCTTGGGATAAAAACATTTTCTCCAACATATATTGCTTCCTTTCAAAAAATTTGTTTCAACAATGTGATCCCCAAGATTTATGATGATTAGTCTTGTTCCATTGCACAACCATGTAGTATGGTTAATGTTTCTCAATAGCATTACTGGAACACTAATTTTAAGTGTCAATTCATGACTTGATAACCCGAACACTTTATACTATTCAAAAACTTTGTATAATTAATGTCTTCGAACAAACTTTAATTTTTTCTACCCTGTAAATAGAATCTGAACTCAAATAAGTTCTTCCTTTTGAATGATTATTTTTATTAAATTATATTTGTATTTTATGAATAAAGAAATTTATGAGAAGAAAATAAGTTAAAATCAAAATAACGAAATTATTTTTACCGTTAACTATTATTTTTGTTTTGTAAATTATTTTGATTTTAAGAACTTCCATTGTATTTTTTGTTTTATTGACTTCGTAACTATTATTTTTATTTTATTTTATTTTTAAGAATTCGTTTTACAGAAAAAAAAAATTGTTTCGTAATTTTTTATTATTATTTTACTAACCTCGATTTAAATTGTTTTGTTTTATTGACTGTGTAACTATTATTTTTGTTCCATCAAATATTTTTATTTTACTAACATATTTTTGTTTTACATAACTATATTTAAGAATTTGTTTTAAACTTTTGTTTCGCAAATTAGTTTTATAACTTTACTAACCTTAGTTTAAATTATTTTTATTTTATTGACTTCCGTAACTATTTTTTTTTGTTCCATCAAATATTTTTATTTAACTAATGCATTTTTGTTTTACATAGCTATTTTTAAGAATTTATTTTAAAATTTTGTTCCATAAATTATTTTTATTATTTTAGTAACCTCGGTTTAAATTGTTTTTGTTTTTATTGACTTTGTAACTATTATTTTTGTTCCATCAAATATTTTTATTTTACTAACGTATTTTTGTTTTACATATATATTTTTAAGAATTTGTTTTAAACTTTTGTTTCATAAATTATTTTATATTACTAATATCCGCATTAAATTATTTTTGTTTTGTTGATTCTGTAACTTTTATTTTTATAGTGGCTTGTTCTATAAATTATTTTTATTTTACTAATCTCTTATATTTTTGTTTTCTTGACTCCAAAACTATTATTTTTGTTTTAGTTACTATTTTATGTTTAAAGAGAGAAAAATGTTTAAGCATAATTAAAAGAGAGGAGACGGTGGTGGTGAGAGAGAAAATATGGAGGAGACGGGAGAGAGAAAGAGAAATACAACAAAAGAAGATAAGAGAGAGAAAGAGTGAAATGGTAACTCAAAAGTTAATAATTCAAAAGTGAGATTTTGAAAGAAAAATCTACCATTGCCATTATATATATACTAGATCTTCGTGTCCATGCCTATGACACGGTGCCAATATATCTGATTTCATCAATTGAAATGTCAACGTCTAAATAGAAGGTGCGATTTTAAAAAATGTTACAGTTGAGGGGTACATTCCTTCAAGTGGTAGTTGAGAGGCGCTATTCAACTCGACCCATAGTTGAGGGAGATTATTTGTAAAGAGTTATATGTAACTGACCTATGAACGTTTGATTTTGCGGCGGAATCAACTCCCATGGCCAGATAGTCTCAGTCAATCAATTGGGCTCTATTGTGAGATTATATTAATGTAAAATTGATGTTTTGTGAGGGGTAATAGTTTAGAAGATTAATCTCAGGGTGTGATTGCTCATAATATTAATAGTAGGGATTGACTTTGTAACATGGTGAGAAAAAATAAATAGTTAAAAATGGATAGCTACTTGACCAAGCTAAACCGCCTAATCCCAGTAGTCCCAGTAGTAACTAGTAACTACTCCACAAAAACCCTGAAAATTCGGGGGGAAATCAAAAGGCAAATGATATTACGAGTTAGAGTTTGTGATATTATTACGAGTTTTAGTGTTAGAGGTATTATATGATTAAGTTGGTGATGATTTGCAATGTTCATATTATTATTTAAAAAAGAACATATTTGATTTAACGGTGTATAGATTTAAATAGATTTGATTTAACGACACTAATACTAAAACTTGTAATAATATCATAAGCTCTAGCTTGTGATATAATACCTCAAATGAAAATAAGAAAAGAATAAATAATAATTACATAGATTAGTCTATGTGTTGCGTTTGCACTCGAGATTATAAATCGAAATTCAATTACTTTGAGTTAATGCATTTATATTAAGACAAAAACTTAGGAAATATTATTTTATACATGTATTTGTAAAACGAATCTTCCTAATCTGACGCACTGCGTATTAATGACTTAATGAGATAGTGAGATTTCGTCTTACAAATTAGGTTTCGTAAGACGATCTCACAAAAGATCACTTAATTTAACTCTTGAATAGAAACCGAGTGTAGTTGCCCTAGGACTGCCTAGGAAGATGGCCCAACCAAACTTGACTGGTGAAATAAGTTTCGTTGAGGTGTGCTTTGGAAGATGGATTTGTGGTGTACATCTCAGATTATGTTACATCATTAGATGAATTGAACAAATTATCAAAAAGCAAAAACTTGTATAGGACGGTCTTACGGATCTAGGATTCGTAAGACGGAGCCCCATTTAGAAATTCGCGGGTTAATAACAAAACATGTTATTATAAATCACAAATGTTTGTTGGATAAGTTGGTAAAGTGGCGGCCCTTAAGGGTTTAAGGCGCCCTGGTCTTAGGGTTCAACTCTCTCTAGCAATGAATTTTTTTTTAATGCTCATTTCCTCTATTTGCTTGGTGCCCCTCCACTTTCAATGTTTGTTAGCTCCGTTAGCATCAATTGCCTTGAGATACTTGACAGATCCTAACGGACTTTGACGAAATGCTAAATAACACATTTAAAATCAAACGTGACACATTAAAAACACAAAAAGTGACACATTTTAATGTTAAAAGTGACACTATAAATGAAAATTTATTATAATTTTTATTAAAATACAAAGTAACACATTTAATACTAAAAAGTGACACATTTAATACTAAAAAGTGACACTCTTAATACTAAAAAGTGACACATTTAATACTAAAAAGTGACACTCTTAAAACTAAAAAGTGACACATTTAATACTAAAAAGTGACACTCTTAATACTAAAAAGTGACACTCTTAATACTAAAAAGTGACACTATTAATACTAAAAAGTGACACTATTAATACTAAAAAGTGACACTCTTCCTTAAAGAATTTACCGAACCAAAATGAATCATATCGTGTTTCAAGTTAATCTTCTACATGCCTAGATCATGCTCGCTCTGTTACGAAGGGAAAGAGAAAAAGAATTAAGAGAAGTATTGAAAAGGGCAAGAAAAAGACTATTGATTTTTTTGATTTCCATCAAGCCAATGAATTTGGTTCCAAGACTCCTAATGCTCGGTTAATTTAGACATATTTTCAGTAAATTTAGTATGTTTGAGTAAGAAACATATACTTTACCTTGAAAAAGTTATGATTTTGTGTTTTTAACGATTGACACTTGGGATTATATACATTTCTATGAATGAGAAGATATGTTTCAGTAGTGTTCAATTGGTTATTGCTGTTAAAATCACTAGCTCAAAAGTGACACACTTTAGTCCTAAAAGTAACACACTCCAACCCTAAAAGTGACACTCTTATTGATACAAATTGTATGATTATAAAAATAAGTTGTTTTACCAAAAGTGACACACTTAATGCCTAAAAGTGACACAATTAATACATAAAAGTGACATACTAAACGTGACACTTATGAATAAAAATTTAAAGATGAAAAGTGATTTTTTTTGCCAAAAGTGACACACGTAAAACTTAAAAGTAACACATTCTATGTTTAAAAGTGACACACGCCAAGCCTAAGGCAACAATTAATTATCCAAAAGTATCTAAGTAAAACTTAATTAGACCTAAGGCAACAATTATCCAAAAGTGACACACTTTTGTTCTCAAAGTGACACACGTCAAGCCTAAAAGTAACACTCATATTAATCGTAAATGTAAACAATGTCAAAATGACACATCTTGCTAATAAAACTTAATAACAATCCTAAGAGATTTCGAACCTTAGACCATGCAAATTCCAACAACCTACCAGAATTGTTATGAACCATCTCACCAAATTGGTATTATGATTGTTTATAACGTATTATTAATTTATTATGACCTGAAAATTTATTCTCATTAAGAAGAATTAAAACCAAAATTACATAAGTAAGAGGTTTCAAACCACTGACCTCTGGCCGCCCAAACCTTAATGCAGCACATCTATCCATCTTGCCAAACAGGTGATTATGAATTTTGTTAACATATTTAGTTATTAACCCGCGAATTCTTAAATGGGGTTCCGTCTTACGGATAAGAATCTGTAAGACCGTCTTAGAAGAGACCACCTCTTATCAAAATCAATTAAAAGGTGGGGGGGGGGGAAGGAGATCCGAGAGGGAGCCTTTGAAATGATCATGGTTGGTTGCACCTAAATCCCGAGTGTGATTGTGAAAATAACATTTTTGATTTAACAATAGTTATTGATGTTATATTTTAAAAAAATTCTACAACTAATCGTTGATGATAAGAGACAAAGTTGTCTTTCTCTAAAATATTTTTGCAGAAAAAAATGTAAAATACTCAATTCGTTTTCGGTAAAGAGTCCTCGTTTGAAAATCAAACTTTTTTTAATAAAATGATATTTTTAGTAGCTCATTAGTAATAAAATGATACTTTTACGCCTTAATGAAATACTCCATCCGTCCCAAAATATATAACATTTTGGGAGAGTTTTTTTTGTTCCAAAATAGATGACACTTTATAATTTTAAAGATTTTTTTTCCATTTTTTTCAAATTCTACCCACATTTGTTGACTATTTAACTCGTGTTTGGTTCTTTAAACAAGAATATCGAAACACGTCATTAATGTTTAGATAAAAAATTTAGTCTTTACAATATATTTTCTTGGTACATGTGAAAAGTCTCAAAAAGTCCGAAACGGAGCTGAGTAAATTATAATTATAAACCTAAAAGTAGCAAACATGAATATAAATTACTCGAAAGATAAGTGTAGCCATTGATTGCGTAGAGTAACCGCTTTCAACTTTAGTTGTTTGAGCGGGTTGAGCCCTACACTCCTCAACTAATATAACTTCATCTCAAGTCTCAACTTATCCTCCTGTTTATAAATACCAGCAACTTTTCTCTTTCTTCTATCAAAATCGGATCTGTATTTGCGCCATTGTTATCAAGATCAAGATGTGCTGCTGTGGGTGTAAGATGTGCACGCTTATCATAATATTGATCGCTGCCGTTATAACGATCGGTATGCTTTACGGGTTTGGCGTTTTCGAGAAAGGCTTTCACAAGGCCAAAGATGCTTTCCATTATTCTGATTCCTCTTCTTCATGCGGCGTTTCTTGTTCTCGACCCATGTTGGGTTTCCCTGCTCCACCTCCGTTCTAGACTAGTAGGATCTTTCAATTGTTACATTGTTAGGAATTCAATCTCATTGCTCTGTCTGTTCTCAATGTCTATAAAAACATTTGTTATATTTTCTTTGTTTATTATCCAAATTGATTCCACGTTAGGTTTTTTTTTTTTTTACTTTTCTCCCATACTTTTTCATTAAAGGAATAACAAAAATAAATTGTAAATTTTAGTGCTTTAGCTTTACAATTTATTACTCCCTCGGTCCCTAATTAATCGTCATAGTTGACCCGACGCATAATTTAAAAAAAAACAATTGACTTAATTATTGGGAGAGTGAAAAAATAAGGGTAAAGTGGTTTTGGGACGGACGAAAAAAAAAGGAAGACGATAATTTAGGGACGGAGGGAGTACAAGCTTTCCCTTGCAAAGAATCTATTATTGTATTTTAGATTATTTTTTTATAATCTACTTTTTAAAAAATTAAGTTTACAATTATTTCAATAATCTTGCATATTTAACCCTCCATTTATTATGTCAGCATATTTTTTCAAGAAATTAACACAATATTTCAATGAACTTTCGGCATTCTCCCCGACAGGGACGTGCTGTGTGCATGCGTATAGAATTATGTACACAATCTCTGTTTGGATCAAAATTTATTATTGAATAAATGGATGGAGCCTGGAGGCAACAACAAAGGGTGCTCTTCTAAGTTCTAACAACGATTCAAGTTCCCTTCAATCATGAATTATGGTATTGTATTGGTATTCTCTGAGCAAAATTTCTTAGATATACAATTAAGAGGCACATGAGTCATGACACTGCTGCAAGTTGCTGATTGTACTAAGCAAATCCATTCTTGGCCGACCTTTTCTGTTGATCTGCTTCATAATGTGCAAAAGCAGCATCTAGAGCCTGCATAAATCCCCAAGTACAAAACATCAACCCAGATCGACATGGTAATAAAAATAGCCCCACTTGACTAAGGCGAAAAGTGCAAGTTATTGCCATATATATATTTTCAAAGGAAATGACAAAAAGTCATGGTATTACAAAAGAAATACTAATAAGAAACGAGGCCATGAATTCTATTGCCACCTCTCTCTCTTTGGAAGCTCATATGTTAGCCAAGGCATTTCAAACCTTGAGATCATATTAAAAATCTATAAGTAAGCAATGACCTGTAGCATTGGCTGAACAAGGAGGGAAACTTGATGCCTGAAATCCGACTGCACAGATTCTTTAATCTCCTGACATTCGATCAAAATCAAAATACAAGAAAAACAGAAAATAAGCAATCCAAGATCATGTTACAAATAATGAAATTACAACACAAGGTCGGAAAGAGATAATGAAGAGTAGACGGCTACAACATAAGCTCTACTTCACATAAATTTTGGAGAACTTGAGTTAAGAGTTGCTACTTTTCGAATGTAGCTATAAGCATACCATAATACTTCCTCCATTCCTAAATTTTATTTTATTTTATTTTTGACAATTAATAATTGTACCCCTTTCTTTTTTGTCCATTCCAAGAAAATTATCTAGTTTCTCAGCTTTTTTTTTTAGGAAAACACTTTTACCACGGGTTAACTATTTGCGGGAACCCAAAATAACCTCGTGCTTTCATATTTACCAATGTACTCAATTTTGAGAGAAAATGTTAGAAGTGTTCAAATAATTTGGACAAAATGTTATCAATTTCGTTAAATTTCCATCCAAATTCGTCAATGGAGGGATGATGTGAACGTTTAAGGGTTTCTTTCATAAAAATTCAAAGCAAAGGGTATCTCCATGTTACAATTAATACTCATCAAACTATATCACAATCACGATTTAGTCCCTAGATTATTGCAAAAAGGCCAGAAAGCCTTCTTCCCTAAAGAAATTTTCAGCGAAGTCCATAGAGTATGAAAAAGGCCATGAGGTTATCTTCCTAATGCGCAGCCATGGAAACCATAATTCTCAGCCAACCAAACGACATCCAACGTGATGGAAAGTAACAATGAAGGAAAGACACAAAAAGGGTCAAATCGTACATCTAGGGTTTGAAGGCTTTGGGGTCGAATCGTACCACGCGAAAAGTGACATCAACGACGATTGAGGCGGCAGCGACAGCGGTTTGGGCTGCCCCCGAAATAGGAGCGAAGGAAGGACACAAATGCTTTAACCAGATAGTAAACAATGATTGCCATCCCCATTAGTTTTCCAGTGAGCTCCACCATGCCAAAATCATTCAATTTCTCAATCATCTTTTCACAAAAGCTGCGATTTCTTAATATAGGGGTTTAAGCTAGAAGATGAGTTTGGGAGATTCGCTAATGGGTTAATCGTTGTTACTTTCCCTCACGTTCGATGTCGTCTGGTTAGCTGAGAATTATGGTTTCCATAGCTGCGCATTAGGAAGATAACCTCATGACCTTTTTCAAACCCTAGGGACTTTACTTTGGGGAAGAAGGCTTTCTAGCCTTCTTTGGGGAAGAAGGTTTTCTAGCCTTTTTTGCAATAATCTAGGGACTGAATTGTGATTGTGGCGTAGTTTGATGACTATTGATTATAACATGGAGATACCCTTCACTTTGAATTTTTATGAAAGAAACCCAAAAACGTTCACATCATCGCTCCGTTAACGAATTTGGATGGAAACTTAACGAAATTGGTAACATTTTGTCCAAATTATTTATACACTACCTAACATTTTCTCCCGAAATTGAATACATTGGCAATATTGGTAAATATGAAAGCATGAGGTTATTTTAGGTTCCGCTAATAGTACGTTGGTTAAAATACTAGTTAGCCCCTTTTACTACTTTACCTTACTTTTTCTTCCTACTTTAATTTCTTTTTTCTCGATAGGTAAGTATGACCCCTCGTTGGTATGTGGATTGGAACCAAGGACCTCAAGGTCATTGTCTGAATGCCCTTGTCATCTCTCCCACCCCTTTGGGTCTCCCACTTTACCACATTGTATGTGCTTTAAAGAAACCAAATATTACACCATATTCATAATAGAGATAATTAATTTTTTTAATGTGTGCCCAGGATGATTATTTAGGAACAGAGAGAGTATAAATTACTGGATGATTTGAGTTTAAGGCAATAATACATTACAACTCAAACGAGAGAGATCAATTTCCGAGTACAAGAAGATGGGAGACAAATCAAGTCAATTGAGCCCTATTCAACTGCTTGGTTCAGTTGCATGAATCCTTTCTCCCATCTCAACTCTATTCAAATAAGCAGCGTCTATTTAGCCAGATGCTAACATGTGCTTAAGGTATCATATCCTTGCAATATTTCCATTCATGTTAATATGGTTTTCAACACCTTGAACATAAATTTTACCACTCTCACCAAACAGCGCACTTTCTTGAATATGTTCAGTGTCCACAATATCTTTGGCCATTTTATCTCATTTTTACCCTCTATCATGCGTACTACCATGGTCTCACATATATGTTTGTTTCAAAAAAAATCTCATTCAAAACATCTTAACATTCACCATATTGACCACATTCATTTTCTGAAAATATTGCGTCTGAATTGCCCAACAGTTCACACGATAAAAGAGTAGCATCTCAATTAATTCTCTTTTCTAACTTCGCAGGTATATTCTGTGAATTCTTGTAAGGATCATATAAAGTTCTATTTAGGTTTGAAAATAAAATTACCTGTAGCTTTGGGTAGATTTGTGACATGGCATCCTTCAGTTTGCTCACCTTCAGTCATCAGCAAATCACATTAACAATATGTTGATTGAAAAAGAAACAATTGTTCAAGGATTGATGCAAAAAATAGAGCACATTACATCATTTTCTAGCCTTCAGAATGGACAAAGTGAATGGGGCCTTAGAGCATCTAAAGCAGTGCACTAAACCCATTGCTGACCTCTTTCAGAGACTGATAACTTGGCAACACACAACCCACTGTTCAGAAACTAACTAATGCGAGTACCATATACCAATACATCTGTAACACTTGATATCCTCTCTTTTCTTGTTAAGTCTGTGCATAAAATAAAAGGAATAAAAGGTACCAAATCGTTGGGACCCCCAAACGTCTAATGAAGTGCAAACCAGCTAGTTCATAGCCATAATTTACAAGGCCCCTCCCCATCTCTCCAAACACACATTTTGAGGGGAGAGGAAACAGGAAGCTATTCCTATTGGAAAACAATGCCCAAAAATTTCTCATATTATTTAGAATTCTCGTGCTTTGGGGGATAATGATGGATGAATAAGTGGGTTCTCCGGTTTCGCTAGAACCAGCACGACAAACTAGAACACGTGCTCTTTGTGGCCTTTATATTTTAATAGAAAAAGGGCCTTTGCACGGCATCATCATCTTCTTCTTCTTACTGTCACTCCTGATATCAAACAATTCTAGACTAATAATGGCTTGAGTTCAACGAGAAATCAGAAAATATTCCAAAAATGGGATCAGATGTAACTGCAAGTTAAATATTAAGATATTGTCCAAACTGAATTCTTCCACGTGATAATTTTGACATCGAGTTACCAAATTGAATAAAAAAGAGTAGAATTTACCTTGGTATAAAGGTACGAAGTTGTAATTGGATATGAGGACCAGAAATGCTTCAGTAATTCCTGTATAGATGTCCAATGCTGAAAAATGGAAAGTTAAGTTTTGACAAGTAACCCTTAACTAGAATTACGGAAAGGAATTTGTAACGAAACTAAAAGGTAAAACAAAATATGAAATTCTCAGTGCCGTCTCATAAAAACCAAAACATTTTGACGCAAGTTTTGGATACATATAGTATCACAGCAATGTGTGCTGCTCAAAAAGTAGCTAAAGAATGTCCCCATGCTGTCATAAACTCACATGTAAGAGCTCCTCTTTTGTGACACTTGGAAGCCTATCCAAAACACTCTCATGTGGGTTTTTCCCAAGATGTAACTTGGTGCGTGATATATCCTGGTTCAATCCATGGAGAACCTGTCACATAATATTGAGCAGTTATGTTCTCCAGTATTGACATTTATACATCTGAAACCACTCTTATATATTAGACTATTTCATTTCGTTTTATGACAGGAAGTTCAATTACCTTAAGAGCAACTTCAGAATTTATTATTGGATCACTCAAACCTACAGTTCTTATCTCAGAGATGAAATTTCGCAAAGACACATATGCCTCATGGTTGCTCAGGCTACATTTCATTGGTTGTGTTCCAGTCGGTGTATCTCCCAATGCATTAGCTTGTTGAGAATCAAAGTAGTCTCGAGGATCCTGATTCAAGAATCAATTCATAAGAAACCTTGTAAGAGAAATATCAATGCAAGAAAAAAGAAGCCACACCTTAATACAAAGTGCTGCAACATGAAGATCACGAGGTGCCTGAAGGTCCTCGATCTCAGCCATCCGAGAAATCCTATCCAAACGTTCATGGTTCACATTGCCATCAGACGCTTCTTTAGCTAACTCAACTACAAAAGAAAGCACAATTGTTAGTCTCACCAATATTTACTTCAAAGAAAATACTAAAAAGAGCAAAAATTCTCAAAAACAAATAACAAAAAAGGAAAAGCTAAGTTTGCTGACCTTCTTTTGAAATAGCAAGTGCTTCGGCCATAGACCTTGTGTCTCCTGTCCCCATATCTATATTCCAAGTAATAAAACTAAGTTAAGCGAGTATCAAAAACGTAAAAGCAAATTTTGAACTTTCCTTTTACCAACTTCACATATATTAGTAAGCATATTTATGCATAAAACATCCTTTTCTTCAAGGGATACCCCGAAATGGTATCCACTGAATCCTGGTATAAGTTAAGACAGGAGGAGAACTCAAATAAGAAAGAGAAGGGAAAGTAGAAACCATCAACTGGAACTTTCAGAAAAGTAGATTACAAAGTTTATTTTACACAAATTAAACCACATTCTACAATCCCGACCTATAAGACTTCATCCAACTGATCTCCGTTACTATTGAACAAACCCCTTCAGCACAATTGATTGTTCCACTCTGATAAACTTTGCAGTGCAAGTTTAGGCCACTGTTGAGGGGTTCAATCCCCGCTTCCCAAATCAACATCTGGGTTCTTGTGTTCTTGTATGTCCATAATCACAGCACATCATGCATGGTTTATGACAGGTACAGAGTAAGCATATACTCACATAAGAAGCATGTAACAGTAAGACGGTTCAAACTATTGTTAAGCTTCTATCCTGAAATTATAGGGGGGCCAGATTGTGATGGCTGGAAAATGGATGTCAGCCTTTTCAAGCGATCAGATGACATTTATTTGTATGACAATTGCCATGTGAAACAAAAGGTGATCAAGACAAAATATTATCAAACCATGCTCCTAAACAATGTTGGCTAATGCCTGCTGAGTAACCTTGCATTGGTCGATTATTTGAGTTATGAAATATGGTGCTCCTGATAGAGTAGCGAGTGTAACAAGATCCTTTACCAGTACCACAAGATTTTCTTACTATCACTTACAATTTTATTTCTATTAGATGTACATTTTACTTTATCTGAATCAAAGTACAACGAAAAGGTCGGATTATAGCTGTAATTTGAAATGCATGTGATCAATTATAATTCCACTTTTTACTACATCGAGAATGTCACCGTTAACTTCAGAAGAAATATTCTATTTTTTCTTGACATGCAAGAGTAGAATCATGTCTATTCTAGGTAAGGAGAAAAAAGAGGAAAAATAACGGGGATTTATAGCTTAGATTTCTAAACAGGACTCTATTGGAGGACATATTAACATGGACAGTAGGACTATTTTTGGAGATAAGAAACCTCTCACGTTCACAATTAACTTAGAATAAAAGATACCCAATGATCATTCATACCCATCTTACTGGTATTCATAAAAATAATATTAAAAAGTTGCATAACTACACTTCCAATATTTCATTGATTTGCTTTTGTCAATTTTCCAGGACCTAGCAAAGATAAAGAACACCTCATACATCAATTAGATAAGATGTTAAAATGTACAGCAAATATCGTCAATCGTAAAGATAACAGGAAATGGAAAAAGAAATGGAAAACAAAACTGGGTCTAAAAGTACAGTCGCATAGGCAACCATAGGCTTCATACACAAACGGGTAATGACCTTTTATAACACCAAACATGTTAAGTTCAAGTGGAAGCCTTACCTACAGCCCTTCCTTCAAGAACAACTGCAGCATGCCGATTAAGGTCTTGCAAGAAAGATCTTCTGTATTGCTCGTATTGAGAGTCCATCACATACGTGCCACCATCGTGAGTTAGTCCATGACCCTATAGTTTTCATGCATTTAAACAGGAGTAAATATTCAAAGTCCCAACTAATAACCGCAGCCAGATAGAAAAATCCCTTAAGAAGACTCAACACCAGGTTCACACGGACAACCACTGTATTATGTCAACATTCAGCATATGCATGAAAGAGCAAAATATCAGGACAGAAAATAGGAACACTCTGGAGGGGAAAGAGATAGAGCTCATGTAGAACCATGACAATAAGACAAACTTCATGGTGTAGTAATTGACCCTTTTGTAGATGCTTATTATTCGTAAGGTTGATCCTACACTGGCCTATATCAATAAGATTGCAAAATACAGATATATCCAAGTACCGGAAGATGCGTGTAATCATCCCCTTCATCAGCCTCCATGTCTAAAGTTGGATCAACCCGCCTGATCTGTGAATAAGAGATACCAGATAAGGAGGTTTAATGAATTCGCACAAGGAAAAGAAAAGGCCCATTAAATTATTAAGAAAGAAATACTTGGTAATGCGTCTGAAAGTTAGAGCACCTTTCGCCTAGCTTCACTTGCCAATATGTGATCCTGCTTCAAGAAAACAGCAAGCTCTTCATCTTCAGCAGCTTCTGCAGCAGCAGCAACGATGTTTTTCGTACTGTGGAGGTATTCAGCTCTCCAATATTTGGTCCAGAAGTCTATTTCTGTCATCTGCAATTGAGAAATTACAAGTGTAATCCTAATGCAGGCATTCTTCGTAAGAGAAAAGGATTATCTATACTAGGGCCATAAACTTGAATGTAATGACTGCCCAGCCTTTACCTTGCCCGGTACAAAATTGAGATATGCCTGACGAACTGCTGGCTTTTCAGCAAAAATCTGAGAATAGAAAAATAAAGAGCACATGAATACCCAATTGAAAAATGTGCCCCATGTTCTCTAGTAAGTAGTAACAAAACCTTTGATGAAAATTAGAAGAAAGACAAAGACCATACCTGATGAATGATCTCTGGTGTCAAGTTAAATGTTACTCTGTTTGACTGAAACACAAGAGTCAGATATAAAAACAGTAACAAGAGTAGGAAGAGTTCTTTTCATAAACATCACGTGCCGTCTAACAAGTCAAAAAAAGCAAAGGGAGAAGCGAACTAACTTTTAAAGAAAAAGAAAGAAGCTAAAACTCTTTTTTTAGAGGTTGGAGGGGACATAGACCGTACTCCAACCCTTAATTTTTTATTATTTTAATGCCTTGAAAGGCTACAATTATATATATGATGCCTTTGGTGTGGCTCGAACAAATGGTGCCTCTGGTGAGGCTTTGAACACCCGACCTCTCGGTTGAGAGTAGTGAAGTACCAGGGTGCCTCTGGTAAAGCTTGAACACTCAACCTTTCCGTTAAGATAAGTGAGTAGCTAAATGGGGCCTTTGGGTAAGGCTTGAACAACTACAGTGCCTCTGAAGAGGCTTGAACACCCGACCTCTCTATTGAGAGATGTAAAGTCCAGGGTGTCTCTTGTGAGACTTGAACACCCGACCTCTCCGTTAGGAGAAGTGAGCAGTACCAGTTGAGCTAGAGCTCGTTGGTGTTTCGGGAGAAAAAAAGAGCTATTCAAACTTGGAGCTTGAAATTTCACACAATAAGGACTAAAACTCAAAAGGCTTGTAAAAAGGGGTAGGTCATCAGGAAAGCAGGTATGCTTAGCACATGAGGCCACACATTCCCCCACTCAGTCTGTGTTACAGGGACTCGGGTACGAGGGTCGGAGACGGGTGTCCGACATGACAAAATTTTACAATTTTACACTAAATATAGGTGTCCAAGTGTCACCCACACCCATGTCATATCGTGTCAACACGGGTACTTTGGAGAAGGAGGAAATGAAGAGTCTATGTAACAAAGCATGGTAACACATGCGCACAAACAGGTGGTGAGTGCATTTGTGTGTATATATGTAGAGAGAGAGATCCATGTTATACCTGACCATCAGATGATGGTTTGACATTAAAAATCATGTCACTTTTTAACCCTACGCGTTGTTTCGGCTTTCTGCTGGCAGTCACATCCAGCAACTTCTGCACTTGATTGGTAAATGTAAATTTTCTGTTACATGTTTTCCAACAGTGAATTGAATCACCAATAAAAGAATAACTAGCACTGTAACTTTTAATATAAAGTAAAGCAACATTTAGAGAACAACATTGAGAAAAAGTTTTTACATTTACTTACCTTTCTTGATGCCCAGAATTCAGCCTCTGACAGAACACTTCCAATCACAAATTGCTTATGAAGTTTCTGCAACTCACTGCAAGATAAATTTTAACATATAACTAAACAGAAGTTCCCAAGTACAAATATTATACTGGGTTCAGCACTAATAACTCCAGTAGTAGTGGGAACTTTTAGCATTTGATGCAAATATTATCAAAGGAAGTTTAACACATTGCTCCGCAGAATATAGATACTATGTAGAACTGTTTATAATGGATTTCCTTCCTTAATGACAAAAAGTGGTTATACTAGCCAATGAAATGTTCAATACGATACTCGAACATATTTTTTGTGCGTCATTTTTATAATAAAAAATTAGCATGGATAGCTGCTCCAAACATGGGATAAACAACTGCAAGGGGGAAGTTAAAGGTCCTTCAACCGCCTATGTGTGTCTGTGTCCCTGTCTGTGTCTGTATACATGTATTATTCCCTTTAATTAAGATTATTAATTATGGATGCATTCCTTTTCCATGCATGGAAACCTATATATGATATCATCAGAGTGAAACAAAGAGTCTAGATGTTAAAGTAGTCGGGCTGTAATAGTAACAAGTAAATCCTTAGTGTGCGACAAATTTATCCAAAGGGGAAGGCGAACCAAACTAGAAATAGGGGAAAGGGAAGACCAAAGCTAACATGGACATCCACAATAAAGAAGGTTATGAAAAAGTGTGGTATGTGTGATGACCTTGCTTTGGACCAAACTAATTGGCGGAAAATGATTCATGTAGGCTGTAGCCAACCACAAGTGATTGGGATCAAGGCTGAGTTGAGTTGTAACCAATTTATCCAAAAGGGATATCAATGTCTTCTAATCGGATTTTAAATTGCCCATTTCTCCACAACTCTACATCTTAAATTGCCCATTTCTCCACAACTCTACATCTTTTTGTCCTTCCCACGCATGGAGGTAGTTCAATGCGGAGAGCTTGAATCACATTAATCTTTCAATAGATATTGTCAAGTCTACTTGAGATTGGAGAAGAAAATAGACATACGCCAAGGATGAAGTAACAATCTCTAAATATTTATTTACGGCTTGACGTCTCTTCTTTGCTTTCCCCATGGCCATGGCCCATGGGAATAGTTGATGCAAACATTAGTAAGTTCATGCTGAATCACTCATAGACGATAACTCCATTGTTTCTCTAATTCTAGTATATTTCATCTTAGGTCAACTTATAACTAGAGGAGTTCTACACCTAGATTTTAGCTTCTTTCAAACAAGCTGCTCCCCCTAGGATTACTTCTATAACATTTTTCGTTAGTCATAAAATTATTGGAAGTAGACTTCTGATGATCGACAGTTGCAATCATTAAATTGGAACCTAAGACGATTTAGCTTCAGTCATCAGTTTGAAAACTCGTCCAGCATTCTACATTCGTTCCCTCAAAAAGAAATTCAGTGTTTCTAGAATGTGTGCCAATAAAGAGCTTTTGGTTTAGATACAAAAGATGTAGCAAATTTTTTTCAACATAAGAAGCTTGGTGTGGAAATAAGAAAAGTCAGAAGCAAGGATAATTGAGGAGAAAACAATCTGTATGTTAGGACTATAAAGTATAAACCAACCTATCATCCTGTAGTAGCTTAATGCGACGCTCCATTTCTGCTGAACTAAGTTGTTCATTTCTGATTGGAACAGCAGGTTCTACAGAAGCAGTTCTCGCTGGTTCCCCAGAAATTGCAATAGCTTTGGCTGTTCAGGAGGTATTAGATATAACCTCTTCACATGAGCAACTTAATCCAAAGTGCCACACAATAACTAAAGACCATTAAAAAGAGATAAAATTGTCACATTTTTCACAGGAGCACTAATCATATGCATGAGTTGCGTGCAACACTGTAATAGATGCTGTCTCGGGTTTAAACCAGGGTCATGAACTGACAAGCAAATTATGAAATGCAAATGCACAACAGCACAAGTATCAAGCAGCAATTATACACAAAGGACACATAAGACGGATTCTTTGCAGTGATTTGATCAAAGAATCTTTTCCAGCATTCTTAATTCTCCAGTTCTCGTTTGGTCCATTTGTCTAGTATTATTTGTTGATTGCACATATATTTTGATCCAATGAAAAGAGCACCGAAAGCTAAAAGATAGCAATGCAGCAAGTGTATCCAGCATGTCTTTCTCTTATGATGCATAATTGGCTCAAATTTGCTGTTTCACTTGATTAAATGATATTAAAATTATTTCTTCTTGGATTCGCACGAGAATTGGATGGATCAATAATCAACAGGAAAAATTGCACAATAGAATGGAAAAAAGAAAACTACGTAAAAAAAGCTAGTAGACTTGGATGCACAAGAGAAAATTGTACGTGTGAATGTAATCAGGATAGTGGCAATTGCAACTTACCGACAAATTCTCGGCAAACATCGCGGTCAGCAAAACTTTCAAACTCAAAGATATAACTTCCACCCTGAATTTATTAAGGTAAAGATGTGATTCACTTGGATAACATAAACGGGGCACACTGAACATGATTCATAGGACAGAAGTGCACAATTACTGATTAGATGATGAAAAAAGTTGAACAATTACGGCCAGAAAGTGCACAATTACTGATTAGATGATGAAAAAAGTTGAACAAAATGAAATAGTAAAAATATCTTTACGGCCAGAAATGCCAGAAAGATTCAACATCAGAAGAGAAAAACTCTGGTAGTGGTGGTGTCAAGAGTAGACCTTATCTTGAGTGAGATTTAGCAGGGCAACTTTACTGGAACCTTCCTTGCTGGATTTGTGTCCTGAACATTCACAAAACAAGTATAAAGAAGAACAGTGACATTGTCAGTACATAGAAATTATACACAATATTTATAACATTTAACATCCCATAGTTGAACAAACCTTATACCGAAGATTATAAAGCTAACAAGCTGTTTAATTGTGAAAAAACAAATGTTGCCTGATAATAAACATTAGGACAGCTACTTCGGATAAGCAATCAACTTTTCATTTTACCAAGTCAACCATTAGCAGCGGTGGTTGTAAGCAATTACCTTTAATCAGTCTAAATTCGACATTGAGCCTCGGAGATGACCTCGGATCATTCGGCATAAAAACAAATTTCTCCCTGGTCTGCAGAAGACAATAGACATAATAAGAAGTCGAGGAGAATCACCAGTATGACCAGTGACTACATTATAATCCCGGCGAAACCAAATTCAACTACTCAACGCATCAACTAATTAAAGCTGCAACCAATGCATTAGCCATTGAGCTTACTTAATGGTGTTGAAAAACACATTAAAGCGTATAGGGTTCAACGGATTTACCATCTTCAAAACGCCGGGGACGCCGGGATCCTTGACTGAAGACTTGTACTTGGCACGCTTGCTGACCTGGGCATCCGTCATACTCGATTGAAGTTATATGGATTGAGTAACCAATTGATACTGGTAGTGGAATGACAGTGGTGGAGGTCGACAACGTCGATTTGGATTTGAAGATTGTGAATTGGATGAGGGACAGTAGGATCTAGTGAAACTTGGAAGGAAAAAATTGACGGAGGATTAAAGATTGCTAGAATTGTGCTGCTATGCCGGAATTGAGTTGCGAGAGCTTGGAGGGCGGTGGACTGGCTGGACGATGTGGCTCCGGCGTGATTGATGGTCGGGTTCGGCTTGGAAGGGTTGCAGTGGTGGCGGGTGATGGTGGAGGAATGGAACGGAGACGAGAGGTATGGTGGAACGGCAGTTTTGGGAAGACGCCGGTGTGACTGATGGCGGCAATGGCTGGAGAGAGAAGACGCACGGAGGCAAGGGCGTGGTGATGATGGTGGGACGGGCGCTGGAAGGAGGGATGATGGCGTGCCTGCAGCCTGCAGGGAAGAGAGAGGGATGAAAAGCGTCAGGGTTCTTGCGACCTCGGTATTACGGATATTTCTTCCATGAGAGAGTGAAGCATCTCTTATGGATCAAGAGTTTACTCCCCTAAAAAAGTATCACACTAATACTAACATTTACAACGGATCGAGTGAAGCTGCAAATCTTGGCAATGGCAATGGCAAATGTTCTTTAGCAAAAACCCTATCTATTAAGTCATCAATGTCAAAAGGGTTTTTTTACTTGGCTTGCTGGGAACTAGGTGGTGACTGGTGACTGGTGACTGGTGACCGGTGAAACACATCAAGGCTAGTTTCTTTAGCAAATGTTCTAGCATTATTTAGAACATATTTTCGATTTAAGAGTATCAAAAGTCTATTGCTATTATTCCTTGTTCCAGATTGTTACGACTTTTGGATCGACGTTTATATAATATATGGTCGGATACATGTTGCTTCAATCAAGATAAACTCATAATCACATTTTTCTTTTAATCATCTATATGGACATTCTAAACTATAGGTTTGTTTATACATGATGTGGGTTTTAGTCTTACACTTTGTGCACATGTGCTTCTTTCTTGATCCCAATTCAGACCCAATGATTTCACTAAAAATTTCTTCTGTGCTCCCTCCCACGAAATATTTCAAATATAGATTCAATTAGTTTGCTGAAAATTTCTTGAGAGTATGATCAACTCTAAGTTAGCCATGATGTATCATTTTTGTAGATGTATGTCATGTCATATATCAACATTATTTTCTATTCCCTTCCTCTTGCCCATGTGCTTCACATCTCATACTTTAAAGGTGATTCAAACCTTGATCTCTCTTAATTGATTTGTTCATCCATGTTCGGAAGTTGCAACATTTCATATTTCAGTATTCTACATATACATATATATAGTCACACCCTCAGTCACACACACACACATGAAATTGTACATAATATGTATCCCCAACATTTCATTTCATATTTGTTCATCGCTTTGCTTTCAAATAAGCGTTATCTTTGAGCCGGCACGTTGTTTAAAAAAAATAATTGACTGTATTATTATAAATATTAATGTAATGTAAGGTTTTTTTAATACATTTGAGCATGTGACCATAATCAAAGTAGGCAGCAAAAGTATGGATAAAGTGATAAAAATGTTATCATAAAAAAGAAAATTTTGAAAGAGAACAATTATTTTGAAACGAACAAAAATGAAAAAGAGAACAATTATTTAGAAACTGAGGGATTATATATTATTGGTTAGTGCGATTTGTTTCTCTCCGCCATCTTCCTTTTGAGGCGCCGTCTTTCAGTTTTGCGGCTATGGATGCAGTGCCTCCTATACCGCCAGACCCAACTCCAACCCAAGCAACTCCTCCCACATTTGCTTCTGTTTTAAGTGCCCCCTCTTCCACGCCATCCTCATTCTTTACAATTCTTCTGTTAACAAAAGTAATTTTGTTAACCAAATTCAACGGCCATCCATCCAAGGGTAAGGAAAAAGTGATATCCCCAGCAGATCAGCCGCAAAATAAACAGAAAAGCCAGAAAATCCAGGCGACAAAAAGAAGGGAAAAAAAGTAAGAAAAAAAAAAAAAAAGAAGAAGAAAAAAAAAGGAAAAGAAGAAAAAAAAGGGAAAATGAAAAAAAAAAAAAAAAAAAAAAAATCGAGAGAGGGAAAATGCATGTATAAGAAGATAAAAAGAAAAATGTATAAGTGCATGCAATAAAAGAAAATGTGGCGGCAAAAGAATAAATTTTCGGTTAAAGCTAGAAAGTGCAGCAAAAAGAAAAACAGCAGCAAGAAGAAAAGAAAAGGAAATTCCAACTGGAACCAGAATATGCATCTGCAAGGAAAAATAAATTTCTAACCAAGGTTAGGAAGAGCAGCAAAAGGAAAAATGTAGCAGCATCAAGAAAGATTTTCTAGTTAAAGCCGAAAATATAGCGGAAAAAGGGGAAAGGATTTTCCAACAAAGGCTGGAACTGCGACAAATGAAAAATCCCCAGCGGGTGCAGCAAAGGAGCAACATGAAATAGCAAGAGCAGCATAAAGCAGCAAAGCAGCAGCAACGGCAATTTGCCGCAAGGGCACAGCAAGGGTAAGAAAAGGAAGGTATTTTCCTTTTATGTGCATTTGTATGATATTTGGAAGACTTTCCTAACGGGGCAGGCAACCTCGGGGCAAGGGAAATGCTTTGTCCTCCAACGAAGGCTTTGTTCCTAAGGAGACATTGAATTCCAGACATCAATCGCTGTGTTTGAAAACTTTCTTTTAAGGGGCACGCAACCCCGGATCAAAGGGAAAGGTTTTATTCTCCGACGAAGGCAGCGTTCCTGAGGAGACATTTCATGCCGCACAGCAGCAGACGAATTACGATTGGTCTGATTCCTTGGGTAAGGATACGTAGGCAATCTATTTCGGTAGATACGACCATCGCAGCACTTGATAATTACCTTTGCAACACTCATTTGATAAAGCTTTGCAGCACTTGTTCATTTAGCATTGCAACACTTGCACTGGAGCATTTGATCCCCGACAGAGTGAACTACATCTCGGTCTGATTCCTTGTATAAGGATACATAGACAGCCTATTTCGGTAGGCACGACCGTTGCACGAGTGATAGTTTAGGTTTTGGCCTGAACTACGTTTTCGTTTGAGTTCCTTTATTAAGGGATACGTAGGCAGCCTACACTAGTAGGTCCGACCATTAGAGCTTTTCATTGCATATCTGTTTAAAAACTACGGTAACCTGCTATAACCGACTAAATATGCCTAAGCTATGGAGTTTGGTTAGCATTATAAACTGTTGCATTTTAACTGTTACCTGTTGCATTCCTCTCATATTTTAATTGCACGAAATTGGAGAGTCTATTGTTTATCAACGATGTTCGTCTACTCAGTAAGCCTCGGGTTACCCGTAGACTCCATCGTTGAGGGACTATGTCCCCAATTTCGTACCCCTGATATGTGACTCTGACATGTGAGATCAAGAACTGTTTAAACTTAACAAATGTCAAGTTACAGGAGTTAAAAATGAGAAAGGCAAAGCAGGATGCGCGAAACAGTAAAATGCGAGGGATAAAAATGCAAATTTTGAAAGTGAAATAGTGCCATGGCACGGCCTAAAGGCCCATCTGGCGCGGCGCCAAGAAGAGGGTGTGTCCGCGCCCAAGGTGCTACAGGAGCCCTCCCAGTTAACGCATTGTGCAAGTTCGAAAGTCTGGTGTACAAGGAATTTGAGCGTATAGAGAGGATTTGTTATCCCCGATGAGTCCTCTCCTTCAGCTATAAATACAGGCTTCGAGACTCACTTTTAGAACCCCGGAAAGAAACTGAGAGAAACGCCGATAAAATTTCTATGCGTCGTCCTAACGCTGAGAAATATAAATAGTGAAGTGAGATAGGGAGTGGTCCTCTTATAAAGCCTTGAAACCTTGCCAAATCTCCGCCAAACCAAAAACCCACCTGTTAAAGTGATCCCTAACCTTTTAGTTAGGTATCCACCCTATTTCCCTGGCCCAAAAACCATAAAGTAAGCTGTTACTCTGCCCGAGTAAATATGTTGAAATCACCAAAAATAAGCCGTTATTCCGCCCAAATAAATAGGCCAAAACCACCAAAATAAAGCCGTCACTCTACCCGAGTGAGTAAGCCAAAATCCCAAAAAAAAGCAGTTACTCTGCCCAAATCACAGCAGCAGCATAAAAGTCTCCCTCTCCCGAGAAGGACGGAGCGAGCACCCTCCGCTCTAAAAGGTAATAGACTTTAAGGGCGTTATTTTTATAAAAGTTATTCTTTAAATCCGGCCCGATGTAGAAAATATAAGTCGTTATGCTGCCCGGATTTAGTTAGAAAATATTATGTAAAAGAGCCGTTATAATGGCCAAATATTTTTAAATATATCTGTAATTATTGTAAGGAGACGGTTGCAAGTCCGTAAATAATGTAGCCGCGGATGTATTTGTTTTTTATTTCTGTCTTTAAATGTTTTGTTTATTTGCTAAATAAATATAACAAAAAGCATACTTTAGCCAAAAACCGCTTTTGGGACCAAAAGAGCGAGTTGGGTGCCTAGCACATTCCCAACTCGTAACTTAGCCTCCGAACCCGTTTTGCAATCTCTGGTTTTTCTTTTCTTTTGGTTTTTCTTTATTTTTGCCTTAAAATAAAGATGTCGACTCTATAAAACATTTTGGATCCAGTGGGGCGTCGCAACACTCCTTTCTTGCACTTTTCCGTTTTCCTCTAAAAAAGGGAAAATGAGAATGAAAGGGTTATGCATTCATATATCCTGGTATCCCCTAAACAAGGAATAACTTGATACAAGAAACCCAAAGCACCCATAGTGATCTAAAATAGGTCATAAGGCTATTTTCATAAAATCTATAGTGGGGCCTCGCAACATCCTTTTTTGCACTTTTCCGTTTTCTCCTAAAAAATGGAGAATGTGAATGAAATGGTGATGTATTCTCATATCCTGGTATCCTCTAAATAAGGGATAACTTGATGCGGGAAACCCAAAGCTCCCATATTGGACCAAAAATCCACTAAAGTCAACCGAGGCGTATTCCAACGCGCTATTTTAGACAGCACTCTCCTCGCACTTTTAATTTCGTTTTCCCCTAAACAAGGGAGGATGGAATGAGAGCAGTGATGTCCCGCATCCGCACGTACGCGCACCCTTATCCATGGGCGCGCGGGGCACGGGCGCACGCCGGGCGACCCACAAGTACACCCCCGACTTAACGCATTGTGCAATTTCTGCAGCGCGGTGTACAAGGAATTTGAGCACAAAGAAGGAAATTTTTAATCCCGGATGAGTCCTCTCCTTCATCTATAAATAGAGCCTTCGGGGCTCACTTTCAGACCCCAGACACACCAATCAGTGATCACAAACTCTCCGCGTCCTCGTTACGCTGAGATAAAATAGAGCGAGAGTGATAGTGAGTTCCTCCTAAAAAGCCTCGAAACCCTGCCAAAACTCCGCCAAACCTAAAACCAACCGTTTAAAGTGATCCCTAGCCCTCTAGTTAGGTATCCACCTTATTTCTCCCGTCCAAAAACCTCGGAAAGAGTCGTTGCTCTGCCCGAATAAAAAGGTCAAAACCACAAAAAATAAGCCATTGTTCTGCCCAAATTCAGCCAGTAGAAAGTAGGCAAGCACCAAAAATAAGCCGTTACTCTGCCTAAACTGCAGCAGCATAAAAAGTCTCCCTCTCTCGAGAAGGATAGAGCGAGCACACCACGCTCTGAAAGGTAAAACTTTTAAGAGCATTTATTTTATAAAAGTTATTTTCAAATCCGGCCCGATGTAGAAAATATAAGCCGTTGTGCTGCTTGGATTTAGTTAGAAAATACTATGTAAAAGAGCCGTTATTATGGCCAAATATTTTTAAATATATTTGTAATTATTGTAAGGAGACGGTTACAAGTCCGTAAATAATGTAGCCATGGATGTATTTGCTTTTATTTCTTGTCTTTAATGCTTTGTTTATTTGTTAAATAAATATAACAAAAAACATTCTTTAGCCAAAAACCGCTTTTGAGACCGAAAGGGCAAGTTGGGTGTCTAGCACCTTCCCAACTCGTAACTTAGCCTCCGAACCCGTTTTTGCAAACTCTGGTTTTTCTTTTTTGTTTTTCTTTATTTCTTCCTTAAAATAAAGATGACGACTCTAAAAAATATTTTGGATCCAGTAAGGCGTCGCAACACTCCTTTC
The DNA here is from genome assembly GCA_013146195.2 of Codonopsis lanceolata. Taxonomy (NCBI): domain Eukaryota; kingdom Viridiplantae; phylum Streptophyta; class Magnoliopsida; order Asterales; family Campanulaceae; genus Codonopsis; species Codonopsis lanceolata. The sequence continues at coordinate 142,387,662 of CM028380.1, forward strand.
TTACACTTTTCCGTTTTCCCCTAAAAAATGGAGAATGAGAATGAAAGGGTGATGTATTCTTATATCCTGGTATCCCCTAAACAATGGATAACTTGATGCAGGAAACCCAAAGCACTCATAGTGATCCGAAATAGGCCATAAGGCTATTTTCATAAAATCCATAATGGGGCCTCGTAACATCATTTTTTGCACTTTTCCGTTTTCCTCTAAAAAAGGGAGAATGAGAATGAAAGGGTGATGTATTCCTAACTCCTGCTATCCCCTAAACAAGGGATAACTTGATATAGAAAACCCAAAGCTCTCATATTGGACCAAAAATTCACTGAAAGTTACCGAGGCGTATTCAAACACGCTATCCCAGACAACACTCCTCTCGCACTTTTAATTTCGTCTTCCCCTAAACAAGGGAGGATGTAATGAGAGCAGTGGTGTCCCGCATCCGCACGGACGCGCACCCCTATCCAAGGGCACGCGGGGCGCGGGCGCCAGTCCCAGGAACCCACAGCTGCCTATCATGCCTATAATTTAAGGATTCTCTCCTTAATTGACTAGGTATCTATGGAAACTGAATCCCACCAGGATTCTAGGTCATTAGGGGCCTATAAATACCCCTCCATAAACCACAAACGAGGTACGCATACTTTCTTGAGCCTAGAACCTCTATCAAATTGCTTTTTGACTCTCTCATACGGTACTTACTCTCACGCCGGAATGTGGTTTCGTGCGGCCAAACCTTGCACTTCCACTAAGGTTTTCTGTGATCTTAATCAGTGAAAGTACACAATAGCTAGGATTCTCAAGAGAAACCAAAAGCAGTTTCCAATGTAACTGCCGATGTAGCTACAATGGAAATCACAATGGTCAAAGTAAAAACTGAACAACGGAAGACTTAATAATAAAGCACAAAATTAAACACAAAAGTTTACCAAACAATCTACAAGTCTATACTTGTAGATCTAGCCTCATGGCCAAAAAGATTTCACTAAAAAGATTAATTGTTTTACAAAAATATTGTGAAATCACCAAACAAAACACTCTCACAAGACAACAAGTCTTGGAGAGCAAAACACCCACATAAAAACATGTATAGAAAACGTGGGAAGAAACAAATAGCTTCCTAAAATAAGCTAGGAAGACAAAACAACATCAACGCCCAATGTCGCTTCCAATGTAGTAACATTCAAAGTCACATTCAAAAAATGCACATCCGCGAAATCGGGTTATGAACTTCGAAATTTCGCCGATTTTGAATCGACTCTTTTCTCTCTCACGATGCGCGTTACAGCCGTTGCCCTTGTCTTCTATTTATAATGTTGAGGAAACCTACACACAAAGAAGGAATCCATCTCCAAGAAGGACAAGGATTATAATAAAAGCAACTTCCTTAATTTACATATTTTCTTACCATACCAAATAGGATTCTAAGGCAAGGTTTGCTGTAGGATTTGACACATAATTTGTTTCCAAAAACAATACTAAGATTTAGGTCCAAGAAATCAACAAATCTTTATGAATATTTTGTTTCAAAAAATGACTCATAAACTTTAGGACCAAGAAACCAAAAAATCTTTAGGAAAACTAGCCTCTAAAGATTTTGTTTCCAAATATAAACTTTAGGACCAAGAAACCAAAAAATCTTTAGGAACCTGATCATACGGATGGCCCAAGCTGCATTTCTGCCACATCACAACTAATCCCAATCTCAAACTGTGAATGAGGCACAGCTGGACCAAGTACATGAGCCAGAGCCACAACAAGAACCTGATCCAACAACACCACAACCACCACCACCTTTAACACAACAAGAACCTGATCTACTTACAACTAGACCAGTTCTGTCAACACCACCACCACCACCTCCAACACAACCAGAACATGATCCAATTACAACAATGAATGTTTTTACACCACCATCACCTGCTCCATTCTCAACATCTAAGAGGTCTCTCAGATTGTTGAATGTAAGGTTCTTAACACCTAGTAGGTATGCATTCAAGCATGGACAACAAATTGACCTTGATGACTAAAATCAATTTTTGGTTAGTCTATTTTCTTAATTTATTGCTTATTTTTTGTGTATAATTGTATGAATTGTTTTAATGCATTTGATTTGTTTTGCAGTCATAAGATGGAGCTGATAATTTTGACATGTCAACATGATACCTATCTATGTCTAATGAAAGGTTTACAAAGTCATTCTTTTGGGTATTGATTTATTTTAATGCATTTCATTGTACCTATCTATATTGGTATTGATTTGTTAGCCTTGCTATGCAGATGGTTAGCCTGCTATGAAGATGCTATTTTTGGTCATCCTGCTTTGAAGATGCTACTTTTTGGTCAGCCATGCTATGAAGATCTTATTTTAGGTGAAGCTTGCTATGCAGATCATGTTATCCGGTCATCACATTGGGTATAATTTTTTGATCTCAAACTCATTATGAATATGAATTGATTTATTACATGATTTTTGTATATGCTGATGGCATTCATCACATTGGGTATAATTTTTTATGTTTTGTAATGCAAGGGAGATGACAAACTGTATATATATATACTAAGGTTGCTATTGCTGAATTACTATGTACATAAAACATGAAACTAGGGTTATTAATGAGAGACATTCCAAGTAGGGTTATGACAAACTGTATGGATGTTGGGTTATTAACCTGAATTAAAAAAAAAAATTGTTGGGTTATGACAAACTTTATGTATGTATGAAACTAGGGTCAAACACATCATGTTGGCACGCTGTGTATATGCTATGTATGTATGGAACTAAGGTTATTAATTGTATGTGTTTGTTGATGATTATATAGCAATGAGGACATCACATAAGCTTTGTGTTGATAGTTATGACAAGATAATATAATCAAATAAGAAACATTCCATTCATTTCCACTAGCCAAAAACACCAAATAAAATCAAATGATTACATTAGGGGTTTACTAATATCCATTTAAATACATATCCAAATAATAAAGTTAAAACAAAAAAATAACCCTAATTCATTATACTTTCATACTACAATAGCTTAATCTTGCCCAAATACGACTAAGATGAAGAGTAAGTTGAACATGATATCTCTCCACGATGTTTGCATGACAGTCATCCTTTCACAATAACAACAAACTCATCCATTCATTATGTTAAAAGTAAGAAATAAAAGATAATGAAATGAAAATTGTTAGATGAATTATTATATATATATCCTTTCACAATGACAACGAACTCGTCTATTCATTCTGTTAAAAGTAAGAAATAAAAGATAATGAAATGAAAATTGTTGGATGAATTATTACACACACACACACACACAACACATGGTTTAAAACGAAAAAACTAAAATATGTTAGGTTTTTTTTTTAATTGCAATTGACCCCGTTGTTTAGAAAAAAAAAAGTTAGTTTTAAACATTTTATATTAAAAACTTTTACTCTTATTATTAATAAAATATGAGCTATGATATTACGAGCTAGAGCTTTGTGATATTACTACAAGCTTGAGTGTTAGTGCTGTTAGATCAAATCTATTAAAATTTTTACACCATTAGATCAAATATGATATTTTCTAAATAATGATGTAGATATTCCAAATCACCATCAACTTAATCATCAAACGGCTCTAACACTAAAGCTCGTATTAATATCACAAGCTCGAGCTCGTAATATCATTTGTCATAAAATATATGTATCTCACATCGTTTAAAAATAAATGTTGGTTAAAAAAATCTTTCGATTAAAAACTTTTTGTTACAAATAGAATAGATGCATGTATCTCACATTTGTTACAAAATATTATAATATTATTATCAATAGAAGAGATGTATTTCAATTGATTATAAATAAATATTGACTTAAAAAATACTAGTATTACCAATAGAATAAATGTATCATATATTTGGTAGATGGTAATGTTGGTTTTTCAAAGTCTTTAGATATAACATTTCTACAATTATTATTAATAGAAGATGTATATCTCACATTGGTTAGAAAATAATGTTGATTTTAATTTTAGATAAATGACTTTTACTATTATTACTAATAGAAGAGATATCCTACATTGGTTAAGAAAATGATGTTGTTTAAAAAGTCTTTAGATAAAAGACTTAGTTTTATCATCAATATAATAAAAGAGATGTATCCCACCCTATTTATAAATAGATGTTGGTTATAAATTTTTTAAGATAAAAGACTTTTATTATTATTACTAAATGAGGATATGTATCACACATTGGTTAGAGAGTGAAGCTGATTTTATCATTATTAACAATAGAAGAGAAGTATTTCGCATTGGTTAGAAAAATGATATTGGTTTAAAAACTTTTTAGATGATGGATCTCATATTGGTTATAAAGAAATATATCTCACATTATTTAGAAATGAGTATTGGTTATAAAAATCATTAGATAAAAGACATTTTTATGTTATTACCAATGAAAAATATGCATTTTACATTGTTTAGAAATGAATGTTGGTTAAAAAGTCTTTTATCAAATACTATTATTACTAATAGAAAATATGTATACCATATGATTAGAATGTGGTGTTGGTTTTAAAACTTTTTAAATAAAATATTTAAACTTTCATTACCAATAGAAATAGAACATAAGTATCTCACATTGTTTAAAAATGAATTATAATTTTAAAAGTTTTTAACAAAAGACTTTTAATATTATTATCAAGTTAAATATTAATTTTAAAAGTCTTTGAATCAAAGATTTTACTGTTATTACTAATACAAAATATCTATCTTATGTTAATTAGAAACTTATGTTAATTTTAAAAATATTTAGATAAAAAAACTATTTAATATTAGTAACAATAGAAAACAATTGGCAAAACCCTACATTTGACCACCCAACTTTTCAAAAACTTGCAAGGCGGCCACCGAAAGTTTAAAACTTGCAATGAGGCCACTGAACTGAATTAATGTTGCAAGCGTGCCCATATTTTGGATGGCCGTTAGCTCCACCATTAAATTTGAGTGAAATTCCTATTTTGCCTTCTTTAAATAACAATTATTCCCTTTATGCGATATTAGAAACCCAAAGGGGTTCAATTAAAACATAACCAACTCTATAATGCACAAATCGATGAACACATCATTTCTCTGCCATTCAATTTTTTAAAAAATGACAAAACCATTCATCTCTAACCCACCCACAATTTGCTGATTGAACAGAATTGTTTGATAGGAATTTGGAGAGTCGCTGGAACTGGAAAACTGGTCTGGGGTCGATGATAGAGCTGGGGGAAGATGAGATGGTGGTGACTACTTGGAGACGAGATTTGACTTAGCCAAGGCCATTGTTGGCTGGAATTGGAGAGAGAGAGAGAGAGAGAGAAGCCAACTGAAGGGCGGACCTGGAGTCGGCGCTGAGATGAAGAAGGCTCGGCCAGGGGGGGATTTGGGCGAGGAGAAAGAATTGTCTGGCCGTCGATAGACTCAGAGCTGGCGATAGGAGAGAGAGGTCGGTGGCTATGGTGGATATGGGGAGTTTGAGTGTGAGAGAGGAGAGAGAGGGATCGATTGGTCCAGAGGTGGAGTTGGCAGTGAGATGAAGGAGGCTCGGTCGGGGGGGGGATCTGGGTGAGGAGAAAAAAATTTATGGTCGTAGATAGACTCGGATATGGCGACAAGAGAGAGAGGCCAGTGGCTATGGTGGATATGGGGAGTTTGAGTGTAAGAGCAGAAAGAGAGGGATCGATTGGTTTGTAGAAGAAAATGATTCAATGATTGAATTTGTGAAGGTTTGAAACAAACAACGGGTTGAAAGGTTGGGGCTCTTGATCTGGGTTTGTGAAAGGCAAGTAATTATGAGTCGGATCTGGGTTTGCGAAGTGTCTTTTACGTCGCCAGAAATCCATTGGAGCTAGGACTGGTCTTGGCCATGAGAAGAACCAAATTCAGGAAGAAGGGTTTCCAAGTCTTCGGCATAATGTCATCTTCTTCATCCTCCACTTCGTCGCGGTCTTCTGCCTCGCCAACATCGTCATCAGCTACCTCTTCCTCCTCCTCAACTTTTACCTCTTATGTACTAAATTTCGAAATTATTGAGGTTTTCTGGGAAAGAAGAAATGTTAGGTTATGATCCAGTAATTTGGTTACATTTGGGTACATTTTGACCCCTTGCTGTTTACATAAATGACATGTATATCTTTTTTCAATTAGACCCCTTTGGGTTTCTAATATCACATAAAGAGAATAATTGTTATTTAAAGATGACAAAATATGAATTTCACTCAAATTTAATGGTAGAGCTAACGACCATCCAAAATTTGGGCATGCATGCAACATTAATTTAGTTCAGTGGCCTTATTGCAAGTTTTAAACTTTCGGTGACCGTCTTGCAAGTTTTTGAAAAGTTGAGTGTCAAAATGTAGGGTTTTGCTAAAAAAAAATATTATAACCACGAAAGAAATTAATAATTTAATTATAATGTCCAAAAGTTATATTATAATTATATATATATATATATATCTATATTATAATACAGCTTGGATTACACATGTGCAATTGACTTGGGATAAAGAGAGGTTGAGATCAATTCATTTACCGATATCCTACGGTCTCAATTTCATCTAGATTTCACATGTGCGAAGGGTAGTTGTGAAACCCCTCTCCAACTCCCCCACTTCTCCCTACCGATCTCTAACTTCCCCTCTTTTCCCATCTTTTCTTTTTAATTTTTCTTTTATTTTATTTGTTTAATAATGAACAAACTCTTAAAAAATTCTAAATATGCAACTCAATTGACATGTCAACTCAATTGTAAAATTAGGGAAGAAATCCTCTCCAATCACACCTATTTCAAAAACAAAGGTTTTATCGGTAGGAAAGGGGAGTATAGTGTACTGTCTCACTAATCTCCTACCTGTCTAAAATTACAATAAGTATAGTGTGCAATTGACTTGGGATAAAGAGAGGTTGAGATCAATTCATTTACCGATATCTTACGGTCTCAATTTCATCTAGATTTCACGTAGTTATGCAACCCCTCCAAACCTCTCTTCCCTCTTTTCCCTCTTTTTTTTAATTTTTTCTTTTCTTTTATTTGTTTAATAATGAACAAACTCTTAAAAAATTCTAAATATGCAACTCAATTGACAAGTCAACTCAATTGTAAAATTAGGGAGAAATCCTCTCCAATCCCCGCAGACCCTATTTCGAAAAAAGCAAAGGTTTTATCGGTAGGAAAGGGGAGAATAGTGTCTTGTCTCACTAATCTCCTACTGCTTAAAATTACAATAAGGTACAAAATTTCAAAATACTGACACGTTAAAAATCTGTGTATGTTATTATGGACTTGAAATGACATCGGTTTGATGCCTCGGGCGGTATCAAAGCTGTTGAGTTATTGTAATAATTTATATCTCAAAGACTTCAAACTGTTGAGTTATTGTAATAATTTTGGACGACTAAATTAGATGCTCATGACTCTTAAGAAAAATAATTATTTTTTACGTTGTCTTATTTACAAAGTTAAGAAAAATACCAAAATTTTAAATTGAAAAATAGTCAATTTAAATCAATAGAAGTCAATTTAAAACATTCTTCCGATTTTTAAAAATATCTAAAACACAATTTATTGAGTTTTTCTTTAGGTGGTTTGGGTTTTAAGTAATAAGTATAATTACTAATTTGGAATTCTTCCTATTTTTTACGTTGTTAATAATATGTATAAAATATAAAATACACTTTTCATTAAACACATAGTCACTTTTTTATACTAACATAAAAAAAGAGATATTAATTGTTTAGTGTCTATCTTCCACAGTAAATCTATAACATAAAACATGTTAAAAAATTAAAAAATTAATACCCTTGGTGTATGTGTTAAAAAAGTTTATATTTTAACGAAAGATTATTAATTGTATAAGGGCAAAGCTGGTTGCCCTCCTCAAATTTATAATTTTATTTCTATTAATAAAATTTAACAGGGCATCGCCTCTATTTTCTTAAATAAAATTACAAATAAAAGTTTTAATTTTTTTTCTCCACCGTTGAATAATCATAATGTTTTAATTGATTATCTAGAGGTCTTCATTTTCAATTTGTTATTTTAGACTTTTTTGAAACATGATTAAAACATATATTGATTTATTTAAATATTGACACCCTCCAAGTCTTGACATTATATATATATATATATATATATATATATAATATTGTACCGTGGCGAGAAATAAATAACTGATGCCAAGAATAATGCACCGGAGATATGCTCCTGGTAATAGTAATGCGCAACAGAGTCATACTGTCACCGTTCGTCCTCCCTCCGTCCACCTCACTTTCCCATCCCCGCCAACGCCCGACCTACTGGTCGAAGCTTCGTCAGAGATCAAGCAGTAATTCGTTTTGATTTACCGAAAGCTAGTGCTCCCGCGTGGTTTTTGAATTTCAGGTTTTGTTATCAATTTTGAAATTTGAATTTTGTTTCTAAAATTACAGATTAATGTTGTTCTCTAATGCACACTCACTTGTTAGGTTTTGAAAGGATTTTGAATTTAGTGTTCCTTTTCATTAAAGTGCATGAAATTCACTGTTTATCCGTTCGAATTTGTCCGAGAAATTCCTTCAAGTGCAAGTTTTAATCGAGTTAACCCTCAAAACACTGGTTGTTTATAGAAATGATGCATTTATGATTGTTCGTGATTATTTACAAAAGACAAAAACTTGTTTAAGAAGGTCGTACAAATATTTTTTGTGAGACGGATCTCATTACCCGACCCACCGTGCATTGGTGGGTTGAACTATGAGAGAATGGTGCTCCGTCGTACGAATTAAGATCTGTAAACGGTCTTACAAGAGACCCACTCTTTACAAAACGGAACACTCATTCTGGCTTTCCGACTTTTAATAAATGTGTACTCCATCTATTAGTTGTTTTGTTGGCTCTATTTCAGGCCTAAACTGCAGAAGAAGTCTCTCGCAGATAATCACTGAAGGAGACGACCATCGTCTTGGTTGTGATACATTGGCTGTGGTTCACAGTGTTCCTGCCTTTTAAATAGGGCTATAGATACATATACTCTCTTTATGTGTCTAAGACTCTAAGCCATGGAGGCTGTATTGATAGATTGTGTACAGAGCAGTGTCCGTCTCTTATTGCACCAAAATGCCATTTTCATGTGCGAACGTCTTTGTGCTGAGTTTCCCTCTGAGGTATATTCTCTTTCTCCCAGGCCATTATCATTCATCAGAAAATCCTTGAATTTCAAATTGCTGCCGGTGTATTGAATTTTTCCTTTAACTTGTGCCATTAGCATGTAAATTTCTCTAGGTTTGGACGACGTTATATGTACGAGCAATTACATCTGATACTATTTCTCCTGTTAATTAATTTTAGTTTAGAGTTCAGTTTGGATAGTGCTATCGCAAAAGGAACTTCAGGTTGGGCAAACGAAGGAAGGACTTGTTGGGTAAAGAGGCTCACAGCTCCTGATATTTACTAATTCAGTTCAGTTCCTGATATTAAATAATCACCTGATTATTTAATTCAGTTCTTTTTAGCAAGTAATTGCTACTACTAGAGTGCTGTTGATTTACTAAAAATTGAAAAATGTAAATGAGGACTAAGCTTTTGTTTTGTAATGGGTGCGTGATTCATGGCAAAATTACGCTGAACAATCCAACACCATGTTTCAAACCATTGAAGTGAAATTGAGATTGGAAATCCTTGTGTATGCCTTGAACCCATTGCTGAAAGGGAGGTAGAGAAAGTGGGAAGGGCTCTATTGGGAAAGAGACCCATTTTGTTATTTGGGCCATCTGCGTGTGTGCTGATATGTGTAGGTTATGTTCTTCAGTTTGTCCATTGGGTCTCCAAGTTTCATTGATAGTGAATGGGCTCCTTCTTGGCCAATGGACTCAGCCTTGAATTTGCATGTTAAATTTATCTCTCTCTTTATATTTTTTTTGGTGATTTTTCCTAACAGTAGTATTGTAGATTTTAGTGAGAGACAGTGAGTAGGATTAAGTTTTGCGGTTAACATTTAGTATTTCATTAATTAATTTGAATGCATAACAGAAAGGTGTATGCATTATCTCCCTGACAGCATAGTTTTATGTCTCCAATCTTAGAGCTGTCAAAACGGGCAAAAGCCCGCGGGCAAGCCCGCCCCGCCCCCTATTAGGGGCAGGTTGGGCTGGTGTTTTTAATACCTGTTAGGATGCGGGCTTTTCGGGCTTTGCCCGTGCGGGCTGCAAGCTTTTGCGGGTTGGGGCAGGGCGGGCCGCGAGCAGCCCGCATTTTATGGGCTCTGGAATAGTGGAATATGAACTTGTAATTTTAACTTTTAAGTATTAGCGGCCCAGGCCTGGCAGGCCCACTCAACTGTGAATTATTAATAGCTGTTTTACCCAATTAACATTTAACATCACATAGTTTCCGCATTTGTGAACATTTTGGTTGAAAGTTGAAACTAAAAAGAGAAAATGTCAGAGTCATTTTTGATGTACTAACAAGTAACAAGGGATGCGTTATATATTATTAGTAATATGGTCATCGGAACGATTACTTGTAGAAATTATTTAAGTTTCCTATTGCTCAATAATGCATAACAGAGCACAGCCTTGTTAAGAATTTAAGATACTGCCTTTGGCTGCTGCGAAAAGTGGGAGCTAATTTAGCCTCATGATTTTGGCTTATTCTACTAATCTTAACACTGAACATCTGAATCCAACTTCCAATGGTTTTGTCTTCACTCTCTCAGTCTCACTAGAGCAAACTCATTTTTTTTTGCCTAATTGGTTTATATTGGTAAATAAACCCAAAAGCCCGTGGGCTTGCCCATTTTGCCCGCGGGGTGGTTTGGGCTAGGGGTTTTCAGGCCCGTTATGTTCGCGGGCTTTCCCGCCCCGCAGGCCCGTTTTCAACTAATTTTGTTGATTTTCTGCTAGGACTGTTAATTATCACATCTATTACCATTATAAATGGCGAGGGCACAAAATCAAGCCTTTTTTTGGATTGCCAAACTATCTCTAATCCTAGAGAATTTTACTAACCAAAAATTAAAAGTTATCCATGTAACTAATATCCCCTTCTTCCAGCCACTAAAAATAACTACTCAAAAACCTTTGACTTTTGATAATTCAAGTAGAAAAAAACTTTGAAGATTTTTTCTTTTTAAATTTATATAATAGTGAAAAGGTTTTTTTTCAATGTACGTGCATCGAGTATGCCACGTTTACTAGTAATATGTAACAAGTTTCTTTAGTGGACAGTGCAGGGTGAGTGTGGGTAAAAGGGATCATTCGGTGAGTTGGTATACTGTGTTTAAACCCGTGGATGAGCGAGATCTTGGTTTGGGCAAGTTAGTGCTCAAGAACAAATCCCAAGCGCAAAATGGCATTTGTGCTCAACAGAAAATGTTGTGTTGTTTATCAAAAAAGAAAAGAAAAGAAAATGTTGTGTTACAGAATGGTGGGGATGCCAAGCCTTCTGTATACACTTCCCAGTCCAGGAAAATTTATTCTCTGTAGTTATCTCGATCTTTCTTTCCCTACATTGTATAGAGTTGGTAATGGTTGTCACATTGCTTTTGGGAGGATGCGTGGGTGGTGGTGGGGGGGGGAAGATCCCTTACTTATGGGTTCCCACATGTTTTTTGGTTGTCTTGGCTTCATGAGGCTCCTACGGCTAGTTTCAGTCGCTCTATTGGTAATAATCACACTTGGGATTTCCATTTCTTGGAAACCCAAACGAGAAAGAAATTGATTATCTCCTACTTCTTATTCCTCTCTTGGGGAATGTCCCTTCCAAGGAGATAGCTGATTGGGGCATTTGGAGCCTTAATCCATTAGGTCAGTATAAGTAGTCGGTTTCTTTATGCTTTCTTGTGTCGATCCAATGTTCCATTGCCTTTTGTCTTTGTGACTTCCTTTGGAAGGCTAAGGATCCCTCTCAATGTTAAAGCTATTCTTTGGTCTCTGTTTCATGGGAAGCTCAAAGCTAACATATTCATACAAAGATGGCTTCGAGTTCATATGTTTGTATTTTCTACATGTAGGCTAGTGAGCGTACCTTTTTTTTCAAGTGTAATACGGTTTGGCTTTTACGGGTCGCCTGTTTGCGGTGGATGGTGAGTATAGGTTAACCTGCATGTAGTGGAGGGTTTGTTGGTTCGAAAATGGAAGGTTTTTGGTGAAGGGAAAGAACTACAAACACTTTGGACTTGTGCAACCTTTGCTATTCTTTGGTGTTTATGGACCGAAAGAAATTTACTTATCAAAAAAAAAAAAAAAGGACTGAAAGAAATTCTAGATTACTTTGTAGCAAGAAGCTATGGTTGAACCTCCTATGGTAGCCTATGATCTTTTTGGCCTCTCTTTGGGCAAAAGTGTTTGAGATCCTTAAAGGTTTACCTTTGACGAACCTGGCAAGAGATTGGAAAATAGCTCGTGATTGTTAGTTTGCATCATGTTTTTGTCGTGTTATTCTTTTTGTATTTCTCGCTAGTTTGTAATGGTGGATATCTTACCCACATTTGTTTATTCTTCTTACCTATGATATATTTTTTTTACCTATCAAAATAAAAATATGTAATGGATTTCGTCTAATTGTGAGAGCATCCATATGCTAATTGCTCGCACACTTCTATTATTTTCTAATTTTCTAATTTTCTGCTGATTAACTATGTAAATGCAGACAAACTTGCAATTGCTAGCTGCCTGTTATCTGCAATGCAATCAAGCTCACTCAGCATACCATATTTTAAAGGGTACGCGTAGCCTTCATGTTTTAAGTAGCTGTAGGTTAGTCTCAGTGACATGATTCATTGCTTTAGTTTGTTCTCTCCCCTCGTCACTCCCTCTATCTTGCTTCCTAAGTACCTTTTGTCTATGCCTGCATTTCGTCTCTACTGGGATATTTTCAGTTATTGCCTTTCAAGAAAGGGACACTAATCTCATAGTCTCTTTTCTTTTCTTTTTCTTTGAATCTGAAGGAACACAAATGGCTCAATCTCGATACTTGTTTGCAATATCATGCTTTCAGATGGATCTTCTGAATGAAGCAGAAGCAGCATTATGGCCCACTAATGACCCTAGCGCAGAGGTATAGGGATGGTTTAGTTGGAAGTCATGAAAGCTAAAAATTAATGCCAAATATTTTTTTGGTCTCTATCTTGGAAGTGTTTACCTCTTGTCACTGACAGGCTCCATTGATTGAAGATGACTTGCTCATAATTTTGTTTTTCCTGCTCAGGTCCCAAATGGTGCTGCTGGCCATTATCTTCTCGGGCTTATTTATAGGTTATTACAATAGTTCCCTTAAATATCATTTCATTTACAACTTTACCACATCATCCTTTATAGAGTGTGCTCCTGAAATGTCATTAAGAGCATATCGGCTTAAAAAATCAACCAGTTACTTGACCTTTAGTGACATGCAAATAAATAAAGTAAGATCCAATAAAGTTAAAACCCAAAACTTGCTTGAAGAACATTGACCTAAAAGAAAAATCTTTCTTTTTGGTTTTGATGAGTAAAGTTGAATGATAAAGAGCAATTGGATTGGGCCCAATAGTAATTGGGCCTTCATAACATGCCAAAAAACGAAACATTATAAAGGAAAAATGAAAACAGCCTATGAGTGCAACCCAAAAAATTTATAACTTTATGTTTGCAAACTCAAGCATAATTCAAAAATTTGAACAATACATCCAATTACGTGGTGTTATAAAAGTTGTATAAATTTGATTGTTTACTATAAACATAAACAATAGTAAATGTTCACAAAGAGAGAGAAGACAATGAAGGAGAGGAAATGGGATTGTGGAAGATATAGGAAGAGAGGAAGAAGAGGGAGCAGAAGAGAGAAAGCGATGTTGGGTTTCCACATCAGTGTGGAAGGGGCTGGGTGTTTGGTTAATAAATGTGAGGAAAAGCCTCACTGTTTAAGCTAGCTTTCGGGGTTGAGAAAGCCTAATAACACCCGCATCAGAGTTGAAGATTACAACATCCATGTTCTGAAAGGAGATCGGGTTACTGCTCCCCCCAACCGAGGCTGACGTGGGGAGATTGTTGGGTTTCCCACATTGGTGATGGAAGTAAGTGGGAGGGAAAACCTCACCCTTGAGCTAGCTTTTGATGTTGTCCGTTTGAGAAGCCCAATAGTACACATGAGAAAGTGGTAGAGAAAGTGAAAGGGAAGGAAGAGGGAGATAAAGGGAGAGTGATAAAAACATGGAGAGAGTCAGGGAGAGCAGGAACCTAGAAGTGGGAAAGAAAGGCCTATTGATTGAATCATCATCAATGAAGTTGCCGATGAATTGGTCTACTGTGATCGAGGGTGTAATGAACTATCTGGAGGCAAAGTAGTGAAAATGGTACGCACAATAGTACGAATATTGTAAAGATTCAGTTTGTTTCTGTCTTCTATCGGTTTCATATTTACCAACTGAACCAAAAAACAAAAAACGTGCCACTAAACCGAACTCATGCATCGAACCAGTTCTTTATGGGCTCTTTTTTTCCTGTTTTTTGTGTTAGTTTGCACACTCTTAGCTGGGTATTTACTTTTTTGCTTCTTATAATTTTCATGTGATTTGACATTTTTAGCTCATTGCTTATTTTAGTTTAATTGCTTTCAGATACACTGATAGAAGGCAAAGTGCTGTTCATCACTTTAATCAGGCCTTATCAATGGATCCTTTACTGTGGGCTGCTTATGAGGAGTTGTGTATATTAGGTATGTTAAAGAATGAATTTCAAAGGTTTCTTGTGATTGCGTACAAACATTAATTACCACTCCTTCTGTTGCAAAATAAGTTTTTTCTATTTCATTTTGGAACGGCCCAAAATAATCATACACTTTCCTTTTTTTGGAATTTTTTTGAATGAATCATCTATTGAACCATTCTTATTTGTGAGATAGAATAGCATGACCCCATTGATTTGACACCCCTAGTGATAAATTGGGGCACTAAAGGAAAATCACATAGAGTTAAAACACTTTTTCTTCTTCTTAAAACTCGTGTATATTCAATAGGGACACTTATTTTGAGACGGAGGAGTAATAATTTATTCACTCGCTGCTGGCTGCATATAAATTAATGGACCAACTTTGAGCCCGATGAAATGAGTCCTCCAAAGTGGCTTAAAAATGAGTAGATCTCAAGCTCATCATGACCTGTAATCTTTTCTTTGATTTTGGGCCTTGCCTTTTCCCACTTTTTTCTGGTTCTCATTCTTAGAAATGGCAAAGTTATTTGTAACATCTGAAAAGCACTACAAAAGTGCTCTTACAGAAGAAGTTCTAACCGAAACTACAGATGCCCTAGGTTTTAGAGATCCCCAAAAGTTAATCCAAAAAATGAAGGTTATTTTTTTCTCTCAAAATGTTTAATAAACAGCTCCTTAAGATTTTCTTTTTCTACAAATGTTCTTTTAAGTGTATCTAGGCTGATTCAACGCATTGCATGCTATTGTTGTCTTTATTGTGTTGTATCATCAATATATATTTGTTTCCTATCTTTTTATCCACAAACAGATTTTGATGTCTGATCTCTGTAGCTTGTATCAAAAAAATTAAATTGTGGAAGGGGACCATGGATCACGCTACCACATTAGTGGCTCTTGTGTGTGTGTGTATAATTTTAATGGAACATCTTTATTGTATTAATACACGCTTTAGACCTAGGATGGCCGGAGGCCGGCCGGCACTTCCCCGGCCTAAAGGACCGCTAGCTCGGGAATGGAAGCATTCCTTTAAGAGCCCACTTTCGATTCCTAGGATACCTTGTAAGTGCCTTTTGAATGGGGGTTAAGTCACCACAAGGCATCTACAGTCAAACAATTGAGCCAAGGATGAGTATCCTATATTACTTAAAAATTGGGATATAGTGAACCATATGTCTAGACGACGGCATAGTAACCTCGGAAGGGTGTCATGGGTATAAGACCTTGCTTTGATAGGGAGAAGGAGGTCGTATGGGCCTTTGAGAGACACATTACCCCACCCAAAGCAAAAGGTCCTCCCTTGGGCTCCTTATGAGGTGATTACTCTTTGCCATAGCCCATGAAGAGGCTTTCAACTCATTCGTTGCATGTTTGTTGATTTGATTGATAAGACTTATAGCTCTCTTTACTACATATAGGCGATTTAGCTAGTTGGAACTCACTTGATCAAGGACAACAAATAAATCATGTGGAAGCCCTCAAAACTCACACCATCAACACATAATAGGGTCGTGGTGAAAGACTACTATAGTCTATTTGGGCTTCGACTTGAGGTGCCTATCGAGAAATGCCATTTATGAGATTAAGTGGGATTGGTCTATTATGGTTTCCTAGTTTTTTTAGCGTTTTGGTCTTTGTTAGATGGACTTCTACTTCATCTTTTTGTGTCTTTTGAAGCTTTTCTTATCCAACTAAAGAGAAAAATAAGAACGGGGTGGCTGTGACTTGAAACTATAAGCCTTTAAACAAGATTATTCCAAGCAGTTAATGGAAATCCCTATTATCATTCTTGGAAAGCAAATGTGTGGGAATCATGCTTAATTATTCTTGCTCACTCCCACTGCGAACAAAATGTCACCGCTACCCCATATTTAGATTATACAATGGGGGAGTGGACCCTTTTCAAGGAAGCAACAATGTAGATGAGTCTGGCTTCGGGGAACATGACGGGAACCTAAGATTTCCTTAATAGGTTACGCGGTGAATGACGTCTCGACCCAACGCCCTTAATTAGATACTAACCTCGGTATTGAGATTGACGCCACATATGAGTTGGAATACCAATTAATAAGTCTCAGGTTTGAAACAATCACCGACACACGAATGACACACGAATGATTGAATAAAAAATGAACAACACGCACTTAAAAACACACATTAAATCAATTATCAAACTCAACCCCTCTAAAGCTTCCAAACATGGCACTTAAGCCCCTCCAATTGTGAAACACCCTTTATGGACCCAGGATCACCATCACATCATTCCCGAAAAAGATTTGTCCACAAATCAACACGTGTAACTCGAACGATCAGCCCGTGAAGCGAGATCCATCCAATCGGCCCATTGAGTCGAAAAGAAGTGATCATTGATTGGTCATATGATGAACCAAGAAAAGATTTAGTCGAAGTCTTAAAATTGAAGGGATCTTCATAGTCAATCATGGGAATTTCCTTGGGAAGAACAAGCTCAATTTGCCTTCAATTTCACCCATTTTCTTAATTTTTTCCTTCTTAATGGAGGTGCTGAGTAGGCCTATTTAGAAATCCGTTGGGGGGGGGGGCTTTATTCAAGGTTTTAAAATGGGATCAGTTAGCGGTCTAGTGCTGTCAGTTTCTCATTTGTTGTTAGCTGACGACACCATGGTTTTTTATGAGACGAAAAAGATTCAGCTCTGGTATCTTAGATTGATTCTTCTCTTTTTTCAAGCAGTGTCGGGGTTGAGAATTAACATTTCGAAGAGCAAAATTATCCTTGTGGGGAATATGGATATATTGGATCATTTTGCTGCTTTTTTCGGGTGTAGGATTGGTAATCTTCCGACTACATACCTAGGGTTGCCTCTAGGAGCTCATCCTAAAAGTGTAGCTACTCGGAATCCGTTTAGTCTTCATGCTATGCTCATTTCTTATCGTGATTATACCCTTTTTACGAGTACGATATGTCTCTGCTCGTCGGAAAAGTCGGTATTTGAGCTTGGATCTTAGCTTGTACCTAAGACCAAGTGGTTTAGCGAACAACTGGTGTCCATGCTCATGAAAGTGAGCAGGGGTTTAAAGCTCGTTGAAAGCAGGTGAAAGGTGAGCTTGGATCTTAGCTTGTACCTAAGATCTAAGTGGCTATGCGAGCCAGCTCGAGAAATCGAGTTGGGGTTTAAAAAGTTGAGAAAAACGATGAAATAGGAAACATAGTGATATTAAAGCGAAATTAAACTTATTATAGACAAAAAGTAAATTGTTCAGAAAAGGAATTGTGCAACGGCTCGCAGGCGAGTAAAGAACCTAATTCTCCAAAGGAGCTTCTAGGGGTTCAGTGATAGGCTTGGAGGCATCCGCTCTCTCTCCGGTCCCATCTTTATCGTCCTCGATGATGACCACATCACCATCGTTGTCCCGGCAGCATGAGTTGCTACGGTCGCGGCCTCCTGAGATCGGGCCATCCAGATGTGAGTTGGTCACTGTGGTCACAGCAACCTAAGGGGGGTTCCATACGGGCATCCCTTTCTCAGCAAGTAGAACTAACTCATCTTCGGTATAAGGCACCATTGTATGACCGGGACGAGCGGAGGAGCACCATGGTGAATTTGTACCCAATTCGGCAAGCAGCTTGGGTTGCACCTCGATCTCGCTGCTCACAACTTGTCGAAGGACATGATTCATTCCTTGGACAAAGTAGGGATAAGTTGCATCCTCGACATGGGCTTCGAACTTGGCGGAGGCTTTGTATTCTGCAATGATAGCCCGCGTCTGCTCTTCGGTGGGATGAGACAGCTCCTCCCTTAGCTTCCTCTCTTGCTCGGTCGCCCTAGCCTTGGTCTGCTCTAGCTCGCTCTTAACTCCCCTGAGCTCTTTTCTCACCTCGCTTATGTTCTTGATAGCCGTCTCTTCAGATTTTTTAGATTTTTTGGAGAAGCTGAGGTGGGACTCCAGGACTTTTTTCTCCTCCTCGACCTTGGAGAGCTCGTTGACAGTAACAGTCTCCTTGCTTGCTGAGTTTTAGGCGAAGAGTGTTGATTTGCTATTCCGGCTTATTCTTTTCGCTGGTCAGCGCGAGCTGTGCTGGTGTCAGGACAGAGAATACGAAGCTCACCTAGTTTTTTGGGTTTGGTGAACATAGAAAGGAGTCATCACCTCGGCCATGCATAATCCTATTTCCCCGATCAGGACAACACTTGCTTGCTCGCTGCTCTCTACGGAGGCCCCCGTGGCGGAGCCTTTTTACCAGCCCGAGCCAAACAGTGGAAGGATTACCTCCTCGTTTGTATAAGTTGAGCTTCTCAAGGTCTGGCATGTCGGCTAGCTCCGCGATCAGCTTGTTAGCGGTCTCGCGAGTTTCGGGCATGTGGAAGTCATCCTTTTGCCATGAAGGCACATGGGAGCCAACTGCCACTCCGCGGTCATCCTTTTCTATCCTTGACTGTGTTCTCCTTTCAGCAGCAGGGTCAAGGGTCAACGACCGACCTTTTACTCGATGGCAGTTCGTTGGCTGGCGTAGGTCTAGCCGGAGAGAAGGGTCTTGTTTGAGTTATCGGAACGGTGGTAGCTGGGGAGGCGCAACCCTGCTGATCTCGGTAGAGCCTCGGCTCGCCCCTTGCTCAGACGAGGCAGGTAGCTTAGGAAGTGGGGTAGGCTCTTGAGAAGCCAGTTGAATGTTTCTCTTTGTGGATCCCTTATTCACAGCTTGTAGAAATCGGGAGTGGTCATTGAGCTGCCTCATATCTGCAATATCAACAGGAAGAATGTTTAGAAAAAATTCAAACAGGAATACTATGTGCAAGGAAAAAAGATAACACACAAATCGGTCAGCGAGAAGGTAAGGGTACAACTAGTCCCAGCCCGCAAGCAATCTGAGCACTCGCTCGAAAACTTCTTCCTATGACAACTACCCCAGTATGGGTGGGTTCTTTTTCCTATCACGCCGCGAGTAAATTTTTAAAGGCAGAGACCATGCTCGGCTCGCCATCTCGAAAGGCATTCCTATCGTACTTGGGAATTTTCATGTTGTGTAAAAAGGGAGCGAAAGGCCACCCTACTCGGGACTCTACGAGCAGTGTCTTCCCATCCTGCACCTCAACTTTGATGGGACCGTCGCTGAGAAGTTTGAAGTAGTTGGGATTGGAGCGGCCAGTGATACGCCAATTCTTCTTATCGAGCGAGAACAAGAAAAGTTTGCGAAACAGGGTCATATCGGGTTCGAACCCGAGCAGCCTACAAGCAACGATATATGCGACCAGGATCCTCACTATGGTAACGGTCAGATGGGGGCATTCTTGTAATGGAGGAATTCAATTATGAAAGGATCTAAGGGAAGCCTTAGGCTGACCTGAAAAAATCAAAATAGAAGACCATTCGGTCTCCTTGAAAGTTGTGGCCGACCTTATTGACATCCAGATCGAAAGCTCTCACTCGGTAATTGTTTGGATCAATGCCCAAACAATAAAACCAGGCTGATACATCTTCCTCACACTTCAGGTCGTCCCATTTCACAGGAGACGCCTGGTTATCGGCTATCGGTTTTTTGCCTTTTCGGCGAGCGCCAGGCTCTGAGACTCGAGCCGAGCGCCTATTCTCCTCCTACAGACTCTTGCTCGTCCCCAACAATAGCATTTTGTTCCTCGCCGGAAGCAATAGGAAACTCATGGTTGGGGATCTTTGGGAGCTCGCCATTTTCCATGGAGGTCTCACCCTCTTCAGTCCGCTCGGAGCTTTTTGTATCCACGTCAAAACTCTCCTCGTACTCGGATGAAGCTCCATGATCGTAGCTGCGTCCTTCAATCTCTGATCCACTCTCTTCGCTAGAAGACATCCTACAGGAATTGAGGAACGAAAACATTAATTCCTGTAAAAAACAGGCATAAATGGGCAGGTAGAACCCTTGGGTAGGGTTTACATCTCAAACCAGTAAGTAGGGCACCAGTTCTTTTGATTTTCTCGATTCCTACCTATGTGTAAGCAGACATGAGGGTGATGACAGAAATCAACAAACTCTCAATCAATGAATATCAGATGCCCAAAGGTTTGTCATGGTTTAACCTCAAATCGTAACGATTTTTCTCTTCACACGTCCAATGTACATCATCGAACCCCAAGGTTAGGGTTTCTAGCAGAGAAGAAATGAGGATGAAGTAAAAGCAGTGAAACAAATAAGAGCAAAAGGGTACCTGTCGTGTTTGTGGATCTTGGACTTCAACGAAAGCTGGTTGTTTGGTTTGCTGTTTAGTTTTCCACTTAAATGAACACCGGTGATTTCTAGAGGCAGAGAGAAGAAGAGAGGAGGGATCGAAGGTTTGAGGAATGGTAAAAAAACAGAAAGGAAAGCGGTCTTGGCTTTTATAAGCGTTTTGGGAGCAAAAAGGGGGGAAAACTTCGCGGGGTTTGATCGCCTGTATGCGGACGTGGAATACGAGGCGCCACATTAAATGCTGCTTCGAGGGACGCACAGTCGATTAGACTTCTTCTGGCGGACGACGGTTACCTCATAGCACGTCACTGCAACCCACGCTTGGTACTTGCCTGTATCATCAACCGTTGGAGTGTTCAGGCTCAGGCACCCACCTTCAATCTCGTTTTATGAATCTTGTCCAAGTAAAAATGATCAAGTCTTGCAACGGTTAGACGATGCATCCTTCAGGAACAATATGATATTATGCTCCTCGCTCCGAGGATTATGTGCTCGCCAGGACAAGAAGCAGGGGGCCACTGTTCTGCCAGACCCAAATGGCCCAAGCAGCGGTCACGTGCCAAGCACGCCAACACCATTTTCACGAGCGGGTCATGTGCATGCATCATGGTGCGAGTTCGATTCACAAGCGGGCATAGAAGTGTACCCGGCCTCCTATACAGGCATACCAAGCAGGCATCCTCTTAAGTGGGCTGACGAGCTGACATTCTAGCAAGCATAGCCATCCTGCTCGGTAGTTATGTTAACTGTTGTCTAGAACATGGGGAGTTAATGCCGGGGAATCCGCCCCCACGTTTCGGATGTGGCCGTGGTCGTGGCCGCTTTTCCCGCTCGGGCATTCAATGCCCACATCCCATCACAGTCCTCCAAGCTATGCATTCAGAAGTTTGTTAGAATTGATCAGTTGGCCCATCAGCTGTCTATTACCGAAGAAGCACCCCGACCTGCTTATCGACCTTGTAGAGAGCCTATATTTTATAACTGAGAAACCTTGCCCCTCTGATTACCAATACATTAAGTTTCACAGTTACATCAGCAAAGACGGGAATTCCAGGGAACTTTGTCCGATGATGGTTCATGAAAGTCTGGATCCCCATGCCTCAAACATTTCCCTGTTCCTACGAGCTCCCAATGTCATTATGGCTCAGTTTAAATATAGTATTATTGCTTTGGGTGTACATAATGTTTGCCCATTTGTGGTCTTTTAGAGCTGAGTGAACCATTTCCTCTTACTCAAAGAGCCAAGGGAAAATGAAACTCTTCTTGCCTTCTTTTTTTGAATTGCTTCTTATAGTGCACCGTGCACCCAATGTCCTAGAGGTCGAAGTGAGGCATCCGTTGAACTAATATGCCTGGTCAATTGGCCCACCCATCAATCTAACACTGCAAACCTTTTGGTGACTTCCTGTGTAGCTGACAGTCTCATTATACTTGAGGTTTGTACAAAGTTTCTTACTCATTTTTTTTGGGAAAACGAAGTAACAGCTCAAGTACCCCTCCTTCCCATTGTAATTGGCCAAGGCTTATCCGCCCTGCCATGACAATCGAAATGGTTCAAGGAAGTTTCTTTGATGTCCCGGTTTTACAGTTACCAATCAAAGAGAGGATGAGTACTTTTCACAGCTGGTGCATAACTATGAGCGTGCCTTACCTAAAGAAGCTGATGGGTAAACTGAAAAAATTCCTGAATAGTGTCTCTATACTATAGTCGGTGAGTGGACAAACCAACTTGATAATGCACCAACTTGAAGTATATATCCAATTCGAGTTTTAACGGTGGTGGCCTTCAAGTTGAAAATATTGAAGCTTATGTTAACAAAGATCGCCTTCCTGTTATGATGATGAGTACTTGCCCCAGGCCGCCACTGGTCAGCCTACATGCTCCAAGTCGAGCTCAATGGGGATAATCTGGAGGCCTTTAAAGCAGAGCAATAGCCCTCCAAAAATCATATCACATAACAAATGGTTCCACCTACCTTTGACTTCATGGTCAGGGTGAACAATAAGCTGTGAAACTCGGCTAAATCTACGATCAACTTGGTTTCCCATCAAATACCCATTTTTATGCAACACAAGCTCTTAATCTAAGTAGCCAAACCATACCTTGTTGTGTACGATGTCTTCATGTAGTTCGTTGTTTGAACTCTCCAGCTCAATCTCTTCAGACAGTACAGACAAGTGGGTAGCTTTTCCCCATAACCTCTTGTTGTATGTCAGGACATAAAATGAAGTTGAATTTGGAAGGATCCTCCTTAACAATGATTCCAATGTAAATGTCATACCTCTTTTTGGAAGGTCTGGAAGTGGGATCTCTCTCTCTCTCTCCCTCCCTCACACACACATTCACTCTCAAATGCGTCTTCCAGTTGTATCTTCATACTCATTGTTAAAGCAGTTTAAGTGTTGGAGGTAGCCAAATTAGCTCAGATTTTGTTATCAATAAATAGCTTTATCTTCCTTTATCATATGCATTCCTACTCTATGTAATGCACTGTAGATTTTATGAGTTCTCAGTTATACATGTGCAAATAATCTGCGTTCTTCTGTCATGCTGTTTGTATCTAACTCATATACTATTGTCATGAAGTATGGTAATAGTTCTACTTGTAGCATTATTATTCTCGTAGCTATTCAAGTAGCATTAATATTCCATCTTGCTGTTTGTATATTCACCTGTTAAGTCTAATATCAACCCTACATGTTTTCTGATGATGTTTCAGGGGCAGCTGTAGAAGCAACATCTGTTTTTGGAGAAGCAGCCTCTGTTTGTATTCAGAAGCAATACTTGAGTCATGATTTGGCTCCCCTAAGCTTACAGTCAATTGCGGAGGATCATAATATAGTTTCTACCAGAAATCCTGTGGTAGAAGAAGTCAGTCCAAGGCATTCGAGGCGCACACATGTCAATAGCCAAAAAGATAATACAGTAAATTATCATGGAGCAGCTTTGTCTGGAGGAGCTGCTCTGCTTCATAATGGTGGTCATGCTAACATGTCTTTCTATAATACTCCTTCTCCGATGGCCACACAGGTATAGCTATTGAAAGCTACCTCAGACTTGATCTAAGCTATAATTGATTTATTTTATTCTCTTAAGGACACGTGACGGCGCGATTGCCATCGATATGAAACTTTGGCATTCACGTTTAAAATTTGATTTACTTAGTTGATTGTCTTGGAGCTGTTAAGCAAATTTCTTGGTCATATCCTGTTTTGTTGGTCATGCTAACATGTCTTTCTATAATACTTCTTAGATGGCCACACAAGTATAGCTATTAAAACCTACTTAAGTCTTAAATTAAGTCACAATTGGTTTATTTGATTCTCTTGGGGCTGCTCGATTGGCGTGGATGAAATATTAGGCTTTCACGTTTAACATTTGATTTACTCAGTTGATTGTTTTGGAGTTGTGAAGCAAATTTCATTGTCATATCCTGTTTTGTTTTGGTCGGGTTTAACTTGTAGTTGCCTTTGGATGTATGCACTCTTGAGTACCGCTTTTATAGGGAAAAATCTTATCCTCATTAATAGTGCTACCTTGGCCTTGTATGTTAAATGAGTATTCTCGTTTTAGGCTTGTAGTTTTGGCTGTTCACTTGTGTACATCCAAAGAGGATTCAAAAGTTATAGCTTCCCTGTTTTTTTTTATAGGTAAGTGTGATCCTTTGTTGGTATGAGGATTGGAACTTAGGACCTCAAGGTTTTTGCCTGAGTGCTCTTGCCATCTCTCCCACTCCTTGAGGTCAAAGATTCCCTGTGTTTTTATTCTCTTTACCCTTTTATTAACCTTACATTTTACATACCCTTCTAGAAAAGTTGAGGACCATTAAGTCCTTACTTTATCTATCTCTAGCTCAACTGGTACTTCTCACTTCTCCTAACGGAGAGGTCGGGTGTTCAAGTCTCACTAGAAACACCCTAGACTTTACAACTCTCAATAGAGAGGTCGGGTGTTCAAGCCTCTTCAGAAGCATCGTTGTTGTTCAAGCTTTACCCGAAGGCCCCATTTAGCTACTCACTTATCTTAACGGAGAGGTCGAGTGTTCAAGCCCTACCAGAGGCACCCTGGTACTTAACTACTCTCAACGGAGAGGTCGGGTGTTCAAAGCCTCACCAAATGCACCATTTGTTCGAGCCACACCAAATGCACCATTTGTCCCCTCCAACCTTTATAAAAAAAGAAAAAGAAAAAAAAGAGGACCAGTTGTCCTATTTTAAAAAAATCATCCTGTAAGTACCATCTTTCCCATCATTGAGATGTTAATTTTGCAATTGCCTTCATTATTGGCAGACCTTATGAATTTTTTCCTTTTTATGAATAAAAGAAGAATTATTATTGATTAGGAAGAATGTACAACATAATGGATGAGGAGTCCATCAGAAATGCAAGAAAAAAGAAAAAAGAATATAACAACAGTAAGGCACTTCAGTCTCGCTTAATCACCGAAACGGGAACCCTACTGAAAGCCCCTCTAGCGGTTACCTAGAGAGAAGCCAAGAAAACCACCCTCTCACATAAAAGTCAATGTGTCCTTATCCTTGAAGATTCTAGAAATTCCTCTCCGTCCATACACACCACAAGACAGCAACGACCCTACACTGCCACAAGATAGATCTGTCAACACCCTCCCCAAAGCCTCTAAACTTGACCTGCAGAAACGAAACAATAGAAGCAGGACTCACCTAAAGCTCACTGCAAATAATGCCAAAGAGAATGGGCACTACCACAGTGAAGAAACAGGTGATCATGAGATTCAACATGACTCCTACACATCACACACCAATCTGGAGAGACAGACTTACTAGGCCTCCGCGTCTGCAACATGTTGTTAGTATTGAGTTTATTAGACACAAAAGCAAACAAAAGCTCTAACCTTAACCGGAACCCGAGCTTAGGAAGATAGGAGAAAGGGTTGAAGAAGTATGTGGCTGTATCAAATGAGAATGGAAAGATTGACATGAAAACTGTACCGTACCCTCTAACTCCCAAACCCGTGAATCAGATGGAAAGACAACCGAACCTGAGGAAGTGTACCATAAAGATAACCACCTTTGCTGCCTCTCGATCATTGGAAATCCCAGCAACTATCATGAGATCCACCCCTCACAAGAAAACCAGAAATAGGAGCCAAATGGGTCGAAGAGAGATCATACAAATGAGGAAATGCTGACTACAAAGGCATCTGGCCCTCCCACACAACTTCTCAAATCTGAATAAGCTCCTTGTTCCGTACCCAGAATCGAGTGTGAGGGAGAAACAAGGGGTAGCACTGATGGATAAACATCCATGGGCTTCTATGGGTTACTGAGCTGCTGATGTAGTATCCCAACCATTCTGATGCACTCTATATTTGCTCCTAATCACTTTATGCCAGATAGACTGCGGTTCTTGGAGAAAACGCCAAAACCACTTACCCACTAGAGAGATATTTTGACAGATCAGATTCCCAGTTGCCAAGTCCCCCTCTTCTTTTGGTAAACGCACCCTACCCCAAGCCACTAAGTGTTCGTGCAACCTGTCCCCTAACCCCTCCCACAGAAAGTCTCGCATAGTATGTTCTGTCCAGTCCCCACACTCACAGGGATCGTATGAATATCTTCTTTGTTGTCGTTATCACTGTTTTCCTTTATGGAGGAAGTGATCTATCTAGTGGGATTTCTCTATCATTTTACTCGTCCTTTCTTTCTTTGTATAAGTTAACTTTTGATAAAACAGAAGAAGACATGATAAATCAAAAAACAGAAAGAAAGAAAAAAATCCATTATTTAACAAAAAGTAAATATCAAGAGTTCACCAATAGACACTGTCTTGTTCAGGTGACAACCCTAAATAGTATTCAAAATTTCTTGTTACATATGTCAGGTTTGATCATCAGATTGATTAGTTATCAATTACTCTTGTAGGACTTCTTGTGCTAGTTTGAATTTTGACAATTTCTGGGTATTCATTGCTGAGATAAACCAATATTTTAGGAACTGCTGGTAAGTTCATATAACTTCAGATTTTCTAATGGTCTTTCTTTTTTTCCACATCGGACCTGAAGATTTATGATTCTCGTCCTCTGAAGGATTGAGCCTTTGATGGTGACAGTAAACTCCCAAGTTTACATGCTTCGTCTTGTTGTTGAACATGCATTTCCTGATACGTGACTGATAGTTGTCTCCCTCAAAATCCAAAAGAAATTTGAATGATAATATTTCCATATAAGTAATATGTGTGCGTGTGTGTATCACACAAACTTGTGTATCACACTGAATCCCCTGTTTTTTCACAAGCATTTACTTGTCGACCAAGAATCACTTTTGCAATTTGAAGTGCAGAGCCTCCCCCAACTAGATTTTCTTGTATTTTCCCGGTCACATCTCTTCATTTAGTGAGAGGAGATACGCTATTACTGAGCCTACTATGACTAATCTATTTTAAAATGATTCCTGCACACAAGTGAGCATATTTAAATATGCATGAGAAGCTTTGGATTTTGGTCTTCCATTTCTATGTTTCATTAATACTGAGAAAATTTGCTGTTCAATGCAAATCACTTGTGACAAAATGTTAATTGTTATATGTTGGATTGTCGGGGGATGTATGTCTTGTTGAGCAGGACTAGGTGCATGTGCTATATTTGCAATTTGGTGTTTATGCCATATTTTCTTCATATTGCACATTAACTTTACATATCTTCTTGGATCAAAAGAAGATTTAGAAATTAGCAATATGAAGGAAAGAAAGTTTTGTAAATTCTGTCCTATATTGATGGCAATAAAGCTGGTAGATCTATGTTGATATATTCCTTCAGTGAAATTGCTTTTAAGTTTAGGCAATGACAACCTGCTAGTGTATTTATAATTTTTTTTTGTAATTAAGCAGTTTTTGGGGTAAATAACTTTTTATTTTTGATGGAAAAAAAGGAATGTTGTAGAAACCCCAAGATTCCCCCACTTGTCAGACTTGGCAAAAGAACGGATATTCGATTATACCAATAAGTGAATAACAGGATAAGAGGTTCACCTTGCAAGTACAGTGGAAAATAAAAAGAAACGTCCAAGACTTCTTTAAGAACCAGGCAAAATAACAATGCTAGGTTTACAACTCCTTCTAGAACTTGTGCAACAAGTAAGCATTGATGAAGGGTAAAGATGTTTTGGAGAAAGACAACTTTGCCCTTCATCAAAGCTTAGTTGTAACAAACGTTGTGGAAGTAGTTGTAAACCAAGCATGCAAAATAATTGCAGCATTCCAATCTCTAGTAAGGTCTGATAGGACGATCCCTCTAGATAAAGTTTTTAGTCTCTATCTATGTTTTAGGTCCAGCTGGAAGTTCCACCCTAGCACCTTGTGAGATTCCTTTATCCCCAAGAAATAAGCACAATTTTTAAAAAAATATTTCTTATCATCTTTTGAATAACTGATGATTTTTTTTTTTTACAATTCTTGTGTTCTGGTATGATGCCAAAAGGTTCTGAAAGGAGTGATTCTTCTTGGTGTATTGAGATGACACAAGAACAGAAATGAGAGTGACTTTTTCTATTTTTGTTATCAAGAAGTGATAATCTTCTTGTTTCCATTGAGCGGAGTTGCCTACATCTCTCTGTTTGTTCATTTTATTTTACTTTTATTTTAATATCTACTACTTTCT
Source organism: Codonopsis lanceolata (assembly GCA_013146195.2). Lineage (NCBI taxonomy): Eukaryota > Viridiplantae > Streptophyta > Magnoliopsida > Asterales > Campanulaceae > Codonopsis > Codonopsis lanceolata. Next base: position 142,416,162 of record CM028380.1, read on the forward strand.
CTCGTTGCCTTGTCAGTTTCGGTATGTGAGCCCATAGTTTTTCACCACCACCTTTTCTGTTGGTGCAAGACCTTTGAAGCACGTGAACAAGTTGGCAATGCGACAAGTTATTCATGCGTATATTATGAAGTAGAAAACATAATGCATCGAAAACTCATATTAGCACCAAATTTGATACTGCATGAGAATATGGCAGTGCTTGCAGGTTCATTTTCTCAACTTTGTTCTTGGACTACCTAACAAGTATGATAGGGGGTATATAACCTTACTTCATAGAGTCAAGGTGGATCCTGCTCATCCAATTTGAGTGGGACTTTTTTCCTGCTCGGGTTTGAAAAAAGATGGGACGTAATCCATGTCTTCAGAAAGCCATCAATATTCACCAGATACAAGAAGAATGCAATCACAAGGATGTCTGAAGCACATGAAAAACTCTACATTGGTTCCTGTTTTTATGGATATCCAAGGACTATTGAGTGCAAAGATTAAGCGGCCTCCACACAAGATGTTGTCACCATTGCTTATTAAATAGGAATATACCAATGAAATGGACATGCTAAAGAAGCAAAATGAAGTAAGGCGTTAGTGTTTTTCATCTCAGTCAATCCACAAATGTTATACACCAATAAAGCACTAAATTATTGGTTGTCATTCCATATAAAGTATAAACTAGTGAAGCAGTTGGCACTGATTTTATCTATCAGTTGATGTCCCTCTAGTTAATTACTCATTTCGGTCCTTGCAACTATCTCTGAATTGAAGTCATGCTTGTTGCTTGCAATTTAAATTGATTTCCCCCCCTCAATCATGGATGTGATGCCATTGGAACTTATGATTCTTCTCTTAAAATTGAAGTGTGTACTTATTTTAAAATCTTTGCTGAGCATGCTGTATAATCCTTTCCATTTGAAGCTAGAACTCTTAGCTCATAGGTTTCTTGCAGCTGTCAGGTGTAGCACCACCCCCAATATGTAGAAACATGCAGGAAAGTGGTCCAAATCCAAGTTCGGGTGCTGCCGATGGCTCCCCAAGGTCAACTCTTAACTCTACGATTCAAGCCCCTCGAAGGAAGTTTGTGGACGAGGGGAAGCTGAGAAAGGTTGTTTGTCTTTTGTATTGTCTCATGTCCTTATTACCAGTGTGCTCTCATTCTTTCTCGTGGATCTTTCCTTTTCTCTCTGTTTTGTTCTTTTCTGATATAGTTCAGATTTCTAACCAAAAGTGATTGTAGTTGAAATATCTGGCTTGAAGTGAACATATTAGTTATCTTTTCATTGCTAAATGCTGCTAAAATACAGCAGTGTCACTAAAACTTGTGAACCAATTGCAGTTTAAGCCAGAGTTCTGCTGACATGAATCTGCTCACTGAAGACTTGACATTGAAACTCCTTAAGAAATCTTTATTGTGACTGAATACTGCTGCTGCAGCAACATATTTATTTTTTCCCGTAGGCACTTAGATAAGCTGAGGAAAAAGCACATTCACAGGCTTTATTATCTTTGAATCACTTGATCCAAAATTTGTTTGAATAATGAGTGGATGCATGTGGATAGTTAAAAGATACATGCATATTGTTTGTCATTTTTGTTCTAGAAAGAATCTCTTTTGTTAGGAATTGTTGAGATTGTTTACTTTCTTTTGCCATAAAGTTAGTGGAAACAGTAATACCTTGGCATCAAGTTGCAAAGGGCTTATCTGCTTGCGTGGTTTGTAGCTGCATATGTTAGACCCTGCAATCTTGGGAGCCCTATGCGCTAGGCTTTTCCTTTTCACTTATTACTCTGGATTTTTGATGGTAATTACTTTGCATAAAGTTGTTCCTAGGTTTATGGTTAAAGATAAATGTCAAATGTAGAGGATATGGTCTACTACAGTTCTCACATCGAATCATGTCATTTCTAATTCCAATATTTTTTTTTACACTGAGGGTTCCCGAATAAATACAACCTCATGTCGAAATGGATAGGGATTGGAGTAATAAGATAGTGCTATGGAGGTATGAGGATGAGGAGATGGGGTAAGGTGTATGCCCCCTCCAGCCTTAAAAAGAGATGAATTGTTGGATAACAGTCTAACTTGGAAAATGGACGTTAAGATGAATATGAACATAGCCACGGCTCACTAGATCTTACCCTATGTCCGTGGTGTCTGTAGAACCCATAAATTCAATATCTGAATTTGCTAATTCAGCCTTGGTTCTCTATCACCATTATAACTAAGGTGGTAGTTTGCTACAAGATATGATTTGTTGTTTCTTGACGATCTTACAAGAATTCAAGGCCTTTCTAGTATACGGGTAAAGATTCATCTGACTCTCTAGATATCTAGAATTCCAATGATTTGGATTGACATCTTACATTAATCTGATTTATGTGGAGTTTACATCTGCTTGCATCAGTTTCATTCACTCTATTTTTCCATTTTTGACGTGTTCTTACTTTTTGGATGTTGCCATCATTTTGGGGCCTTTATTTGTTTTGACATGACTTTCTATAACATTGGTTACTCTCATTTTTCCAGATTTCAGGAAGGTTGTTTTCTGATTCTGGTCCAAGACGAAGCACTAGACTTGCTGGAGAAACAGGGGCCAGCGTAAATACAAGTGTGTCAACTGTAGCTGGAAATGGAACCTTCCACTCCAATAAATATCTTGGTGGTTCTAAGTTAAGCTCCGCAACACTTCGCTCCGTGACAGTTCGAAAGGGACAGTCTTGGGGTGGTGACTTCGACGAAGGTGATGAGTGATGAATCTTATTTCCTTGATGTCTCGTTACTTCAGTTTCATTATATTTGCTAACTTTTGGGCATTGGATTCGGAGTATACAAGTTGAGGGTCTGTGCTTAGGAACATGCATTAGTTTCAATACAGGGACAAAGGCAATACTATTAACAAGGAGAGGTCCTTGTCTCAGTTGAAAGACACTGTGTTGCGCACCCTCTAGTCTTGGTGTTCAGAAGATGCTAATACTTCCATTTCTCACTCTCATTCCTTTGGAGATTTTGTTAATAGTCTTTCCTTAGTTTAGTTTTTTGTGTATACTCCTAGTGTACAAGGACGCGTCACCTTTTTTGACGCTTTCTTTTATATAATATTCTTACTTAAAGGTAGTAATTTGAGTTTGTGAAATTGGTCAATCACCAATTACCAAGGAATAATTATAGGTTTTGGACATCTCAAAGTAGCTAATGATCTAGCATCTATGATAGTTTCTAGAGCCTTAAATTGTTTAGTAATCATATTTTCAGAAGTGAATTTAATTTCAAGGCTTAATGAATTCATTGATTCATGTAGTAACTCGGCCACTTTTTTTAATTCGATAGTTATAATCTAGGCGAATAATTTACTTCCTCATTTCCATGCAAAAGCAAGAGTAACACTTTTGGAATGGGGATAGGATTGACTTTAATTCTGCTTTACTCCCCCCCCCCACACACACAAGAGAGAGCGTTTGATCAAGCGAATCTGATGTATCGTTTTCTTATTGTAGGGATGCGGAATGTCGTTTATGATGACTCTCGATCAAATATTACTACTTCCAGTTCATCTCCCTCGGCTGATACACGGGTTCTTGAGCATGAAGGGGCAACCATGTCTACAGGTGGGGCCATTGTGAGTGGATCAAGACTTATTAATGGTGCTTCAGAAGTATTGTCCCTTCTGAGAATTCTTGGGGAAGGCTATAGGCTAGCTTGCATATATAGGTGCCAGGTATTTCAAAATATTGATAGAAAAAACAATTTTTTCCTTCATTTCCGGGTGCTGCATTTAGCTGGTGTGCCTTTTGTTAGAACAGGATGCACTGGATGTTTTCCTGAAGCTTCCGCATAAGCAGTATAACACAGGCTGGGTGCTTTCTCAGGTAAATGTAGAAAAGACGGCCCAGGGAACTAAGTGGTCTCAATTTTAGCTTTTTTTTTTTGTCATCTGTGACTGTCATTGTCAACACTGTCATGGTCATCTGCTTCTCAAGTGTGACTTAAACTATCTTGAAGGACCTATATGCATACATTATTGAGCAGCTTATGGTTTTTGTGAAAAAAGAATAGAGCGAGTGCACTGCAGTACTGATTGAGGGCACTTCTTGTGGAAAAGAAACAGCTCCCTTTACCAATATCTGTTGTTGACCTGAGATTTAAGTGAATTATTCCAGGATCAGAAAGCATTCATCAATATACTTGTTATCTTTGTATCTTTTTGCGTTGATGAACTCACGGAGTACTTGTGCTTCATGGAGTCCATTAACTTCTTACCTGGGGTACCCAGTGTTGTATTCTTCACCATGAGCCCGTATGGAGTTTTACGCGTCTGTCATCTTTGGCTCAGTTGTTTGATTCTAGATGTTGACATGTAGTCTTCTTGTGGGAAAGGCCATCCCTGGTTAAATTGCCAAGAAGGTATCATTGGTTCAGTTGTTTTGCTATATACGCCTCTTTGGAGAGCTCACGAAAATCACCTAAACTTGGCCACACTTCAAAGCCATGCTAAATGTGCTGTGGGGTCTTTTTGGGAGTCTCCTTGTTGGCCGGTGACCCCAGGGAGATGCCAGGTGGCATTTCGCAATCCTTGGATTTTTGACGTGTCATTCAATGTTATGTGCATCTATGCGGACATGGCAGTGAACTAAATGACCCATTCTGCATTACCGATCCACTATATTGATTATTGACATATAATTGTAGCTGTTGCTATGCCTTTCTTTGGTCAAATATGTTAAATGATCTACGATAAGCCTCAAAAACTATGTACTTTTCCGATTTACTGACACGGGTACACAACATTCACGCCCATCATTTCCCATACTATATCTAGAGATTATATTAGGTTTGACTCCATGCATAATACTGAAAATGTGCACTTGTTTTAGAGAACTTCATTGATAAAATTGAGTTACTGAATATACGAGTTAGTAGTATAGCGAGAAGCGTAGGCTCATATTCCATACGTTTTTTTGAAATGTTCAAGTGTCCAAATCAGTTGATGCAATTTTTACGGTTCCATGTAACTCTCCCCCATACCAGGAAGCAATCCATAACTGCATACAATGCCATTGGTTACCACATCATGTCTGTGTGTGTCTTTATTTATCTTTTTATGCATATTAGCCTGATTTTTCCTACGAGTTTTCATTACAATATATCTATGCTTACTTCATCTAGGTTTTCTAGTGGAACTGCCTGGTTCATTTTTATGCATATCTTTCGATTCTTGAAGTTGGAATTATTGGCATCACTGACTTTTTGGTGTCACCCAATTGAACAGGTTGGCAAAGCACATTTTGAATTGGTTGATTATTTAGAAGCCAATCGCGCCTTCAGTCAGGCTCGCTTGGTATCTCCATACAGTTTAGAAGGAACAGATATATATTCCACAGTTTTATATGTGAGTCTTTCAGTATCCTTATAAAGTTATAATCCTTACAATGTTCTAAATGATTTTACTTGATTCTAGTATCAAATAATTGTTACTCCCTCGGTTTTCAAATTAGCGTCCTCCTTTCTTTTTTCGTCCGGTTCTAAAATAATTGTCGTTCTTTCAAAACTTTCCCTTTTAGGAAAACACATTTACCACTTTACCCTTACTTTTTCTACCTACTTTAATTATGGCCACATACTTGAGGGCATTAAAAGAAACCACACATTTCACCAATATTTATAATACAATAAATTATTTCTTCTTAAATGGTGTGCCGGGTCAAAGAGGACATTAATTTTAAAGCAGAGGGAGTACATTTTTACATGCTAGGAAGTACCGATGCTCCCCAAGGGTCCTCGTGTTGGTGCTTGATAGTTGTTAGGCACCGACACTCTCCTGACAATGTGGAATATTCTAATCACACTTTTTAGTCCCATTTTTGGTTTTCTCAAATGGATGGGATGAGGGTTTTCAGCCTTAAACGTGGAGGATCAGAAATGCATATTTGTTTGGTAAATTTTGAATGCAGTTTTATTATAAAGAAACATGGTTATTTCAACACCCTAACTAAAGGATGTAAATAACAAATGGAAGAAGTCTCAAGTATTCCAACTTAACTGAATGATGTCTTGATGAGTGTTGGACAGGTCATAAATCTTAAGTATTTGTTTTCTTCTTAATGTTAAACGTATGGTCATACATGTAACATACATGCTACATAGATAATTGTTTATGTGATACATACAGATGGATTATCTATCAAGGTAGCCATATTCGTGTCTTACTTTTCATAAGTAGTGTCAATGTGTCGATGTTGTTTCAGATGGTATTAGGATGTCGGTGCTTCTTAGGCGGCATGTAACTCGTGGAGATTCATTGTTTGTTATGTTCCTTGTGCGCTAGTTCAGCCTTGTATTTCTTATAGTCATGTGATACCAAATGTGAGGGTTCATATGTAGCTTTAAAGATGCCTTTAGTTAGAATTAGAACATTTGTAGACGTAAAAGGGATGTATTGGATTGTATGGCTATTATGGTGTCTAAGAAATGGTTGACAAGGTTAAACACTTCTATGCTATGTGCACACACAAAACACGCATAAGGACTTGTACCTCCCTCCCCCTCCCCCTCCCCCCTCTTTTAGTAACATCATGATATGCCGACCCCCAACCTTTGGGGTCCCATGTCAAAAAGATAAAATGGGGCCCTTATAAAAATTCAGCGGACCCAAAAAAAAATGAAGGTCGGATGACACAGCTTGGTCGAATCCAAAATCGCAAAAATTGTAATACATTATATATTAGGGATAGATTATTTTCACTACATTTTTTACTTATCTTCAACATTATTAATTATTACTTTAAGCTAATGTATGTTTGGATAAAAATACTCCTTAATTAATTACTTGTCATTTGAAGTTGGACAATTTATCTCTTAATTCCATATTACTTTCTAATTCTTAATACATCAACGAACAAAATAGTTTATCTTTTTCTATTTTTATTTTTTCTTACTAGATACTCCCTCTGTTCCTAAAGAAATTCCTATAATATTAGTTTTTTATTTTGTAACATGACTCTAGCTATGAATTTTATTGATTAGATAATAAAAATGATTAATTATATTGTTCCTGTGGACAATAACCAAATATCGTTTGATATTTTTGAATTAGAATATTAAATAGAAAGGTAATTTGGAAAGTTACATTATCATTCAACTTAACAAGGGCTGGTAATCAAGGGGTAATTTTGTTTAAATATGTGTTTATTTGATGAAGTAATATGTAGTGGATAAGCAAAAATTATAGTGGAAATAGTCTCTCTCTCTCTCTCTAATTAAATTCAGCGAGCCAAAAAAAATGATTAGATAGCTTTGCTAGGTATTGAACTCAAAACCTTCAGTTCCATAAACAAACACCTAATCCATTCGGCCACAAAGTCAATTGTTGAATTATCCTCCCTCTGTTTTCAAATTATTGTCTCCTTTGACTGGGTACACCGTTTAAGAAAAAATAATTGACTGTATTATAAATATTGGTGAAATGTGTAGTTTCCTTTAATGCCCTTGAGCATGTGGTCATAATTAAAGTAGGTAGAAGAAATAAAGGGTAAAGTGATAAAGGTGTTTTCCTAAAAGGGAAAGTTTTAAAAGAGGACAATTATTTTAGAATGGACGAAAAATGAAAGAAAGACGATAATTTGAAAACAGAAGGAGTATTACATTATACTACCTCCATCCATAATAAACGAGGTTTTAGCAATTTGCACACAAATTAAAGAAGGTTATAAAAAGACTAATCTACCCTCATTTAAGATCAGATATTGTAGTTAAGTTGCGTTAGTATTTTTCGCTATCCACTCAATAAGCCTTTTTTAAGATCATTTAATTTGAGCGTAGTAAATAAGGGTAGTTTTGACAAAATAATAAAATATGGATAAATGTTTCTTCAAATCCTAAAGCATCATTTATTTTGGGACAAAAAGAACTTTGCTAAAACATCATTTATTTTGGGATGGGGATAGTATATATTAAAGGGTTAATGACACCATTAGTCCCTTGACTTTGGGCAATTCTCAGTATTAGTCCCTTAATAATTTTTTGTCAAAGTTAGGTTCTAAAAGTATGAAATTTTCACGGTCGTGGTCCTTTGGGTGGATGCCGTTAGAAAATATCGTTAAGTTGCACATGTAAGAGTTCAAATGAAATTTTCTCAAACCTAAATTATATCACAATTTTCAATTGAGTCCTTAGGGTTTGAAAAAGGACAACAAGGCCTTTTTCCCCAATAAACTGCCCAGAAATGGTAAGGGACTCTACAACATCAGATTTAAACAAATCTTTAAACAGATCTGATGTGAATGAACCCCTTCTTTTTCCCATCTGCTACTTTGCTACGCTTCAAGCATCTTGTACGAATCTTCAAGAGCCTTCCTAGCCCCTTTTGCAGTCTTAAACAAAAACAAAGCAAACCCATGAGACTGCCCTGTAGCTGTATTGAAACCCATCGGACCCATCTCAATCTCCCCAAACTTGGCAAAGAAACTCATCAACCTTTCCGGATCAACATCCGCCTGAACATTACTAATGTAAATCTTCCTAGTTGAGGAATCCACTAACGAGACCACCGGCCCCAGAGATGCCAACTGGCACGGAGCCATCCGATTACTGATCCTCTTTATCGGCTCCTTCAGAGCTTTTAAAATCCCCTTGTCGGTATTTGAACAGTACGAATCCAAATCCCTTCGCTTTGCCTGTAGCCCGGTCGGTGACCACGTTACATTCTTCAATTTAGCCGAAGGGTTCGAAAGTGGCGGTTAGGGTTTCGCGGGTGGTATCCCAGCCGAAGCGGTGGATGAAGATTTTGCAATGGGCGGCGTCGCGGTCGACGACAGCGTTGAATTCCTCTGCCCTTTCCTAAACACCCAAAACCTCTTCCACCTCTCTTCTCTTTCCTCCCTATAGCTTTCCCCTGTTATTGTTGCTCTGCCCTTTCCTCTTTGCTTAATTTTCTTGGCTTTGAATTGCTGCTTTCTGAGCTCTTTTAGATGGTAATACCCACGTAGTTTGAGATCTGTGGCCAATTTCTGACCGACCTATATAGGCAATCTTTTTAATTGTTCTAATATCTCAAATCTTGATGCTGCTAATATTATGGTATTTAGATGTTTGAGATTAATGTCTCACGTTCTTAGTGAAATCCTCCGTTCCAGTTCTACGATTAATTCTTCCCTCCGACGTAGGATCGACTTTGTTCAATCTGGAGTTTGTTTGTGGCATTCAGCAGGTCACATATTTGATTGCAACTTTGGGGATGAAGGCCTTACTGTCTATTTTCAACTTTAGGGACTCAATTGCAAATTTTAATATAAGTTGGGTTTGAGAAAATTTCATTTTAGCCCTTCCTAAATGCACATGGACAACTTAACGGTATTTCTCTAACGGCATCTATCAAAAGGACCGTGACTGGGAAAATTTCATACTCTTAGGACCGATTTTTAACAAAAAATTCTTAAGGGACTAATGGTGAGAATGACCCAAAGTCAAGGGACTAATGGTGTCATTAACCCTATGTTAAATATCTATATGGTTCTATTTATAAATTTGGGGTCCCTGAAATTGGGGGGCGGGCCCATGGTGATCGCTCCTCTGGACATAGCCCATGGCCAGCCCTGATGATAAAGAGAAATTTTTTGGTTTTCCACAAGTCAAATTATCCTACCCATTCAGCTTGAGAGGAGTGTCAGCATAATCCTTTAATGTCTACAAATATATGATCTCGCCCAATTCCTTGATACTGAGCTTTGCGCCCACTTGGCACTCTGTAAGGATCAATCTTTCCTTCTTCGGATGAGGGAATTATCATATCAGGTCAGTCATCAGCCCTTATAGAAGCCCTCAGTTTCATTCATTCTCTAAGAAGTCAGTGATTGCCCTTAGTTGCCAGAGAAAGAAAATTGGTCAACAAGCAGGAGTGTATGAGAAAGATGATATCTGATGGTTAACCAACAACCTTCATGAGCAACAACGCCAAACAGCTCCTCTGTCTTTGCTGCAGACAAAACTATTCATGAGCGACGTTTGTATAACCGTTGTTGTAACCACACAAGATCACTGGAAAGCCTTAATATCACTACCCTTCTGAACCACTACAAAGTCCTTCATGCCTCACCGAGACACCCATCATCTAGCCAGCCGCTGCATCTTTCTAAGTCCCTATCTCTGCTTTGTGGCTCATCCAGTCCGCTGTCAATCAAGCATCCCAGTGTGCGAGTCCAGCTATCTGCATTAGAAGCTAAGAATCCAATGGTGGTCTGACAAAAAAAGTTAACGATTGTGAGTCAGATTTGCAGATCCGAGGAGTTTTATCATGGTATTGCTCACTAGTCTAAACAGAGAGGTAGGGTGGTCAAGTCTCACTAGAAACACCTTGGTACTTTAACGTAGAGGTCGGGTGTTCAAACCTATCCAGATGCACCATTGTTGTTCAAGCCTTACCAAAGACACTATTAAGCTACTCACTTCTCTTAGAGGCACCCTGGTACTTTACTATTCTCAATGAAGAGGTCGGGTGTTCAAAGTCTCACCAGAGGCACCATTTGTTTTAACCCCACATCAAACGCACCATATAGTTGTAATTGTACCCTTTAAAGGCATTAAATAAATAAATAAGAAGGGGTTTTATTGAGAGAGATACAATTGTTTTTTTTAAATTTTTTTTTTTTTTGGGGGAAGGTGTTTATTCTAAAAGGAAAGTATGTTCTGATGAACTTGTCATGACACAGAATTTTGTGTGTGTGTGTGTGTGTGTTTTGAGGGGTGCGGGGGAGGTGGGAAGACGGGAGTTGGTGATGAGCCTGATGTCAGGAAGGAGATCAGTGGAAATGAAATGTAAAGAAGGGTGGATGCTTTATGTAATTTAGAATCTTAGTCAATAATTTAAGTACATGTGTACGTACAATGCTTGCTGTTGTTTTGATGGAACATCTAACGCATGTAATATCCTGCGGAATGTGGGGCTGTTTGATGTTTTCAAACCACAAGGAGGTGATCTGCTCTACAAGCAACCACAGGATTTCTGTGCGATCTGCTCAATTGTTAGTGTCACCATCTTGTCACTATCTTTTTCTCTATGCGTTAGTCCCCTTTTGTCGAATTAGCTGCTTCAGTTTTGAGTTTGATCCTAACAAACATCTGAGGGTTATGGATCCATACAAGTATTCTTTTACTGAATACTTCTTGGTTCTTTTGTTTCAGCACTTGAAGGAGGATATGAAGTTGAGTTACTTGGCTCAGGAGCTGATATCAACTGACCGCCTTGCCCCTCAAACCTGGTAAACCTCAATTAAGATAACTTCAATCTCATTTGCTTAGAAATTTGTGGGTTCTCTATGTTATCGCCATTAGACCCCGAAGCATTAACTAGTGCTCTCTGCTCTATTCCCCTCTCTCCTGCTGCTGCAGTGGGTTTCTGTGTGTGTGATCGGCCCTCATGGTGGTGGGTTTTTTTTTTTTTTGGGGGAGGGAGGGTTTGGGACCCATAAGGTGCTTGTAAAACTGGCATTTGGTTTTCTTTCACTTTTTTTGCCTGCAAGATCTTGGTCTTTATGTTACATATGTGTAGATGGACTCGTGATTTCTTTTATTTGCAAGAGTGTTATTGCTCTGTATCGTCGTGTAGCTCTAAATCATGGTGTCTGGGCTATCGCTTTTCTTTCCTTGTTATATAGTGTGGGCATTCTTGGGGGCACCTACCAGTTCCTGCAACTTGGATTGTTCTTGTTTATGGAATGGTACACAAATGTAATATGTTGTATACAATGTAAAACATGGAGCGTTGGAGTTGCTCTATTCAAATGCTTCCTATTCCAAATGTGAAAGGTTCAAACTGAAATTAGTAAATAGTTGCATAAAGGTTGTTATTCTAAACACAATCATGTAGACAACTGTGAAATTTGAGCATACAGTAACCAAGTTTTGTTATCTTAACCAAAAAAATGAATCAATTTGATAAATCTAGTGATCTAGAACAGAAGTGTTCCATGTTCTTGGAAGTCTGTACCAGAAGCATTTTCGGTTAAGTTAGGTTCTTAGCTCGTAACCACTAGTAGTTTTGGCTATATAAATTTGATGGTTGCTTCTGTAGCTTCTTTGGGCATTGTTTTGTTCCTCCTGCCACAAAAATGGAGGCTTGATGGGCTGGACTGCTCCTAGTTAGTAATTTTTTTATTTCTAGTAATGTGCCTAGTAATGTGTCTTTGGTAATTTTTTTATTTCTAGTTAGTAATTTTTTTAATTTCTAGTCTGCCTCTCAACACTCATCGTTTTTGATATTATTGGCAGGTGCGCCATGGGAAATTGCTATAGCTTGCAGAAAGACCATGAAACTGCTTTAAAGAATTTCCAAAGAGCATTGCAACTAAACTCTAGATTTGCATATGCTCACACACTTTGTGGCCATGAGTACGACACACGACTTCTCCAATCGATGTTTTATGAGCATCAAAATCTGTAATAAACGACTAATGCTGCTTGTAATATTTACAGATATGTTGCATTGGAGGATTTTGAAAATGGAATCAAAAGCTACCAAAGTGCCCTTCGGATTGATGGTAGACACTATAACGCTTGGTATGGTCTTGGAATGATCTACCTTCGGCAGGAGAAGTTTGAGTTTTCAGAGCACCACTTCCGGAAGGCTTTCCAAATCAACCCACGTTCTTCTGTTATAATGTCCTATCTTGGGACAGCTTTGCATGCCTCGAAGGTTGAGCACATGTCTTTGTAGTTAAAATTGCATAATGCTGGAAGTTGTTTCCCATAGAACTTATCTATATTTTCCTTTTGAATCTAAAAACTTACAGAGAAACGAAGAAGCGTTGGTGATAATGGAGAAGGCTATTAAAGCAGATAAGAAGAATCCTCTCCCCATGTATCAAAAGGCCAACATACTTATGAGTATGGAAAATTTTGATGCAGCTTTAGAAGTCCTAGAGGAGCTGAAAGAATATGCTCCTCGTGAAAGTAGCGTATATGCTTTGATGGGCAAGATATTTAAACGGCGCCATACATATGACAAGGCTATGCTCCATTTTGGATTAGCACTGGATTTGAAACCATCTGCAACAGATGTTGCTATTATCAAGGTGATAAACTTATTTCATTTACTCCTACCATGCTATGAAAATGCTCCATTCTTTCTATCTTGAGATGACTTAAAAACAGAATGCCTTTCAATTCAGCAATTATAGTGGTGAATTGTCAAATAAGTTGTAGTAGTAGTAGTCACTAAAACTAGGCACAGGTGGAGAGTGCTAGCAGCCGGTAATTTTCTTTTCATTAACCTTACCATCCCTCTACCTTCCATCCTTTTCGGTTTCTTTAAAACTTCTCTTATCTTGTATCTGGAGGCATTCTAACAATTTAGCCATATGCGGGTGATATTTTAAATAATTGTTCGGATCTAAAGATGTTCCCAGCTTCTCATCCATGTCGTTTACAGGCTGCTATTGAGAAGTTGCATGTACCCGATGAAATTGAAGATAACTTGTGAATTGGCCAAGTAGCGAATGGAGATATATGATACTGTTAACTTCATGGGGCTTTTGCCTGCTTGTGCTTTTCTCAAGATGGCGCACACAATGATTCTGGAACTTGGGATATATAGATTTGCAGGCGTTAGGCATAATAGAAGAGAAATTGTAACGGCCATAGTTAGAGTTGCACGCTTTGTACTAATAACACGAGATAGGCGAATGAGGCTTGTAATGGTAGTTGTACTCTTTAATATCTTCAGCTTTATGTGATTCAGCTATTGGGTTTTGTTCTGTTTAATTCTAAGTAACATTTCAAGTCCTACTCCTACGCTAGCTCATCTTTCCAAGAATCCAAACAGCTAGCATCACCCATTCTGTTAATTGCCTCTTAATTTTGATCTGTTTCTTTTAGCTACATTTTGATTTCGTCTCCTCTTGAATTTCAAAAGCAGCCCTAGCTCTCTCTCTCTCTCTCTCTCTTGAAGAGTTTAAAAACATTATTCATCTTGTTTGGTACATAAATACATTAACAAGAAAAGCAAGTTATGGATATATCACTTTCATAGCAATTTGGAATGGTTTCTGATGTTATTGGACCGACTACCATATTGGAATATGCTTTTAAAAAAGATGGTATCGCTATTGTTGAGCAGTTGAAGATCCCAATAATATTCCCCTCCTTATTCTTGCAGTTGCTTGCTCATAAATCAATAAATCATAATGCATGAGAGAGACATGGCCACTTCTCTGTATATATATAAACTCTCTCTCTCTCTCTCATATGTTGCAAACCCCCCATGAAATTAAAGCTGATCGAAGAAGGGAAGAGAGGCCAACATCAACCCTCAAGAGATTGATTTAACATTCCACCTGCCTCAAACTAGCCAAGGTGAGGTATATGGTTTTACTCGGTTTTAACTTGCTTTTCCCATCTTGGATAGTTTCCTTGTATCAAGGTGGATTGAAATATCCTTAAAGCCTCAGGTATGTCAACAGATCTGGAATTTCTTTGATGCATTTGCAGGATCAGGAATTCCTATCCCGTTTTCATGAAAAAACGAAGCTATTTCTGGTACAGATCAATCCACACCTAGAGTAGCTCGATATATAATCAATCATGTTTCATCATTCAACTATCTTCAATTACATGTATACAACTATTTCTGATTCAACCAAAGAATATGTTTTCGCGGCAACAAATTTTGTACAAGATAATCACAGCTTCATAGATATAGTTCCAGAGGTTAAAATAACCCTCCATTCAGAAACCCTTCCAGACAGCAAGAACTTCTTGAAAGACTTCACCAATCAGCAAATTTTGTACAAGATAATCACAGCTTCATAGATATAGTTCCAGAGGTTAAAATAACCCTCCATTCAGAAACCTTTCCAGACAGCAAGAACTTCTTGAAAGACTTCACCAATCAGTTCCCTATCGGCAGACTGTATAAAGGCATTGAATTCTTCACCAATGTCAAATATCTTACCAAACTTCACCAGATACCTCATGCAACTACTCTTCAGCTTTGGCAACCGATAGAGAGAGGCATTTTGGAGCCTCTCCAGAATATTCGTAGAATCGATATCTTCTAATAGACTTTCATGGCACGCCTCTTTCAAATCTGAAATATCATACTTGTCAGCTGCTCGCAGAAGGTCCAGCCTATGAGTTAGAAAATCTTCATTTTCTATGTTTCCGTAAATGCAACTTAGGAAAGCTTGGCAAGCTTCGATTGACATGTCAGGGATGTTTACCGTAGATAGCTCCTTTTCTTTGAGATCATGTGAAAACATGCTGCGGAAAACAGGTGAGCGCTGCGAGAACTGCCCGATGGGCTGATATGGTTCCATTGGAAGCGTTGATGATGATGTCCGTGTGAATGCTTTCTGATAACATTCGGCCAAGTGATGAGAGAGCAGTTGCATTCGAGTCTTTTTGTGTAAACCCTTGGGTCCAGATAGAGCAAGGTTCCGACTGTTTGTTACACATCGGAATTATGGTGATTAGAGCAGTATAAATATATAGCAGTTCCAAAAATCAATTCTTTTGTTTGTGCAGAATCTGCAGATCATTTTATGGTTCAAGGCTTGAGAATACATACGTTAGGAGACGCGGTCTTCAGATCACGAAACTCAACATCAATGATGAACTTCCCAGTCAGTGGGACCTCAAGTGCCCAAACAAAATCTTCGTTATTCTTAATCTGCTTATCCTTAATTTCTGCTTTCTCGTAAAAAAAACACAAATTGTCAACCAAATCTTGATCAGGACATAATGAGGTAATTTCACATGTACTGAGCTCGAAATCTTATATCAACAACTAACTAGAAACTAGTCCTTCAACATTTGAATTCTATAACCAAAATAAGCAGCTAAAATCACAAATTTAGAAATGCAGGGTATGAACACCTTAAATACACACACACACACACACAAATCCAAATAAACTGCTGCGGTGTAAAAAGCATAATCTGCAGAGCTAGAATGCAAAATACTAAATGTTTTCGTACCTGGGTGAATTAAAGCCTTTCGATCTCCCACTGAAGACACCACTCGAATGACAAAAGAAGCAATTGGAGGGTTGTCTCGAGTAAAATTTGATATCTCCGGGTACAGTTTAATGAACAAAGTCCGATTCTTCTCCAAAACTAGGTGCCTTCATTTCAAGAAAACAAGGGCTCAATTAAAATTCAGAAGAACCCACATTGAACATGGGATTAAGGAAACTAATTAATCCATGATATTTCTGGGTGGACTTTAACAAATAAAAAAGTTCACATCTTCTTATATTTTCCTCTGTTGTCTCTGCAACCAAACAAGAAAAGCATCTCTCTGTTGTCATTCGCCGACACTTCAACTAAACTGTGCGGTGTGCCAAAGGAAGACTTCTGATTTTGTACTACATCATTAACCTTGTGTTAATACAAATCCATGACCCCAAAACTCATAAGCTTACATACACCATCAATTTTCCTACGCTTTCTCACGAAACAAACAGAGAAAAGGGTAGCCTTTTTTGGCATGATTTTTAGTATTTGCAATTGCTTACCAGTTCCACTGGACGGAGATTCTAAATTTTCCTCTGTTTTCCTAGGAAACATACGGAAAATTTTGGCATGATTATACAATAATCGCATACCAGTTCCACGTGCTAGAGCCAAAGAAAAGAATTTTAGACTCCAGAGTCACACCATTGATCTCACACTCATATAAACTTGCAGTTTTTATTTTTCCTCTGTTCTCACCGGAAACAAACAGTAAAAGGCAGCAAGGAAAGATTTAGAGGGAGAAAGGAATAAAATTACAAACCAGTTCCATTTTCCGATCTTGAAAGGATCGGATTTGCGGTAAGTACAAGAAGCCAAATTGTCGATCCGCCATTGAGCGAGACGGGAAGTGGTTTCAACGCGATAAGCAGAGTCGCTCATCCTAGCAAACGCGAGAACCGCCGTGATTTCATGGATACAGTCGAAAATTCCCTCCAACAATTGCTGTCCGTGCTTTCCCAGCTTGGATTTTCTGTCTCCCCCTCCTCTTCTTCATACAATCAAACACATACACACACACACACTGTACTATCAGAGTGCTCAAACACAGAGATTCTTGATGATTAATATAAAAAATCAAATTTTGATTGAAAAATTTGACGTGGTTGGAATTAATAATTGATGGGTGTTGCCCATTTCCTATGAAGGTTTCGGGCACGCAAGGATATGGGGATTGCTTTACGCCATTGATGGTGAAGTATTGCCGCTGAGGTTTAATTTTAGAGATATATATATAATATATATATATATATATATATAGAGAGAGAGAGAGAGAGAGAGAGAGAGAGAGAGAAATGGGAAGTGAGAGGTTTAATTGCGACTGATCAATGGTGGCTTTCACTGCACTTCAGGGGTGATGGATAATTTAATGGATTATTTGTCTCTGTTTTAAGAAGATTGTTTCTCATTTGCAATCAATTGTTTATATGTTGCGAATGAATGGTGATGCGTGTATGCTTGGAAAGGAACATAATTTTTTTTCTTCTTTTTTGTCCTTTGAAGCTAAGTATCTCTCTTCTTCGAAAAAATCAATTCAAAATATATTAATGGGTTGTATGCTTTCGTAATTTAATAGCTTAATTTTGAATTTTGAGTTTTGATATTGTACTAATCCAAAGTAAGTTAAATACTTGGGGTAAAACGGTTTTACAAATATTTTTTATAAGACGTATTCTCTTTATCTGACATATCGTTTGTTGGTGGGTTGAGCTGTGAGAAAATAAAGCTCCGTATTATAAATTAAGATCCGTAAAAAGATCTTAGAAGAACTTACTCATGAAAAAATTAAGTAAACAATAAAAAAACTACTTTACTAAAGAGAAAAGCTTTAAAATCAATGAAATTAGACTTATACATTTCAAGTCAAACATGGTCTAGATTTGTCCTCTATTACTTAATTGTAGCTAACTTAATATTACGAGCTAAAGTTTGTGGTATTATTACAAGTTTTAGTGTTAATTTCGCTGGATGATTTTAGCACAAATCCTAATACATAAATTAAGTTGATGATAATTTAGAATACCAATGTCATTATTTATAAAAGAGCACATTTGATCTGATAGCGTAGAAATCTAAGTAAATTTGATCTGGAGACACTAACACTAAATCTTGTAGCACAAGCTCGAGCTCGTAATATCAAACATTTAATTATTATTATTATAATATATATATATATATATATATATATATATATATATATATATACACACACACACACACACATTTATAATTAAAATTTGTGTCTTCTGCATCGCATGATGATAGATATTAGATAGTGACAAAGACTTGTGTAGGACGGTCAAACGGATCCTAAAACCGTAAGACGGAACTCCATTTAAAAATTCATAGTTCATAATAAATAAATAATATGTTACAAAAAATAAAGAAAATCGATTAGCTTAGATGGTTCCTAGCGAAGTATTTATGGTTTCAAAAAAAAAAAAAATTATCGAGTTGATCTTTAGTTCGAAACCCCTTCCCGTGTTTTTAAGTTTTATTGGCGGGATGTGTCATTTTGCTGTTTGTCGCCGAAATTCTTATGTTTCCTACGCCTTACAGTTTAATCATTTGTCAGCTCCGTTAGCTATCCGTTAGCATCAATTGCCTTGGGATACTTGACAGACCCTAATAAATTTTAACAAAATGCTAAATGACACATTTAAAACCAAACGTGACACATTGAAAAGACAAAAGTAACACATTTTAATGTTGAAAGTGACACTATAAAGGAAAATTTATTATAATCTATTATATAAAACAGATCAGGGTGGTTATAAAAACTATTTATCGGCCAGGATTTAGTTTTAACAAACCTATTTACCGGTCAGGATTAACCCATATCAAAAGCTATTTACCGACTAGAATTTATTTTTACGAAGCACAATCAACGGCCAAGATTAACCTAAGAGATTTCAAACATGTGTAACAGTTGATATCCACGAAATCCTCCATATTTTCTCTCTCTTTCTCTATCTCTTTCTTTATCCTCCCTATTTTCTCTCTCTTTCTCTATCTCTTTCTTTATCTTCATGTCTCTCTGTATTCTTCGCAATATTCCTAAACCCTCCTATTTTCTCTCCTCCTCTCTTTGCGTATTCTTCCCAGCATCTTCCAATGGTTTTGGATAATGATTTCTTTTTAATTTAATTTTCTTCTTCATCGCCATCTCTCTCACCCTTATCTTGAAAACCCCCCCTATTTTCTCTCCCCCTCTCTCAGCGTATTCTTCCCGGCGTCTTCCAATGGTTTTGGATAATGATTTCTTTTTAATTTAATTTTCTTCCTCCTCGCCATCTCTCTCACCCTTATCTTGAAAACCCTCCCTATTTTCTCTCCTCCTCTCTTTGCGTATTCTTCCCCGACGTCTTCCAATGGTTTTGGATGATGATTTCTTTTTAATTTTCTTAATACTAAAAAGTGACACTCTTAATACTAAAAAGTGACATTCTTAATACTAAAAAGTGACACATTTAATACTAAAAAGTGACACTCTTAATATTAAAAAGTGACACTTTAAAACTAACGTTGACTGTCAAAAGTGACACATTTAATACTAAAACGTGACATTTTCAATGCTAAAAAGTGACACTTTTAAGGTCAATAACGACGATTTTTATTTATAAGACAAAATGACACTTGTATGGTTAAAATTAACATATTTAATGCTAAAAAGTGACACTTTTAATGTTATAAAGTAACACTTTAATGTCAAACGTAATTATTTTTATTTATAAAAAAATAAAACACTTTTCAAAGTGAAAGTAATAATTTTAAGACTGAAAGTGATACATTTAAGCCTAAAAAGTAACACTTTTTTAAGAAAAAAATTATAATTTTCATTAAAAATGCAAAGTGACACTTCTAAGGCCAAAAGTGACACATTTTATACTATAAAGTGACACTGTTAATAGTAAAAAGTGACACTCTGTATATATAAACATGAGGGGTGATGCTGTAATTTTCAAAAACTAAGAGATTGCATTGAAATTTTTGAATTTTGACCCATTTAACCTAGATAGATCCGTCTTATAGGAGACCACGAAGTAGCAAAGCATATATGATGCATTTAATAGAATAAGAAAGACAATTACTGGATTAATGAAATATTATCATGATATATATATATGAAAAAATATTGCATTTCTCAAGTCAAGCTTCCGTGCAACAAATTTTTTTGATTGTCCACTCCTTCCACAAAGCAGGTGGATTATATAGCAGTGGTAACTCTCCCTCCATATTATATACTCCCTCCGTCCCTAAATTATCGTCTTCCTTTTCTTTTTCATCCGTCCTAAAATAATTGTCTACTTTCAAACTTACCTTTTTAGAAGGTCACTTTTACTACTTTACCCTTACTTTTTCACTCTACTTTAATTATAGGCCACATATACATGGACATTAAAGAAAACTACACATTAAACCAATATAAATAATCAAATCAATTACTTTTTCTTAAACTGTGCGTCGGGTCAACCCATATTTAGGGATGGAGGGAGTATATATATATGTCATATCATATGTGTGTGGTTTTGATTTTCTCTCCCTTTGGGCTCATCCTACGCACAAGAATAAATAAAGATGCGTACAAGTTGTCCAAACAAATCACTTTATATAGGAAAAGAAAGAAGAAGAAATAATGTTTTATAAAGTAGGTAGTTTAAGTTTGGTATTTAGAGCAGAGAGATGGAAGTTTACAATAGACATGATTCTCGCAATAATGACTGCTTATTATATTTGGTTTTTGTTATAAAATAACTACAAACTTATGATAAAATATGTATTAAAGAAAGAAAGAGATATAATTTTTAAGAACTTCAAGCGGTGTACATAATAACTTCCGACTGCTCGCTATTTATAGTCGAGTAGCACATATACAATCATAGAGTTTACACTGTTGTGTCATATTTTCCAATGCTATGGTACATATAGCTACCTAGATCTTTTGACCAAATACTATTCATAACACTCCTCCTTGTACATAGTATTGTAAATTGAATAAGTATGTCTCGTTAAAAACCTTTAAATCGAAAAACTCAGTAGGGAAAAAAAAATCAAATATAAGGAAAATAATACACAACCTAAATTTGAATAATGTGTATGTGTTGTCTTGTTAAAAATATTTTCATGGAAAACTCAGTGGGACAAAAATCATTATAAAGGGAAAAATAGTACAACCATATATGCTCCCCCTTGAGCTAACAAAAGTCAAGAGAAATCATCTTTGTAAATCTCGTAGATTTCGCATCCCAATATTACGAACATGTTTTCTGAAGGTTGTAGTGGGAAGTGCTTTCATGAATAAATTTGCAAAGATTATCACTTGATCGAACATATTGGATGCCTTGACCTCTTTTTTCTTTTCAAGTTCTTGAGTGTTTAAAAAGAGCTTCGGGGATATGTTTGGACTGTCACTTTTGATGTATCATTCTTTACTTTGAGCGACACATGCGACATTGTCTTCAAATAATACTGTCGGGTCTTTGTTGATAGGTAGTCCATTGACATTTTGAATATGCTGAGTCATAGATCAAAGTCATACACACTCTCGATTGGCTTCATGAAGTGCGATCATCTCAGCATGATTTGACAATGCAGCAACTAGTGTTTGCTTTTGAGAACGCTATGAAATTGCGATACCACCCATCGTGAAGCCATAGCCGGTTTATGATCTAGTCTTATGAGGATCAGACAAATAACCCACATTTGTAAAACCAACTATTTCATCCTTTGATCTTGTGGGATAAAATAATCATAAATCTATCGTTCCTTGAAGATAACGAAATATGTGCTTGATTCCATTATAATGTCTCTGTAATTGAGATGAACTATATTTTACCAATGGATTTGTAGCAAATGATATTTCTGGTCTAGTACAATTTGCAAGATACATAAGGACTCCAATAGCACTTAAGTATGGTACCTCAGGACCAAGTACCTCTTTATTCTCTTCATAAGGAAGAAATGAATCTTTTTTAATATTTAGTGATCTGTTAACCATGAGGCTAGTGAGAGGATTTACCTTGTCCATATTAAAGCGCTTCATGACTCTTTTTGTATAATTTGATTGATGCACAAATATTCCACTATACAAGTGCTCTCATTGTAAACCAAGACAATATTTGGTCTGCCCAAGATCTTTCATTTCAAACTCTCCCTTTCTGCTTCTTGAATTTCTTTGGGAATTCCAATGATATTTAGATCATCTACATAAACGACAATAATTGTAAATCCAACTGTCGTTTTCTTGATAAAGACACACATATATAATTGATCACTCACATATTAGTCTTTCAACAAATGTTCACTTAAGCAATTATACAACATGCGTCCAGATTACTTTAATCTATACAGTGATCGATGTAGTTTAATTGCACATAATTCATTGGTCTTTGAGCTTAGTGCTTTGGGTTACGATAATACATGACTCAAATACTCATATATTTGTACAATACAATCATGATGATAGGGCAGACAACTTTTTCAATACACACTTGCTTTTGGAAGTATTTGAAGTAATGTAAAAATATTCACTATTCTCTTTGTTCATGGTTTCAATATGATATCCATTCAGACGAATGTCTTTGAAACCTAACAAGTTTTCTTGGGACTTAGGAGAAAACAATACATTACTTATCATGAATTTCGTGCCTCCAGACATTAGGAAAATTGCTTTACCAAAACCATAAGTTATTTTGACATTACCAGATATAGTATTGACATTAGCCTTGTTAATTTTAAGATAAGAAAAATACTTTTTATCCTTCAATATGGTATGTGTAGTAGCGATGTTTGCAAGACATAAATCTCCTTCTTGAATTTTGGATTGAAACATATTTATGATCTATTTCAATATGAGAGAAAGAAAAATAAGATGAATAAATATTATAAGACTTTTAACACAAAATATATATATAGATAACATCGTTAACAAGCTAGTACACATAGAAAAAAAAAACAAACACCTCTTGCACATAATAAAATGTTACATTATACCTATCAACGAAAAACATCGAGGGAAAAGTTATTGTTCATGTCCATTATTTTCAATAGTCATAACAATGTTGGCCATATCACCAAAGTCAAAATCAAGATCTTCATGATCATTTACAAGGAAGTTTATCTCAACATTTTTCCTTTTTGTGATTTTTGATAAAGATCAACAAGATGTTTTGACGTATGACATGTACGTGACCAATGGCCTTTCATGCATCATCGAAAACAAGAATGTTCTACATTCTGGAAAAGTTGTCTTTATTATCTTCTCTATTCCACTTCAGGTGTCGAGAGAAACGTTCATTATAAGGATAGTGATGATAGTTACTTCTTCCATGGCCTCTTCCTTGACCTTGACCTCGACCACGACCTCGTCCATTATCTCGGCCTTGTCCACAATAACTACCTTGACCACTGCCACGACCACTCCCTTGCCCATCATCGTATGTAGTTCCATTCGCTTCAGGGAAGGATGATGAACCAGTTGGACGAGATTCATGATTTTTCATCAGAATCTCATTATTTTGTTTAGCTAAAAGGAGGCAAGAGCTCAAATCGGAGTATCTATGAAAACTTTTTTTTCTCGATATTGCTGCTGCAGGAGCATGTTCGAGGCATGAAAAGTGGAAAGCATATTCTCTAACATATCATGATCAATGATGGTTTCTCCACGTAATTTCAACTGTGAGGTAATCTTGAACATCACAGAGTTATATTCACTGATGGTTTTAAAATTTTGTAGGCGTAAATGGATCTAATCGTAGTGTGCTTTAAGGAGGATGACCGTCCTTAGATGGTCATATATTTCTTTCAAATTCTCCAAAAAAACAAATGTATTTCTAACAGTGAGATACTTCATTTTCAATTCTTCGTGGATGTGGTGTTGAAGAAAAACCATGGCCTTAGCCCGATTTTGATTGTTTATCAATTCATTATTTTCTCATTTGATGGTATTTTCAAGGCTCATGGAAACCAAGGGAGTTTCAACATCTATTACCCACGACATATAATTCTTGTCGGAAATATCCAGCCTTTCAAATTCAAGCCTAGCGAGGTTTGTCATTGTGGAAAACTATAGATGAAACATATATATTAATAAAATTATGACATGAAAATTTATTGAAAATGTAATAATTATTAAATGTTGGAGTAAATGTCAAAAGTTATTGCTACTGCTAACAGAAAATACATAATACAGAGATAACAAACAAAAATATGAAAATTGTTTGGAGAGCAATTGACATTGAAAACCAGTATGGTGCACGCGATAACTAGTATGATAATAAATATTAACATTGGGTTAAATATATTATAGAAGTGGATATGATATTGAGAGTTTGTAAGGAGATAGTAAAAATGTGAGTGAACTATTGAGATGTTGGTGTATTTATGGAATAAAAATAACCGTTTAACTAGCCGTTAATAACCGCTCAAGGAGACAGAAAATATGTGAAAATTTCGATTCGATAGAATTGCATTTATATTATGTATAAATATAAATCTTATTAAGAGGAATAAGTTGATCACAAGTAAAGTAGCTTTTCATATTATTATTACCGGTCCACATATGATTACTATTATTTGTCTTGCATATTTATTCACACCACGCTACTCGGCAAGCCTTTCGGGTGGACGTTTAAAAGTTAATCATAAAATTATCCATATAACGAATTGAAAGCATAACAATTCATAATATATATATATATATATATATATATATATATATATATATATATATATATATATAACTTGAGGTTACTTCCACTCAAACATCAATGAACATATATTTTATGCGTAAAAGAATAAATTATTATTTCGTCATCGCACCATATATTATAGACGGTGGCTCACCTAACATTTTCTTAATAATAGTGATATACAATATATATTAAAGTAAACCAGTAACATAAAATAAAACATATTGACGAAAATTCTTACCAATAAAAATGTTTTGATTAGAGCGTTCGATTGATAACGTGTTATAAAATGACCATAAATTTATGACAAAATCTATATTAGAAAAGAGAGAGAGAGAGAGAGATAGTTTTAAAAACTTCAAGTTGTATGCATGATAATTCGACCGCTTGGTATTTATAACCGAACAACACATAAATAATCATAAAATTACACTATTAGACCATATTTTTCCAATGTTACGATACATATAGCTATCTAGCTCTTTTGAGTAAAGCTAGCTATTGATAACAGTTTTAGATAACTTCAAAAAATCACTTTTTTTACATGTGCATAATTGATTTTAGTACCACTAAGCGCATAATAGATCAAAGTGTTGAGGGAATGTTGTATTTTTGACTATGGGTGTTAGGTTCAAGTCATAATAATGCAGTTACATTAAATTATAGTAAAAAAACTTTGGGGGATTAGATATGGAGTGGGTGTGGGGGCATTGATTGGGAAATAGAATCTTGAGGGATTAGATTATTGTTTGGTAGTTGAAGAGTGGAGCTTTGCTTTGCCTTGCCTAGTTCACAAGAAAAGTATCTAGTATCTAGTATCTATTTTGTGTGGGTGTGTGTGGGTCATCTTTACCCGGAACCGGAATCTCCATACCAATTCAATTTCTTCAAGCAACCTTTTTTTAATTATATTATACATTAAACATTTAATTATTTCATATCAAATGGACCTTCATTGAATCATTGTGTATGGTATTTAAGACTCACTTCATTTTCAAATTATTTTCTTCTATACATATGATTAAAAAAATTAATTGATTTTATTATAAATATTGATATGATATGTAATTTATTTTAAAAATAATGTGCATGTGAGATCATAGTTAAAATTAAAAGAAAAATTAATATCAACATAATAAAATTAATTTTTTAAAAATAAAACTTAAGAGCAAGAGCTTTTTATAGACAAAACAAAAAAGAAAAAAACATAACATTTTTTCAGAACTTAGAGAGTAATATTTAATTAATTGATTTAAAATTAAATTTATTTTTGAAATACTTTAATTGTGATGTATCCAAAGCGGATATACACCGACTTGAATATCTGGCTTTCAATCTATCCAGTAACTTTGAGGCTCATATCTCCAAGAAAACAACAATAACCGTGAACTAGACAGAGACTTTCCCTACAAACGCTCTCCGGTATGAAAATCAATAAACACACAGCTGAGATAATAATTTGACAGAGTTTCAACTTGTAAATTTGTGAGCGTACCTTCCCTTTTCTGTTTGAGGGGTTTATATAGTCAGTCTTGAAAGATGGAAGTTGAACATTAAGTGCAAGAGCGTGAAAGACGAGCACATTCTTGACCACATCCGGAATGTGGGGGCAGATATCCCGGCATTAACTCCTCACGTTCAAGAGGGTCGTTATCATGTAACTGAACGGGATGATCATGCTTACTAAGATCTCTCTGCGTGCTCGTTATACTCTTGGTCCCTAGATTTCAGCGGAAGGCTTGCTTGTTATACCCAGGCGGTCAGAGATTTGTTATTGCTCGCTTATGAGTTGAGCTCGAGCTTATGATGAATGCATGTATTTTGCTCGTATCCATGATGATGACATGCTGGACACGTGACCAATATTTGAGCCTTTTGGGCTGACAACTCAAATTGTATATTATCATTTTTATTGCAATGACTTAATTAAATGACAAGTGTCATCATCATTCATCACCATGCTAGGTCTGTGTCATGCCACGGTTACACTTTATTGGAGACACAATTTCAATCAATATTCAATAGGAAAACAACTTTCATTCTCCCCAATAATTTATATTGGTTTCAACCTAGCTTGTCATCTCCATAATATTGATTTAGTGAAATTTCTCGTATTTACCGCTCACCTAATAACTAATAAGGCGAGCAATGTGGCTTCCTCAAAATAAATATATTTCTTTTGATCCAAAAAGAAATATTTACTCTTTTTTTGGTTTTTGTCTGTAAAATGTTGTTTTGTTTGTAAAGAGGATTTAAAGTTAGTTTAATTTAAAGAATGTATAAACAACTTTAGAGGATTAGATTATTTTTTTTTAATGATAATTAAATTTTTTTGTAATTTTTATTTGGTCAATATATGCATATATATATTCCCCCTCCTCTCATAAAAAAAAATTATATCTAGAGCCTTGTGGCTAAAGTATAATTTAAAATTATTATTTTCATAACCATAAAATCTGACAAATTAGGGTAAAAAATATTTAATTTAGTTAAATAATGGCACTGAAAGGTAAATAATCTGCATACTGTGTGTATTATGAAAAAAATATGAATGTTTCATGTTTGTGAATTCCATTGGAGAAATGTTAATCCGAGTGGACTCTGGATAAGCCAGAGTCTAAAACGAGTGGGAGAGACGGTCCAAGATTTTGGTGGGGAACAACTTATTGACTTCACTTGCCATTGCAAATTAATATACACAATATTGAAGTGATTGGTCAAGCTCAAGGATGAATTAGCCTACCAATTTGGACTAATGTTTCCCCCATTAAACTTTGGTTAATACACTATTTATTTGTTTATGACAAAACTTATTATTTGGCCACCTAAGTTTTCAAAAATTTGTAAGGCGGTCACCGAAAGTTTAACATTTGCAATGAGGCCATCATATTAGATAAAAGCGAGCCCATTTTTTGGATTGACGTTAAATTTGGCTGTTAAATTATGTCATTACCTATTTTACTCATATAAATACTAAAATTTTATATGAAATTAGAAACAAAAAGGGTCGAAATGAAAATATTGTTATAGATTAATTATATATCGAAATATATAATTATATATACATGTTCGTCGTCGGTGGATCTTCAACTACTATTGGTGTTGTTAGGGGTGATGAGTGAGGGAATGAGATTTAGGGAGAGAAAGTGAAATAGAGGGATCTAGCCAGTGAGTCTCCTTCTCCGATTTCTCCTTCGCCATGTCTAACTAAAGCCGAATACCGACCAAAACATCCCACATCTCCTATTGCCTTCAGCCTAGTCCTCTCTCTCTCTCTTCCCGTCGTCGTTATATCTAGATCCGACCATGGTTATCCTCAACTGTGGTTGACTTTAATGCCCATGCCCGACAATTCATCGATCCAGATCCGACCATGGTTATCCTCAACTGTGTCGTGTCTTCTCTGATCTCTCTTCTCTATCTCCAATTTCTGTTATGGCCACCATCATCTCTGGCTTAAGCCGGAACCAATTTAAGTTCCAATTACATCTTCCGACTGTCATCTCTCTCTTGCACAAATTCGAGCCTTGGATTTTGGAACTCCCTCTCACATGGAAATGGGATTTGATGGCTCATTGGTGTGGTTGACTTTGGTAAAGGTAATGCGTTGTCCGGCAAGATTGATTCAGGTTGGACCTAGTACATGGCCGCCATTTTCTCTGTCAAATCGTTCCCCTTGGGCGATACTCAGCCAGAAAAAGTGGGGCCGACGATCATTGTTACAATGCCAGAGACGTATAATTCAAGTCCGCTGTTGTTCTTTCAACGCCACAATTTCGTCCTTTACCAACTATGGTTTGGAAACAAAATTCAAATTCACATCCACTGTTATAGAGCCATATCTATTTTTTTAATAATCAGATGAATGACAAACTGGTTGGAGCCGTGGACAGAGAGGAAACTAAAGAATGAACAACTGCCATAGTCAGATCCACAGCTGCTGTCAGAGTCAGAGTCAATGGACGCCACTTTCTCCGTCAAGTCGTTCCCCCTTGGGCGATGCTTAGCCAGAGAACTTGGGGCAACAGTCATGAACTGGTTGAGTGGGGTTCGGGTCAGAGGGAGATTGACTCAAAGATGGAGACGACGAGGGACTAAAATTATTCAGTAATGGGGGATTTAGTGGATGACTGGACAGGGGATTTGGTGGTTGACTGGGTTGGGGTGATGTTTCGGTGGATGAGGAGAGACAATATATATATATATATATATATATATATATATATATATATATATATATATATATATATATATATATATATTAATACTTGTCAATGACAAGAGGTAAAATAGATATTTGATATAATTTAACGGTCAAATTTAACGTCCGTTCAAAAAATGGGCTCGCTTGCAGCCTATCTAATGTACAGTGGCCTCATTGCAAATTTTAAACTTTTGGTGGTCGCCTTACAAGTTTTTGAAAAGTTGGGCGTCCAAATGAGAGGTTTTCCCTTTATTTCTTTGTATCCGAGGAATTGAAACGAAATGTAGCCCAACCACATCACATGCTATATTATAATTTATACATATCAATACTCCTATTACTTTGATTTTATTTCCTCTCTATTTAGTACTCTTTTCGTTCCGAGTAAAAAATCCCGGTTTGAAAGTTAAACTTTTTAAGAAAATGACACTTTTATACCTTAATTTTTGAAAATAAATTTCCAAAATAAAATAGTGAACTCTTTACTCGAAAACCTGCCTCGCTCTGGCATTCCATAATTATGATTCAAATTAATGGCTCTTAGCATATGATTGAAAATATAGCTTAAATATCATATATTGAGGGCAATCATAATCTATCTCGCCTTTGCTCTCGTAATTGTTTGATCGCTTAGAGCAACCACAATGACAGCTCCCAAAACCACTCTCCAAACACCTCGTTTTCAGTTCCAATTACACTTTTTCAACTCTTTATAAAAGAATTCACTCCAATAATCACTCTCCATATAACTTTTCAAAAACCTAAAATCTCTCAAATCTCAACTAACAAACCTAACTACCAATATATCTTCTATCATTTTTATTTCTATTTTCCTATCACAATTTGAATAAAATATTTATATTATGAATTTATATTCTATGAAAAAATATTGTGTAGTTTAGCAATTTCAATTATTTTTTTATCTAAATATGTATGTCAATTTAAAGGCAATTTATGCATAAACATTAATTACTTTTTGTCCTCTCGTATATTAATCAAATATTTTTGTTGGTTCTAAATAATTTGATGTTAATAAATTTCATATAATAAAATATGTATCTTTCTATTTGATTGATATATAATTAACGATGATAATGATATAACAAAAAGAAGGGGGATCTAATTCATGTTTTTTTACACTCGATTCATGATATAACAAAAAAACATGAATTGGATTCATATAATAAATAGGCTTTGGCTTTTGACACTCAACTTGCTCTTTGGTTGTGTTTTAAGCACATTGCACATCAATCTCCAAAATGCATTGCCCTAATATAATAAAACGAGAAAACTTATATGTGTAAGAAATATTTTCGACAAATGAATGTACAAGATTACATATGTGAATTTAACAATTACATTATTGTCTTCTTGCTTAAAATCGAAAGCTCCTGGTCCATCGGTTGTATCGGCAGCAAATGCAAACCCCATTGCAACGGGACATGTTTTAACATATGGACTTATATATGGAACCTTAACCTTTCGCTTTGGATATATAAACTTTCCATTAGTGGGTTATAGTTATGGTTTCATAATTAAGTTATTACTAGGAAAATCACAAAGTAGTTATGTGCATTACAACATCACTTTCTTCTCAATCCTAAGCCAACCATTCTTATTCAACGTGTCGATCACACAATTCATTCCTAAAATTTTGGACTTTCGTGTATCCCGATATGGTGATCTTCATTAGTTTAGTTTAATGTGTCCAACTCCAAGTAAACTTTTCTCTCACATCTCGTTCTTGTCTAGGCTTAAATCTTGATCCATAAATTTTGTTCAAAGAGATTAAGATGAAGAATATTGAAAGTAGCAAAAAATGAAGATACGGCGTATATATATAAAAGCATTAGAAGAATTTTTTTTAGATGTATACAGCATAATTACGTATACAAATATGAGAATCCTACAAGCGTTGTAATCAATTAACTAACTTGAAAGCAAAACTCACTAATTCAATATTTTTTGGTTTTCTTTTCTATAAATTAA
This sequence comes from Codonopsis lanceolata, assembly GCA_013146195.2. Classification (NCBI taxonomy): domain Eukaryota; kingdom Viridiplantae; phylum Streptophyta; class Magnoliopsida; order Asterales; family Campanulaceae; genus Codonopsis; species Codonopsis lanceolata. Next base: position 142,447,038 of record CM028380.1, read on the forward strand.
GTTGTTTACACATTTAAACTTGGGCCACGTCCATTGATCGGTCTCTCGAATCTACGTACTACAGTGGCTCTTAGCAATTGAAACTCGGTTAGTGTGGACAACGATAGGAGTCGGGAAACCATTTGGACAAAGAGATGGTGTTTCAACTTCATTACCAATGCAAAATGGAATAGCACGGTATATGCAAGAATGTCAGCGATGAGTACTGTCACAAAAAATTAATTAGCTCTTGTAAGTTTTAACCAACCAAACTCAACTATTTCAATAAAACACAAGTGATAAACTGTTTGTTATGATACAAACTACATACCATAGTGGAGAAAATGAGGATGACATATCAAGAAAGGATATGGCCTGTTGAGATATTAATTGATATCTGTCAGTTAGTTAGTTAGTTAGTGTATAAGGGTGGCAAACAAATTTAGGATATATAATGATATTAAGTTTACCATATTGAGATGCAAGCATGCACGATCCACTAGAAAACGACATATACAGCCGTCCAAAGGAAGAAGTATGCAATTCTAAACCAAGGGAATCGTTGCAATTTGAGGAGTTCAATTGTCGAGAAACTCAAATCGGCAGGTTGATAATATTAATTATTAAGCAACATCAAACTTACCAAGCAATTCAATGCGGTGTCACCAATTAGAATGTTTAATTGTGTGCATATTTATAATCAAGCTGCAACAATTTTTTTAAAAAACCTTTGTTTAGAAGACTACAATTGATTTGATAAATGAATTACAACTTAGAAGCGACATGCGATCCAATAATATTATATACTTACAAAATTCAAATTGTAGTCTTTATTGGTAGAAATGGAACAATTATAAACCGAGAAGACACGATGCATGTATAACAGCCCACGCATTCATCTATTGAGAAAGAAAGACATAATTAATCAATGTTAACAAACACTTAAAAGATAGTACTATTGCATATTCTTGTGTTTTTTTAATTACCTGGAAAATGATTTGAAATACGTAACTCAAAAGCCAGACAATTTGGTGATCATTACGACCTAAGCGCTTATCATTAGTGCCTTGCTTTCTTTGCATCTA
>CM028380.1:142448201-142565860 GCA_013146195.2 Codonopsis lanceolata
TTTATTCCGCTTTCGCCATAAACTTGATTCGAAATTCATTTAAACTCGCCAAAGTTACAGAATCTACTTCATGATAACTGCTTTAAAGTTAAAGTTTCATTTCAAAGTTAAAGCTTCGCTTCATGCTTTAAACGCCTAAGTTACGTATTCTCGCCTCCAGCTTAAGATCAGACCGTAAATCCTTAATTGAAACCGAATGTGTCTATTAGCTTGTTTATGAAAGTACATTCAACTTGTTCTAAAAATCTTAATTAAGGCTATTTTGATTGATACTTAGTTGTATCAGATAATATAAGTGTTTTAATAAGACTACACAGAGAGTCTATTAAAATTGTTGCTAATTATATAGAAACAATAGTGTTTCATATAACTTAGCATAATCTTGTTTTTGTGTAAAGCGATGGCTTCCAATTCTAAAAGGAACCCGCTGCATAACCGCCCATGGCGTAAATGATGCATACCACCGCTCACACTCACGGTGAGCCTCCGAAAAGTTTGTAGGCAAAGAGTTCAAGAGATGGCAACAAAAGATGCTCTTCTACCTTACGACGTTGAACCCGCCCAAATGCTCGAAGGAATCAACCCCTATCTTGAAAGAAGTGGGAAACGGATCGCACCGCCGGGGTCCGCTGCCGAGTCATGGAAGCACTCCGACTTCCTTTGTAGAACTACGCCTTAAATGGATCGGATAACTCGTTATACGACGATAGTTTCCATTTAAGACGCCAAGGACCTTGGGAATCATTGAAAAGAAGTACAAAACCGAAGATGCCGGCTCAAGAAATTGTAGTTGCTAGGTTTTTAGAATTTATGATGAATGATTCCAAAAGTGTTGTGACACAAAGTTGAACAACTCCAACTTATCTTGCACGAGATAGCAAGGGATGATAGTTTCCTAAGCATTCCAAGTCGCGGCAATGATCGAGAAGCTACCTCCCGCGTGGAAAGACTTCAAAAGCTATCTCAAGCATAAACGCAAAGATATGTCGTTGGAGGATTTGATCCTAAGGCTACGATTGAGCAGTAATAACCGAAGTCGCCGACAAGAAGCGCCTTCGCCCCATAGAAGGGGCGCATGTGGTCGAGCAAGACGCCAAGAACGGAAGCGTAAAAGCTCCGGGAAGGGACGCCTACGCAAGGAAAGAAGTACAAGTTCAAGGGCGTTGCTTGAACCGTGATAAGAAGGGCCATAAAGCCGCGGAGTGCCGAGGCAAAAAGCGGTCAAGCGTGAAGCCAACATGGTTGACGAAGAGATCAAGATGGTATGTGTCGCCTCCGAGACAAACATGGTTGGCACGGGCCGCGAGTGGTTCGTGGACACCGGCGCGACGCGCCATATCTCATGGGCGATGCCAAGATGTTCTCGCCTTACAACAAGGTGAAGTCCGGGAAAGCTTTTCATGGGCAATTCATCTACTCGAGTGGAAGGCAAAGGCCAAGTGACCTCGAAATGACGAGTGGGCGGAGTTGGTGCTAACCAATGTCCTTCATGTTCCCGACATTCGCAAAAATTTGATCTCCTTTCTCTTTGGTTAAACATGGGTTTAAGTTGGCTTTTGAGCCTGACAAGTTTATCCTAAGTAAGAGTGGGGTTTTTATTGGTAAAGGTTACCTCGATGAGGGCCTTTTAAGTGTAATGTAATGGTGGTTAACACCGCTGCACAAAATTGATAATAAAAGTGCTACAAAGACCATCTTCTTCTTACTTGCTTGAGCATTTCAATATTTGGCATTATCGATTAGGTCATGTTAACTATGACTCTATGAGACGATTAATGAAAATGGAATTAATTCCTCCAAGTCGCATTAATAAAAATAACAAATGCCATACTTGTGTTGAAGCTAAGCAAACAAGAACGCCATTTAAGACAATCGAGCGTGACACAACACCATTAGATATGGTTCATAGTGATCTATGTGACTTAAAATCCATAGAATCTTATGGCGGAAACAAATACTTCATCACCTTTATTGATGATTGTACCCGGTTTTGTCATCTCTATCTCTTAAAAAGTAAAGTTGAAGCCTTCAAGCTTTTAAACTTTATAAAAACGAAGTCGAGAATCAACTTTCAAAGAAGATAAAAATTCTTAAGTCCGATCGAGGAGGTGAATATGTTTTTCCCTTCAAAGACTTCTCGGCCGACCACGGATTATTCACAAAGTTACACCCCCATATAGCCCACAATCCAATGGGATTGCCGAAAGAAAAATCGAACCTTAAAGGAAATGATGAACGATTATTGCTTCAATCCGGCCTACCCGACGAAATGGGGGGAGGCGGTGCTCACCGCCAATTACTTGTTAAACAAGCTTCCCACAAGAAATTGGACAAAACGCCCTATGAATTATGGCATGGTCGAAACCATCCTACAAATACCTCAAAGTGTGGGGGTGCCTAGCTAAAGTAGCTGTCCCACCACCTAAAAAGGTTAAAATCGGTTCCAAAACCGTGATTGTACTTTTATTGGTTATGCAACCCATAGCACGCCTTATCGGTTCTTAGTCCATAACTGATAATCCGAAATCGAGGTGAATACCGTTATGGAATCAAGAAATGCCACGCTTTTTGAAGCTATCTTTCCTCTAAAAGATGATACTTCAAGAAAACGCCATTTCCTTGGTCAATCGACGAACAAGATAACACCTCACAAGCAATAGTCCCTATGGCTATTGATCAAGGTATTCATCAAGATGAAGACATTGATGAACCTCGCCGAAGCAAGCGAGCTCGACACGAGTAAGACCTTGGACTGACTTTGTGACCACGCTTCGTGGATAATGAACCACGCACGCTCAAGGAAGCAATGTCTACTCCCGAGGCTCCACAATGGAAGGAAGCCGCCAACGGCGAAATATCTTCCATTATGCAAAACCACACCCGGAGCTCGCCGACCTTCCCAAAGGTTGCAAACCCCTGGGTGTAAATGGGTCTTCAAACGAAAATTGAAACCCGATGGGTCCATTGATAAATACAAGGCCCGGCTAGTCGCCAAGGGTTTTAATCAAAAGGAGGTGTTGATTATTTTGACACCTATGCTCCAGCTATTTAATTACTTCAATTCGCCACTCGATTGCCTTCAAGCACTACACGGTCTCGAGATACATCAAATGGATGTCAAGACCGCTTCCTCAACGGTGAACTTGAAGAAGAAATCTATATGAAACAGCCTGTAAGGCTTTATTGCTCCAGCAATGAAACTAAGGTCCGTCGACCGTCAAATCTTTATACGGTCTAAAGCAAGCACCAAAACAATGGCATAAACGCTTTGATGACGTTATACTTGCTAATGGCTTCAAGACTAATGAATGTGACAAGTGTGTATACGCTAAGAATACACAACAAGGTTACGTCATTATCTGTCTCTACGTTGATGACATGTTAATTATTGGTAGCAATAATAACATGATCAAAGACACCAAAAAGATGTTGGCCAGCAGATTTGACATGAAAGATTTAGGGTTAGCCGATGTCATCCTAGGTATTAAAATATCTAGAACATCCGAGGAGACCGCTTTTATCACAATCTCATTATATTGAGAAATTGCTAGAGAAATTTAGCAACGGTGATACAAACATTGCTAAGACTCCAATCGACCCTAACTTTCATCTCAAAAGAACCTACACGAGAGCGTATCTCAAATTGAATACTCTCGAATCATTGGAAGTCTTATGTATCTTACTTAACGCACGCACGACTCGCAAGAAACAAGCTAACCGATTGAGTCGTTTACAAGTAATCCCGCCCGATCAATGGAAAGCCATTGTAAGGACTCTTAGATATCTTCGATACACTAAGGACTACGGGTTGCATTACTCCAAGTATCCGCGCAGCTATTGAAGGATACAAAGGATGCTAATCGGATTTTCGATACTAACGACTCCAAGTCAACAAGTGGATTTGTATTCACTTCGGTGGCGGTGCCATTGCATGGAAATCTTTCCAAACGACTTGCATTGCAAGGTCTACTATGGAATCGAATTTATCGCCTTAGATAAAGCAAATGAGGAAGCCGAATGGTTACGTAACTTCCTTGAAAATATTCCAAAGATGGCCACGCCTGCAAGCAGCCTGCCGCCTATACGCATCCATCATGGCTACCAAGCCGCAATTGAAGGGCACAAAATAACATGTATAATGGTAAGTCCCGCCATATAAGGCGACGACACAATACCGTTAGGCAACTACTCTCAAATGGCGTGATCACCATCGATTATATTCGATCTAAGGACAACCTAGCGGATCCATTAACTAAAGGATTGTCCAGAGTTAGTATACGCTCATCGGGGAATGGGCCTTAAGCCTATGAAATAAAGAGAACCTTTAGCGAAAACCCCACCTAGTTGATTGGCAACCCCATGGTCTAGGTTCAAAGGGACAACCAAACTAATTGATCTCACTTAACACTAACTGACTCACACTCCTACCATTCCTATGGTGAAAACACTAGTGTTACCCGTCACTTTAGGATAAGCACGCTTTTAATGATTCTTGTGACTTGATTTGATCAAGCGGGTACCGACAGATACACCCTTTATAAGAAATCACCTATGTGAATGTAAGATCGCCGATCTTATGGAAATTTCGAGGCAAAATTTTCTAACAACATTCACGTAACTGTGAAGCGCTCGGGCCAAAATGAACACAACGTAGAATCAAACGTTGTTTGAGGGCGCCTATGTGAATACTATTGTCTTGGTTGACATCAAACACCGCCGCTCAAGACACACCAGCCACCGATTAGTAAGTCTTCCCCGATAGTAACTCATAAGGAAAGGTTCAAAGCCAAAAGCCACCTCTTCCACTCTAGCTACTCTCGCTGTATCTCAGAATATCAATATGTCATCAACTTACATGATATCTTATTCAATGTGGGGGATTGTTGGAAACTTGTTTCCAAAAACTTGAATAAGTGAGTTATGTAAGTGTAAATGTGGGAATCCCACATTGGGAACAATGAAACAAGCTCTACCTTATAAGGTAGAGCTGAGGCTTTACTTCCGTCGAGGCCCTGGGCCACTACACTTTGTTGGCAGAGAGGAAGACCTACCTAGGTGTAGGTCCAAACACACGCCCTACAAGGCCGCCGGCCGGCGCTGGCTTCGGCTTGCCGGCCGATCGATCGCTGGGTCGGTTTGCTATTTGCCTTGCACGGCTTGTTGCCCGTCGTCAACCTATCTTTTTGCTTGCAACGGCTCATTTGGTGTGTGACCGCTTTCGGCAAAGATGAACCTTTTGTATAGGTTCGGTTCGGCCAACACTCTAGAATGCTAATCGAAATGATTTTTTTCCTGCTCGAAAGGTTGTGTCCCTTTCGGACAAACATAATCGTTCAACCGCTAATCTAAGCGGTTCAAGTGTCTGTTTCGGATACCAACAGCCTTCAACCGCTTCCAACCGCGGCACATCCCCGGCGGAGTCACGACTACCACTTAAATACAACCAAAACGAGTTTTCTGCTTAATTGAAATTCACCAAGCTGCTTTTACACCTTTCGCCTCTCTATACGAGATTACAAGTAGCCAAGTGCGTGCCTTGATTACCAAGTGGTGGATCGAAGAACGGAGGACTGCCTCTTCAATCACGTAAGTATCCCGAAACCTCGAGGGGACACGTCGATATATCCCGTCAGTCTCTTAACGGTCGTTTTTGTCTTAAGGAAAGAGCTTAATTGCTCGAGGATATTAACAACTCTATTCCTTATACAATGCAGAGCGTAAATGAAATCGCCTCATACCCCAATAACGAAAACGAAACAATTTTTTGTCATATGATCCAAATAGTTTTAGCAAATATAAATGTACAATTGTACAATCTGGTAAGAAAATTTAGCAATAAGCAAAAGGACTGAAAACCAATCATGTTGAAGGGGCTTACAAACTGATAGCCTAAAAAGGATTATATCAACATATCTCCCTAACTGATGTCTGTTTTTGATCTAGAGGCTACATAGTAGATCAGCAAATGACAAAATGTATTACAAGTTAAGAAACAAGATGAAACGAGTACATGTATATTTTGATGTAATACTTATGCTAATGAAATTGATTATGTTATGGCCTCTTGTTTACTGTCTCCTGCATAACTACTACGACTAACTTGAAACCCCACACAGGGACAATCAAACAAGAGCACTAGTAGAAATTGATTATGTTATGGCCTCTTTTACTAATATTCCGTCAAATCCTCATCCTTTACTAATTAGTAGAAGCAGCAATTGTGAAAGAAGTAACAATAGCAAGAAAGAAAGAAAGAAATTAGAGAGGGGTATGAGTCTATGAGAGACAACGAACAACGAAGGAGAGTGGGGGAAATCTAGGGTTTGAGAATTGAGAGAGATAAAGAAGAAAGGAGAGAGAGGTATCGTACATGGACGCTGCGGATGGCGTTAATGGCGGACACTGGACGCCGGACGGATGGACGTAGAGTCACGGAGGTCGGAGGAGATAGGAATAGCGAGAAGAGAGATTCAGTTTCAGACTTCAGACTTCAGAGAGTCGAAGTCGATGAGAGAGGCCGAGAGGGTCTGTTTATGTTTCACGAATAGGATTTAGTTTTAGGGTTAGTAATTTAGTATATATATATATATATATATATATATATATATATATATATATATATATATATATATATATATATATATATATATTTATTTATTATTATTAATAAATACACATTGGTCCTGGTCGGTCCGGCTCGTTTTGGTTTTCGAACCGTGGCCGACCCAATTCCCTCCTGGTTCGTGAAAATTCAGATCCAGGACCAATCCAAAGTATTGGTCCAGTCCATTTTTTACTGGTCCGGTTCTGGAAAATTTCTGCACACCCTTAGTTGGAGGGAGTTGTTGTCGGAGGTGGTGGCAGCACTAGTGGGTAAACCCGATGCATAACTAGGCTAAAACTCATAAACAGTGTTCTAAAACTCCCCGCCTAGGCGCTAGGCCCCTCTCTACCGCCGCGACTTTCTTAGTCGCCGCCTAATCGACCAAGTCGGTGCCTACGTTGTCGGTCTGTCAGATAGATAGAAGAAAGAAGATAAAAAAAGATGAAGAAGAAGGGGGCTGTCTCGAGACTCATAATTTAGAATGAGAATCGATTAAGAAGGATATGTTAGACTGTGGATTGTAGGGGCAGTAGGTAGGTAGAGTAATATTTTTTTTTGTTTTTAGTTCTAAACTTGACTGGTTTATTGATTTGGGGTTGTTGAGAATTGAGATTTAAGGTAGGTTTGTATATTTTTGTTCATTTTAGAAATATAAACAAGTGTTTGATAAAATGACAAACATAAAAAAAAATTAAATTTGTAGTCGATGTGTTTGATCTTTGATGTAAATTATCAAACAAATGGTAATTATGCCTTAATTCTAGGCCCCGCCTAGGCCCCGATTACGCCCCAACTAGTCCCCTAGGCGCTAGGCGCTAGTGTGCCGCCTAGCAGCCGCCTAACGATTTTTAGAACCTTGCTCATAAATCATAATTATCTATTTTGTTATTAGTCTTCGGTGAGTATCTACACATATATATAAAATGAGATGAGCAAATAATAGAAATATCCCGTCAAAAATTACTTTCCAAATTTAGAAACATTTATAATTTGTATATTTGTCATTTTTTTTGAAATTGAAATGAAAATCAATTAATGAAGTTTTAGTTGACAACAACTCTTCATATTCAAATGACTTTACAAATATCTTTAGTGCATTTAATATAAACAAATTGTATAACATTTAATATAGTTCAATATGATTTACGAAATGACAAAAAATACAATATCAAAATAATATCAAATATTTAATAATTTATTCTATATCCGATTTCACATTTTTTATTTTATATTTTTTTATTGCATTTGTAATTGGCATATTAGTTTCTAAATCTTCACCACAGTAATATAAACTCCCAAAAATAAGATAAATGATGAAACAGTCGATTCAGTATAAATTATTTACCACCATTATTAATAATAGTCTTGACAAATAATTACAATTCAATATTATTCAAATCGGTTTAAAACCATAAATCAAAGTAACATAGCTACTTCTCATCACTAATATCAGATAAATTTGTTAATAGACAAAGACAAATTAGTAAAAGAACAAATTAATATTTCTCCAAGGAGTATATAAAATGATTGTCAACTATAGTTATTTGCAACCATATGAAGTGTATAAACTAAATACAATAAATATTTTGAAACAAATCATTTTGTTTAGATGTTTTGAAGCTTAATTTATGAGTAATATGAGTAGTTTTATGAAAAGTTTAATTCTTCTTCATTCTTATAAATTTTAGATTCTTATAATTCTAAAATTTAAATATTTTTAGAACCAATTTGTTGTTCGAGGTGCTTAGATATTTTTATTATTCTAAAAAAATATTATCTATATTTTATAACAAGTTTATATATCAATAATATCAATAAATTATATAACAGTCAGATTTCAAATAATTTACTTCATACAACCGTAATATAAACATACATAATTATGACATATTATGAAATTTACGGACAATTTCATATAAATTAGTAAATTGAAAAGACAAATTAGTAACCGAGTATCTACAATAAATTTACTCTTAACATTTACTTGCCACTGATAATAGTAATAGTCTAGAAAAATAATTATTGTATAAAGCATATGCACTACTCCTATTGTCATTGAAATATTTTGTGTTTAACCTTCGAATACTTAAAAAAATTCATGCAATTTTATATGTAAAATCTATAGATCGGACATAGGTTAAAGTTAGATTGAACAAATAATTAACAAATGTATAAGAAAATAACTATATATATATATATATATATATATATATATATATATATATATATATATATATATATATATATATATATATATATATATCTGACCCAAGGGTGGGAGAGATGGCAAGACTAGGGGCCACATTTACCTATCAAAAAATAGATAAATAAATAAATATATACATATATCTATGAGATTTTTTCTACTCCATTTTAATTAAATTTGAAGCTAAAAAAAATTCTTAATATATTTGTCTAGCTAAAATGTTTTAAAATCTAGGTCTAATATATGCAGCAAAAAAAAAAAACCTGAATTAACAAATAAAAATCTTAGTATATTTGTTCAGCCTACATGTTTAAAAATTAAGGTCTAATATTTGCAAAAAGCTTTAACCTATTAAGGTTAGTTTACAAAAGATATATATTTATTCAACTTAATCGGTAATAGGCTAAGGTTAATTTGAACTTCAATTTTCAAATATTTATCAAAATATACAGATCTAAGATATTTTTCTCCATTTTCATCAGATCCGAAGTCAAAAAGTACATAACTGATGTTTATTTTTCTATTTTTGTCAAAATTAAATTTATAAAACAAATGTCCAACGTAAAAAGTTGGGATCATAATTTTTTTTATCCATTTTGAAAAACAAATCGGAAAAAAATAATCATATGCTTAAAAAATTTCTCAGATATGATATATCTAAGTTTTTATTTTTATAAACTATTTTTTAAAGTAAAGATGTATATTGATATGTACTTGGATATAATTAATTAACTATAAGATATGTATATTTTCCATACTTTGTTAAATTAAACTCTCAATTTTTTTAATAATAATCGAAATTCAAATTTGTATCATACAAATTTCTCTCAAAATTTTATTTAAAAAAAATAAAAAGGAAATCTAAGAAACCTAACAGTGAAATGGTTTGAAGGTATTCAATGTTAGGGTTTATTGGGGGATGATGTGGCTACATATTCCGAAAAAGGGAAGGGACCTAGCGAAATATTCATTTTCTGTTATAGGACTTCTCCCAAGACACAATAAGAATCTAGACCCAATAACTTTTGTTATTGAATAGTTGTATAAAAATAATGTTGCATAATATGTTATTCCTAACATTTTAGTATTAGGGGTTCTGTTTAAAGTCTGTTATTTCAACTTCAATTCATTTTTTTATTAGATATAACAAACAATTTGATATTTGACTATTTAATATTTATATCTATACTATTAATGAGTCAGAGGCGCACTAAGGATCACTTATTCAACACACTGTGATGGATCAATTTATTAATCACAATGCATTAATTTGAATCGCGATACATAAATTGGATTTGCGATCCATAAATTGGTTTCAATTTGGGGTTCTGATGCACAAATTGGATTCCCGATCCTTAAATTGGATTTTATTTTGTGGATTGTGATGTAAAATTGATGGTGCCTAAAATCCCGATGTACAAATAGGATTCGATTTGTGCATTGTGATGCAAAATTGATGCATGAAATGATTCTTTGCGCGTACGTGTTCGTTTTATTAAGGGTATCGTAGTATTTTATTCCAAAAAATGCCTAGAAAACTTTTAAAAAAGGACCAACCTAATTTCACCCCCAAAATATTTGCTCACTTCTAATTGTCTATTTTGTTAGCATTAATTATTTATTTATATCAACGTATTAGTTATTTTATTTATTTCAAATTGTATTATGTGTTAGTGATAGTCGTAATAATTGTACATATTCAACGATAAATGTTGTATATAAAGAACTATTCCAAATTTATAATAACTTTTTCAAATTTATGTAATTTTTTTCTTTTATTTTACTGTTTATTATAATTTATTTATTTTGTTCATATTAAAGTTTTTAATTGTATATTATTCAATTTTAATTGAGTATATGATTTTACATTTCTTTTTTCACAAAGATCATGTATATGATGATCCACGTAATGGACCAAAGCGACTTGATGATGTATGATGTACGTACCAAAGTATCAAAGATAGGATATCTGGCTTTGTGCTTGTATTTGACCTTGAGTGACTGAAATGAAACTACCGTTAGGGTGCCGGGGTTTTCAGCTTCTTAGATGTGAGAGTCGAATCAAGGAATACAAGTGTCGGCTGTAATTGGCTTTTAAGCCTTGGTAGTTGGCTATATTGCTTAGTCTGAGTGTAATTGTGAGTATGGTTGATCAATTGAACTTACCTTTCTTGTAAGGAAATGCTTCTTTTTATAGTAGTGTCCCTAGGGGGATTATGATTGATGTAGGGGCCCTGGGCAGCCTTACATAGTTGGTGGTTGCTTACTAGCCAAGTTATATATTCCCTTCTCGTGTAAGGGCTTGTCGCTTGGTTGGCTAGCTATCAGTCTCTCACTGGTTGGCTTATTCTTGCATGGACGACATGTGTCACCCAATCAAGATTTGACATCTAGTAATTACTTGGTCGGTGTAGTTGAGTGCCGAGCATGGTTGTTCCTCGCCTTGGTGGTCGACCGTGTTCGAGTTCTGGAGTAACCTTTGGTCGATCCGAGGATACTTTTTTCGACCAAAGTAGTGATCGGCCATGGTCGACCCTTAAATTCGAGGGGTGAAATGAGAGATGGGCCCCACTTATGCCCAACTGGGACCACGTGCTCGCTCCACGTAGGAGGACCCAGGTCGGGTCCCTTCAATAGCCCTCGAGTTTCCAAGTGCGAGGATTTATCCTTAGCTTGGAAAGTATAATTGAGCTCCTCGTTCGGCCGTTGACTATTTTTTGATCTTCGTTTTGGTTTCCTCGGTTTTTAGCTTCCTCGTTTATGGTCGCTCTTCGTTGTAATTCACTGCGTGTTTGATCACGTTCGAGTGTAAAAGGTTGAGGTTGATATTAGAGTTATTAGTGGAATTTTTCTGGGAAATTGGTCCACCGTTTGCATTAAATGCACGGTTATCGAGGGGTCGTATGTAATCATTTCCTTTTCATTGTTCAAGACTGTGACGACGTCATCCTTTAAAAACATCCTCGGATTGTGCCCATAATTTTGCATGTACTCGCCACGTTTCGACCTGGGAGTGAGTAGGTAGGATCCGCGTGTTTTCTAGTCGGGTCGACCCGGTGTTCTCGGGTCTGTATAAAAGTCACGGTTTCCGGCTTCTTCCATACGCTTTCTCTGTCTGTGAAAATTTTTTCCCTATCAAAAAATCGTGTTTCTGTGAAGGCGAAAACTAACTTTTCTGTTATTCCTTTCGTTCTTAATACTTTCAGCCGTTAATTTGACTTGCATTTCTAATTTCCAGGTTTGCCTTCTTTCCCTCTTTCGTTTGAAGTTAATATTTCGCGTTTTGTGCTAGTTTTGAGCCGGTTTCTGGGTTTATAGCAATTTTTCAGTGATTCTATTGCCGTTTCTGTTATCCCATTGCTAATTCTGGTGACCCTTCCTTTTCCAGATCCTCGGTGATTTCTTTTTTCCTTCCTCACTCAATTCCTACTCGCAGGTATTTGCCTTTTTTGTTCGTTATTTTCAGTTTTCAATTTCGAAGGTTTTTTAGGGTTTTTTTAGACTTAATGAGATCTGTCCCCTCTGTCCCTGCCTTTACCCCTAGTGAAACGTCTTCTTCTTCCTCGTCTAACCCTTCTACTGCATCAAGGCCGAGCATGAGGACCAAACATGTAAGCCCTGATCCAGTGTATGCCCGATCACCAACCAACCGTAGGGTATACTTGCAAACTGATGGGGCCTGGTCGCTTGTTTTGCCGAGCCAGGCGATGCCCCTTCTAGTGAAAAGGGAGTACAATATGGAAGGCTTACCAACCCTTCCCGATGAAGAGTACACAACCGAGGATATCCCCGCTAGCTCGGCCATGACGGTCTGTAGGGATGAGGAGAGGGCCCTACGGTATTTATTTAACCAATACTATAGGGAGATCGTCGCTACGGAGGTAGTGGCAGCAAACAAAAGTTTGGCTAGCGAGAAGCGATGAGAGACTTCTTCGGCTGCTGCTCAAGTTGAGGAGGGCTCAGGTGGGATCGAGGATGCCCCACCGGCTCGTCGAGTGCTGAAGGAGTGGAGAAATAATATATATGGCCCGATGATGTAGTGAACTGGGATAATAGGTACAACCACAGTTCTAAGAGATTTCGAGGGTCTGCTGCCCATAATTCGCTCGGTATGGATGAGCTCCGGAGTCAGCGTGATAAAATGGGCTTCTACATCACCTTTTTTGAGGCAGGTCTTCAGTTGCCCCTCGACCCTCTTATCTGCGAGCTTCTTGAAGAGGCCGGTGCCCATCCCCTCGATCACTCCCCCAACCTAGCTGAGATACTTAGTATCATTTGCCTCTTGTGTTCGGATACTCGGGTTTGAGCCTACCTTTCCTCTATTCAAAACCTATTTTTCTGTGACCAAGTCTTTGAACCGGCTCCAGTGCAAGCATCATAATCAGGGAATTAATCTGTTCGCCAAGCCTCCTGACAAAACGGGGCACTGGGACGAGAAGGTCCTGTTGGTCGATAGCCGAATTGGGTGGAACTTTCCTGTTCCTCGACTTTCTGCTTCTGAAGTTAAGTCACTTTTTCCGGCCGGGGCTCTGGGTGAATACGAGGAGTCAGCCCGAACGACCATCGAGACTTTCCTTGGGGTTCGCAAGCTGGACCCGCCCGGGTATTCCGCTGGAGCTCAGTGACCGAGGATGAGGTTTTGCTGAGGATGGTCTTGATGTTGACCAAGAAGATAGAAGGGATGAACCTTTGTTGCGAGGTCCCCGAGTATATCCCATATCCGGCGTGGTCAATGCATGAGGGGCATAAATTTAGAGTAGACTGCCCTCGATGCAAGGATGATACATTTAATTTTGAAGGTTGTGAAAGTATTCGTCGCTTTGCACTTTATTTTATTTGTTCTTTTTTATCGTTGTTATTTGCTCATAATTCTAACTTATCATTTTTCGCTGTTTCATATATGGTGGTGGATATAGATCAAATGTCTAGAAGGGCCGCCAGGAAGACCTGAGGGGCTGCCCGTCGAACGGTGCTGAGGGATGCAATTGCCGATCCCACAAAGGCCTATACGTTGCCTACCGACGAGCAGGGACCCGGGTCCTCGGCCGTTCTTGCTACTACGACATCAACGGCTCCTTGCCGGGCACCACCCAAAGTCATTATGACCCGGAAGCCCAAACCCTCGGTACAGGCCCCCAGCGAAGAAAGTTCCTGCTATCACCATTGGGCCCGTCTCTGTTGAAAGTGCGCCAGCAGCCCCCCGACTAAAAGGCGATTGATCGAGGATGCGCCAAAGGAGGATGAGCGGAGCATCGAGGAGGTATTTGTCCGCTCCCTAGCTACCAAAAAATTGAAGGCTAAAGCGGTGTCTTCTTCGTCCAACGAGGAAACTGTTCGATGGCTGAAGGATGACTTCGCCGTGCCAACCACTCGAGCGGCAGGGATCAGACTCGGCAAGGACATCGGGGATGTCCGCTTGTTGCAAAACATCGATGTAACCCATCGAGATGCTCCTACTGCCCTAGCCGGGTAAGGGATAGTCGTCTGGGATCAGATGAGGGACATGGTCGGGATTGCGAACTCACTGCCCGCTAATAAAGCGATGGGACGCATGGGGCTGTGCGTGAGCGAGGTAAGAATTTTCTCTTTATTCTTCTTTTTCTTCTCTTCTTTCTTTTGAGTTGATATATCGTATTTTAACTTTTTCACTTATTGTTTCCGTGTAGCTGTGCTCCTTCGCCATCTCACTAAGTGGGCGTTCTGACCGAGCTAAAACTGAAGTGAAGAAGCTCAAGGCCCGGGTCCAAACAGACCAGGATGAGATCGAGATTCTCAAAGCTCGTCTGGCATCCCTGGAGAGCGACCAGGCCCAGAAGGCAGCCGAGCTAGAGGAGTCCTCGGCCAAGATAAATGCCTTGACCAAAAAAAGAGAATCGGCTGAGGCTCGCGCTAGCGATGTCGAGCAGAGAGCTGGCCAAGCCGAGCAGAAGGCTGTTCAGGCCGAGCAAATGAAGTCCTTAGCTGAGAAGGAAGTGACCGAGTCCATGGCGAGGATTGCCGATCTGGAGAAATGGGGTCGATGAGGTGAGGGACTCAACCTTTGCACAATATAAAGACTCCGAGGAGTTCACCAGAGAGGTCCTCCCTTACTACGAGCGAGGTGTTCACCACGTCTTTCGGATAGTTGCTGCCTCTGGGCTGACGTTTGGGATCATTGTTGAATGGGGCGACGAGTATTTCTCCGGGGAGGCCGCGATGGATGGGCACGAGATGGTCTCCTTTGATGAAGGCGAATTGAAGATGATCCATGAGAAGGATGCTATAGTCGGATTCGAAGAGTGGGTGCCTCCGACTCCTTGGTCTAAGGATGTCATCTTTCTGATTGGTGCCGTGGAGCGTGGCGAAGACGTAGAATTTGATGCGGAGCTTAAACTGAAACAATTTATGGGCGAGCAATCCAATCGCAACCAATTTGACAATGAATCTATTGCTGCCGAGCAACGCGGTCTACCTTATCTAGCTCGTGACGTTGAAGTTGTAGATCTCCCGGAGTAATTTTAATCCTCGATGTGTCGAGTTGATTGGGCGCATGTGCTCGTTATTTTAAACAATTTACTGATATTTGTTTGTTGTAATTAAACAATTTTCTTCTCTTTTGGCTTTTGGTTCTGATATATAGTGATTTTTATCTCTATTTTGTTATTGCTTGTCGTTTCATACTTGTCTTTATTTTAATTTATTTGTAACCTTCCTCGCGTACCGAGAATAGGCCTTAGTCCCAACTCCGTACGAGGATGGGAATGAGCACTTAGCTCATTTCTTTATTTGTAACATTCCTCACGTGCCGCGGATAGGCCTTAGTCCCACCTCCGTACGAGGATGAGAATGAGCACTTAGCTCATTTATTTATTTGTAACCTTCCTCATGTGCCGAGGATAGGCCTTAGTCCCATCTCCGTACGAGGATGGGAATGGGTGGGTAACGAACATTCTTGCTCTGAAAATTTACATCATTTCATTAAATGCTTTGAACTTTGCCCAGAGGTTACATCGGTGATAGTAAGCTTTGAGATGATCGGCATGCCAAGGGTTTTTCAAAGGTGTGCCGTCGGGTTCTGCCAGTCGATAAGTTCCTTCTTTCACAATGTTGGTTATTTTGAACGGGCCTTTCCAATTTGGTGAAAGCTTGTTCCTTCCTGTCTTTCTGCCAGTCGCCTCTATCTTTCTTAGGACCAAATCACCAACTAAGAAAGTTCTTAGTTTTACTTTCTTATCGTGATGAATCTTGGTAAGCTTTTTGTAGTTGATCATTCTGAGGCGGACTTCTAATCGTTTTTCTTCAAGGTTGTCGAGGTCAAGCTGTCTGGAAGAGTTATTCTGCTCTTGATCGAAGAAGGTAACCCAAGCTGTTGGAAGGGCTAATTCAACCGGTGCCATTGCCTCCGACCCATAAGTAAGAGCAAATGGGGTTTCACCCGTGGATCCCCGAATTGATGTTCTAATTCCCCACAGGACGATTGGCAACTGCTCTAGCCAACTTCCTTTTTTGTCGTCTAAGTTTCTCTTCAAGGCATACATGATCTTCTTATTCCCTACCTCAGCTTGACTGTTGTCTTGTGGGTGAGCTACCGAGGACATTCGGTGTTTGACATTCAGCCTTTTGCAGCTCGTCGTGAACGTTTTTGAAAACTGAGTGCCATGGTCGGAAACAATCATCCGAGGTAATCTGAAACGACAGAAGATTTGCTCGTATACGTATTTTTTTGCTTGATCCTCGGTTATGCTGGCGAGCGGTTTCGCTTCGATCCATTTAGTGAAATAACCCACTGTGACAATAACATATTCGCAACCATGTTTAGTCTTGGGGAAAGGGCCAATGAGGTCGATCCCCCACATGTCAAAGGGCCATGCCGCGATCACCAGTGTTTGTAGGACCGAGGGAAGTCGCGGAATATTTGCATATCTTTGGCATTTGTCGCATTTCCTCACATACTCCGTTGCATCCCTTCTTATGCTCGACCAGTAATACCCATGAAAGTTCATTTTGTTCGAAAGTGTCCTCGCACCTGGATGTCCCCCACATTTGCCTTCATGTACCTTGGCCAGCAGATCCTTTACTGTTTCTGGCCGTATGTATCGAAGAATTTTTTTGTATAGCATACCCTCTATAATCGAGTATCTGCATGCTCGGTTCTTTACTGTTTGTGCTTTACTCTTTTCCTCCGGCAGGATGCCTTGCTCGATGTAGCCCTTTATGTCATCGATCCAACATCTTGAAGCCTCCGTGACTACCATAATTTCATCCTGGTCGATGGCTGGGTATTTGAGAAACATGAGTTCAACGTCGGGAGGTACTTCTTCAGCTTCCGAGGGTGCGATTTTGGAGAAGTAATATGCTCGAGAATTTCCTTCCCCAAGGATTTTCTCTAACTCCCAATATTTAAATCGTGTCAACAATTTTTGTGTCAATTGTTGATATTTGGCTAACACCGGGTGATTTGCTTCGTATTCGCCCAGCACTTGTTTAACCACCAGCTGGGAGTCACTGTAGAACACAGTGTCTTCGGCCCCTAAGCTTAGTACGAGCTCGATTCCAGCGACCAAGGCTTCATACTTGGCCTGATTGTTCGTAGTTTTGAATTGGAATCTTAAGGCCATGTTTCTCTCCTGATTCTGGGATGAGCAGTGAAAGACTTGCCCCACTTCTTTCTGTCCCTGCAGATCCATCCACAAATAAGACCCAGTATTGAAGAGGCCCGGTCTTCGTTTGTTCGCCAATTATGGTCGTTTCTTTAGTCATAGGAGTGACCTCTTCACCGATTTGCTCTTTATCGGCTTTCTGCTTTGTGAACGAAGTTTCATCGATGAAATCGACTAGGACCTGTGCTCGGATTGTTTTTCTAGGCTCATAGTCGATGTCATACCCTGAGAGTTCGACCTACCATTTCAACATTCTACCTGCCATGTCTGGTTCGTGCATAATTTTTCTTAAAGGAAAGTTGGTAAAGACTGTTATGAAGTGTGCCTGGAAGTAAGACTTTAACTTTTGGGCAGCGACCACTAAAGCGAGGACCAAATTTTTGACCTCTAGATATCTCCCTTCAACGTCCGTCAGAGCGTGGGAAACATAGTAGATTGGCTTTTGAATTTTATCTTTTTCTCTGATCAAGGCTGCAGCAACTGCTGAATCTGATGTTGCCAAATATACGTATAACTTCTCCTCGGGTATTCGGATGCTAAAGAGTGGTGGTTGACCGAGGTATTCCCTGAGCTCTTCAAAAGACTTGGTACAGTCGTCATTCCATTCAAACTTTTTGCCTCCCTTCAATATTTAAAAGAATGGCAAGCTTTTTTCGACTGACTTGGCAATGAAGCGACTGAGGGCTGTGATCGACCATTAAGTTGTTGGACATACTTGATCGATGTTGGGATGTCCATGTTTATTAAAGCCTTTATCTTCTCTGGATTGACCTCAATTCTTCTTTCATTGACCATGTACCCAAGGAATTTTCTTGTTGTTACTCCGAATGCACATTTGGCCGGGTTGAGCTTCACTTTGTTCTTTCTCAGATTTGAGAAAGTTTCCCACAAGTCATTGACATGATCAGAGTGTTTGGTTTTGATAACCATGTCGTCAATGTAAGCTTCCACATTCCTGCCCAGCTGGTCGCCGAACACTTTATTCACCATTCTCTGGTAGGTAGCCCCCGCGTTCTTGAGGCCAAAAGGCATCATGGTATAGCAATACAACCCTTCAGCAGCTCGAAATGCTGTGTGTATCTGGTCGGCCAACCACATTTTGATTTGGTGATAACCTGAATAAGCATCCATAAAACTGAGAATTTTGTGCCCAGATATGGAGTCCACGAGCTGATCAATTCTGGGTAGTGGGTACCAATCTTTTGGGCAGACTTTGTTAAGGTACGTGAAGTACACGCACATTCTCCATTTCCCGCTTACTTTTTTCACCATAACCACATTTGCAATCCAAGTTGCATACAAAACTTCTTTGATGATCTTAGCTTTTAACAACTTGGATACTTCTTTTTTGATGGCTGCTTGCTTTTCCCATGAGAAGATTCGTGCTTTTTGTTGTATGGGAATGAAGTCTGGATCGATACTTAGCTAGTGCATAGCGACGTTCTCGTTAATGCCCTCCATGTCCTCGATCCTCCAAGCGAACACATCCAAGCTTTCTTTTAACAACTTAATGATTGCTGCTCGCTCTTCCTTTGGTATTTCTCTTCCTACCCCGACCTTCTGCTCGGGGAAGTCGAGGTTAATGACAATTTCATCGAGGTCTTCGTTTGTTGCGATCTGGTCCCTCTTGTTGTTATGCTCGGTACTCCCGGGAGTGTCGAGCATGTGATCATTGCCTCATTCTTTTTCGAGCGAGCTGGTGTTCCCAGCTCGCTTTAATTGCTATGCATGTGCAGCCTCAGGGAGCGATGAAGTGAATTCCTCCGTCTTTCGGAGCCTTTTGGTCGATCTACTTATTTCGACCACTTGAAAATAAAAAATGACATACAACTTAAAAATAAAAAAATGACATACAAAAAATGACATACAACTTAAAAATAAAAAAAAATGACATACAACTTGAAAATAAAATATGGCATACAACTTGAAATTAAAAATGACATACAACTTGAAAATAAAAATGACATACAACTTAAAAATAAAAATGACATACAACTTGAAAATAAAATATGACATACAAACTTAAACATATGACTGAAACTAAACTTAAAAGAAAAACGCTAAAACATTTAAATAACTAAACCAGACAATGACTAATATTCCAGGAGATCAATTCTTGGTCCGCCAAAATAGCCGTTAAATTGATTGAAAACATCTGGATGAGCTTGAGATCCTTGCACTACATCTTGAGATCCATGTCCAGCAAATTGAGATCCTTGCTCAACATTTTGAGTTCCATGTCCGTCATATTGAGATCTATTGAATTGAGATCCTTGCCCTACATCTTGAGATCCATGCCCGTCATATTGAGATCTTTCTCCTTCACTTGAAAATAATTTAAATCCTTCACTTTGACTTCTTTTTCGCATAATCTTAATTTGTTCACAACGAAGAAATTCACGGATGATCGGATCGGCTATAGAATTCAAATCTTTGAAAAGAATTCTATTTTCTTCCCTTAATTTAAACATATCGTTACCAACCTTTAATTGCTTAACAAGTTCATCATTCTGATTAATCATTTTTGACACATGCTCTTCTTTTTTCCTTTTCTTTTTGCTTGTTTCACCCCAATAGGCCGTATAGTTGAAGTATCACCGCGATCGTCATCGATGATATTAAGATTTTGTCATGCTGTTGTCGAGGTATTTAGAGAGGAGTATCTACGATCTCCTAATGCTAATGATATCTCAAGACTTCTCCATATCGGTGAAAGTCAAGGATTCCCTAGTATGTTGGGTAGCATAGATTGTATGCACTGGAAGTGGAAAAATTGTCCAACGGCGTGGGCAGGACAATATGCTGGTCGTAGTGGAACTCCAACAATCATTCTGGAAGCTATAGCTGATTATGATCTCTGGATATGGCATGCATATTTTGGTTTACCTGGATCTAACAATGATATTAATGTATTGAAGTTTTCTAACCTTTTTGGTAATCTTGCTCAAGGTATAGCTTCTCTTGCTCATTATGTCATTCAAGGAAAAGAGTATAACATGGGCTACTATTTAGCTGATGGCATATACCCAAAATGGGTTACACTTGTTCAAACTATCCATGATCCACGAGATCCAAAGAAAAAATTATTTGCAATGAAACAAGAAGCATGTAGAAAAGATGTTGAGCGAGCATTTGGAGTGCTCAAATCACGATTTGCCATTATTGCTGGACCTTCACATTTTTTGAAAAAAAAAATGTTACGCACGACATAATGACTGCATGCATTATTATGAATAATATGATAATTGAAGATGAACGTGATGTAGATGCACCAATTGAAAAACGAGGTGAAGCGCCGACTCCAGATGTTGAGGGAGTAGGAGATGATAACATTCGATTTCAAGAATTTCTTACTCGACATAGACAAATACATGATAAAGAGGTTTACCTTGCACTTCGAAATGCCTTAATTGATCATTTATGGGCACAATTTAGTAATAGTGAGAATTAAGCTAATATAATATGTACTTTGAATTCAGTGTAGTTGTTGAATTTTTTTTTCTTAATAGTTTTTAACATTTAAATAGATGTATTGCTTGCTTTATCATAATGTATGTGTTTGTATTTATCAAATGGTTTGTAATTTAAAATATATTAAATTACTAATTTTAATATATAATTAATTATATAAATAATATTATAAAAATAAACTTATTAAATATAATAATTATTAATTGTATAATCTTAATAATTACAATCTTAAATGTTATAGTAGAAAATCAAAATAGAATATGCCAAGGAATATTTTTTTTTGTAAGATTTAGTGTGAAGGGTTGGAGTTTGAATAGTGGATAGTACTGAAATTACCCAAATTTAGGATACCTTTGGACCCAAATTGGGGTTTTTAGGTTGGAGATGGTCTAACGATGAGGAAATCATATAATATACGGTAGGTTGACATGTTGTCATAATCATTGGAACCTTTACCTACTGCCGAGAAAGACCGAAAGAGGGAGCGAGAGAGAGGAATAAGAGCAAGATCATTGTTTAATTTTAATCATCTTCCTATTAGGAAGATGTCAATTTTCTCCCATTGTTCATCTTTCTATTTTGCCAAATAGGAGAAAGAAAATTATTCCTTGTTAAATAAGAAGGTGGCTTTGGGAAGAGAGGGGGGCAGCTAGTCTTGGGGGGTGTGTGGGGGGGTGTTTGTATTTAACTATTTATGTGAGTTGGTGTTAAATTTAATATTTTTTTATGTAAGAAGATGTGTAAAAAGATTATAAAATGGGAAGATATATATTATTAAGTGAGTAAGAAAATAAAAATATGTAAGTGACAGTGGAACCTAACTAAAAGGATGTATAAGAATATTGCACAATTGAATGCTCTGATCGATGGTTTGTTGCTCTCTTTTCCATAATACTCATCAAGATTCGAGATATAACATATAATTAGGTGTTTGAGTTGGGCTAGCTACACACTCATATAACATGAGATTGGTCATTGGGCCCTAAAATACTGAGGGACTTGTATAGTCGCTCACTTTAGGTCTACCACGAACCGGTCCTGCTAATATATATATAACTAGTTATATATATATAATTTTAATAAGTTGTACAGCCTTAATTTCTCTATCATGCATAATTTTAGAACTCCGATCAATTCAGTAGAATAACTCAACTTTAATAGAATAAATTAATAAATTAGGAATAAAACAGAAATAAGGAGAGATGGGGAGGAGAGAGACTGAGTTTGTTGCAAGGAGACGAGACAATGTCTTTAATGAATGAGGACATTTAAGAAAGAATTTTCTCAAAATGAACTTATAAATTTAAAAGTAATACTCCATTCGTTTCTAAATAATCGTCTTAGTTGATCCGGCGTATAGTTTAAGAAAAAACAATTGACTTGATTATTTATATTGGTTTAATGTGTAGTTTCCTTTAAAGCTCATGTGTATATGGTTCATAATTAAAATAGAGTGAAAAAGTAAGAATAAAATGGTAAAAATGATGTTTTAAAAAGATAAATTTCAAATTAGATAATTATTTTGGAACAGACGAAAAAAAAAAAAAAAGACGATAATTTAGGCTGGAGGAAGTAATAATTAAGAGGTTAAATATTTTAAAAAGCGAATCGCCTGCTTTTATCCAAATAATTATGATGTGAGCTGGGCATGACTGTTTTGCGGCCCATCTGATGTGGCTACACGCATGATTGTTTGATAGGACAATTTTGACCATATTGTCACACCAACACTGCAAGTAGTCAGCAACACATATCCAACCTGTTGTTGTTATTTGACGAGAAAATATTTTATTGGTTTCCGAGTATCATTGTATGAGTGGTTGAGTACTAGTGACTGCCCGTGCTCCGAACCGAAATTGAACATCAACGATTATCTATTTTTATAATTTTATTGATTAAAATATTTGATTTTACATTGATAAATCGTGTATAAAAAGTATAAATTATATTTTAAAAAATAATAGATGTAAATAAATAAAGCAAATAAATTTATATATAAAGTAGAAATAATGCTTTCGTTATTATGAGTGGCAACAGTCGAAGTTTTATCTTTGGAAATTATGATTCAGTTTTTATCATATTGGAGTTTGGTCTACAAAAAAAATATTGAAATAAATTTACGATATTATTTCATAAAAATTACGATTAACATTACTTATAAAAGTTGATCTTTAAATAAAAGAATTTGTATTTTAATCACCAAAAGTCATTTATTTAAATATTTTCTAAACAAATATCAATTTTCAACCAATGTTTGCTACATCACTTTTATTGATAATTATAATCGAGATGAATTTTAGTGAAAATTTAGTGTTGTTAGTGAAAGAAATTGTGCAACTTGATGAACAAATTTCTTTACGTATCATTTGTTTGTTGGCAAATGTAATTGTGCAAATGTGTTCTACTCAGTGATATCATTGAAATGATATATTTATTTGTCCAAATCGAGTTTTGGGTGAATAAAATATCAATGCTTAAAGTATAATACTTCTTGAAAAATTAGTGTTTTTAGTGAAAAAAAATTTGTGCAATTTGAGACACGATTGTAGAAGTCTTTTATTTAAAAACTTTTAAAACCATTATCAATATCTAACCAATATGAGACATCTATTCTATAGATAATAATAGTAGAAGTCTTTTATTTAAAGTCTTTTAAAACCAATATCATTTTCTAACGAATGTGAGATACATCTATTCTATTAATAATAATAGTAGAAATATTTTATCTTAAAACTTTTAAAACCAAGATTACTTTGTATCTAATGTGTGATACATCTTTTTTATTGTTAGTAAAATACTTTTATCTAAAAAAATTTAAACTAAAATAATTTTTCTAACCAATATGTGATACATTTCTTCTATTTCTAATAATAATAAAAATCTTTTATTTTTTAACTTCTTAAAGAAATGTCACTTTTTAGACCAATGTGAAATGTATATCTTCTATCAGTCATAATAGTTGAAGTCACTTATTTTTTTAAAAATAAATTTATAATTCTTTGTAACCAACATCAACTTCTAAGGACTTTGTCTAAGAACTTTTAAAACCAACATCAACTTATAGCAATTGTGAACATATATCATTTGTTGTTATTTTAGTAAAAGTCATTTATCTAAATACTTTTTAAACAAATATCAATTTTCAACCAATATTTGTTGCATCACTTTTATTGATAATTATAATAGAGATGCATCTTAGTGATATTAAAATTAGTGTTGTTAGTGAAAGAAAATTGTGAAACTTGATGCACTAATTTCTTTATGTGTTATTTGTTTGTTGGTAAATGTAATTGTGTAAATGTGTTCTAATCGGTGAAAGCATCAAAATGATATATTTATTTATCGGAATCGAGTTTTTGATGAATAAGATATCAATGCTTAAAGTATAATATTTGTAGAAAAAATATTATTTTTATTGAAAGAAATTATGTAATATGAGGCACAAATTTATTTACGTGTCATTTGTTTATTGGTGAAAATAATTATGCAAATATATTCTACTCGGTGAGAACATCGAAATGATATATTTATTTGTTCAAATCTAGTTTTGAATGAATAAGATATCAAGTTTTAAAGTATAATATTTGTTGAAAAAGTAGTGTTTTTAGTGAAAGAAATTGTGCAACTTGAAACACTAATTTCTTTGCATGTCATTTGTTTTTTGACGAAAGTAATTGTACAAATGTGTTCTACTCGGTAAGAGCATCGAAAATTCGAAATAATATTTATTCTTCTAAATCAAGTTTTGGATAAATAAAATACCAATGTTTAAAGTATGTTGATAGAAGTGAGTAATTAGAGTAAAGTACTCACCCAATGCCAATATAATAAAATTATCCCAAATTAGTTAAGAAATGATGTCGGTAGTAAAAGTTTTTTATCTAAGATTTCCACTATTATTAACAATAGAAGAGATTAATAGTAAATGATTAATATCATATTAACTATTATTAATTATTATTTTTAGTTAATGACTAAAAAATGAAAAGTTTCAAATTAAGTAATGTGGATACTTGAGGATTCAATAATACCAAAAGTTAAATGATATATCACTATGAGAGTTATTCTCACCAACTTTAATATATGATATTATAAATTTATGGCTGCACTGCATTACATTTCATATACTCCCTCCTGTTCTAAAATAATTGTGGCCACATACCCTTACATTTTTTACATGCTTTAATTATGTCCACGTACTTAAGGGTATTAAAGAAAACCATACATTTCACTAATATTTATAATAAAGTTAATTTTTTTTCTTAAACGATGTCAGGTCAAAAAGAACAATAATTTAAAAACGGAAGAGTAGTACATTAAAAATTTATAATATTATAGTTGTACAATGTAAATTTAAGATAAATAATATTATAGTGTAACTCTAAACATATGATAAACTTAGAAATCAAGTTAAGATGTAAAACCATAAAATAAAAAAAATCACCAGGATAAGCAAAGTAATACTTACAAAAATGTTACTCCCTCCGTTCCACTCAAAGAGTCGTTATTTGAAAATTTTAATTATTAAATGATATATATTAATATCATTAAAGTTAGTCATAATTACAAAGATAGTTAAGTACAAAAAATATAATTACAATACAAGTGGAGGGTAAATATAAAATATTATAGAAATTGTAATCATAATTTTTAAAAATAGACTTTTAAAGTGAAACATTTTAAAATAATATAGTGAATCATTTGCATGGAGTAATTTCTACATAAATAAAGTGAACGCAAGAAATACGACGTTCAACTTGCGTAAAAAGGTGAATTGAATTAAAAACAAATCACTTAACTCCACCAAAAAAAACAACATATTATTGACCCCTCATTTATCATGTACATCCCGTTTGTAGAAACTAATAAAGTTTAGGAATAATGGTATAGCCTTTCCATTGAATAAATCACCTATTTATAGGGGAATTTACAATTAGGGTTACACTAGGAGTAGGATACAAGAAACCTATACAAGGAAGGTAACACAATTTGGAAAGAACTCTACAAGGTAATTACCACTAATTACTCATTACAAATCAACAAGAATAATTAAAAAATATTATTCTCTAACATGCCCCCGCAAGATGGACGTCCGAGAGGAGAGACCAATCTTGTGTAGTAATTGATAAAACTGTTGGCGAGCAAGAGGCTTGGTCAAAGCATCAGCTAGTTGATCGGCCGAGGAGACATGACAAACTCGCATAAGCCCATCCTGAACTTGTTGCCGAATGAAATGAAAGTCCAGAGCCACATGCTTCATGCGAGTATGAAAAACCGGGTTAGAGCAAAGACTCGTAGCGCCCACATTGTCACGATAAATGACCGGTTGAGTCGAGGCGAGACCGAAGTTCGCTAAGAAGAGATACAATCCACGACCTCGGCCGTGGCGGCCGATATTCGGCCGAGGAGCGAGCTACAGTGCGTTGTTTCTTGGAGCTCGGGAGATCGGGTTCTTTGCCAAGATAGACAATGTAGGCACTGGTGGATGTGTAGTCATCCTTGTTGTCGGCCCGATCGGCATCGGTAAAGGCATGGAGAAGGGGGCGAGGCGGCGATGAAGGAGGATGCCCGCATCAATGTGCCACGAGATACCGAAGAACTCGTTTGACCGCAACCCGGTGCTCGGTGGTCGGCCTATGCATGAACGGGAGAGTTTGTTGGCAGCAAGGCAACATCGTGCCGAGTGAGAGGCAGATATCAAGACGCCAACCATTGCTCGAAATTTCATCGGATTCGAGAGAAAGCCTCGTGTGAAGAGTCAAGGTAGGCGAGGTAACAAGAGGCGTAGCTACTGGGCGAGCATCGGTCATGCCTGTGCGAGCAAGGAGATCAGCTATATACCCACGCTGGGAGAGCAGAAGACCACTTGGGCACTTAACAACTTCAACCCCAAGAAAGTAGTGAAGATCACCAAGGTCCTTGAGAGAAAAGCGAGTAGCGAGCATAAAGATGAAAGTTTGAACACCAGCGGGCTGGTTTCCAGTGACAATGATGTCATCCACATACACAAGGAGATAGATGATGGTGCCCGCAGTACGAAGGATGAACATGTGTCGCCCACCGAAGTTTTGGAAGCCGAAGGCAAGAAGAAACTGACGAAGCTCATTATACTATGCTCGGGGAGCCTGCTTGAGACCATAAATAGCCTTGCGAATTCGACACACATGTTGAGGTTTGTCCTTATCGGTGAACCCAGGCGGTTGAGCCATGAATACCTCCTCGGACAGGTTGCCTTGAAGAAAGGCATTGTTCACATCCAGTTGACGAAGATCCCATCCTTGACAAACGGCTAGTGAGAGAACAAGACGAAGGATCGGTTTAAACCACCGGCCGAAAGTCTCGTGGTAGTCAACCCCGGTCGCCGGTGAAATCCCTTGGCTACTAGGAAGCTTTGAGCTTTGTAGCGATCAACAGTACCATCAACATGTCTCTTGATACGGTAGATCCACTTACAGCCAACTATATTGCGAGCATCTCCGGAAGGGACTAGATCCCAAGTCCCATTGCGAGCAAGGGCATCAAACTCTTCAGACATGGCCTGACGCCACTTCACATCCTTGAGAGCCTGAGTAACATATGTGGGTTCACTGTCCACTGCTAGTTGAGCCGAAATACTCATTTTGATCTTCGGTTTGAAGATGTTGTTCTTGGAGAGAGTGACTAAGGAGGATGTTCCAGGCACGTGAGGCGGGGTAGTAGGCACGAGGAGGGGCATGGGAACCATCAGAAGCGCAATGTGACTTGCGAGCACCGTGTGATCCCGCACGCACTAGTTGCCGAGAGGCCGAGCAACAGATAAAGTGCAACCCTCGAGCAGGAGCTAGTGGCCGAGGAGGGTGGAGCAATGCACGGACAAGGAGCAGTGAAGTGGTATCCTCGATGTGGGAGGTTGGACTGTGGGCGAGCTGAGATCAACCAAATTCTGATTAGTGGCAGGAGCTACGGACATAGGGATACTGGAACGAGCAGCCGACGGTGTGTATGAGGGACCGAGCAGTTCATGAGGGGGTAGCCAAGACACACTATCATAGGTATCTGCGCGAGCAAGGCTGGTGGTCGGGGTGGACATGGGAAAGGTGGACTCGACAAAGCGAACATGACGCGATATGTACAGCTTGGTGGTGCTCAGATCATAGCAGAGATAGGCACTCTGAGTGAGCGAGTAACCAAGGAAGACACACGGAGTGGAGCGAGCAGCGAGTTTGTGGGCGGAGTAAGGGCGGAGCCAAGGATAGCAGAGACAACCAAAAGCACGAAGCTTGGCGTAGTTCGGCAGAGAGCCAAAAAGTTTATGGTAGGGAGACTGGTGAGCAAGGGTGGGTGTAGGTAGTCGATTTATGAGATAGGTCGCGGTTTGGAAAGCAAACGACTAGAAAGGCAGCGGAAGAGAAGCTCGAGAGAGAAGGGAGAGACCAGTCTCAACAATGTGGCGATGGTGACGTTCCGAGAACCCATTGTGTTCCGGGGTGTGAGGGGGCGAGGTAAGGTGAGAGATGCCATGGGCGGACAGGTAGGCGGCCAAGCCAGAGTCCCGGGCAAGCCCCATATACTCGCCGCCATTGTCCGAGTAAAGGGTGACTATGGTTGTTTTAAAATAATTTTCCACTAAGGCTTTAAATTTGGGAAAGATGGTGGCAACCTCATATTTGAGTCTGAGCGGGTAAAGCCAGATGTAATGGGTATAGTGATCAACAAAGATCACATAGTATTTGAACCCATCAATAGAGGGAAGGGGGGAGGTCCAAACATCAGTATAAATAGTTTGAAGAGGGAGAGTAGACACAATAATATTTTGGTAGAAAGGAATTTTATGACTTTTATTAGTAAGACAATCATTACAATGAAGGGGAGAGCGAGCAGTGTCTAATGCTAAACCTATGCTAGAAAGTATCTGACTTTGGATGGGACCAGACGGATGGCCAAGGCGATGATGCCAGTCTTGGTGAGAGACTTTGGAGCTGACATAAGCAGAGGGGTGAGGCGAGGTGGCTGTGGTCGGCCATTCATACACACCGTCCTTAGATTGTCCTGGCCAAGAATATTCTCCCCGCCGGAGATCCTTCACATGAAAAGAAGTTGGTAAGAACTCAATAGAGGTATTATTGGAGATGCAAAACTGAGATATAGATATAAGGTTCTTTTTCATGTCAGGAACAAATAGAACATTATGAAGGGAAAAAGTGTGTGAGGGTGTATGAAGGGAGGAGAAACCAGTTTTGGAGATAGTTAACCCAGTACCATCACCAATGACCATGTCATCCATGCCCGTATAGGTGGAATGTAGCGAGAGATTGCCAAGGTCGCTAGTGACATGATGTGAAGCACCACTATCGAGGAGCCAGCTTGGTGTCCCGTGTCTGTTGTGGTTGCAAGGTGAGCCCGTGGTTGCCACTTGGAGCCATTTGCCGAGTTGGGAGTGTTGGGCAGAGATGTGGTGGCGACCAGCTGAAAGCTGGGGCAGCGAGTGACAGAGTGACCCTGTTGTCGGCATGCTTGACACTTGCCCAGATATGGTCGCTGAGGCCGAGGAGCAGATGCCGAGGATTGAGGAAGTGGCCGAGGTTGTGAGGGCGGCTGAGGCCGAGCTTGCGAGGAGGAGTGCCGAGCTGTCGAGCTATTGCTCCTCGGGGCAGCAGGATTGGCCGAAGTAGGGTGCGAGAAGGACACAGGCTGAGATTGCCTCAAGAGCAGCTCGCGATTGATGAGTTTTTCATGAAGCTCATCAAACGATATGGGAGTATCCCGTCCTTCAACCACATCCACGATGTGGCGGTAGTCATCATCCAAACCACCGAGGATGGTCTCAATAAGATCCTCGTGGTCAAGAGGTTTGCCCAGAGCAGCGAGTTCATCAGCCCGACCCTTAACGGACTGCATGTAGTCAGAAATAGACTGAGTACCTTTGGAAGCTCGCTTTAGAGAATCCTTGATCTGCTTGATGTGGCCACGGGTGGGGCGAGCATAGGTGTGAGCAAGGGTTTGCCAAGCATCACGGGTAGTGGCGGCCTGTTGGATCAAGGGGACCAAGGGTGCAGAGAGGAAGCCGACAAGAGCACCAAACAGAAGTTTGTCTTGTCGGATCCAAGGTTGGTAATGCGGGTTGGGTGTGGGAACGTCCTTGGATGTTTGAGCATCCTTGGTGAGGACAGTAGGAGGCGGACAGGGATGTGAGCCGTCTACAAACTTGTAGAGGTCATAGCCGATGAGGGTGGCCTCAACTTGGAGTTTCCAAGCTATATAGTTGGTAGAGGTGAGTTTGGTAATATTGTGGTGAGAGATGTTTATGAGGTCGAAGGTTTGTGTGGGATCAAGGGGGTTTTTAATGGTGAGGGAGTGATTTCCGTTAGCCATGGTTGAGAAGGGTTAAGGGCGGCGGCTAGAGGAAGAAGACGAGGGTTTAGGAGCAAAGCTCTGATACCATGTAGAAACTAATAAAGTTTAGGAATAATGGCATAGCCTTTCCATTGAATAAATCACCTATTTATAGGGAATTTACAATTAGGGTTAGACTAGGAGTAGGATACAAGAAACCTATACAAGGAAGGTAACACAATTAGGAAAGAACTCTACAAAGTAATTACCACTAATTACTCATTACAAATCAACAAGAATAATTAAAAGATATTATTCTCTAACACAGTTTCTGTATTGCTCTTCTTTTGAAAAGTTATTCATTTAATCGAAAAGTTATTCCATATACGTGAAAAATGAAAGAATCCACCAATTGAGTTAGATTCACAAATTGATCTTGATGATATTCTGATTAAACAAAATGGGGGTTGGGGCTTCCAATAGATACAGACTAAAATAAACCTAGATCAATACCAAGGTTCTAAAAATTGTTAGACGATTGTTAGGCGATATATTAGCACCTAGTGTTTAGGGGACTAGTCGGGACGTTATCGGGACCTAGGCAGGGCCTAGATTTAAGGCATAATTATCATTTTTTTGATAATTTACATCAAAGATCAAATGTATTGACTACAATTTTTTTTTTATGTTTGTCATTTTATCAAACACTTGTCTATATTTGTAAAATGAATAAAAATATACAAACCTACCATTAATCCTAATTCTCAACAACCCAAAGCAATAAACCAGCCAAGTTTAGAACTAAAAACAAAAAAAAAATTACTCCACCTACCTACTACCCCTACAACTCACAGTTTAACATATTCTCCCTAATCTCTTCTCATTCTAAATTATGAATCTCGAGACAACCTCATTCTTCTTCATACTTTTTTTCTTTTTCTTTCTTCTATCTATCTGGCAGACCGACAACCTTTTTTTCTTCTCTCTCTCTCTCTCTGGTAGACCGACTCTCCTCATTTTTTCATCTTCCAATCTCTTTCCTCCTAGATCTAACCCTTGAATCTATCTCCTCTCTCATCCCACCGAATATCCACAAAATCAAACCTCTTTTCTTTCTACCTCCCTCTCTGCCTCACCATTACCACTCCCCATTCCTTCTCCGATCACCGCATGCCACAAAATCAAAGCTACAAAAATAAATTAAGGTCGGCGAGGTTTGGCGTAGGCGCCGACTTAGTTGATTAGGCGGCGACTAAGAAAGTCGCGACGGTTGAGAGGGGTCTAGCGCCTAGGCGGAGCTGAGCGGAATGTTTTAGAACATTGATCAATACAAAATAAGAAAAAAAAAAAAACTAACGGCTACAAAAACCAAACAAAACAGCTAAGTTCCCTATACTAATAAAAAACTAGTTTTTTTAACTCATGCGTTAAACACACGTCATTCTTCTTTTTTAAATAAATCGGACATAAACAAAATAAAGATGATAAAAAAATCTTAAAGGATAAAATAAGAAGAATTAGTTTATTAACAAATACATATCAGTATATCACTAATCATTATAGATTCAAAAAAATTTCCTTATACACAACATTTGTTGTTTTATTAGTTGATTTTTCATCTTCACTGAATATAATATCTTCAAATCAAAACATTTTGTTACTCTAAAACTGCGACATAACTGCCCATAGCTAAATACTGATTTCTTCAAGAAAAGACCTACGTACAGTTATTGACTTTGACGCTTGTTAATTGTCATTTTATATGATACCAATAATGAAAATTGTCTTCTCTGGAACTTAAAAGTCAGTCTTACATCAAATTGAGTTTTTTTTCTAGACATTTCCCCTAAAGGGGCATGAAAAATGATCGAACCTGAAACCTCACGTTTTGTAAAGTCTCAACTATACCACTGGGCCACCCCTTATGATCTACATCGGATGGAGTTAATGACAATTTTTTGATAAAAACATTTTCTCCAACATTGCTTCCTTTCAAAAAAATTGTTCCAACAATGTGATCCTCAAGATTTATGATGATTAGTCTTGTTCCATTACACAACCTTGCAGTATAGTCAATGTTTATCAATAGCATTACTGAAACATCAATTTAAGTGTCAATCTATGGACTGCCAACCCCGAACACTTTACACTATTCAAAAAATCTGTAGAATGATGTCTTCTAACAAACTTGGATTTTTTTTCACCCTACAAATAAAATCTGAACTCAAATAAGTTCTTCAATTTGAATAATTACTTTTATTAAATTATATTTACATTTTATGAATAAATGAATTTCTGATAAGAAAATGAGCTAAAATCAAAATAACCAAATTATTTTTACTGTTAACTATTATTTTTATTCTGTAAATTATTTTGATATTACTAACTTCCGTTATATTTTTTGTTTTATTGACTTCATAACTATTATTTTTGTTTTATTTTTAAGAATTAGTTTTACGGAAAACTTTTGTTCCGTAAATTATTTTTATTATTTTACTAACCTCAGTTTAAATTGTTTTTTTTGTTCCTTTATTGACTCTGTAACTATTATTTTTGTTCCATCAAGTATTTTTAGTTTAGTAACGTTTTTTTTTTGTTTTACATAACTATTTTTAAGAATTTGTTTTAAACTTTTGTTCCGTAAATTATTTTTATAATTTTACTAACCTCAGTTTAAATTATTTTTGTTTTATTAACTTCGTAACTATTATTTTTGTTCCATCACATAATTTTATTTTACTAATGTATTTTTTACATAACTATTTTTAAGAATTTATTTTAAACTTTTGTTATGTGAATTATTTTTATTATTTTAGTAACCCCAGTTTAAATTGCTTTTGTTTTATTGACTCCGTAACTATTATTTTTGTTCTATCAAATATTTTTATTTTACTAACATATTTTTGTTTTACACATATATTTTTAAGAATTTGTTTTAAACTTTTGTTACGTAAATTATTTTATTTTACTAATCCCCGCATTAAATTATTTTTATTTTATTGATTCTGTAACTTTTATTTTTATAGTGAATTGAATTAAAAACAAATCACTTAATTCCACCAAATAAAAACATATTATTGACCCCTCATTTATCATGTACCTCCCGTTTCTGTATTGCTCTTCTTTTGAAAAGTTATTCCTTTAATCGAAAAGTTATTCCATATACGTGAATGAAAGAATCCACCAATTTCGTACCCCTAGTATGTAACATGACATGAAATATCAAGACATGTTAAAAAGCTAACGAATGTCAAGTTACAGGGTCGAAAATGCAAAAAGCAAAAGCAGGATGCGTAAACAGTGAAATGCAGGGGGCCTAAGTGCCAAAAAGAAGAGGAAAAAAGAGGCTGGGTGCCGCCCCCACTTCCACTATGGGTGGCGCCCAATAGTGCCCATTTCTCTGTAGCAGTTTGCCTAAAGTGCAATTCTCTCAGCGCGATACAAGCCATTAAAGCTCAGTGGATGATACTTAATCACGAAGAAAGCCAGGATTCTCGCCTATAAATAAAGGCATCCGACACTGAGAATTCACACACTTTTTCACCGCGCAATTGTGAAAACTCTCCCGAGATAACGCCGAAAGAAATCTTCCTTTAGCCCCGAAGCTCTACCAAATCTCCCCCAAACACTAAAACCAACCGACCAAAGTGAAACCTAGTTACCCTGCTAGGATTCCGCCATATTCTACCGATCCAAAAATCTCAAAAAGAACAGTTGACCTGCCCAAATCCAAACGTCAAATCAGCAAAAAACAAGCAGTTGATTTGCCCGATTTCCGACGCCAGCAAGCAAGCAAAAGCAGCAAAAACAATCAGTTGCTCTGCCCGAATCCCGAGGCAAAAATCAACTTTCGGAAGCAGTCACTCTGCCCGAATCCCCACAACAGCAAAGCAGCAAAAAAAGACTCCCTCTCCTTGAAGGACAGAGCGAGC
Source organism: Codonopsis lanceolata (assembly GCA_013146195.2). Lineage (NCBI taxonomy): Eukaryota > Viridiplantae > Streptophyta > Magnoliopsida > Asterales > Campanulaceae > Codonopsis > Codonopsis lanceolata. Next base: position 142,482,366 of record CM028380.1, read on the forward strand.
GCACCCTAGAACCTGCCAGAAGCTAGTTGGTACAGGATAAAACCTCCACGCTTCAAGAGGTAAACTATTTAAAGTTTTTAATATATAAAAGTGCTATTTAGACTGGCCCGATGTAAAGAAAATAAGTAGTTATGCTGCCTGAAATTCTATTAAAAATAGCACTTAAAAGAGCCATTATTATGGCCAAAATTTAATAAATGTATTTATAACTCCAGGAAGGAGGCTATTGCAAGTTTGTAATAATATATATATATATATATATATATATATATATATATATATATATATATATATTAAATGCTTTATTTCATCTGTTAAATAAATATAAAAAAACGCATTTTAGCAACAAAAAAAAAACTATATTGAGACCGAAAGGGCGAGTTGGGTGCCTAACACCTTCCCACCTCGTAACTTAGCTTCCGAACCCTTTGCAAATCAAGTTACATTTGGTTTTTCTTTGTTTTTCCTTAAAATAAAGATGGCGACTTTGTTTATCATATTTTGAGTCCACAATTGAGGCCAGACGTATTCCACGCGCCTTAATGGTTTTGAAACCACCCGCCTTTTTCATCAGCGGGGGAATCGGTCGACAAAAGGGGCACTCACAGGTGGCCTGTGGGAAACCCTTTGATTTTATAACATTCCTTTTTGAGATGTCTTTCTTTGTTACAATAGCTGCAGAAAATGCCCTTATTGAATGTGTTCTTGTTATATACAACCTTGCTTTGAATGTTTCCAGAATTGTACCTAGTAGAATTGTCTTGGGATTGTGTTCCTTAAGTAATTTTGACTCCAAGAAATCCAGTTTCTGGTGTGTATCCTTACCTTTAAGTCTCCTCTTGCCTGATCATATAATAAGCCTTAGCAATATATAGTTTGTAGAGGTTTCATCTTGAGTATTTGCCTTCTAATGTTCATATAGTAGTCATGCAATCCCATCAAGAATTGCATGAGTTGTCTTCTTTGCTCTCTTAATTCCTGGGCTTTGGAAGATCCGCAGTCACATGGACACTTACAGTTTGCTATGGGATTTAGGGCAGCGTTTTCATCACAATGCCCCTTCATTTTAAGGTAATAGAATTTCACAAAACTTGCTCCTTGTTCAACTCCATTTTATGTTGGCAAATCTTTCCCCTAATTCCTTCTAAACTGTATTAGCATTGATAACATATTTGAGGCTATTGCTTATATCTTCTGTGACAACATTGAAAACCCATGAGATTACCATGTCATTGGCTTTGGCCCACAATGCAAACAATGGGTCTTCTTTGTCTAGAACATGAAAGCTACCATCTATGATCTCAATCTTGTTCTTGGCTGAACGGGAAATCTCAAGGGAACGTTTCATGGAGTTATAATTGTCACTCCCAGTCAACTTTGTTGTGATGAGGATGAGCCCTGGGTGGTCATTGTTGTGAAGGTAAATGGGGTGCATGTTGGAATCAATTCCAATCTCTATGGTGGGTTTTTTGTTCTTTGTTTTGGCAGGATCATTCATGGGGTTTGAAGTTTCTTCTGTCATGGAGAAAAGGAATCAAGAAGGAAGTAGATAAATAGAATGGAGTTGAAGACGATTTTTAAGATCCAAGAAATCTTGGCTCTGATACCATGTGAAGAATGAAAGAATCCATTAATTGAGTGGGATTCACGAATTGATCTTGATGATATTTGGATTTTAAAAAAATAGGGGTTGAGGCTTCCTATATATACAGACTAAAATAAACCTAGATCAATTCAAAATAGGAAAAAGAACTAACGACTACAAAAACCAAACAAAACAACTAAGTTACAAAGTAACCCCTATACTAATAAAAAATTACATCTGAGCACTATATCTTTCCATGGTGATAATATTTAGGAACTTTTTCAACTTTAAACTTAGTTCTCCATACTTTTCCTTGGCTTGCACATCTCTTCCATTCTTGAACTTCAGAGTATTGAGCTTCTTGGTAGATTCTGGCTCATGGTTAATAGTATAACCACCATTTCATTTTATTCACTTGGTGTGACATATATTTGTTTATTCCATGAAAATTAAAACATTTTTTATGCTCTCTCTATCCCAAAATTAATCTATTAATTTCCTTTTTCATTGGTCTTAAAAATAGTGTGATGTCGGTCTCCCGTAAAATAGTTTTACGGATCTTAATTCGTAAGATGGTGCATCACTCTGTCATAGCTTAACACACTAACACACGGTGTGATGTCTATCACTTTGCTCCCTCACTCCCTACGTACCCCTCTCTACTTCATCGTCGTCCTTTTGCACTGCTTGATCTATTCATTTGTCACAACAAAAATAAACAATAACGTTTAGTTGGGAATCAAGAATGACTGGGAGTGCTTAGGTGTGCGTCCATTTAAGCTCATATATGCTCATTATAATTAATGGTCCCCAAATATGCAAACTCATTTGTGCCACTTAATATTCTAAGTGTGTCATACCAATTTTTTAGTGAGCGGTATGGACGAGCAAATGAGCATGGACATAAATTGTCACATCTACTCATTAATATATTACTCCTTTCAATCTTAAATAATTGTCATCTTTTTATTTGTTGTCCATCCAAAATCAATGTCATCTTTCAGAACTTTCTATTTTAAGAAAAAAAATACTTTTATTACTATATACATACCGTTTTTTTTCTACTTTAAATTATTTCAACAAATTCACAGATTACATTAATATTTATAATATACTCCTTAGTTAATTATTATTTATTAAGGGGTGTGTGATATCAATGAATACACCCAGGGGGGGAGTAATCAATATATTGGGAGCAACAAATCAGGAAATGAATAAAGGGTCAAGTGTTCTGTTCATAATACTAGGGGTGTAAGTGGTTTAGTTTATGCCAAAATCACAAATCGAACCGTTCTTATTGGTTTTAAAAATCTCAAACCGAACTGAGTAAGACTTGGAACCGAACCGGTTTGGTTTTGTGGTTTATATAAATTATTTTTATATAAACATAAAAATAATTATTTGTGGTTTAAATAACATTAAAAATAACAATAAAAATAAGATTTTAATTTGGAATTAACATAAAAATTATGAAATAACCTACTAACAACAAATTATCATAAAGAAAACAATGAAAATTATAAAATAAACACAAACAATTGAAGAAATAATAGTTCTTCAACAATCAAGATTTTGTTTGGTTTAGTATGTGTCTATATATATGAATAAATCGAAGGGCTAGATTATATATATAAGATGATTTAAAGGTTCAAAATAATTAATAAATGTAATATAATATATATTATATAATAAATAAATAAAAATATATAGGTTGGTTTGGTTCGGTCTAGTTTAGTTTGGTTTGATACCAAAAACCGTGAATCGAACTGGGTGGTTTTCCAATTTTTGAAACTGAAACCGAACCGTCTTCGACTAAAATCAAACAAAACTGACTGATTTGGTTTGGTTCGATTCGATTTCGTGGTTCGATGATTCCGACTTACAACCATACATAATACTCCGTATTCCGTAAGATATTTCCAGTTGAGGAAATTTTCATGGCTTCCCAGAAGCATTAAAGAGTAAAGACGCGATGGATCATTTCTAATCAGGTAAGGCTCAAAGCATCCCCAACGTATCATATGGGAACTTTTTAGTGCATTGATCCATGTGCATAGTGACAACCTATTGTCCACTTAGGAGAGGGAGAGAGAAATAACTTCTTAATTAAGAAGTTGCTTTTTGCTTAAAAAATCAAGGGAAGTGGGTGGCTGTCAGAGGGGGGTGTGTGGAGTGGGGGAAGAGTTTTTTATTTTATTTGAGATGGTGTTAAATTTAATATTGTTTGTGTAAGAAGTTGTGTAAGAAGATTATACAACGAGAAGATTTATTCTTAAGTGAGTAAGAAGATACAAATATATAAATAGTAGTGGGACCCAATTAATAAATTGTATAAAAAGTTTATGTTAAATTTAACATTGAGGATGCTCTCATGTGAACCAAGAATCAACCAATCATCAAAAACGAGTACAGGGGAGACTATTTCAAAGTGATGCACCGTATACTTTTACCTTCCCGCCCCCGGAAAATATATTGTATTAGTTGAAAATAAAGAAACAAATTTTGATAGATGCGGCTTTCACGGAATCCCATGTAACTGCCACGTCATTCTCCTTTTATGCTATAAATACCCCACCTTCGAAAAAAAATTCATACCACTCCAACTGTCCAACCCTGTGAATGAATTATTAATACACGAGAGTTCAACACTATTGCAAACGTAGTTGTCTGTAACTGTGATTTCCCATAGATTTCTCTGTTTCGTTTCTTTTCCAGAAGATGACGGTTGGAGCAGGAATTTCTGTGGGTGATGGGAAGTTGAATGTTTTGGGTGATTGTGTTCTGACGGATGTTCATGACAACATTGTTGTGACTCCGGCCACCGGAGATGGAATGATGAATGGAGCCTTCATTGGCGTCCGATCGGATCAGACTGGTAGCCGCCGCATTTTCCCCATTGGAAAACTTGAGTAAGTATTAATTAATTAATGCCTTAATGGGTTTCATTTGGTTTATATATGTTTAAATTAAATGTAGACCCAGACCCGGACCCAGACCCGGATCATGTTCTCTTTCATTGTCTTTTTGTTGGTTTGAGTCAGTGATTAGTGTGTAAAAATTGTAGGGAATTGAGGTTTATGTGCTTGTTTCGGTTTAAGTTATGGTGGATGACACAACGGATGGGGAGGTGCGGGCAAGATGTACCGTTCGAGACCCAGTTTTTGATTTTAGAATCCCGCGATGGTTCACATTTTGGTGCGGCAGCGGAGGAATCTGCTCTGTACACTGTTTTCTTGCCCATTCTCGAGGGTGATTTCAGAGCCGTTCTTCAAGGGAATGCTAATAATGAACTGGAGATTTGTTTAGAAAGTGGTATATATTTATGGAATTGGAAATACAAAATGTTTTTATTTTCATTTTTTGGTATGTAGAATCTAGATGGATGGTTTTTTATGTGATTGCAGGAGATCCGGCTGTTAAAGGTTTTGAAGGGAGTCATCTGGTTTTCGTGTCAGCGGGATCAGACCCATTTGATGTCATCACCAATGCTGTCAAGTATGTTTATTCTCTTCCATTTTTTTAATTGGTTTTTAGTTCTTGGAGATGAAATAATTTTATTTAAAAAAAAAAGAATAGAAAACAGATGGACACTTTTAGAGATTGGGTTACATGAATTATTTGTCATCATTAGGTTATGTATTTATATAATACCTACTTCGTTTTAGACTAAAGGTTTAAAAAATCGTTATGCGATCCACTAGTGTTTAACGTATAAGGGATTAATTGGGATCTAAAATTAAGACATAATTATTTATTTTTTTATAATTTATATTAAAAATCAAACACATTGACTATAACTTTTTATTTTTTTTATATTTATTATTTTATCAAATATTTGTCTATATTTGTAAAATGAATAAAAATATACAAACCTACCACTAATCTTAATTCCCAACAACCCCAAAACAATAAACCAGCCAAGTTTAGAATTTTAAAAAAAAAATTACTCCACCTACTTACTGTCTCTACAACCCACAGTATAACATATCCTCCATAGTCCCTCCTCATTCTAAATTATGAGTCCTGAGACAGCCCTTTCTTCTTCATCTTTTTTTCTTTTTCTTTCTTCTCTCTATCTGGCAGACCGACAATCTCTTTTTCTTCTTTTCTTTTTTTTCTTTTCTCTCTCTCTGGAAGACCGACTCTCCTTATTTTTTTCATCCTCCAATCTCTTTCCTCCTAGATCTAATCCTTTAATCCATCCCCTCTAGGGCTGGCTGCCATAAGCCCAATGAGACCATGGCCTTAGGCCCAAAAAAAAACCCAATTTTTTGGACCCCTAAATCCCAAAAACCTTACCTATGATTAAATTATTATTAATTTATTTCACAATTTCATATTTTTTTTTCTTGATTTCTTCCATTCGCCCTAGCTTATAGTTAATACTTATAGCTTATAACTTATTAATTAATTATTAACTTTTAATCAGATTATAGTATTCAATTATCAATGAATCATTTGCGGTTTGTCCCAATTTTTATGGTTTTTCCGTTTTTGACTTGTTGGTATTTTTATAATCAAATTGAAAATTTTGGGCATTTAAGTATGCGAATGAGTGACTTGTTGATAATTGGTAGTATTCTAATTGAAATTTGATTATTTGAACATATACTATAATTCTAAAATTGAGAAATTGAGATTAATCATGAATTTATGTTAATGGAAAATTGTACATCTACTATAATTATATACTAAAAAGGAGAAATTGTACATGAAAAATTGTTTGTTTGTTTTTTGAGTGAAATGAAGTGTTTTTTTTATTATCTTTTATGTTTGTTTAATTGTTTATTTAGTTATTCAAAAAATAAATAAATAATTGTTACAAAGGAAGGGCCCTGTTGGAGATGATCGGCCTTAGGCCCCCGATTTCATAGGGCCGACCTTGATCCCCTCTCTCATCCCACCGAATATTCACAAATTCAAACCCCTTTTTCTTTCTACCTTCTTGTCTTCCTCATCATTATCACCCCCCTTCCTTCTCCATTTCGTCCCCCTTCCTTTTCCGGTCACAGCACGTCATCAAATTAAAGCTACAAAAATAAATTAAGATCGACGGGGTTTGGCGTAGGCGTCGACTTAACCGATTAGGCGACGATTAAGAAACTCGTGACGGTGGAGAGGCGCCTAGCGCCTAGGTAGAGCTAAGCAGAGAGTTTTAGAACATTGTTTCAGACAAAGAGTCTGTTGTTCTTTTTTGAGATATTTCACTTAAAAAATCAACTTTAAAAAATTAAGATATGAAAGTGTGATTTTGTTACTAATTATTAACTACTAAAAATATCATATTTTTAAAAGATTTCACTTTCAAGCGGGGGACTCACACTGACCAGACTTAGGTTCTTTGTACCAAATCTGTACTATTTCATCTTGTGATCGTAAATTTGTTTTGAACTCTACTTTTTGTGTATTTACAAGTTTGACTATAACGTAATTTCATGGTTGAAAACGGAAATATATACAAAGTGCCAATTAATTAGTACTCTTTGTTCCAAATAAATAGTTCATTATAATATTATAAAATGTTTCAATTTAAAAGTCTTCTTTCAAAAATTATATTTATAGTTTTTAAAATTTAAACCATTTCATCTTTACCCATCACTTTTGTTGTAAGCATATTGCTTAAACTTAATTATTTTTGTAATCTATATACATATATAATAACAACCGTAATTTTCTTGCCTAAAATATTTTTCATAAATGGAAACTTAAATATAACATTTTTAGCTATGCATTGGAAGTTGAAACATTTTCATTTACCCCCTCCCACTCAAAACCTCACACATGGTGGGGAACACAATATTCCTTTTGGTTTTTTCTTAACTAAAAATAAAACAATTTCTCTTTCCTCTAAGAATAAGTGTAAGAATTTATCTCATTATTGGTTTTGCAATTCTTAGCTAAGAATAAGTATAAGAATTGCTAAAACTCAACAATGGTGATGCTCTTACAAAATAAATATTATATTTACATATGAACACATATACAAATATTGATAAGTAAAGAAAAAAAAACATAAGAAGCTTTTAAAAAATTAAATACCATCAATCTAAGAGGGAATGTTTTTTCTCTTTATTCTAATATGTAAGGAAAACAAGAATAACAATCTAAAAACTCATTATACTATAAGGTCTTCCTATATTGATATTAATTTACTTGTGAGCTTTGGCAAGACAAATTCTATCCATAGGAACTAAAGAACAAATACATATTGCAATATAATTTAATGGACAACTATGAATCTTTAAAGTCTGTCATGTCTAATTTGACACTCAACAAGCATTGCTTACTCTGCTAAAAATGTGTTTCCTCCTTGAACATAAATGCTCTGTTACCACTTTTGTTGCCTATAATCAAGTAATTTCACAAGTAAAAGTAGTAGCATCGTCATTATCGGATTTTATTTTCGCTCCTTGACATTGTAGAAAAGCATGTATGAATATGAGCAAGTAAATCGTAGTATAATTACCCTGGTAACATGCAAAATGACTCTAGAGAGGTGTGACAATGTATATGGACGAGTATAGGGTCTTCCTATATTAATATTAATTTACTTATGAGCTTTGCCAAGACAAATTCTATCTAAGAGTGTGCACGGGTTTTAATCCAGCGGGCATTGATAATACCTAGTATGGGCCATCAGACTACGAACATCAGACTACGAACATCAGATTTAAAATCCAGTACTATAGGTGTTGGGCAGGCACGCGGGCTTCAACCCATCTATTCATGTTTTTAATTTATTTTTTGAGAGATGTCTTGGGCAATAGGCTTCAACACTCTAGCCCAGTACTTAGACTTAGAGTACTATCTGTTTTAAATTAAATAAATAGGATTTGAGGGAGTTTGCTAGTTTGGTAATAGGTTTTACATTCCTTTTAGCAATATGTAATATTATTATATTATCAAATGGCCTATAATTAAAATTTAAAATGTATTATAGAAGAGGATGGACCGGGCCGTGCATACGTGCAAGGAATAACTTAAGGCCCAGTAGCGCACAAGACTACGGGCTTTAGACTCTAAAGCCTAACATTATGTATAGCCCATGGGCACGGGCTTTGTGGGCTAGACATTTATGGTTGAAGGGCATCGACGTGCCCTACTCACCTTTAATTCTATTCATAGGAGTTAAAGAACAAATACATAGTGCAATATAATTTAATGAACAACTATGGATCTTTAAAGTTTGTCATATCTAATTTGATACTCAACAAACATTGCTTATTATGCCAAGAATGTGCTTCCTCAAACATAAATGTTATGTGACCACTTTTGTTGCCTATAACCAAGTAATTTCACCAGCAAAAGTGGTAGCATCAGCTATGGCATGCTGGATGAGTGGATTTTTAAAAATAAATATGGTCCTGGTGAGAGGTAACATCATCGTCATTACCGGATTCCATTTTCGCTCCTTGACATTGTAGAAAGCGAGGATGAATATGGGCAAGTAAATCGTAGTCTAATTGCTCTGGGAACATGTACAATAACTCTAGAGAGGTATGACAATGTATATGGGTTAGTATATCATACTTTGTGGGAGGTACAATGAATTGAGAGCAATCATAGTCTAAATGTCAATTTTATTGTTTATTGAATTGGACTTAAATATTTATAGATATAGTTCTAATAATTAAGTACATATTTTATCAGTGTCACCTCATTTCGGTGACACTATTAATGAAAAGGATTTTTGAGTCGGGGACATTTTGGTTATTTCGAGGAAGGGATGGTTGTAGGAAGTATGTAATTTGAGTCGGCTTTCTTTGGTTTATCGTCATTTGAATTTGTAGTGCAATTTTTATCATCCAACAAATATATATTTGTGTAAAGATGTATTTTAAAATATATATAGTTTTTTCATTCATGTAATAAGCAATAATTAAATTCACTTATATTTTTATCTTTACGTTTTAATTATGTGTTTACTTTTCATAACACACTAACTAAAATATAAAAAAATTATTTTAATATTGATTAATATAGATTACGTGCTTATGTAATAGTGATAGTAGTAGTAATCACTCATATTTATCGTTAAAATTTTTAATCATGATATTAGTTTTACGTATATATATATATATATATATACAGTTCTTTTTAATTTATTCTTTTAATTTTGTTTTTTCACTTCATGTTGCTTATGTATAATTTGATTGAAAAAGATATATCGTTCCTGGCAAAGAGTTTACAATATTATTTTAGGATCTTTAATTCACTTAAAAGTATACTTTCAAAAATTATGTCTACAATCACCATAACATTTCAACCTACCCTTCACATTTGGTATTAACATATTGGTTATACTCAACCATTATTGTAAGTATAATTAACGCTTTTGCTAGTTATATACGATGTATCTCTTAATTGTTAGATTTTTTAAACATGAAATCTTTAGATGGAACGGAGAGAGTAATATTTTGTGAAAACAAGCTCAGGAACGGAGGAAATACAAAATCTGCTTTGTGGAAATATGCTGCATTTTGTTTCAGTGTTAAATCACCTAGAATTCTGTCATATCATTCCCATGCTTGATTATTGATTCATATTCAAATTTATTCATTAACCAAACCTGGTTGATCATAGAAAGTACTCAAGTAGACTAGTATGATCTCTAATTCCCTATTTCATACTGTTCTTTTTACTCAATTCATTGCTCTTTTTACTTGAGCATGCGTGAGTCACTGATGCATATTCTTGACTAATCTATACAGGAGCGTTGAGATTCATTTACAGACATTTTGTCACCGTGAGAGAAAGAAGGTACAACATTTGTTCCTTAAAAGTACCATGTATGTTCAAAAAAAAAAAATCACCATTTTCTAATGTTTCTCTTATGGTACATGATGTTTCAGATGCCAGATATGTTGAACTGGTTTGGTTGGTGTACATGGGATGCTTTCTATACGGATGTTACCTCTGAAGGCCTGAAGCAAGGATTAGAGAGGTATATATAGCTCTAATACTTATCCATACGGATATCAGATTTCGTTTAGAGTTTAGACTATGGCTTTTTGATAGCATATAATGGTAGTAGCTGCCTTTTGGTCGCAGCTTGGAGAAGGGTGGGATTTCTCCAAAGTTTGTAATCATTGACGATGGATGGCAATCAGTTGATATGGACCCCACTTGTTTGGAAGATAAAGCTGATAACGCAGCCAAGTATGCACTTGAATCATTTTCCTTTGAGATTTATCATTATACAGATTGATGAGTTTTTTTTTTTTTTTTTGTTTCTCTGGCTAACAAATCTGGTTACTATCAGTTTCTCCAACAGGTTAACACATATCAAAGAGAACCACAAATTTCAGAAAGATGGAAAAGAAGGTCACAGGGTGGAGGATCCAGCAATGGGACTTCGGCACATTGTTACAGACATCAAGGATCATCATAACCTTAAGTAAGATCTTTGTGAAATTTTCAGGATATATTTGGTTTTTAATATTCTTACCGGCAATCTGATAGTGTTATGGTCCTGAATATGTAGGTATGTTTATGTTTGGCATGCAATAACGGGATATTGGGGTGGTGTCAGACCCGGTGTGGCTGATATGGAACACTATGAATCCAAAATATCTTTCCCTATCTCATCTCCTGGGGTTGAGTCTAATGAACATTGTCACGCGTTAAAGAGCATGACAACAAATGGGCTTGGGCTTGTGAATCCTGAGAAAGTTTTCAACTTCTATAATGAATTGCATTCTTATCTTTCATCTGCTGGCGTAGATGGAGTCAAGGTAGATGTCCAGAACATTTTAGAGACTCTTGGAGCAGGCCATGGTGGAAGAGTGAAACTCGCGAAGAAATACTATCAGGCATTAGAAGCTTCTATTTTCAGAAACTTTCCTGATAATGGAATTATTTCTTGCATGAGTCATAACACTGATGGTTTGTACAGGTAACTGAACCAAGTCCTGTGACATGATTGCTCAAATTTGGTTACCTCAATAAGTATCTTCACGTGAATATAAATTTCTCGATGCAGTGTTAAGAGAACAGCAGTTATAAGGGCATCAGATGATTTCTGGCCTAGAGACCCTGCATCTCATACAATACATATTGCATCAGTTGCTTACAACACTATATTCCTAGGGGAGTTCATGCAGCCTGATTGGGATATGTTTCATAGCTTACATCCAATGGCTGAATATCATGGTGCTGCTCGTGCTGTGGGTGGATGTGCCATCTATGTCAGTGACAAGCCTGGGCAGCATGACTTTACTTTATTGAAGAAGCTTGTACTCCCTGATGGTTCGATACTAAGGGCCACGCTTCCTGGAAGACCGACTAGGGATTGCTTGTTCTCGGATCCAGCAAGAGATGGACAAAGGTAGTTGAGATAATCTCATGATATAAATATATTCCTTTTGCTCTTGTTGATCAGAAATATGTTGCTTAATTAATTCCTGGTGATCTTATCACAGTCTTCTGAAAATTTGGAATTTGAACCATTTCACCGGAGTAGTGGGGGTATTCAACTGCCAGGGTGCTGGGTGGTGCAAAGTTGGAAAGAAGAACATCATCCATGATGAAAGACCTGGTACTATCTCTGGGGTAATCCGAGCCAACGATATTGCTTATTTGTGCAGGATTGCCAATGCTGATTGGTCTGGAGATGTTGTTATATATTCCCATCTTGGCGGTATGTTTTCTTCATCTTCTTACTTTTTCTGGGCTGTTACGAGTGCCTTGAATAATCGAGAATTTGTGATGTTGCATTGCAGGTGAAGTGGTTTATCTTGCGAACAACTCATCTCTGCCAACAAGCCTGAAGGCTCGAGAATATGAAGTATTCACGGTAGTTCCTGTCAAAAAACTGTCAGGAGGGGCCACTTTTGCTCCAATAGGTCTCATTGAAATGTTCAACTCTGGGGGAGCAATTATGGAGCTAAACTATGAAGGGGAGAAAGATGGAAATGTTGGCATGAAAGTTCGAGGGTGCGGAGTGTTTGGTGTCTACTCCTCGAGCAGACCGAAGTTGATATTGGTGGACGAGAAGGAAACTGATTTTGAATATGAAGAAGGGTCTGGTTTGATCACCGCGACACTGAGAATTCCAGAACAAGAGCTGTACATGTGGGACGTCACTATTAAACTGTAGTTACAACATTTTTGTTCTTCTGCAGGAGGCTGCGGAGGTACTCCATTGATGAAAGCTGGAAAAGGATGGGATAATACAGATTGGAAATGTTTTCACCATCCTATATCACTTCACTTTTTATAATAAAAAAAAGTTTAAATTACAATTTGTTCACCCTACTTTGATGAAATTTTCATTAAGCTAACTCTACTATATTATTTTTTTTCACTTTAATCACTATTATTGACATGTAAAGTCAATAAAGTCATTCTAACCATTTCCTTTCGTTATGTTTGACATAAATTATCAAAAAGACCAAAATGCTCTTACTAATATTAGGAGTTTTTACTTTTAAATGTTAATAATAGTTGAGGGGTTAAATTAAAAAATATCACACCAAGATGCCCTTACATATACACACACACACACACACACGTAGTTATAATATTTTTTTCTAAAAGTTATAAAATTATCAAATTATAAATCTCACGTATTTGTAAATTAAATATTGAGTTGTTATTAACGTTAATTTGTTTACATTTTAGCTATTTTTATTAATTTTAATTTCTTACATGACTTATTAATTTTTAATAATCTATACAAAATAGAGAAATTGTCAAAAAAAAATATTAATGAAGGAAAATAAAACACACACTTTGTCGTTTTAAGGAGGGGTATTTTTTTAGGGCCAATCTTTTCAGTTAATTAGACCAAATTACCCATACATAATTTATATTTAAACTATTATATAATTTTATCATTATAATAAAAAAAAATCATTAGTAAGCAAAATTAGATGCACATCAATGATCTTAATTTCTCAATGTCAACAACAAGCCAACCCAAGCCAAAGGAAACCTCTCCTCCTAATGCAAAATCAGAAACGCAATCAGAAGTCAGCCTCCAACACTCTATGAAGATTGAAGAAGTTAAAGTCGTAGGTAGCAAGAAGCAATGTAAGCCGTCACCCACTCTCCCTCCCTCTATTCAACCGTTGCTTACAGGCCTCTCTCTCTCTCTCACCTCACGGGCATCCTCTCGGCTCTCTCTCTCTCTCTCTCTCTCTATCTCTCTTGTCCTCAGCTTTAGAATTATCGATCTTGCAAGATTGTTGTTGGTCGCCATTAAATTCTCGATCCTTCAATTTTAGATCCGCTAAGATTCCACTCACCTCCATCTAGGATTGTTCTTGATATTTCAAAGACCCGGAGCAAAATAGCGAATAAGGGCCCAAGTTCGATTGCTTGCTGGAATGCTGCACCATCATATAAGAAATAATTTGTAAATTTCTAATTTATTATCTACTTAAACAATTTTTTAGTATGTGATTTTGAAAAGAAATTGTGGATCAACAAAAAATAATAATTTAGGAGCCCTAAAAACCTTAAACCAAAAGAAATATATGTTTGAGCCTTCGAGGGTTTTGAGTTTGAATGTCTGATTCGTCTAAAGTAGAGAATGGCCTGAAGAGGGAAAAAATTTTGAAAATTGAAATTGAAATAAGGAAAATTGGACGAGTACCTGCATCATCAGTCCTTCACCAGCATCGATGGCTTTGAGTTTATGGATGAGGAACGGCAGAGTGACTAAGTGAGTGAGACTGTGAGAGTTTTTCTTACTTTGAGCCTTTGAAATCGAACTGAAGCAGAGCCTGAAGGTGGAGTGGAAATTAATCTGGCGGCGAAGACTGAAGAGTGAATCTCAAGGTCGAGGGCCGTCGTTGATCGTTTCATCTCCTTGATCCTTCTGTCCGACTGTCCCGCTGTCCGCCCTTCCATCTAATCAACCTTTCGTCTGCCGGCATCACCGCATCAAGCTTCTCCTTCCGTTTCTTGTTTCCAGACAATTTTCCATATTCTTTATTTATATTTATTAATATTATATTTATATATTATATATATACTATACATATAAATAAATTTTGGGCCTCTAATTTTTTTGGGCCCTAGGTGATCGCCCCTTTGGCCTATGCCCAGGAACGACTCTACCTCCATCATTTCAGCCCTCCTTCTTTCTTGGAATCTCCGAAGAACGGATGGAGCTTAACAAACTTCTGCCTCGATTCCATCTATATCTGCTCACATCCACGAGTGCCTTCCTAAAGAACACATTTCTCGATGGAAACTTCAGACATAGCTGACAAACCACGATTTGGGATCTGGAAACTTCGTCCTCCTCTTTCTCCACAATTTCCATATGAGATCCATAACAGGCAAACAAATGAGATCTGAGTTTTGATGTTTTGACATTGTGTAAGCTAAGGACGAAGAAATCGAAGGCAAAAGAGAAAATAAAATGTGGTTTTGATTTCGTTTTTGATTTGGGTTTGATTTGAGATCAATGTTTTGATTCAGATCTGCAATCTAATTTGTGGAGATTAAAATGAATTGAAGCTTTGATGGCAGACATGGAGGAAGAATATGAGAAAATCTCTCTCTCTCTCTCTCTCTTTCCATTAAGGGTATTAACGACATAAAATGCAAAAAGACCCGTTAGGGGCATTTTCGGGTTTTGATATATTTTTTAAGTTCTTCATCTAAAAAATTGGATTGAGTGATGAACTTAAAAATAAATCCTAGTATAGTAATTAAATATTTTAAAAAAATAGTACAGTGAGCTTAACGAAAAAAATGTGAAAGTAAAGGCTTAAATCATAATTTAATCATCATATTTTTATACTTACTCTACTATTTTTTTTACTTTGGTCACTATAATTTGCCAATCAAGTCAATAAGGTCACTAGAAATTATTTCTGTTAGTTAGATGGACATAAATATTTGAACTGACCAAAATATCCTTACTAATGTTAAGATTTTTAAGTATAAAAAATTAATAGTTAAGAGATCAAAATACTAATTTCCTTAAGAATTCCCCCACCCCAAATATCCTGACTTCCCTTGCTTCCGCCGGAAGACCCAATTGTGTTCACTGTCAATCGACTTATTCTCTTCCAAACCTCAACCACCATTCCCCTCCAACTTTTGCAAACTGAAGATCTCCAAACCAGACCAACACACCTTCAAAAAGGTCAAAAAATCTCTGACCAAAACACCCTTTCGGTTTCCGCCGACATTGATGGCCGAAAATGCCCCCTGTTTCACCCATCACTTCTCACAACAAAATCCCCCCAAAAAGACGAAAAATAAAAAGACCCAATCGAGGAAAACCAACAGAAACAATTAAACGAATGAATATTTCGTATCGTTTACAGTCAATTACTACGGTAGCTAGTATTGCAGCGACAAAGATGTAGATGACCACGACAGCAAAACTACCATTTTTTCGTCAAAATCACTCATCCGACTCGCCAAAAGCGTTTCGTAAACACAAAGCTCGATTGAACTACAAGAAAGCGAAGAAAGAGAGTCGAATAAAAATTGGTATAGTCCCGTTTGTGAGGAATGGCCGAGTGGCGGATAGCTTTGCAATTGTGAAGAAATCGAGTGACCCGCACAATGATTTCATGACATCGATGGTGAAATGGTAGTTTAGAAGCAAATATTTGGAGCTCAGGATCTTGAAAAATTGTTGTCATGTTTCTTGCCTCTCAATTCGGATCAACACATCATAGTGTGAATGTTGAACTATTTAGTGAGATTTTGGAAGCTCTCTTTTCTTTCATGAAGGAATGAAAAAATAAAGTGCAATTTCTGTTTTTTTAATCTGCTAATTATTTTGTTAACTTGTTAATTGCATATATTTTATTTAATTTTATTCAATTCTTCTTGGTCTTAATTTAATAAAAATAAGTTTATACAATACACCTCCATAGTTTATACTGGTATCGATAAGGGTATTTTGGGTTTTTAAAAAGATTTTAAGCTTACCATCCAAAAATTGGATGGAATTATGAACAGGGAAATAAAAGCAAAGTATAATGGCTAAAATGAAGAAAAATATATATAAAATGAGCTTAACGAATATTTAGTCAAAGTAAGGCGATCAAATTGCAATTTAAGCAAAAACGAATACCAAAATTTGGCAAAAGTACAAAGACTGGTTTAGTTTGCCCTTTTAACTTATCATGTTCATTAGCCCAAGTCACACTCTGACCATCACCATCTCTTATAGAATCACTGCCTTAAGTTGATAAGACAACCTGATAAGTGCTACACCCAAGTGGCATATATCAATTTCGCAGATCAAACTAACTGTAGTTTTGATTTTGTCCATTCATTGTGAGAACGTATATTTCAAACCTTGCAAGCTCCCTCTCACCGATGACAATGAAAAATTAGTAACGTTATAAATTGTGGAAATACACCACACAAATTCACATAACATGCAAAGTAAGCATATCGCCAAGAATCCACGAAAACTGTATGCAGGATTGCCAAGAAATAGGCTTTAACACCATGTAAAATCAGGTAAGAAACCTTCCCACCCCTTTGATGTCCAAGAACCACAAATACATTCCTTACAACACAAGGTTCTAGATAGCCTGACAATACAAAATGTCGAAGACCGCAACATGCTTAACGTCCGCGTCCACGTCCGCGGCCGCGCCCTCGTCCCCTACCACGTCCAACAGGCTTCCCTGTGCAAAAGAAAGTGTAGAAATATCAAAACCAGTCATATTTAATGCTTCAGTAGGTAAACTGCATGCAGCCAGTGACTAATACCTGCTGCAGATGGCTTCTTGGGCTTGACCCTAGGCGTCTCTTCCACTAGCAAGGTCTCAAGATTTAAACTATCAGGGAGGATATAGTAGCGAATATTATTGCCCCTAACACTTAAATGATCAAGAGTCACAGGATTTTTCCCCTTCAATGTCAATTTCACCGTCTTCAAATGTGTGTTCATACTAATGTCCACACCTAAATAAAATCAGCAGGAAACAATCAGTAATTGAGACATACAGCCATGTGGTACATGTGGCTTCAGACAGCTATACATACATGAATGAAAATATACCCTTCCAATAGTGGAGCTTAATTAAACCATCATACTGCAAAGAAAATCATATAAAAGGGTAAGATACTTGACAAATGAAAACGCATGGCTCAATAGAGTAGGTTGAAGAGAATCTGCAGTTACCAGTTGGCCTATGGTATGGATCATAACAAGAACTAGTATTCTGCAAGCATATATTTAGCTAAAATGTGCTGTTGAGTACAAGTCAACCTCCAGCAAAGTCCAAGAGGACAATGGTGACCTTCTCCAAGTAGAGAGTCTAGGACAATTACAATTTTAAAGTCTATCATAATGTAGTTTTACGGCGTCTTAGGGCATGTTTTCATACACATCTATCCAAGGATTTAAATGAAACATAAGGTTAACATTCTAGCAAGAAGAAACAACTGATCCTGTGAGTATATGTGGGTAACCATATGTGGGTAACCGGAGATCAAAAATTATGTGGACATCAAGATTAAAAAAAGGATATGAATGAGTTTGGATTGGGTACCTTTGCATTGGTCCAAATTGATAGGAAAAAAAGGATGCACTTACCTCGCCTTAAGTAATTGGGACAAACCCATGTTGACTTGTTGAGCTGTATGTGGGTAAAAGTGACAACCAACCATGACATGTTGTAAGGGTAAACATGCCAGGTTGATCAACCCCGATTTAAACAACTCCTCAAAAGGGGATTCTTCAAATCCTAGGACTTTAGCAAATAACCATAACCCATAAATAAGACCTCTATGGTTAGGAAAGGAGACTTCTTCTCACACTCATGCAAGCCACTGACTTAAGTATCACAGTGTTCTCATGGACTCCAAAATCTGGAAACCTTCGCTAAGGTTAAAGGTTTGTTTTGCAAGTGCTAAAGTCTCGACCAGAACAACCCCCCCTCCCTAGTTTGGACGGACTAGGTTACCTGATAGTCTTTCTATGGTTTTAAGTCACTTTATGTCCTTGTTGGAATCGGAGTTGATCTCAAAAAAAAAGATAGAATTGGGATATCTAGAAGAGGAAGTCAATGAGGCTTCCATGGGCCGATCCATTTAGCGCATTGATTTGCAATCGGAGTTGATTTGCAAATTTTACCCACAGGTGTCGCGTCCTCATCTGTAGCGTCCAACTTCCTAAAGCCGGGAATTTGGCCTAGGAAGTACTCCTCCATCCCTAATTTGTCCCTAAATTTTTGTCCTAAATTATAGTCCCTAATTTTTTTTATATAAGAGTGCTCCCGATGTTCCTAAATTAATTCATGCTTTCCTCTTTCTTCTGTCCCAAAACATTTGTCTTGTTTGAAGAGTTTATTTTTTAAGAAAACACTTTTCATTTTACCCTTACATTTTCTTCCTACTTTAATTATTTGACACATACACACATGAGCTTTAAAAGAAATCCAACCGAAGAAACACCCAATACTCACCATTGGGAATGAGACTACGGCACCTTGTTAGAACCGCACCAAGTTTGATAACAAAGGAGGATGTACATTCCAGTTGGGGTATATCTTAGTTAACCAATACAAAGGTAATTTAATTCATTTAATTCAGATAGAGAAACTCAAAATTCCCTGAATGTGTAAAGACATAGCAAAGAAAAATTTGAAATATTCTTCAAACCATAAATGTAGCCTCATTAAGAGACAATAACATGAAAGAAAATCACTAGATAAATTGGACAGATACAAAATCGACCATTAGCTATAACAGTTACAAGGTGTGTGGAAATTTCAATATTAAATAATAAGATTCCCCCCCCCCCAAAAAAAAGAACATGGCCAGCAACGATTAAAATTACATAGGGAGTGTGTGTTGACAGATTTCTTCGAAGAAAAGGAAGGAATCGCAAAAATCAACTCCAGGAAATTGGGGGCAAATGACAAGGTGAATGAAAAAACTCAAATTCCTATTAATTTTGAAGAATTTCCAAAAGCTTGGATAACTTGCACAACAATAAGATTACATTATATATTTTGTAATGAATCAGTTTCCCGTGTCCAAACAAAGAAGTGTCTATGGTGATATCCTCTCTAAACATGATACTCAAAATCCCCAAAAACTAGTGCGGGCCAAGGAAAATGGATGAACACATAGGGTTTAACAAAACCCTAGTTTGAACGGGAACGATTCTTCGAAAGCGAAAGGAAGTAACATATTGATTGAAATTAGAGAAGCGAGAGACCTGTAATAGTGCCGTGTACGACAGTACCGTTCTTCAGCTCAATCGAGACGGTCTCGTTGTTCAACTTCATCAAAAACCTGCAACAGCAAACGAATTTATAAAACATAAACGGTCGTTTCTATGAAGACGGAGACGGAAAATAAGTCATGGGGAACGGGGAGAAAGAAACTGAGAATTCACAAATCGTACCTGACGAGCTTCATGGTTGTGTGGAACGAGAAGCTAGGGCTCGAAACGGACAAACGGAGTCCCAGTTCAATTTGAGGAGCGGGAGATCATTATTGGGCTTTAATTTGGGTGAAGTTCAGTCAGTATATTCGCGGAAGCTCTATGGTATTTTTTTTTTTTGACAAATTACAATTAATTACCGTTTTTAAAACATGTTTTCAAATAAATCAAGTTATTTTTAGAACATATCTTTTAGGTATAATTTTAGAGAAAAAATAAGTCACTGTTTTTTATGTCACGTCGCTTCCTCAAACCAACAGATAGCACTGCCTTTTATCTCTCTCATGTACACACACAGTGAAAATGACAGGTCTGTACTCATCTCTCAGACCCCCAACCTCCATTAACAACCCACTATTCCTTCGCCTCGAAGCTACTCCTTCTCACGCTCCTTCCCCTCACTTTGGCAGCTTTAGCTTTCGTCCTCCAATGGCGAGGCGGCGGTGTCGATGATCCAATCTTTGTTGGTCGCCGGAGGAATCCCACAAATTCTTCGGCATGGACATCTCTCCTCTTTCTGCCGTCGTATTCCACTCCGATTGTTCTTCGCTTGCTCAAAGCTCTTCCCCTTCCTTCCCTTACTATCGAGATTGGAAGTTCAATTTTGAGTCCGATCTCAAACCCAAGGTTTTACTTTCCTTTGACTTAACTCTTAACTGTTTTGATTTATTTGAGTTTAAATCTCGCTTTTGTGTGTGTGTGTGTGTGTGTGTGTGTGTGTTATGTTAGTTAATGGAACTGTATCATTTGATTTTGTGTTGGTGCTAAGTTCTTGATCTCCATTAGATTGATCAGGTCAATTATGTTGAAAAATATTTGGATACTAATCCTAGAAAAAACGAAATGTAATGTGTGTGTGTGTGTGTGTGTGTGTCAACTGTGGGAGTGTAATGATGTATTTGGAATGAATTACACGATATGAAGAAATGATTGCTCAGACGAGGTTGAGCGTACTTGGAATAATTATGTGACTGAGTTAGGAATCTTATGGCTTTGTTCGGATTTGATTTTGGAGGATATTGGTCAGAAATCACATTCTTTTTATGCAGTTGGATTCTGCTTTTGAGTTAATCTGTTTTGATTAATATGCTTTTCTTTGAATTTTGGAAGCAAAATACTGGTTCTAGAAGAATAATAAGTTCAATTGTAGAAGTCAGAGAAGAGGATTTTAAGCATCTCTCATCTATTGATGTCTGATGAGAATACTGGAGAAGGTGCAATGTCCGAAATCACATTCTTTTATTTCGTTTGACATTGTGCTAGGTATGCTGTTTGATTGCTTTTTATTTCGACTAATTTGCAAATGTGTGTATGTGGGATGGTTGTCCATTCCATTAAATTCAAATGTGAACTTGATCAACCTGATGTAGTTGACTATGTCACTCCTTTATCTATGTTGATTTATATCTCATGTATGAATTTCTATTAATCCAAGTTGATAAAAATCATTTTTAACTGTCCCTGCTTCGAAAGTGTTGCCTATGATGGTGTTAAATATACTTTGAGTCCAAGCTATGAAAAAGAATTAAATTTGAGGCAACATTAAATCTCTACCAGATGCCTATAGTCTTAATGTCAAACGATTGTGCTGTTAAATCACAGACGTTAAGTTACTTCGTATGATTGGCAACATTACACCTCTCTCAGTTGGTGCCCTAGTGTTGTCCTTAACCCTCCTACTATATACACACCCCATTTTTGCAGCCCTGTTACCCTAAACCCTAATTTACACTACTTTCATTGATTCACAGCTAGGGTTGTTATCTCCTTCACTAATTTGGAAGCTATTGATTTGTAAAGATCCATTTTTTTCTCTTACTGTTGATTCTCAACTCTATATTGGACTGTAAATTCAGTTTTTTCTGGTGCAATTAGCATAATCTTGAATGATTTTTTCATGGGCATGTGAGTAGTTTTTTTGGATTGCTTTTGATTTGTTAGTTCAAGGTTATTTCATAAATTGAAATCTTTAATTTTGTTAAGTGTACATGTATTTGTAAGTTTGATTCTTTCTTTTGATGATAGAATTTGAAATACAGTCTTTGGTACTAATGCAAGTGATGACAAAAAGACAGGGACATCATAATTTCTTTGGAAATCAAGATTACTTAGTCTAATGGGAATCTCTCTGATGCAATTTCTATGAACAGTCATGTTTAATATTATTTATTTGTAATTGCATTAGTTAATACGTTTGGTATGTTGTTTGATTGTCATTTTGCTTATACAATTTTCAAGGCTGTGTTTGTGGATGGATTCTTCACATGTTAGAATTGTTGTTAAACCAAGTTAGGGCTCGTTTGTTGTGGCGGATGGCTTATGACTTATGCTTGATAGCTTAAGCTGGTGACTGAATGACTTGTGGCTGATTGCATGATAGACTGTTCGTTACACAGCTGTTGCAAAGCTGCTTATAAGTTGTTATAATTATTTGTTAAAAAAAGAAACTTGAAAATTAGTATTCATATTTTTATGTATATTTCATAAAAGGATGAAAGGAGGATAATCAAATATTTATTAATGAATAGTTGTCTTCATGTTTAAAAAAAAACCAAAAAAAGCTTAAAATTTTGGCTTTTTAGCTTTGGTTTTTCAATGCATAAAGGGTATTGTACTTTACTTATTGACTTTTGGATTATAAGCTGAAACAAACACTCTAAATGTGGCTTTTCAAAAGTCAAAAGCCAAAAATCACTCCAAATAAGCTAAAACAAACGAGCACTTAGTATAATTGTTTTTAACTATCATGTTTGGAAAATGGTTGCCTATGATGGAGTTAATTTTTTTTTTTGGAAACAGGGGCGGCACCCTGCTAGATTTTATTAATTAGAAAAAATATATACAGACTTGAGGAGGACAACCAGCCTGGCCCTTATAAATGGGAGGACAGAGGAGCCTTGCCTCGAAAAAGAAACATACAAATGAGAAACTACAAAAAGAACTAAGAGATACGAACATAAGCAGTCCCTATCTTATCAAGAGCAACAAGACCTCTAATTTTAGATGGAAGAACGCTAGCAGCTTCAAACAGAGAATCACTCTTTTGGTCACACCCAAAGTTAGCCAAAGCCTCAGCCACAGCATTAGCTTCTCGATAAGTATGAATAATTACAATCCCCAAGTCCTGAATAAGTTGCCTAATGGAACGCAACAAATAAATGCATGTCCAAGCCACATGCCCACCTCCATTGATACTATCAATAATGCCTTTGGAGTCAATTTCAACAATAGAGTGAGACCATCCTTTAAGATGAAGCCAGGGAAGACCATGAAGCAAAGCTTTACATTCAGCTTGAAAACTGTTACAATGCCCATAAAATTCAAAAAAAGCCAACAACATATCACCTGAGCTATTCCTGATAATACCTCCACCAGATCCCGACCCCGGATTACCTCTACTAGCTCCATCACAATTGAGTTTAAACATACCCGAAGGGGGCTTATTCCAGCACAGAGAACAAATGGTCTTGGAAGAAACCCGACCAAATCGAGTAGAGAATAAAACATCCCACGCCTCCCCGGCAAGAGAATACAGACCAGCATTCTTAAGCGATAAAATAATAGAGGTCTTGATTTTGTCAACTAAAACCCATGGGGGTCGACGGATACCATTCTTCAGACAATAATTTTTATTCTTCCACAATTCCCAAAGAATGAAGATGGTGGTCATAGAGTGCAAGATAGAATTATTTTCCTTAAACCACCAAGCAATGCAAGTCTGATGAATCGAGGTGTTAGGAGACCTTATTCCTCCAAGCCCATTAAAAACATCCCATATATAACTAGCCACAGGACTGTTAATGAAAACATGGGAATAAGATTCACCATTTCCTGTAAGACAGCAAGAACACCGAGACGCGAGCTGCACTCCTTTTTTGACAATGCTTTCATCAAGCGGCAATTTCTGACCCCATAAGCGCCACATGAAAATACTTAGCTTTTTGGGAATATATTTTTGCCAAATATATTTGCTAGAAACAGCAACATGCCACTTTTGACGGGTGAGATGCCAGGCTGAAGCTAGCGTGAAGTTGCCTTTGTTATTGATACTCCAGCATGCTATGCCAGGCTGATCCGAAAGAGTTATTTCCTGAGCCGTAATAGAAGCAGCAGCTTCTTGACCAATAATTAAATATGAGGCACCATCTTTCTTGTATTTGATGTAATTTTTGAAGTGGCTACTTGTGTGTTTATATTGGTGATAACTTCACAATATCTTTCATTAGAAAGCTTCTACTAAGATTATTTTTTAAATTTATACTTTTGCTTTTTACAAAATATTTTTACTAAAGTCTGTTAACTTGTGTTTTTAGCATTGTTTTGGTTTCTGCAAGTGATGAAAAAAAGACAAGGACATCTGCACTCCATTGAAGTATGATGATTTGTCTGTGAGAATCTGGCTGATGCATGATATCATTGTGTATGATGTAATGGAATTTGGTTTTCTTATTTAGTCTCTGATGTAAGAGAGTATTATCTTTGCTTGTGGAACTGTTCTTGTGTGTGTGTGTGTGTGTGAAAAAAGTGCATGTAACTCTTGTTTTGGCTTTTTAGGAAGAATAAAATAATTTTTTGGTCCCTGAACTATACCGATTTTATGCGTTTGGTCCCTGTATTTTTTTTGTAATGTATTTGGTCCTTAAACTCAATTTTTGTTAAGAGATTCGCCCCTCATAGAGTTACCGTCAATTTTGCCGTCAAATTTTTTGTGAAATTTCAAGTTTGCCCTTAGTAATGTTAATTGTTCAAAATTAAAAAAAAAAGAAAAAAGAAAAAGGGAAAAGCAATAACTAATGAAGGCTTTGACTTTCATTGGTAACCCACGATTTAAGCTTTGTACAAATTCAGATCTTGCCAAGCTGTCTCCTCCCATCCTATACCACTATACTTGGTCAAACAATTCAAATGGAGAAGAGAGACAGAGAAGCTGATGAGCTTGGCCGTCTGATGGAGAGAGAGACTCGCTCAGATCTGGAACAGAGCGAACGCCGTAAAGGGAAAGAATGGCCGAAAGTCGACGGAAGAGGTGGACTTGGCTGGAAGGACGACCGGCGGCGCGAGCAGGGTCTTTGGTCGGAGATGGGGTGAGCGAGACCGGAGAATGAGAGATAGGCGGCCATGGTTGGAAATGGAGTGTTGGGAGAGAGATAACAGATTGATATGGGTTTTGGAATTACCATAGATCTGGAGTGATGAGCTTGGCCGGAGACAGAGAAGCTATAGATCTGTTATCTCTCTGTATTTATATAAATCATCCCGTCTTCTACCGCCCCAAAAACCAAGCAACCCAGTTCATCCCCCCCATCATAAACGCCAACCCCACGCCGTCATCTTCAACCACCTCTGACCCTTTCCAATTAATCTCTACCACTACTCCAATATGGACCATCCAGCAATCTCCAACCTACCTCTGCCATCTCCCCAATGTTAGGCTGTGACCCACTTCGATGCCAACCGCCGCCGGCTCCTTCCAACTCTATTCACCTCGACTCCAGTAAAGTTACTTCCAGCCTAATCACATGCATCTCTTTCGCCGGGCGTCGACAACAAACTCAATCTCACGGCCAGCTTCACCTCCCTTTTTTTTCATCGGGTCAGTCTGTATATCTTTCAACCTCGTCAGATGCAAAGCACAGTTAAGGTTTGGATGTTGGATCTCCTGATCAAAAATCTCAAGTAAGATTGTGCTAATTCTTTCAATAACTTGCTGAAATCTATAAAATCGTTGCCTCGAAATTTGTTAACCATATACGATTCTTGCACCGCCATTGTGTATTTCTGTCGATCGGTCTCGAACTTTCTCTCTCCCCGATATCATCCGGCCAGTCCACCGTCACCGCCATCGGTTCGCCATCGTGTATTTTTGGAGTATTTCTTTTTTGGAAGATAAACAAAAAGAAAAATTAAGGGTGACATTGTTCGACCGTGGTTTGTCTGACATTGGATAGATTGAGACTAAATTTAGGGTTTCATAAGATGCCCAAAACGTAAGGGCAAATTTGGGATTTTTAAAAAAAATTAACGTCAAAACTAACGGTAACTCTATGAGGGGCGAATCTCTTAACAAAAATTGAGTTTAAGGACCAAATACATTATAAAAAAAATACAGGGACCAAACGCATAAAATCGGTATAGTTAAGGGACCAAAAAATTATATTATCCTTTTAGGAACCTGCATACTTGTACTCGTATATAAACTGCATATCTATTCTTTAATTGAATGTTTGTGTAATATCCCAAATTTTTGATAGTTTAATATATATTTATAATAATTGGAAGAAATGTACTTGGGCCTATATTGGTTTAGTTGTCTTGGGCCGGTATTTATGGTTTGACCAAATTTGAATGAAATCGATAATTGGTCATATTTTAATTTAATAGCAAGCCCACTTAGTTTTGGTACATAATTGGGTTATTTATTTGAGATTGGGTTTGAGCCCAATTGGTGGTTCATTTGATAATTGTAATAATAATAATAATAATAATAATAATAATAATAATAATAATAATAATAATAATAATAATAATAATAATAATAATAATAATAATAATAATAATAATAATAATAATAATAATAATAATAAAAACAGTAATAATTAATATAGTTATTACCGGGAGTTAATTACAGTTAGGGAGTAGTAAATTAGGGGGATGTGAGCGGGTGTTCATAGTGCCGTTGAAGGGGAACGGATACGTTTCCTGAAGCCGCAGTAATGACGGAGCTCAAAGGGCGGTTCATGGTGGGTATATAATAGGATGGATTATCTCTAGTTGGGGCATTCACAGAAAATAAGAACAGAGGTCGAGAGAAGTGAGAGAGGGTGCACGGAGGAAGTCTCTGGCGAAGTATCGGAATGGAAAGAACCGGCAACGCACCAAATCTTTGGCGAGCAAGATCTAGTTTTTGATTGAGGTGAGATATTGATTCTTCATCTTGAGATTTCAAGTAATTGTTTGTTTCTGCTAAGTGGGTTGACAGTGTATGGGGTTTCCTTGGGTTGGTGAATCTAGGGGAGGAATAACAGAAGGGATGAAGAGATGGAGTCGGGCTAAGTTGCTGCCCGAAACAAAAAAAAAGAAGATAACAGAATGGGGAATCTAGGGGTGACGGCTGGAGTGAAGAGGGAGTGCGTGCGTTGTGTGTGTGTGTGTGTGCAGTAAAAAGTGAGGGAAAGGGTTTAACTATAAAGGTGAGAAGTGGGTTTATATATATATATATATATATATGTGTGTGTGTGTGTGTGTGTGTGTGTGTGTGTTTGCTAGTAAGTTTAAGAGAGAGATAGAGGGTGAACTTGTGGGTGAACTGGGGAGGGGGATTAAGAAGTCTCCAAGGGAGAAAAGAAATTTTAAAAAATGGGAAAAGAGGATGGAAGTCAAATCAAAGCCAAAACGAGGCATGGAGGTGACAGATGGAAAAAAAAAAAGAAGGAAAATGAAATTTGTGGTGTGTGGTTTGAATCAATTTGGTGGTGGAAGTATGTTTTGGGTATTGTACTGGCCTACTAATAAGTTGGTTCCTAAAAGGAAAAAAGCTGAAGTTATTAAAATTCAATTTAAATTACTTAGATACTGGTAAAATGTTGTTTAAAATAATTTAGTTTTTTTTTAATATCTATATTGGATGTTAGATTTGGGCAAGTACGAGCGGTGGTGACTTACACGTACAAGTTAATTATTCACTAGTCAGGTAAGGGATTATACTTCTTTAAGTTATTCGATCACCCTATTTTATTATGTAGGCTTCGTTATAATTTTATTGCCTTAACGTTTTCTTTGTAAACGCATGCTCGGCACCCGCCGATATTTGCTTTGAACTCCGGCGAACCTATTTTTGTTCATACTCCGAATTTATAACACATGTTTGACTTTTTTGAAATATCAATTCATTGGAAAATGGATTACATATACTTTTTGGACGTTTGACTTTATTGAAACTCCCCCGTGATCACTAAGTAAAATAAATTGTTACGTGAAATACGTAACACTAATGAAACGATGAATTATTTAACACCACTAGATATGTGGTGAGATTATCTGGATATACGTTCAGGCCCGTTGGGGTAGTCAGCTAGGTCGAAGTGACCGCTTACATGATCATGGAATCTACGTGTGATCCTTGTTTTCAACCGGTATGGGACGATTGGCGACAATGAATATATCGTATTTGTTTTTTAGCCTTATCTTTCACATGAAATTCCTGTTAACATTGGTATTTGATTTTTACTATTGCTACTTCGGGTTGATGCAATTATTGGTTTTATTAAAACTATTCGACTTTTTGACAAAATAGATTTCTTGTAGTCAACTCTTCCTTAGAAATCGGAGGGGTTGCATATGAACTTGCTGAGCATTGTTCGCTCACCCTTTTTCTACTTTTCTCCTGGTTGTAAGTAGATTTGAGATCCTTTTGAGCTCGGATAGACCGTGTCGACGGTGACTCGAGAAGAAATAAATTTATGGGCATTTGAAGTGTTATTCATGGTTATTTTAATGAACAATTATTTTAAATTGAGATTGGTGGAGTCAATTACGTTTTGGGATTTGTAATAGATAGTTAATGTGTTTTTAGTTAAAGGAAATTGTAAAGTTTTATTTTGGATATTTTGTGGTTTAGTATTTAGCATTGGTGACGTGGCCAAATTGTGGGACCACGGTGTCGGTACCGAGTTTGGGACATTACAGAGTGGTATCAAAGCTTAGCTTAAGGTCCTGAGGGTTATAGGTTCTAAGAGTTATGATAGAACTAAGAATGAGATGGTAGAGTTAAGACTATTATTTGAAATTTTGGTATATTTTGATTAGAAGGACTAATGCATCGATTGGTTACAAACTTCTAGGAAGACCTGTACTAATCAATGTGAAACTAGTCCATTCCCGTCGTGCCTTCCATAGGATGAAAGGTGTTAAGGGTGAGCTTGTGGTTCACCTGCGTGCCCAAATGCAAGCAGCCAAGGAGGCTAGGGATGTGCTGGGTCTAGTATGTATTAGTCTCACACTGGCCATCAATGACGCTCCCGAGGACAAGTGGGGGTCTTTCCTGAACCCCATACAGATTGATTCGGATTCAGAAGAGGGGGAGGGTGGCATAGAGGATGACGAGATGGGGGTAAGCGAGTCTGAGGACTCCGAATCCGACGAGGAAGAGGGGGCTATGGCCGAGAGAGTGCATAATGGCTGGATAAAGTGATTTATAGTACCTTAAGATGAGCATTTTTCTTTATGTTTAAGGACGTTACTAGATCCTTTATGCTTTCCACTTGGTTGTGGGTTGGAGTCCAATGTTTGAACTTATTTTAGATGTAATGGAAGTTCCTCAAGGTTAATATAAATGTCTTATTTGAATATGTATCGTTTGATTTGTCTCATACCTTAAATCCTCTCAGTCGATGTCAAGGAACTTTTGTGAACAACCATGGAGTAATAAGCATTTTAGCCTTAGGGGTTAAGCATTAAAAAGAAAAATGTTAGGTAAAAATATATCTCTACTTTATGTGTGTGTGACACTTTGTTATCCATGAAACAGTATTAGATGGCTCGTGGAGGTCGTTCGGGCGCAAGAGGGCATAGTCGTGGTCGCGGACAGACTAGTCGTGGGGGAAGAGTCGGGGAAAACTCTACCTCCGGGGGTTGCTGGTGAAGAGCAGCCTAGAGTCAACGTTAATGGTCCCGGTCCCTTGGACCCAACGCTTGTGGCTCTCCTTCAAACTCTCACTCAGGCCGTCTTGACAAATATGAGTCAGGCAAACACTACATCCATTGTGCTACCAGAACAACAACCACCACCACCACCCCAACCAGAATAACAACCACCATCACCACCCCAACCAGAACTACAACCACCATCATAACCCTAACCACAACCACAACCTCAATACCAAGCGCCCACTAATGACCCCCTTGAAGCTTTTCAAAGGCGGAAACCAAAACCTTCTCTGGTGCGCCTGGCACCGAGAAACCGAAAGAATGGTTGAAGAATATGGAAAAATTATTCGGAACAATAACTTGTACCGACGAGCAAAAGGTTAGATTTGCCACATTTATGTTGGAAGGTGAGGCTAGTGAGTGGTGGGAGTCAGAGGAGAAAACTGCCCAAGCAAGCGGTGTGGCCACTTATACCTGGGAAATGTTTCGTGAAGCTTTTAACAAGAAGTATTTCCCTAGTAGTGTGCGAGAACGGAGGCTAGTGGAGTTTCTCAACTTGGAGCAAGGGACTATGAATGTGGATGAGTACAATGCTAAGTTTCCGGAGTTGTCGAGATATGCTCTGAATTTCTTTGAGGATGAGGATCAGAAGGCAATGAAATTTAAGAAAGGACTCAACAGCCAAATCAGTTTCAGGTTAACCGCTTTGAAGTTGCCAACTCATTCAAAGGTTCTGGATCGGGCTCGAATGGTCGAGCAGGAGTCGGTTGGTACCGTAGGAAAAAGGAAGATAAGAAAAGGAACTCGGAGGACAGCTCAGGGAGGTACCAAGGACAATTTGGTGGTCAAGGAAGTGGTGGTTACGACAACAAGAGAAGGGCCACTGAGGATAACCATTTCAAAAGGGAGGCTCAGCCATCAAGGAATCAGTCTCAGAGTCAATACCAGGGATCAAATTTTAATCAGAAAACAAACGATACGTGCCACACTTGTAGGGGTTGGCATCCAAACAAGCCATGCTATCGTGGTTCAGGGGCATGTTTCAACTGTGGTAAGGTGGGCACATGATCAGGAACTGCCCGGAGCCGCTCAAATATACTTTCAACAAGGGCTCAGCGAGTAGGGACAAAGACAAACCCAAGGCACATGGAAGAGTTTTTGATATGACAACTAAGGATGCTTGGGCAACCAATGATTTGGTGACAGGTGCTGTACATCTCTGTACCTGCGATATTGAAAGAAATGTACTTGGGCCTATATTGGTTTAGTTGTCTTGGGCCGGTATTTATGGTTTGACCAAATTTGAATGAAATCGATAATTGAGCCTATTTTAATTTAATAGCAAACTCATTTAGTTTTGATACACAATTGGGTTTTTTATTTGAGATTGGACTCGAGCCCAATTGGTGGTTCATTTGATAATTGTAATAATAATAATAATAATAATAATAATAATAATAATAGTAGTAGTAGTAGTAATAATAATAATAATAACAGTAATAATTAATACAGTAATTACCGGGAGTTAATTACAGTTAGGGAGTAGTAAATTAGGGGGATGTGAACGGGTGTTCATGGCGTTGTTGAAGGGGAACGGGGACATTTCCTGAAGCCGCAGTAATGAAGGAGCTCAAAGGGTGGTTCATGGTGGGTATCTAATAGGATGTATTACCTCTAGTTGGGGTATTCACAGAAAATAAGAACGGAGGTCGAGAGAAGTGAGAGAGGGTGCACGGAGGAAGTCTCTGGCGAAGTATCGGAGTGGAAAGAACCGGCGACGCACCAAATCTCCGGCGGGCAAGATCAAGTCTTTGATTGAGGTGAGATATTGATTCTTTATCTTAAGATTTTAGGTAATTGTTTGTTTCTGCTAAGTGGGTTGATAGTATATGGGCTTTCCTTAGGTTGGTGAATATGTGGGAGGAATATTAGAAGGGATGAAGAGATGGAGTAGGGCTGAGTTGCTGCCCGAAACAAAAAAAAAAGAGAACAGATGGGGGGATCTTGGGGTGACGCGTAGTGAAGAGGGAGTGCGTGCGTTGTGTGTGTGTGTGTCGTAAGAAGTGAGGGAAATGATTTAACTTTAAAGGTGAGAAGTGGGTTTATATATATATGTGTGTGTGTTTGCTGGTAAGTTTAAGAGAGAGAGAGGGAAAACTTGTGGGTGTACTGGGGAGGGGGATTAAGAAGTCTCCAAGGGAGAAAAGAAATAAAAAATGACAAAAGAGGATGTAAGTCAAATCAAAGCCAAAAGGAGGCATGGAGGTGACGGGTGGAAAAAAAAAGGAAAAGGAAATTTGTGGTGTGTGGTTTGAGTCAATTTGGTGGTGGAAGTATGTTTTTGGTATTGTTCTGACCCACTAACAAGTTGGTTCCTAAAAGGAAAAAAACTGAAGTTATTAAAATTCAGTTTAAATTACTTAGATACTGGTAAAATGTTGTTTAAAATACTATTTAGTTTTTTTATCTGTATTGGATGTTAGATTTGGGCAAGTACGAGCAGCGGTGACTTACACGTATAAGTTAATTATTCACTAGTCAGGTGAGGGATTATACTTCTTTAAGTTATTCAATCACTCTATTTTATTCGGTAGGCTTCTGTTATAATTTTACTACCTTAACGTTTTCTTTGTAAACGCATGCTCGGCACCCACAGATATTTGCTTTGAACTTCGGCGAATCTATTTTTGTTAATGCTTCGAATTTTGTAATTTTTATAACACATGTTTGACTTCTTTGAAATATCAATTCATTAGAAAATGGATTACATATACTTTTTGGACGTTTGACTTTATTGGAACTCCCCCGTGATCACTAAGTAAAATACTAATGAAACGATGAATCATTTAACACCATTGGACATGTGGTGAGGTTATCCAGATATACCTTCAAACCCGATGGGGTAGTCAATTTGGTCGAAGTGACTGCTTACGTGATCATGGAATCTAAGTGTGATCCTTGTTTTCAACCAGTATGGGAAGGTTGGCGGCATGAACATATCGTATTTTTTTAGCCTTAACTTTCACTTGGAATTCCTGTTAACATTGGTATTTGATTTTACTATTGCTACTTCAGGTTGATGCAATTATTGGTTTTATTAAAACTATTTAACTTTTTGACAAAACAGATTTTTGTGGTCAATTCCTCCTTAGAAACCAGAGGGGTTGTATATGAACTTGTTGGGGATTGTTCGCTCATCTTTTTTCTACTTTTCTCCAGGTCGTAAGTAGATTTGAGATCCTTTTGAGCTCGGATAGACCGTGTCGAGGGTGACTCGAGAAGAAATAAACTTCTGGGCATTTGAAGTGTTATTCATGGTTATTTTAATGAACAATTATTTTGTATTATGATTGGTGGAGTCAATTACGTTTTGAGATTTGTAATAGACAGTTAATGTGTTTTTAATTAAAGGAAATTGTAAAGTTTTATTTTGGATATTTTGTGGTTTCGTATTTATTATTGATGACGTGACCAAATTGTAGGACAACAGTGTTGGTACCGAGTTTGAGACGTTACAGTTTGCTAAAATTACCACAACAAAATGACTACACACAAGATTGTAGTGTTTTTGTATGTTCTTTAATTTAATGTTTGCTAAGAGGACAAATGATTCCTAATAGTATTGATGCTGATAAATATAAGGTAAAGATGGTCTTGATGCCTAGCATTAACATCAACATTGTTTGATTTTTTTGGGCTTGAAAAAATTGTGAAAACAGTTCTGATGCTTAGCCTTGGTATCAATATTTTTTGATTTTTTATGGTTTTGAAAAATATGTGTTAACAGTCTTTATGCCTAGCATTGGCATCATAATTTTTGAATTTTTTGGGCTTGAAAAAACTGTGAAAACAGTCCTGATGCTTAACCTTGGTATCAACATTTTTTGATTTTTTTTTTCTTGAAAAAACTGTGAAAACAATCATGATGCCTAGCCTTGACATCAACATTTTTTTTATTTTTTTGGGATTGAAAAAACTGTGAAAACAATCATGATTCCTAGCATTGGCATCAACATTTTTTTTTATTTTTTTGGGTTTGGAAAAAACTGTGAAAACAATCATAATGTCTAGCATTGGCATCAGCTTTTTTTTTGATTTTTTTGGGCTTGAAAAACTGTGAAAATAGTCCTGATACCTAGCCTTGGCATTAACATTTTTTTTATTTTTTCTGGTTTTGAAAAAACTGTGTTGACAGTCCTGATACCTAGTATTAGTATCATCATTTTTTTGATTTTTTTGTCTTGAAAAAATTGTGAAAACAGTCCTGATCCCTAGCCTTGACATCAACATTTTTTGATTTTTTTTGTCTTGGAAAAACTGTGAAAACAGTCCTGATGCCTAGCATTGACATCAACATTTTTGATTTTTTTGGGTTTCAAAAAACTATGAAAACAGACTTGATGCCTTGCATTGTCATCAACATTTTTTGATTTTTTTGGGCTTGAAAAAACTGTGAAAACAATCCTGATGCCTAGCATTGTCATCAGCATTTTTTTTTATTTTTTTGGGCTTGAAGAAACTGTGAAAACAGTCATGATGCCTAACATTAGCATCATAATTTTTTTGATTTTTCTGGGCTTGAAAAAACTGTGAAAACAGTCCTGATGACTAGCATTTACATCATCAATTTTTTTTTTTGGGCTTGACAGTCCGGATGAGATTTGTCTTCATTAATGATATTTTTGTCATTTGGTAACCAATTTGTAGTTATATGAAATGTCCAAAAATTGATGGATCTAGATGAAAACATGTTTCTAAAATTGTATCCACTTGAAATTTGCCTATTTTTAACCGGAACAAGACATTTTTGAGACCAAATAATTATCGTAAAGTTCTGGACAGTCCATTTTCAAAAAAAATTAAAAAAAATTGCGGGCCGCTCCACTTTTTGAAACTTTTAATCGCTAAAGTACACTTTTTTTTATTTTCAACCGGAAAAAGTCACTTTTGGTGGCAAAATGACTACGATACTCTTACTGAATCGTAGGTGTGCTACGGCGGTCATTATTTTTGCACCACGATTCATCAATTTTATCGCATTATTTTTTACACCGTGGTTCAATAGAGTAATTGCTAGTCTATTTTTGAACCACGATTCATCAATTTTTATTGAATTAATTTTGCACCGTAGTTCAATAGTGTTACTGCTAATCTATTTTTGTATCGCGATTCATGAATTTTGGTGCATTAATTTTTGCACCGCGGTTCAATAGTGTAAATGCTAGTCTATTTTTGAACCACAATTCATCAATTTTAGTGCATTAATTTTTGCACCACGGTTCAATAGTGTAATTGCTAATCTATTTTTGAACCGTGATTCATCAATTTTAGTGCATTAATTTTTACACCGCGCTTCATTAATTATAGTGCATTAATTGTTAAACAGCGGTACAAAATTATAAAGAACCAGACCACGTCTTCCACCTGCTTCTTCCATCTCCTCCGTCGTAAACCTTTTTCTTCCTCTGACTTCGTCCCAACTGAAAAATTCTTCAACCCAGCGCAGATCCATTATAGTTTTGTATTTTATGAATCAAAAAACTTGTTTACCTTTCGGGAGCGTTGCCCCCTCGACCCTCGCGACCATACCCGGCAGGTCGATCCCCGTTTCGTTGCGCACAATCGTGATTTTCAAATTCAAAGTGTGTTACCGGAGCTGTTGAAGAAGACGATGACATTTTTAGAACAATATTTCGGAAAGTGGTCTTTTGCGGTTGAAAAAAAGAACTGTGAGCTTTTGGGGTTGGAAACTTTAAAAAAAGGGACCGGTCAGAGTTTTCCCCAAAATTTCAACCCTTCCAGTTCCTCGTTCTTTTTTTTTGGAAAAATTTTCGTCAGTTCCTTTTTCAAAAATTTTAACCACAAAAGTTTACTATTCCTTTTTTCAACCGTAAAAGACCATTTTTCGAAACATTGTTCCGAAAATGTCATCATCTCCTTCAACAGCTCCGACAACACTTGGATTCAAAAATTATCATTGTTGCCCAACGAAATGGGGATCAAAAGGTAAATTGTTTCTTTGATTCATTATTTAAGAAACTATAATATATTTGTACTGGGATGAATGATCTTTCAGTAGGACGAAAGAGAAGGGGCAAGGAGAAAGCTTACGACTGAGGAGATCAAAGAAAAAGGTGGAGGACATGGTCTGGTTTATTATCATTTTGTATTGCGGTACAAAAATAAATTAATAATATTTTATGTATTGCAGTTCAAAAATTAATTTATCACAGTACATAAAAGTTGATACCGCAATGCAACTTGGATTAGATATATGTATTGCGGTTCAAAAATTAATTCATTGCGGTATATAAAAGTTGGAACCGCGGTGCAATTATAATAGACAATTAAACTATTGAATCACGGTGCAAAAATTAATGCAATAAACATGATGAATCTTGATTCAATAAATAGTCAATGCACCGCGATTCATTTATGTAGTGCGTCTCATACTCATTAAGGGTATCACTGTCTTTTCGCATCCAAAAGTGTCTTTTTTCGGTTGAAAAAAACACGATACTAGAACGATTAGAAACTTTGAAAAGTGGACCGACCCGCAATTTTTCGTATTTTTTTTTTCAATTGCAAAAGTCTATTTTTTGAAATATTGTTTTGAAAATGCTATCGTATCCTTCAACAGTTTCGGCAAATACATTGGATTCGAAATATCACAATTTTCATTAAGTACGAAACTTTAATGAAAATGTGTTGGGTTGGAGGATTTTCACAATAGGGACGAAGGCTTACGACGGATGAGAAGGAAGAAGAAGACTGAGGACATGGTCTGATTCATTACGATTTTGAATTGCGGTGCAAAAATATCAGATTAAATTCATGAATCGCAGTGCAAAAATTAATGCAATTAAACTGATAAATCGCGATGCAAATATATTAGGCAATTAAAATGATGAATCGTTGTGCAAAAATTAATTCAATTAAACTGATGAATCACGGTTCAAAAGTCTATGTACCGCGATGCATTTTCATAGCGTGCCATATGCTCATTAAGGGTATTGTAGTTTTTTTGTCTCCAAAAGTGTCATTTTCCGGTTTTTTATTTTTAAAAAAGTACTTTAGCGATTAAATTTTCAGAAAGGGGACCGGCCCGCAACTTTCCCAAGTAACTATAATACTTTAATGAAACGAAGTGTCGTTACGAAACAATCACTCAAATATATAACGATGCATCAATTTTAGCACCGCGATACATCAATTTAATTACCTAATCCAATTTTACATTATGCGACATCAATTTTTGCATCATAATACATCGATTTTAATTGTTTAATCCAATTTTGCATCGTGTTGCCTCAATTTTTACACAGCGATCCATTAAATTTAATTATCCAATTCAATTATGT
The DNA here is from genome assembly GCA_013146195.2 of Codonopsis lanceolata. Taxonomy (NCBI): domain Eukaryota; kingdom Viridiplantae; phylum Streptophyta; class Magnoliopsida; order Asterales; family Campanulaceae; genus Codonopsis; species Codonopsis lanceolata. Next base: position 142,519,342 of record CM028380.1, read on the forward strand.
GTCATGCTACAAAATTATAATGGACCAAACTTTCATGTACCTTCTTCTCAGTACACAATTAACAAATAATTTCAAATTGATACATTTTTTCAGCATCCTAAAATCCCAATCGATGCATTAGAGTCCAACAACGAACGAATTGCATTTCATTAAACAATTTACATGCAAAATAACACAACACACAAATTAAATTTATTTTAAATCAAACAGACAAATACAATCAAGAAGAAGAAGAAGACACTGGTGAAACTGAAAATCGATAGATGAAGAGGAAAAAGATTTTGGAAAATTAGGGTGGTAGATTAATCGAATTTAAGGTAAAACACACAAGTGTTCTTCACCATCCGACCTCCATATTCTCTTTATCTTCATCCTGTGAATTCTAGCAGTTATTTCTCTTTTGCAATTATTTTAAAAACGATTTCAGAAACATAGACTTTAGCGGTTGAAAAAAAAACCGACCTACTTAAGCAATTGAAAACTTAGGAGAAATGACCGACTCACTGTTTCTCCTTATAATTAGTTGTATATTGGGCTCGTTGGTGAAAGAGCCGAAGGGTGCTAAAATACATCGATAGTAGTGTTTTCAACAAGTAGTGAATACCTTAAAACTCTACTCCCTTCGGCCCTAAATTATTGTCCTCCTTTTTTTTTTGTTCGTCCCAAAATAATTGTCCAGTTTGAAACTTACCTTTTTAGAACATCACTTTTACCACTTTACCCTTACTTTTTCACTCTACTTTAATTATGGGCCACATACACATGAGCTTTAAAGGAAACTACACATTAAACCAATATAAATAATCAAGTTAATTACTTTTTCTTAAACTGTGCGCCGGGTCAACTAGGACGATTATTTAGGGACGGAGGGAGTATAAATTAATATTTTTGGGATCTGTAAAAAATATTAATTTAACAAGATATAGTGTTAATTAATAGATAAATTATTAATTATCAATTATTAATTTAGAGTACATTAATTAATACTATATTAATTTATAGGCATTAAGAAAAACATAATCTATTTTGGATTGAAATTCTTAATCCATATCAATAAAAAAAATCATACTCCGTATTATAATTAGAATCAATTTACTTGACTTTCTCCAATTATATTTTTGATAAAAGAAATGTTAAATTTATATACAAGAACAAAAGTAGGTCTCCTGAGATCGTTTTACGGATCTTAATTTATAAGTCCAAGCCCCATATTTTCAAAGCTTAGCTCTCTAACACATGATAGGTCGGATCATATAAATTCATCTTAAAGAAAACTTGTAAGCTGATCTTTTCCAATTATAAGGATAAGGATAAGGATTTATTTTCCTTCTTGATTTAGTGATACATTTTTGTGATTTTGATTTTTCTCCCCTCTATCGTCGTATCAATTTTTTTCAGCATCTCTTTTACTTTATTTTTAATTATTACCCATCAAATGAGCGTCGAACTTATCTGCAGCGTGGAATGTGTCCCCTGCCGATTGCCAAAAACCAGAATATGGGCTTCCCACGTGTACTAGATGAAACTAACACGTGCCTCGACAGAGAAAACAAAACGTCATACGTAGAAAATTAGTAAACAATAGTGGAGGTGGAGTATTAGAACATATAAATCCCTATTCCCTAGACATTGTGGATAACAAAATTAAAGTTGTCAAGTCGAAGATAATATTAGTTCATGGGTACTGAACATCAACGAGTCTCCGGGAAGGGGAAGACGGTGGTCTTGGCTTCCGTGGCTGGACTTGCAATAGGTGGCCCACTTTTGGGATTGATGGGGTTGAGTTTTGTGGCAACGGGTGCCTTATTTCTGGTCGCCTCACCGCTTCTTCTATTATTCAGCCCACTTTTGTTGGGGGCGGCCTTTGTTCTCGTCATGGCATTGGCAGGGTTCGGTGTTGCGGCTGTGATGGCACTCGCGGCGATATCGAGTTTTGCTTGGGTTTTAGGGTCACTTGGAGGTCCAAGATTGGTCGGACTCGACAAGGTTGGGGGTTTGCACCCAGTCCCTAAATCCCCACATGAAAATCTGTTCAACCGTGGTTAATATATGAGCCCAGCTGGTCTATATATGTTACTAGTCAGTAGTGAACTAGTGATCACTGAATACTGATTAGTGAGCATGCAGTTGCCAGTTTCTGTTATTGTTAGTGGTGAGTGGTGTGTGACGACTCTTGTTATTTCTTTGATTTTTGCTCTACTTTTGGAATAACGAACTTGTTTATATGTTGTCTTTATTGTTTGGAAGAAGGTTCATGTAATCATGTTACAATGACGCCATTAACATCTTCCAAGTACTAAATCTAACATCTTACCTACTTATATGTGATGCATGTCACTAAAATGTGTTTTTTTATTTGTGCATGATTTTATTATCACCGAGCTCTTTATAATGGAGAAAAGAAGAAAAAATAAAATATCTTTATTGGGAGAGGTTCACCTAGGAAATTTAGTTTCCAGAGTTCTCGAATTCAGTAATAACTTGGCAATTCCACTTTCTCCTGATATATATGCAATATTTGCATATGTTTTCTCTTTAACGAAAGCGTTTTCTTCTCTTTCGCCCTTTTTTTAGGGTATTTGGTCATTTCACTATCTCAAGTTTTTTAATCGTTTAAATACATTTTCTTTTTTTTTTTACTGAAAAAATTAGTTACATTTGGATGTAAAAAGACTCTGCTACCCATAATGAGCAAGAGACGTGCTACAAATAATTGATGTACCACGGTTTATATGTTTATGCATCGCGGTTCATATATTTATATATTGCAGTTCAAAACTATCAATTTTATAAATTAATAAAATTGTTATTGTTTATTGCGGTATATAAATATTAACATCATATTAACAACCAAACATTAAAAAGTAAATTACCCAACACATATATCAACAATCAAAATTAAATGACAAAACTCTTCTTCTTATGTATTTCCTCTTGAAATATTGCTATCATTTTTCCTTCTTTATTCATAACAACAATAGCTCTCTCACCAACGAGCTCCAGCTCAACTGGTACTGCTCACTTCTCCTAACAGAGAGGTTGGATGTTCGAGTCTCACTAGAGACACCCTGGACTTTACAACTCTCAGTAGAGAGGTCGGGTGTTCAAGCCTCTTTAGAGGCATCGTTGTTGTTAAAGCCTTATTTAAAGGCCCCATTTAGCTACTCACCTATCTTAACGGAGAGGTTGAGTATTCAAGCTCTACCAGAGGTACCCTGGGACTTAACTACTCTCAACCGAGAGGTCGGGTGTTCAAAAGCCTCCCCAGAGGCATCACATGGAGCCAATCTATGAATATTTCTTATAGATGTGTTTTATACGCATCTATTGGGTATATAATCCTGCTTAAATTGTGTTTTTTTTCCATGAGATTTAGGCTACTAATATGGGTTTGTAGTGCTTTATTTAGTTTTAGGTTTAAAATGAGATTATGGCAGACTTGAAGGCCTTTGTCAAACAATTGAAGACTATAGGAACCAATGTGCAAAATCCTGAAGATTGCAACTGAAATATCCTAAAAAGGACTAGGTTCTCGCCTAGCCCTGTAGCCCAGGCGTCTCTCTATTTTGTAAACCTAGTATAAATACAACCCTAGTAATTTAGGTTTAGGGATCCGACTTTTGGCCTCTCTTTGGGCTAGAAACATATTTTTTTGAGTTTTGGTTAATCATTATTGAAGGTCGATGATGTTTTCTTCATTCGTTTTTGTTAGTTCATCAATTGTGATGAGCTAAACGCATCCATCTAGGAATTTGAGGTAACTTGTATCGAATCTTATATTCTATTATTTAATTCTATTCAATCAAATCTTGTTTATCACTTAAATTATCTTCGGTTTTTCATTGAAACACTCACGTAACAGTCGTGTTTGTGGATGTGTAGGCATTTGGGTATAACTATCTGCACGACCATATGCATACATCATACATTGGCCGACCTAGGTGATAATTAGATCTCACTGATTTCTTGATTGAGCTAAGGTGTAGATCTAGGTTCGCGTGTGTTCTTTGTGTTCTTAATGGACCTTTAAATGTTATGTGGACTGACAAAGAAAACATAAACAAGGCTGGGTACTAAGCGTTGCAAATCGTGCTCCAAACGTCCCAATTCTTTACATTAGCGAAAGAACCATTGATTGATTGATACATAAGTTATATGAACATAAGAGTATATACAAGTAAATCCTAATTCCTAGACTTTCCCCATAAAATCAACCTTCAGCAATTCGGTGATCTATGAAATCTTTTAATTCTTCTTTTTAATTAGTTTCATTTGCCAGTAATTAATTAAGTTATTCTCAAACCAAAACCCCCTTTAGGTTAATTGTTACTTTTACCGGTTAACTATCATTATTGTTCTTTCTCTCTGTGGTTCGACCCTTGCTTCCGCACGACTATATTTCTGTTGATTCGTGCACTTGTGAGGTAAATTATGAACAACATCAAGTTTTTGGCGCCGTTTTCGGGGAGAAACTAGCATTTAGGTTAGTTTAGTTGGTAACATTTTTTTATATAATAAAAAAATATTTTTCGATGATTGTGCAGTTCATGCACGGTCATCGTTCACTGAATCCCACACTGACGAATATTAACAATAATATAAATAATCTATGAAGGAATCCTAGTAACCATGTAAATCAGGGTAACGCAGGAAACATAGAGGTCCATCTGATTCATCCTCCAGCCCATGTTAATCAAAATATAGGAGATCAGCAAGTCATTCCAGACATGGATTCTAATGAAGCCCTATGGACTATGAAGGACTTTGCATGTCCTATGATAGACTTTACTCCATCTTGTCTAGTTTTACCTACTACGGTATAATATGTTGCCTACCTTTCATGGTATGGCTACATAAAACCGTTTGTCCTTTATGCAAGAATATATTCATATGACACAAAATTTTCAATTCCTTTAGGAAGTTTGACTGAAAACCAATTTCAGATGCGTTACTTTCAGTGTGCTCTAAGGGATGCAGCAAAAAAAATGGTATATGAGTTTAGCACCTAGGAGTATACATACTTGGAGACAACTTTATGATTTATTCAAAGCAAAATTCTATCAACATTCTTCACTTTCAAACTTAAGGAAACATATTATGAATTTTGCACCTGAACAAGAAAATTATTTCACAAGGCATGCGATAGATTAAAATCACTACAATTAGCGTGTCCACACCATAATCTTTCACAAGATGTGATTATTAATCAATTTTATGATTCACTCCCTCCCCATCTCCAAACCATTGTCGATAGTACATTAGTACTACTGGCGGTGGGTCAATTCATGAGTTGACTCCACCACAAGCCAATGAGTTGTTTGAAATGTTAGGTTCTAATTCTCAGCAAGTGTTAGGGGAAAACCTAAAAATTTATATGAAATTCAGAATAATTTCTATCAAAATGAATCTAGTGCGTTAGCTGCTGCTAATGCAAAAATTGAAGCTTTAGAAGCACTAATGGCCAAGGCCAATATAAATAATGTTTATGAAGTTTGTGCCATATGTGGTGATAATTCGCATGTTACTAATCTTAGCCCTTCTAATGAACAAATGCCTATTTATTCTGAATAGGTACATTCAATGAATTCTTATCCACCAAGGCAAAGGAACGATCCCTACTCCAACACGTATAATCCGAGTTGGAGAAATTATCCAAACTTTTCTTGGGGAGGTAACAAGCCTTTGCATCCGCAACCTCCCACAGGTGTATGGCCAAGGAAATCAGAATATTTCTGACAATGTGCAAGACAATGGAAACCAACAAGAATTTATTAATTATATGAATGCGAACATAAAGAAGATAATGACACAAATTGGGAAAATGGATGAAGAAATGAAAAAGCTCAAGGCACGTGATTATGGGCAGTTTCCCAGTTAAAACGAGCAAGTCAAGGCTATCACTATATTGTGTAATGGTAGAACAATTCGAAAAGAGGTAAGAGTTCCTATTCCTTCAACTATCCATGAGAAGATTTCAGAAAAAGAAAAAGATAACAAAAAGTTAGAAGAAACATGTGACTTAGGTAAAGATGAAAAGGAGGAAACACCTGATGAAAAACCTTATATTGCACCTAAGGCATATGTTCCTCCTATTTCATTTCCTGAAAGATTAATGAAGAATAAAATGGATAAACAATTTGCAGAAATTTATAACATGCTCTTTAAAAGGGAATATAAATCTGCCTTTGCTTAACGTGATTAAAAGCACTCCATCATATCCAAAATTCTTCAAAGATCTTAACTCTAGGAAATACAGATGATAAACCCAAGATTTCCACAAATTTCTTGGGAATTTCCTTTTATTTTGTGCTATTTTTGAGTTAATCATGCTTTGGAAATATTATTATTTGTGTATTTGTGCTTTAATGTAGGTTTCCAATGTTTAATCATGCATTCATGGTGTTTAGCATGAAGTTCGAGGCAATTCTGGGCTGAAAAGTTGAATTACAAATTATTCGATCAAGGTCTGTTAAGTCCGATAAGTATTCCAAGGCAAATAAGGATTAACGAAGGCTAACAGCGCTAACGGAGGACTTCATTGAGAAGTCTGGAGGGGAAAAGACCTTCGCCAACAAATATCTGACGACAAAGGACACCAGAGTATCTCTCAGAACTCTAGGGGAGCACGGCGCCAAAGCTGAAACTCCTCACTTATGCGTTGTTGACCATCAGACGAGCCACGTCACCCGTCTGTCTCCACCATCCAGCGCCTGACTCGCATGCCTCCTTCTTGGATCAAGCCTGCCCGTTCCATCCACCCACGTCCCAGCCCAGTCTCCCTCACAGCCGCTTCCCATTTTAACCTAGGTAGACCCGCGCTCTTCTCCTGGTCTGACCCTGTGGGTGCCCCGGGTTGCGGCCTGCACCTCGCGCTGCCTTGGTTAGGGGAATGCGACGTGCGGATACGGACACCACTGCTCTCATTCCATCCTCCCTTATCTAGGGGAAGACAGAATTAAAAGTGCGAGAGGAGTGCTATCAAAAAGCGCGTTGAATACGCTTCGGTCACTTTAGTTAATTTTTTGTCCGTTATGGGAGCTATGAGTTTTCTGTATCGGGTTATCCCTTGTTTAGGGGATAACAGGATGCAGGAAAGCATCACCCTTTAATTCACATTTTCCCTTGTATAGGGGAAAATGGAAAGTGCAAAAAAGGATGTTGCAGGCCCCACTACAGACTTTATGAAAATTGTCTTATGGTCTATTTCGGATCACGATGAGTGCTTTGGGTTTTCTTTAGCAAGTTATCCCTTTTTTAGGGGATACCAGGATATAGGAATACATCACCTTTTCATTCTCATTCTCCCTTTTTTAGGGGAAAGCAGGAAAGTGCAAGAAAGGAGTGTTGCGATGCCCCATTGCGATCCAAAATGTTTTGCTATAGTCGTCATCTTTATTTTAAGGAAGAAATAAAGAAAAACCATAAAATAAAAACCAGAGAATGCAAAAACGGGTTCGGAGGCTAAGTTACGAGTTGGGAAGGTGCTAGGTACCCAACTCGCCCTTTCGGTCTCAAAAGCGGTTTTTGGCTAAAGTATGCTTTTTGTTATATTTATCTAGCAAATAAATAAAGTATTAACTACTTACAAATACATACATATTTACATTATTTACGGACTTGCAGCCGACTCCTTCCAATAATTACAAATACATTTAAAAATATTTGGCCATAATAATGGCTCTTTTACATGCTATTTTCTAAAATAATCCGGGCAGCACAACGACTTATATTTTTACATTGGGCCGGATGGAAAATAACTTTTTATAAATAAACGCCCTTACAGGCTCACCTTTTAGAGCGTGGGGTACTCGTTATGTCCTTGTCGAGAGAGGGAGTCTTTTTTACTTTGTTGCTGCTGCTGCGGTTCGGGCAGAGTAACGGTTTGCGAGAGTTGCTTTTGGAACCCGTAAAATAGGCGGAGCAACTGCTTGCTTTTTGGCTCCTGCTTGCTTGCTACTGGCTGAATAAGGGCTGAATAAGGGCTTATTTCTGACTGATTTGGCCTTTTCACTCGGGCAAAGCAACTGCTTTTTTCGAGAGCTTTGGACCGGAGAAATAGGGTGGATACCTAACTAGAGGGCTAGGGATCACTTTGACCGGTTGGATTTACTTTTGGAGGAGTTTTGGCAGGGCTTCGAGGCTTTATAGGAGGGGACGCTCACTATCTCTCGAATGCTCACTATCTCTCGATCGCTCACAAATCTCGCAACGTAACAACAACGCTGAAAGTTTTTGGGGTTTCAAAGGTGTGCTAAAAGAGAACCCCGGGGCCTTTATTTATAGGCCGGGAGAGGGACATTGGGGGGATTAAAATTCCTCACTTCATGCTTCAATTCCTTGTACAAAAGGCCGGACGAATTGCACATTACGCGAGCTGTAGCACTTAGGAAATCACTGTAGCACAAACTTGGTGCTGCCATATCCTTCTTTGGGCGCCACGCCAGGTATCATAGTTGGCAGCGCCAACTATTCCTTTTCAGTTCCATTTTTGTCTCTTTAGGCCCTGTATTCCACTGTTTTGCGCATCCTGCTTTATCTTTTGCACTTTTAAACCCTGTAACTCGACATTTGTTAAGTTTTAACAGGTCTTGATATCACATGTCTGAGTTACATACCAGGGTATGAAATTGGGGTGTCTACAGTCCCTTCAACCCAGCGTGACCCATCTCACTTATTTCTCCCATTTTTGCCCCAAAATATCTTTTGTCCTTCCAATTCTGCCCATGCCTCCTTTGCCCTTCTCTTATATACCCCCAGCCCAATTTTTCACCAAATTCTCCCCAAATCTTTGAAGATTGATCACATTTGAAGGTTTGGAGCAACAAATCAAAAGCTAGTGATGCATCTGCAAATGATTTCAAACTTGGATTTGCGATTCGTTCGGTTTAATTCATCCTATCTCTATTTTATGATAGTTGTTATGATATCTAGGTTGATTAATTTTGTAAATGTTTAATTGGTATGTGCTTAATTTATCTATGGAATACAATTATTTTTCTATGTTAAATGTAGTGATTTAATTTAAACACTCTCGTTATTGAGTACATATTCATGTTTTGTTATTATTTTGTGAACTTAATGCTTCTAATTATTTGGCTAATAATTAAATGATTTTAGAAATATTTAGAATCCGCGAGAGCTACCTTTATATTTCGGACCAATCAATTTAATAGTTGGTGTTTTTTTGACACTCACCAATAGCCAATGTGAGACTTGGTTTGACACGCGATCGAACCACCTTAATCATTCGCGAGGTCGGGGAAATTGTGGTTGACTATAAGATGCGAGGGCTCGTAGTTAACCAATTTTGTTTATCTCGGCTACTAACATGATTTGTAGAAAAATTTAGAGAATTTGTTTTTGCGAAGTAGTACCCATGCACTTGATTATTATTGTGTGTTCTTCATGCTTTTAATGGCCTAGCGAACCATTAGATGATCACTAGAATTATATGATAAGATGCGAGAGCCCATCCTATTAATTTCGAAAAATCACAATAATTGTTTGCGTTACGTGAGACCGAGAGGGGATCGTGCGTAGATAGTCATTGGGTGTTTGTTTTGACATGCGGCTATTTTCTCCTATGTTATAAGATGTGAGTGCCCGTAGTGAATAAAATAGTGCACCCGACTACCAAGACTTGAGTTAAAGAAAAGTAAAAAAGGATTAAAATCAAACACCAGCTAGACTAGAAATATTACACTCCTATCTTTTCATCTTGATTTGTTGTTACCAAACCACTTCTGCGCTAGTTTAGATTTTAATTGCTTTCTTAGATTTTTTAAAATATATTTTTAGATTTTAATTCATTTTCTTTTCTCTAAAATATAATTAGTTAGCATAATTTTGATATTTAGTTGGAGTGAGAATTACGTACATTCTCTGTGGGATCGATAACTCGTACTTATGTACACTTTATTACTTGATATGACCGGGTATTCTTGCACGTGTTGCGTTTTTGCACACATCAACAGATTTGAGAAAGATGAAAAGGTTATTGTTTCTGAAAATGTTAGTTCTGTACTTCATCAGAACCTTCCACCTAAGCTAAAGGATCCTAGTAGTTTTAATGTTGAGATCACTTTAGGAGATTCTAAAAAGGTAAAAGCAATGTTGGATTTAGGTGCTAGCATCAATTTAATGCCTTATTCGGCATATCAACAATTTGGGTTTAGGATAATTAAAGCCAACCACAATGTCTTTACAACTGGCCGACTGTTCAGTTAAACATCAGTTGGTTATTGTAGAAGATATTCTAGTACAAGTGGACAAATTAATAATGCATGTTGACTTTGTTGTTCTTGAAATGGAAAAATGGATTAATAGTAATCATAAAGTTCCCCTTCTTCCTTGGCGACCCTTCATGGCTACTGCTAATACTGTTATAAATGTTAAAAATGGCAAATCGTCTATAATTGTTATGGGAGAAACTATTGAGATATCTGTTTTTGATGCTATGAACAGACCTATTGATATGAATGCTTGTTTTTCTGTTCATGAGTTGGAAACTTTGACGGCTAAGAATTTAGATCAAGAAATTAAATATGATAAATTAGAGGAAGTATTGACTGGTCGAGGTGATAGCAAAAATGATGAAGTGATTGAATTAACGAAATTATTTGATAAAAGTGAAGAGATAACCACTAAGGAAGTCCCTCATGATCCTTTAGGTCATTTTAATGATAAGTTAGTTCCTTCAATTGAATCATCACCTGTTCTGGAATTAAAACCTTTGCCATCTAATCTGAAATATGTTTTTCTTGGTAAAAATGACATTTTGCCTGTGATAATATATTCAAATCTTTCTAAGGATCAAGAAGAAAAATTAATGAGTGAGTTGGAATAACATAGATTAGAGTCATATTATATGGAAAAGACAAAAAGATTTCATAATAAAAAGATTATCCATAAGGACATGTATCCTGGTATGAAAGTTCTACTGTTTAACTCTAGGTTAAAGTTTTTTCCAAGAAAACCCATATCTAAATGGTTTGGTCCATTTGAAATAATAAATGTTTTTCCCCATGGTGCTGTTGAATTAAAAGATTACAAGCCAAATGAAAGATTTAAATTGAATGGGCACTGAGTCAAACCATACCATGAAGGACTGTTAATTGTTAAAACAATTGAGTTAAGGGATCTGTTTGAGCTAGATTAATCGGGTTTGACTGACGTCGAGCAAACGACGTTAAACAAAAGCGCTGGTTGGGAGTCAACCCATCTATTTAGTTTTTAAAAGCTTTTGTATAATATATATATTTGGAACCCTTACTTGATTTTTGAGATTTTCAAATGCTTTCTAATCATTCCATAAATCAAGTTCGGGGGAAAATGTCATCAATGTTGTATTTATATGTTTTCTAATAGTAATTTTTATTTTAGTGTGTTTTTGTAAGTAGTTTTTGTGTAGGAGAAGAGATTAAAAGCAACGAGGATGATATAATTTTGGATCATTAGAAAATTTCCAGTAATTTCAGAGGCTTGAGCTTAAAATTTTACCGAAGATGGGACGACTTATCATCAGACTGGGCGCTCGCCTAGTCCCACTGCTAGGCGACCGCTTAACCCCGATATATAAAATCGGTTGATTGAATGAAATCATAAACCCTATCACTATTCACTCATTTTCTCTCTCTAATGGCGGCACACTCTTCCTTCTCTCTAAAATCCGGCCAAAAATCCACACCTTCTTCCATTATAACCTCATCTCAACTCCATTACACCCATCTATCACCATCTCCATCCTCATTTCAAGCTAGGAGGGCGATTTTGGGCTTCCAAAAGTTCGGTTACTTTCCTGCACTCTAAAAGTTCTACAAAAAATCTAAACTAAAATATTAGCAACATATAAATACAACACTATGATGTTTTTCTCCCCCAAACTTGAATTTTGGCATATTTAATTTTTAAATTAAATGTCCAAAATTGAATAAGACGGAGAATAACATATTTAAATTACTACAAAAGCAAATAAAATTCATCATAGTGGGTTGCCTCCCACCTAGCGCACTTGCTTAATGTCTTTGGCTCGACCCAACTGTAAACCTAATCATCCGGTGGTGCATTGTCAGCGAGACGAATTAGTTCAATTGTTCGTTCGACTGACATAGGTTCAAGGTACGGTTTGAGTCTGTGACCATTAACTTTAAATACTTCGTTTGTCCTTGGATTTCTAATATCAATTGCTCCATGAGGGTAAATTCGAACTATTGTGAAAGGACCAGACCATTTTGATTTTAGTTTTCCTGGAAATAATCTAAGTCTAGAATTGAAAAGTAACACTTTTAATCCTGGACGAAACATTTTATTGGCTAGCCCCATATCATGGTATTTCTTGGTCTTTTCTTTATAAGTTTTAGCATTCTCATACGAATTTAGCCTATGTTCCTCTAATTCATTTAATTGAAACAGTCTCTCCTCACCAGCCAAGGTTAAGTCTAAGTTTAATTCTTTGACAGCCCAATAGGCTCCATGTTCAATTTCAACTGGTAAATGACATGCTTTTCCATACACCATTCGGTACGGAATCATTCCTATCGGGGTCTTATATGAAGTTCGATATGCCCATAAAGCATCATTAAGTTTAGATTGCCAATCTTTACGATTGGGTCTAATAGACTTTTCTAACACTGCTTTTATTTGTCTATTACTTACCTCTACTTGGCCAGATGTCTGAGGATGATAGGGTGTAGCTAACTTGTGAGTTACACCTTGTTTTCTAAGGAATGTATTTAATAATTTATTGGTGAAGTGTGTTCCCTGATCACTGATTATGGTCTTAGGTACTCCATACCGGGCAAAAAGATCTTCCACAAATTTAACAACGGTTTTACCATCATTAGTTTTAGTACCTATAGCTTCTATCCATTTAGATACATAGTCAACAGCAACTGAAATATATTCACAATTATTAGAGACTGGAAAAGGACCCATAAAATCAATGCCCCAAACATAAAAAAATTCAACAACCATATTTGTATGCAAGGGAATTTCATTCCTTTTTCCTATTTCACCCGTTCTCTGACACTTATCACAAGTTTTATAAAATATGTCACAGTCTCTAAAAACAGAAGGCCAATATAAACCAGATTGCAAAATTTTCCTAGCAGTTTTATTTCCACTAAAATGACCACCACAAGAGTATTCATGACAAAATGACATAATACTTTGTTGGTCTTGTTCTGGAACACATCGCCTGATTAAAGAGTCTGAACACATTTTATATAAATGAGGTTCCTCTAAAAAATAATTCTTTGCTTCAGTCAAAAATTTCTTTCTTTAATAAAAATCAAAATCAGGGTTTATGATATCAGACACATAATAATTAACATAATCAGCATACCATGGATCTGAATCTTTGATGCTAATAATTGTTCATCTGGAAATCTTCATTTACAGGAATTGTATTATCAAGAAATTGATGTTCAAGTAAGGGTGAAAATTCCAGTCTAGACAAATGGTCGGCTACGACATTTTCGGTTCCCTTTTTATCCTTAATGGTAATGTCAAATTCTTGTAATAATAACATCCACCTAATGAGTCTAGGCTTAGCATCTTTCTTGCTAAATAAATATTTTAGAGCTGCATGATAAGAAAATATTATTACTTTTGATCCTAACAAATATTGTCTAAATTTTTCTAGTGCATACACAACTGCCAAAAACTCTTTTTCTGTTATTGTATAATTAAGTTGTGCATCATTAAATGTTCTACTAGCATAATGGATTACATGCGGTTTTCTATCTACTATTTGTCCTAACATGGCTCCAATTGCAAAATCTGAAGCATCGCACATGATCTCGAAAGGGAGAGACCAATCGGGGCCGGTTAAGATAGGGGCAGTTGTCAATCTTTCTTTTAATAAATTAAATGCATTTAAGCATTCTTGATCAAAAATAAATTCGGTGTCTTTTGCCAACAAGTTACATAGAGGTTTACAAATTTTTGAAAAATCTTTTATAAATCTTCTATAAAAACATGCATGCCCTAGAAAACTTCTAACACCTTTGACAGAAGTTGGGAGAGGTAGTTGTGATATAACTTCAATTTTTGCCTTATCGACTTCAATTCCTTTGTTAGACACAACATGACCTAAGACAATTCCATGTTTAACCATGAAGTGGCTTTTCTCCCAACTTAGGGTTAAATTAGTTTCACAACATCTTTTTTAAACCGATGTTAGATTTTCTAAGCAATGATCAAAAGAGTTTCCAAATACTGAAAAATCATCCATTAATACTTCGACACATCTTTCAACTAAATCTGAAAATATAGAAATCATGCATATTTGAAAAGTAGCTGGGGCGTTACAAAGTCCAAAGGGCATTCTCCTAAATGCAAAGGTATCAAAAAGACATGTAAAGGTGGTTTTCTCTTGGTCTTCGGGTGCTACAGGGATTTGATTGTAACCAGAAAAACCATCAAGAAAACAATAATATTCATGACCAGCTAGTCTTTCAAGGATTTGATCAATAAATGGCAAGGGAAAGTGGTCTTTCCCAGTTGCCGCATTCAATTTCCTCAAATCAATGCACATTCTATAACCGGTGATTGTTCGTGTAGGGACTAATTCATATTTATCATTTTTAACTACTGTAATTCCTGATTTCTTAGGAACTACCTGAACTGGACTAACCTATTTACTATCAGATATTGGGTAGATTATACCCGTATCGAGAAGCTTAAAAACTTCTTTTCTCACCGCTTCTTCCATGTGAGGGTTAAGTCTTCTTTGTCTTTCCCTAGAAGGTTTATTACATTCTTCTAAATGTATTTTATGCATACACATAGACGGCCTAATACCTTTTAAATCTGCTAAGGACCATCCTATGGCTTCTCTATGTGTCCATAAAACTTTTAACATGCTTGCTTCTTGTTCTTCTGTTAAATCTGCAGTAATTATAACAGGTAAAGTTTTACCTTCCCCTAAAAATGCATATTTTAAGTGGGGTGGTAATGGCTTTAATTCTTCAACGGGAGGAGATTTAACAGACGGAATAAATTCAGAATTTTCCGATTTAATTGTTTCTTCTTTAACATCCTCAATGTTTTCTACTTTTTCTTCCTCTACTTCTATTACTTCAAAAAGTGATTTTAGAATTTCTACTTCTTCTTCTTCATTATTTTCATCCTCTACTTTTTCTATTTTATCAGAATTAATTTCTGATTCTGATTCTTCCTTTTCCATATTATTATTCTTAAGAGCTTCTAATTTTTTTCCTCTCTTTTCTTTCATCTTCTTCTTGAATTTCTCTTTCTAACTCATCAATGTCAATTTTTATGGGAGGGATAGGTCTATCATCATAAACTACAAATACATCTTTCTCATAATCGTCATCCTCACAATTTTCCTCAAAGGTTTGAGTTGTTAATTTTTCGATTTCATCGATTGAGAAACATGCATTCATGTCACTAGGTCTATTCATAGCATCAAAAACAGAGATTCAACAGTTTCACCTAGGACTGACATTGTAAGTTTACCATTCTTAACATTTATCATTGTATTGGCAGTGGCCATAAAAGGTCTGTCTAACAAGATAGGAACTTCATTATTCGTGCAAATTTTCCTTTCCATCTCTAGGACCACAAAATCGACCGGAATGATAAGTTTATCAACCTAAACTAAGATGTCCTCTACTATGCCCAAGGGATGTTTAACTGAACGATCAACTAATTGTAAAGACATATTAGTGGGTTTTAGTTCTCCCAACCCTAATTGTTTATAGACTGCAAAAGGCATCAAGTTAATACTTGCTCCTAAATCTAGCATAGCTTTCATTTTTTTAGAGCTACCCAATGAAACTTGGATATTAAAGATACCAGGATCTTTCAACTTAGGGGGAAGTTCGGGTTGTAAAACAGCACTTACGTTTTCAGAAACAATAATTTTTTCATTGTTTTCGAATTTGTGTTTCTTAGAGTGAAGATCTTTGAAAAACTTAGCATAAGCTGGAATATTTTTAATAACATTAAGCAAAGGAAGGTTAACATTCACTTTGGATAACATATTATAAATTTCCGAAAATTGTTTATCCATCCTGTTTTTCATAAGTCTTCTAGGGAACGGGATTGGAGGAACATATGGTGGTGGTGCCACATAAGGTTCCTCTTCCTCTTCTTCTTTATTTTCTTGTTCTACTTCTTTTTCTACATCTTGATTAGTTGTTTGATTATCCTTTTCAACTTCTTTTTCAGCATTATTTACTTTATCAAGCACATCAGAAGATTGAACAGGATCACTTACCTCTTCTCCAATTACTCTACCACTTCGCAGAGTAGTGATAGATTTTGCTTGCTCAGTTTGACTAGAGAACTTCCCTTCTTCTCTTTTCTCGATATCAACATTTGCAAATTTATTCTTTAAATTTTCTACTTCTTCTAACAAATATTTTATAACGACAGCTTGACCTTTGCTTGCTCCATCTGATTTTGAAACTTCTTCAATTCACAATTGTCCTTGATTTAGGAATTGTTGAGGTTGTGGTGGTTGAGGTTGTAACGGTTTATTTCCTCCCCATGAGAAATTAGGATGATTCCTCCAACCAGAATTATATGTGTTTGAGTAGGGATCATTCCTTGGTCTGTGAAGATATATGTTCATGGCATTAGCCTGTTCAGAATACATAGCGCTAGATGGACAAAAATTAGTAGCATGAGAACATAATCCACACATAGAACATGCTTCTTGAATGGGCCAATTTTCATATTGAGCTTGTGTATCTGGTTTTTCTTGAACTTGGTATAAACTTCTACTTTTACCTCTTGCACTTTTCTGTTGGGAATTTATACTTAACATCTCTTATAATTCTTCTAGTGCAACTGGTGTCATTTTATTAATAGAACTACCGGCCGCACTATCAACCATAGTTTGTAAAGCAGGCGAAAGAGCATGATAAAATTGAAGTACTAGCACATCTTGAGACAGATTATGATGAGGGCACATAATAAGCATATTTTTAAATCTATCTCAGGCCTCATGGAATGTTTCACCTGGTTCATTTTGGAAAGACATGATTTGTTTTCTATATTCTGTAAGAGATGCATGCTTATAATATTTACTCATAAACAAATCATAAAGTTGAGCCAAAGTATAAACACTACTAGGTGTTAGATTCATAAACCATCTCTTTGCCAAATCTTTTAATGCACTAGGAAAGTATTTCATTTTTACTTGGTCTTCAGTCAACCCTCCTAACGGAAAAGTACTCATCATGTATTCATAATCTCTAAGGAAACTTACTGGGTCTTCAGTTGGCATTCCATGAAAAGAAGGTATCGCATTAAAATAATGTCCTTTTAATTCGAAATTCCTTACTGCTTCTGGTAAGACTAGACATGGTGTTACTACATTCAGTGTGGGTCTACTGAAATCATTAATAGTTCTTTGATTTACGACTACTTCCATATTTCTTCTAGCAGATTCTTCTTCTTTTTGATTCACATTAACCGGGCGAACCGAATTTTCAGGATTTTGATTAATATTGTCCATTAGAGGATTAACCAGAGGATCCTCTCGATTCAATTGTTCTTGATTATCAGGCTGGGTTGCTAGATTTTCAAGATCTTCTTGATTCTTTCTAATATTATTTATATCTTGATTTAGTTCTACCAGTTTAGGATTCAAAGATCTACGACCGTGCATAAAATAAATAAAATAATTAAAAACAACTAATTACTAAAATAAATAAAATCTTTTTGTATTTTTATTTTTATAAAAACTGAAAACTGAAATTAAAAATTACGCTAACAACAAACTAACTATGCAAACTAGCTTGTCCCCGGCAACGGCGCCAAAAACTTGATCGATGTCTTATTTTAATTATTTCCTTGCAAGTGGACAAGACTATTGTAGAATAGTTTTGGGAAGCAAGGGTCGAACCACAGAGACAAGAAGATCATAGATAACACGATTATCAGTAGCAAATTATTAACTAAAGGGGGTTTCTATATTGATTTTATTCTAAACTAATTATTATTCTAGTGTTAACTAATTAGCAGCAATCACAATTTATGAAGATCTTATGGTGGAAGGAAATATAGGATTAGGGTTTCACTTGTATCTTCTCTATGACTTATTTTAATAGAATATCATTCAATCTCTTGGGTTCGTTCACAAAATATCGATATAGCTTGTTGAATTACCGTTCAGTCTCCATCTTCAAATAATTCATCCATTCTATATCCTAAGCACAAGAACATATGATCTAACTGTCACTTAGGTCATATATGGAACCTGACTCTAACTTATCACTCTTGTGCATCGATAGGTTCAATTTATTGTGATGATGAGCCGTGTACGACATATACACATTGATCATGCAGTTTATCCGCACCTCTAGGCCTTTATTATTCAAGATTACATTCATTTGTTCAAAGTGAAATAATAGAGGGATTGATAAACACCACAATCAACAAGAATTGAATGCATAAGAATATGATTAAAACATAGATTCGATACAAGTTACCTCTCAACTCCTAGATTAATGGGTGATTAGTTCATCTTTGAAGATGAACAACACATGGAGATGATAGAATACATGAATCGATCTTCAATCCTTGTAATTACAACAACTAATTATGTTATACACACTAAATCCTATTCTAAAGCTATAGAAAATTACTTTCTACCCGTCTAAAGCCTTGGCAACCGGCCTCTATTTATATTATGGAGTTGTAGGGGGATTAGGTCTTCCAGCCTGGTGTGAAAATCCAAAATTCTCCATTCTGACCACCTTGCAGCCGCAAGGTAAGAGGCACCTTGCGTCCGCAAGGTCCTTCATAAATCTGGGGCTTCAACTCTTGCACACTGCCTACCTTGCGGAGGCAAGGTATGATACACCTTGCGGCCGCAAGGTGTCCAGCCTTGTCTTCTGCCGTTTCTTCTTCAATTTACACTTTGACCCCTTCTTGGAATTTTCACCAAAAAGCCTCATAATTTGTATAATTTCACCTAAAACCCTGAAACTCATGAAATCACTAAAAAACATATCAGTAGCCAAAAGCCTCGTGGAATAGCTCAATTTAAGTCATAAAAGTATATGAAATCGACGTATAAAATACATCGATCACCCGGTCAGGTTTGGGCGGGAGTTGCACTACTTGCTGCTTGATGCCTCCATTACTTTGCCCGCTAGGCCGGCGGGGCCCACATTGATTACGCTCGTGACTGGCACGTGATGGTGGCTCGTGCCTTGCTCGTGACCCAGCTTGGGCCGGGCATATCACAAATAAACACTCACTCGCACGGCCATTTAAAACCGTATGGGCGTTGTCCATGCCCTACCCAAGTCCGCCTGTTTGCCACCTCTAAATAGTACAAAAATGCTTCCAGCTAAATGAAAATACAACAACAACAACAACGGGCATTAGCTTCATTGTTGTTCAAGCCTTTTCAGAGGCAACGTTGTTGTTCAAACCTTACTCAAAGGTCCCATTTAGCTATTTGTGTATATTAACGGAGAGGTCGAGTGTTCAAGCCCTACCAGAAGCACCCTGGTACATCACTACCCTCAACCGAGAGGTTGGGTTTTTAAAGTCTCACCAAAGGCACCATTTGTTTTATCCACACCAAAGGTATCATACATCTATAATTGTAACATTTCAAGGCATTAAAATAATAAAAAATAAGGATTGGGTAAGGTCTATATCCCCTCCAACTTTTTTTCTAAAAAAATAAAAATAAAAATAATAATAAAAAATGATGATGATGTGTTGCTTTGTTTATATATAGCAGCACTCTCGTGCAACAAATATTGAAAAGTAATCAAAGTGAAGTTGCATGCTTGAACCTATAACTTATAATATTACAACTCCTTAAACAGTAGAACAGTCCGGATGTTCAAAGTCTTGTCCCCTTCTTCTTTTATTTTTGGATTAAATAATTATTTGGTCCCTGAACTATCCAAAAACTATGCGTTTGGTCCCGCGATTTTTTTCGAAATGTGTTTTACTCACGGGGTTACTGTCAATTTTGCCGTCAATTTTTTTTTAGAAATCCCAAATTTGCCATTTAACTCCTTTATCCCTTTAACTCCACGGGCATTGGCTTCATATCATCTCTTCTCCTCTAGCTCTCACACTCTCACTCTCACTCACTCTCTCTCTAGAAAATTCTTTGCAATCACCCACATCGCGCCGACCTCCCCCTCTTCTAAACAGAGCCGACCAAAGTCCAGAGCCACTGTAGTCTTCTTGGAACTGACAATCACTTTCTTAACCTCCAATTCATCTTTAGCAGGCCCATCGTTCGCCATTGCGCTAACATAAACCCTAACCTCTTCCAGCACAAATTCTTTCCCCTTCCCCAAAAATGCATATTTCAACCTCGTACCAATCGGCCCTTCATCTTTAATGACAACCCTAATATTCGGATCCTCATTAGCGTTTTCATTGGAAATGTACGGAATCTCAACAACTCCATATGCAGCTAAAATTGTCTTCCTTTCAACGCCCTTTACTTCGCCCTGCCAAGATAGATTAAGATTAATTTAGTAGCCAGGTATGATTTTTCCCTTCCTGAAATTGATGTAGGCTTCGCCTTCGACCTTTTCTAGGGTTTTGGTCTTGATGAAGAGATTTCCTTAGCCTTTGAGGGTCATTTTGTCGGCAAGAAGCTTCGTGAGGAGGTTTTTCGACCATTCGAGTCAGTCAGTTTTGACCCAGTGCCAATTGTGAACGTTGGCTCCGTCAGGCCGATCTTCTACGATCCAGCGCTTGTCTCCTTCGCCGTATTTAACCATTGTAGTAGTAGCAGAGTTTTTGGAGAAGAAGGTAAGAACGGAGATCAATGATTCTTGTACAGAGAGAATGTGTGGGATATGAGAGAGAAAGTGTGGGAGAAAAATGGGGACTGCAATGTCGTTCCTGCTCCCTCGATCTCCGGCGCATAACCACCGTAACTTCCATCCACAATCGCCTTATCCACCTTCACCCACATTCATCGTTACTCTGCAATGACCGACCAAAATCAATCCCTTCACCTCCCCTATCTACGCCCTAGCTTTGATCATTTCTCCGACCAAATGTCGTCTCCATCTCTAGCGCTCTAACTCCAACCCGTTGATAAACCAAACCCTAGTCCAGATCCTTCCATATCTTTCCGTTTTGGTCGTTTAAAAATGTTGTTTTGTTCAATTAACGACTATAAGTAATTTTGGATCTGAAATATGTTAAAATTTCAGATCTAAATGAAGGAGAGATTCTCATTGTCGCCGCCGACGATGGCGTTGATTTGGATCGAAGAAGACGTCGGAGACGCCGATCTAGACGACTAATTTTGGGACTGTGTTTGACGTAAGCGCATTTTTGTATAGAGACTGAAGAAATCGGGTTGATGAAGGAGTGGTTGTATAAGGGTAAAGGGCAAATATGAGATTTTAATAAAATTTTAACATAAAAACTTACGGTAACCCCATGAGGGAGGAATCTCTTCGTAAAAACCGAGCTTAAGGACCAAACACATTTCGAAAAAAGCCATGGGGACCAAATGTATAGTTTTTCGACAGTTCAGGGACCAAATAATTATTTAATCCTTTATTTTTTTATATTCTTTATTTTGCTTTTTTCCGATTTCGAAGTTTTCATTTGGTCTTCGCTACCTCTCTCTCTCTCTTCCTTGCGTGCTTATAATTAGAGCTGTCAAAATGGGTTGGGCCCGTTGAACTGGCCCGCCTCACCCCGACACTTTAAAAAGGTGGATTGAGTTGGGAAAATATAAACCCATTAGAAGGTGGGTCAAACGGGTTAAGCCCACGGCGGGTTGTGGTGGGTTGTTGTGGGGCGGGTTGATCCGTCATATACTGGTTTCAAATAAACAAGTCATAAGTTTGAAATAATTAGTTTAAATCATTTTTGCTCAAAATATAAGATTATTTTTTATATCTGAAATATTAGTAAATGATTTTGAATTCGTTCAAAAAGTGGCACTTATATCAACTGTCAGAATAAGGTATATTAATCATAATATTTACATAAAAATGATTATAAGAACATACAAAAAAGTAATGATAAAATAGTTTCTTACTTCTATTTTTTCCCTCATTTTATACTATTCATATTAGAGAAAATTGTTAGAAAACACTATTGAAAATATAATAGTAGAAAATATAATTTTTTAATGAATTGTGATATTTTTTTGTTATTTATAATTATTTTTATTATTTTTAAGTGAAAGAAAAGTTAGTGTGTTGGCCCGCCTAACCCACAACCCAAAATGGATTGGGTTGTCAATTTCCCGATCCATCACATTTCATGGGTTGGCCCGCCCCACCCCACTAAATAACGGGTTATAATGGGTTGCGAGTTGGCCCGCCCTACCAACCCATCTTAACAGCTCTGCTTAGGGTAGGTACAATGGTTATCAAAAATCAAACCCAAAATCAAACTCAACCTATTAAAAACCAATAAACTAATCCATTAGATACCCATTTGATTTAAAACAAAAAAACCCTCTCAATGGTGGCACAAAATCGAACACATTTACATACCTCACTATCTTTATCTCCAACAACTTTATCTACCCCACCATCTTTATCTCTATTAATTTAATATATTCTTTCAATTTATACTAACAAATAAATTTGATATTGCATAAATAAATAATTTTTAAATTACATAAATAGTCATTATTAAAATAATATTTATTTATTATAATTTGAATGATATTTATTATAATTTGATATTATTTATTTATAATATTATTAATTTAGTATAACCAGAATAATTCAATATTATTTATAATATAATATTATTATAATTAAATAATATAATAACATAATAATATTATCAATTTATTATAAGCCGAATAATATTTATATTAATATTCATTAATAAATTTAAAAAAGTACAATAATTAAATTCATTAAATAAACAATTCAAAGAAACTCACAACAATATCCGAAAATAATACAACAACTATAATAAAAATTACTGATTACCAAAAAGTATCCAAATATTTTCAATTAAATCATGTAGTAGGCGGCGATGTGATTCTTTATCTCGAATGGTACACCTTCATTTAAGATATCTTGCGCGCTCGGGAATACGCTCGTTAAAATATTGTCATGTTAAGCTACCATCAGTAATGTCAGTCTGTTCATAGTCTGAAGCATTTGGCAAGCGTGTGTAAGTATCTCGTTGATCTTCGACAATCATATGATGTAATATGATACAAGCTTTCATAATTTTTCCCAACGTACATACCTCTCACATAAGTGCTGGTCCTCGTATAATAGCAAATCGTGCCTGCAATACCCCAAAGGCACGCTCAACATCCTTTCTTGCTGCTTCTTGGTGTTGAGCAAAGAGCTTATGTTTATCACTTTGCGACAATCGAATGGACTGGATGAATGTAGCCCATGGAGGATATATACCATCGGTTAAATAATAACCTAAGTTATACTGATTATCGTTAATAGTAAAGCCTACTGCCGGGGCTACACCATTATAAATATCATTAAATACTGGAGATCGATCAAGGACATTTATATCATTACAAGTACCTAGAGTGCCAAAGAAAACATGTCATATCCACAAATCGTAGGAAGCGGCTGCTTCAAGAACTACGGTCGCCTTTCCATCCCCTCGAGCGTGCTGACCTTGTCAAGCCACCGGGCAATTCTTCCATTCCCAATGCATGCAGTCTATGCTACCTAACATACCAGGAAAACCACGTGTCTCCCCAACATGAAGCAAGCGTTGGAGGTTCTCCTCTGTTGGCTTTCGCAAGTACTGTTCTCCAAAAACATTAACCACACATTCAAAAAATTTCTTCAAGCATTCAATTGATGTGCTTTTTCCGATACGAATATAGTCATCACATGCATCACCGGATATTCCGTAAGCAAGCATTCTTATAGCAGCAGTGCATTTTTGTATTGGTGATAAACCAGGTCTCCCACATGCTTCAAATCGTTGTTGAAAATATGGACTATGAGCACCAAGAGCTTCCACTACACGAAGGAAGACATGTCTTCGCATCCGAAATCTGGTGCGAAATTGTTGGTCGGTGTATGTTGAATTCTCTGCAAAATAATCTGAATACAGGCATTGATGGCCCTCAATACAATTTCTATCAATGTATATACGTTCAAGAACTTCTCTCTCGTCTTGTAGAGATCGTATTAGTTCTCTACAAATTTGACACTTGCGACGTCGACGACCATTAAGGTCAAATATATATTCATTCACACTTCGTTGAATGTCATTCTGTAAATCATCTTCATATTCATTGTTGGTGTTTGAATTCCAACTAGAACTTGAAGAAGACATAATTTTTCTAAAGTGTGTGTTTGGTTTTAAGTGTATTAGAACATGTGATGGTTTCTTCAATTGCTAAACAAATGCATCATTAACCACATTTATAGAAAGTCACGGGAGATGAGAAAATTCAATTGTCATTCAATTGAGTAAAAAAAAAAAAAGCAATGTCTTGTCACAATCACCTTTGGGTGATTGTGACAAGACAATGCCTTTTATTTTTTAACTTAATTGTTAAAGGAAGATGGATATGGAAAAGGAAATATCGTGAAACATGGATTTCCATCCATTTATGGATTTCTTGAAGATTTTGTTTTGTCTTTTTATTTTGTTTGGATGATGGTGACAACACATTGATTTATTTTGACAAAATTGTCAAATTAAAGAAAATACAATACTATGAAAGAAGCATTTACATACATTTGTAATGGTTTCTTCAATTGCTAAACAAATGCATCATTAACCACATTTATAGAAAGTCACGGGATATGAGAAAATTCAATTGTTATTCAATTGAGTAAAAAAGAAGCAATGTCTTGTCACAATCACCCCTTAATTGTTAAAGGAAGATGGATATGGAAAAGGAAATACCGTGAAACATGGATTTCCATCCATTTACGGATTTCTTGACAATTTTGTTTTGTCTTTTTATTTTGTTTGGATGATGGTGTCAACACATTGATTTATTTTGATTTAAAGAAAGCACAATACAATACAATACAATATGTTACAAACGTTGATAAAATAATAGTACATTCAATATGTTACAGTACAATACAATATTTTGCAGTAAAATATCATCTACTTAAACAGTGCACGAGACAACCTTGTGCAATCATCTTCTTCTTCAACCGATTTGTTTTCCATGTTTTTCAAGACCTCCCATTGTTTGAACATATGTTTCTTCTTGGTCTCCTCCAGCTTTTCATGTTCGATAGTGAAATATCGCTCAATTTTCTCACTAAGCTATGATTCGATACGGTTTGATTCACGTAAGTCTTTAGAAATTTTTTTATGTATTCACATTTTTCCCTTATTTTTTAAAGCCTTCTTTCCAGAAGGTCGAGTTGGATATGTCATTGAAGGTGTTTCAGCATTTGAGGAGTTTTGAACATCAAAAGCTTCATTTTGAGATCGTTTTGAAGGTTGTTGAATTTTTTGTTGCATGTTTTCCCACTTCAACATATTTTGCCCACCATTTGGGAATATTACGAAGTATTTGTCACGCCTATATTGATATAAAATGTTTCCCTTCACCAGCTTCATAAATCGTATGTGCCTTCATAATTACATCATCGTCATTTCAGCCACTTTCTTTGCAAGCTAATGCTTGATTAAAAGTGCCAGAAAATTTTGAAATTGTCCTAGACAATTTCTGAAAATGATTCTTAATTTGACTCAAAGTTCTGATCATACCATTCCTACGATGCTCGTTGTAAGTGTTTGTCACTTTCTGCCAGAATTGTCTTGATGTTTGGTTTGTTCCAACGAAACTATCAGTAGTCACGTTCTCCCACGATTTACACAAGGTACCAGTCTCGTACGTCCCCCACCTAGTTCTTCTTATTTTTCCACTCTGAGGAGTGGTTTCATCAACCATATCATCTTGAATATCAATCTCTTCTTCATTGTCCGGTTCTGGTTGTGTTGAAAAAAAAGGTATATTTGAAGCTATGGGACTACTCGGAGTATATTCAGATGAAGAACCACCTGGAACTCCTATGGGGAAATACCCTTGATTTAAGTGTGATTGTTGCGTTGAAGAATGAGACAAATTTGAAGGTAATGAAGTATTCCACGGGAAAGTTTGTTGTGGCATCGACAATGACACATGGGAAAATATTGGTGTGTTTCCATATTGCATAGAGTTTAGGTTTTGAAAATTCGGATGAACTCCAAAACTTGGAATATTTTGTGTTTCAAAAAAATTATGGTAATGTGATGGTTGGTTTTGTGGAGTGGGTTGATGATTCTGACGAGAAGAAGGTTCATTTGGTGTATTCAAACGTTGATTAGTTCGATGTTGAGAGTTTTTGCTTTTACGGGAAACTGGGCGTGAAGACATTGATGACAATAGCTGAAAATAATACAAAATTAGCAAAAAAAAATTATACAGTGATGACAACTAATATTACTTAATGATAATATTGACAATAATAATAACAACTAATTACAATAATAATATGAAATTTAACAATAATGATGCTAATAATAAACAATTAACAATAAAGACAATTGTATGTAATAATCTGCATCCATTTAAAATATTTAAGTAGTAAATAATAATAATATTAATAATAAAAAATACACAACTTAAAAATGGATTAATTAAAAAATGAAATTTGGAGAGAAAGAGAAGAGAGAGAAAATTTACAAATAAATTCAAATTTTGCTAAAAATTTATTTGGTTTCCAAATGAGGCAAACCAAGTCTATATTTATAGATAAAAATGTGTACTGCTTTTTTTTTAAAACAAAAAACTTTTTTGAATGCCCAAACTGCTCTTGAACAACAGATAATCAAAAAATCTCCCCAACTGCCACTTTATTGACACGTGGAAAGCTGGTGCAGGAAGGCTTGTCGGCTGATACTTTTTTTTTTTCAAATTTAGCCCATCAAAATGACGCCGTTTTGATGGGCTGTGGTTCAAAACACTACCGTTTCATGAGGGACTATTGTGACGATTTGTTAATACCGATGGTTCATCTGTTGATTCTTTTGAGAATAAATTAACTGTTGATTTGGTTGTGATTTTTTTAAAATCACCGTTGGCAGCAAAAAATCCATTTAGATTACAATGAAAACTTATGTTGTATTCACGAAGGATTGTTTGTGTGAAAATTGATTTTGTTTTTTGTTTGGGCCGGGGTTTGATGGGTTTTTGAATTTTTTTGTGATTTTAGGAAAGCATACCAGTAAATTTCTCTGTGACTTTTTTATAATAGTTAGTTGTCGGCAATCGCACCCAATAAATAGCCAGATCCAGTGTAATAGTTGAGGTTTTCACTCCAGGAGCGGCGCAAGACGGTAGCTTCTTCGTGGAAAAGGTTCTTCGGCAGAAGTGGGTAAGTTGTAAAGGTTGTGGATTGGAAGATCAATTGAAGATGATTAAATTTTTGAATTAACAACTAGTCCTTCTATTTTGTATTTTTTTTTAAATCAATCATAATTTTTTAATAAGGGTAATTTAGTCATATTTTACAAAATTGACGAAAAATATAATAGTAACGGTGGAAGGGGGAAAATTGATCAAAAAAATAAATTGAGGAATCACATTAATATATCGACTTATCCATGTATTAATCCTAATTAATTACTCTCTCCGTCCCTAAATAATCATCATAGTTGACCCGGCGCACAGTTTAAGAAAAAACAATTGATTTGATTATTTATATTGGTTTAATGTGTAGTTTTCTTTAAAGTCTATGTGTATGTTGCTCATAATTAAAGTAGAGTGAAAAAGTAAAGGTAAAGTGGTAAAAGTGATATTCTTAAAAGGTAAGTTTCAAACTAGACAATTATTTTGAGACGGCCAAAAAAGAAAAGAATGACGATAATTTATGGACGGAGGGAGTATAATGATATTTATATGTCTCTTTAAGTGTTTAAGTTGTGAGTCAATATGTAGGAACGAGGAAAGTGATTGTTGATTGGAGTGTGTTTTTTTCTTAAGAAACTCATTTCCATTCCTCTTCCGGAGATTCGATGATAAACTCATAGACAAAAGAGCATCGACAACAACTCCCATTACCATTTTTTAAATACCTTGTTTTCTATTCTAGTTATATTTTTTTAACTTTCTATAAAAAAAAAATTCATTCCAATAAGTATTTTCTATACAATTCTTCAAAAACCTAAAATCTTTCAAATCTCATCTAACAAACCTAACTACCAATATATTTTCTATCCTTTTTATTTTTATTTTTCTACCATAATTTGAATAAAATATTTTAAATATTTAAATTTATATTTATATTCTATGAAAATAAAATTGTGTAGTTTAATAATTACAAATACGTGATGTTGTCACTAGGTGATTGGAGTGCAAAGAGTTTAATTAATACGAACGGTTTGTAATACAATCTTCGGGTTTGTTTCCAGCGTTCTTTTTCTTTGGCGCTGGATTCAGTTTTTCAAACTTGATATATTTTGTTTCCTAAAAAAAAACTCTTTTTGAAAATATCAACTAACAAACCCAACTACCAATATATTTAATCTTTTTTATTTCTATTTTTCCATCACAATTTGAATGAAATATTTATATTTTAAATTTATAAAATTTAAATAAAATATATTTTTAGATCTATATAATTGATAAATAAAGTTTTGCGATGATGTAATAACAAAATATATATTTATCAATTGTTTGCAACAACAAAAACAATAAGAAACAAAATGTGGTATAATTAATTTTTAATAAAATTATTTTCAATATGGTGAAATATTAATTAAAAAAATTAGAAACCTTGTATTTTGAGAGAGACCGTGATTATTCAAAGTAAATCACTCTTTTAATTAAAAGAATAATTTAATAGGTTTTAAAGAAAGAGAGTGATTAAATGTGTTTAATGTGGGAACAGAGATAAAGAGTTGATACTTTTTAAAAAAAAAACCAGGTTGAATCTTGTTGATACTTTTTTTACCAAGTTGAATCTTAGGGTAGTAATTTCGGTCCCTCATTGTTACTATCAGGAAAATCACGGGATATACCCAAATAATACAGTGTTTGAGAATATGTCAACTAATAACACATATAATGTCCAACATCTCAAAAGAAAGCAAATTGCTTCCACCAAGTATCGAACTCACGCTACATATCTTCAAAATCTTATTTTCTCTTTCTTTTATCACTCGGCCATGCCCGGGACAATAAAGAGTTGATATTGTGGATATTGACAACCAACATCTGACATGATTGATGAAGAATAAAACTTTTTGAATTTGAACTTTAAAGGTGGGGGACGACCATACTTTTCGGAGTCAACTGGAGGTAGGTTTATTGTAAAAGACAATTCTCATTTTGTCTTTAATTTGTTACTTCTTTTTCAGATAATCAACGGCACGCCCACCGGCATACTTTCTATTAGCCCACCCCACTAAGTTCTGGCCTGGCCTTCCTATCGTAAGCATACTCAAAATTATCAACAAAAATATCTACACATGGAATCTCTAAGGTCTGAAGATAATACACCAATCATTTTTGAAATATCGTCTACTTTAACATGATATATTGCTTAAGAAAAAATAATTAATTTTAATATAAATATTAGTGAAATATATAGTTTTTTTAATATTCTTGAATATGTGATTATAATTAAAATAATTTTAAAAAAAGTAAGGATAAAGTATTAAAAATATTTTCCTAAAAAGAAATTTTTTTTAAAATAATAATTGTTTAAGAACGGACGAAAAATAAATGATGGAAGATAATTTGAAATGGGGGAGTATATCACAATAACATTTGTTTGGTTGAATATGGAAGCGGCTGTTTCACCATATTCATAAATCCACCCACCTACCCACTGCTAAGAGCATCTCCATCGGATAAATTTTTAACATTAATTTTTAGTTGAGTTTCACTTTTACTTATACATTTTAACAATATTATTCTCTAAGAATTTTTTCTCTAATTATTTTCATTCTTATTCAATTCTTAAATGGATCCTACTACCAAATCATCCACTTTATTTACAGTATTTTTTTAATTTTATACTTTTAAACAAATTAATTAATTTGTATATTGTTTTATAAATTAGTTAATTCATTTAATGAATATATGTAATTTTAAATATTATTTATAAATAAAATATTATTTATAAATAAAATAATTGTAATTATTATATTTCATATTCAAATATTTGTTTAAATAATAAAATAATTTATAAAAATATTTAACCCATAAATTATTTCATTTAGTTTTAATTGATAAATATTTTATATTGTTCAAAACTAACCAAATCATAAATATTTTCCGGAATTAAAGGATTTTGAGAGTTTTGATCATTACCAAAATTTATCATCCATGAGGATAAAAAAAATGTAAAGAGAATGAAGAGTAAATTTTTAGAAAAGAAAATGAAAAAAGATCGAAGATTGGAGGGTTATTTATATAAAAGATTGGATGAAAAAAAATAAATAATAATTAATTGTTAAATTTAGGAACTCAGAACGGTCATTGAAAAAATAAAAAAAGAACCTTTTGAAAAAGTCACAACATTCAAAAAAATAATCAATGGCCAATTAATAAAAAAATTAAAATTCGGAACTCAAAACGGTCAATTGGAAAAAGTTGACAAAATAAAATTTTGAAAACTTTTTGGAAAACCGCACAGCAATGATCGATGGACATCAAATTATTAAAAAAAAAAAAAAAAAGAATTGAATTCAACAAAATTGAGTGGGAAACATGTGCGACACACTCTCTCCTTTTTCGTTTCTTTCTCTCTCTTTGACGGAAAATTCTTAAAAAAACACGGAACCGGATATTTAAGTTGATCCGGTTCTCAAACTAAAAAAAATAAGGAATTAGACTCAATATGTTGTTTATTTATTTATTTTATTATATTATTATATAAGTATATCTATTATATATATATTAATTCATAATATTTTCTTTGTTTTATTTTTTAGTTGGTACTCTTTATTATTTTGTTTCCACCGGTTTGTTATGCTATGAGTTTATAAGTTCGACATTTTTAATTATTCAATGTACTTTTATCAAAGGTTTTTTAATTTTTTATATAGTTTCAGTCTTAAAATTTTTATTTTATATTTGTATTAAACATTTAAAAGGTAAAAAATCATAGTATTGGTCCGGTCCTGATTCTCATACATCTTTTATTGGTTCTGGACTGGACCAATATTTTAATTCTCATACATATTAGGTTGGTTCCGATTCTAAATTTTTTGAGAATCAGACTATTGGTCTTGTTCCAAATTTTTTTTTCCAAAAAAATTGGACCGAATTGAACCAAGTTCACCCCCTACTTGCAAGTGCTAAATGGTTACTTCCATGGAATATTTATTTTGTTTTCAAAATGCAACCTTTTTGTTACAAACGTATTTGGAATACATTTTCAAAACGTTATTTTTATAAATCTAAGTATTTATCATAATGACAGTTTTACATTTTCTTAAACAATGTCTTACTTCTAATTTTATAGATATACTTTCAAATATATATATATATATATATATATATATATATATATATATATATATATCAAAATTAAAATATTTCATAACACTAATATAAATTAAAATTAAAATTAATATATCAAGTTTAATGTAAAAAATATCTAAACATACTTATTTAGTCCAAAATACATATTTAAAATAAAAATGAAGTCTAAATTTTTCAATAATTCCAACCAATATAAAAGAAGAGTTGTCTAAATTAACTAAAAAGTTATAATATCTCAAATCAAGTCTAATATGTACTATTATAAATAGATTCCAACAAGGATTGTCGAAAAGTATCCATCATATGATTTTCTTTCCTATGATTGCTCGATTTAGGGACTTCACGCTCTCCTTCTGAATTGTGATTTATATTTTGCTCATCATCACATGGATAATTTTTTTCATAGCGACGAAACAATTCATTAAGGTGTGTCTCACATCGAATGAAATTGTGTATTGTCATGATTGCAACCACAATTAGTACTTGTGTCTTGAAAGGGAATGCTAGCATAACCTTCAAAATTTTAAATCTTGTATTCCAAACGCCAAAAGACCTTTCAATAACACCTCTTAAAGCTAGCATAACCTTCAAAATTTTAAATCTTGTATTCCAAACGCCAAAAGACCTTTCAATAACACCTCTTAAAGAGAAGTATGCTTTGTTAAATCTTTCTTTCATATTCCTTGCATGTTGAGATGCTCTTGAACCCCTTCGAAAGTCAGGTTGGTGATACCTCACATTTTTATAAGATGCAAGAAAACCTTTTGTATTTGGGTATCCACTATCGACAAGGTAATATTTTCCTACAAATTTAACATTAAACATATGTGAAGCAGATATCAAAATCGCACACCGTCAAAATATTTTGTGTGGCATATCCTTTTCTCTCGATATATGCAGTTGTGTTTTCTTTAGGTGGTACAACACACACATGAGTTCCATCAATTGCGCCTACATAATTTTGTACAATAATTGATCTAATTAATTTGAATATTTTGAAATGATTCATTTATAAATAAATTAATATTCATTACCTCAAAGATATGATATTTGGAATTTGTTCTTATGTGTGGATGAACTTGAGCACCTAATTCTTCATTTGGTTTGATGTAATCAACCGACATCCTGAATACCGCATTAAGGGCATCATAGAAATGTTTGTCAATCGTCCACCTTGAATGTTGAAATATATCTCGGGCTTGTCTATTTGTTGCCCTTGCCCCCACAATATACAGAAAAATAACAACTCTTTCCTTCGTAGTTAAATAACTAGTGGGTTTCAAATCATAGGTAGTCTTTAAATTATTGCACAAATTCTCAAAAACATGCGGCAACATACGCAAGTTTTCTTGACACACTCTAGCACTACCACCAAGTTTTTCATTCACCCAATCTTGGCCAGTTGTGGATGAATTCTTAGAGGATTGTTTATGCAAATATTTGATGTATTAATTTGTCATACCTTCTACATCCGTGAGTATTTCTCTATATTCTGAATAGTCAATCATTATACGATCAAAAATGTCTTGCTGATAGTCGTCTATATCTTCACCATCATTATTACTTGAGTTATCATCATTTTGCTTTTCAAATTCTTCCACCATCTTAACTCAATTACTATAATTCATCATCATCCATTAGACTGTAGGATAAAGAAAAAAATCAATAACTAGTAAATACCAAAGTTCTAAAAATTGCTAGGCGACAGACTAGGGCCTAGCGCCTAGGCGTGGCCGAGAAATTAATGCATAATTACTAGTAAAATAAAATTGTAACTAATTAACTAACATTAAAACCATCCTTTCAATGAAATATCAAATATTCATGTAAAATAAAATTGTAAATTACTAAATCATTTAAATTTTTATTCAATATCATAATAGTAGCATAACATCAGTATAAAGCAGCACCAAAACAGGGCCAAAACAGGGCAGCAACACAACAACTACTAAGTACTATACAATATATACGATATACTAAACATAATTATCCTAAATCTGGACCAGAATGTGGAGACAAAATATTTGGTGGTGTAGAAAACTCGTTAGCAATGATACGAGAGGATGATTGAGCTAACAACTGAGAGAATCCACCAAGCGGTTGTATAGTAAACTGAGAAAATCCACTAGGAGAGACTCCTATAGCGAGTTGCATAACTTGATGAGAAAATCCACTTGAAGGTTGACCAAACTGTGGAGAAAATCCACTAAGGGGTTGAGCAAGTAACTGAGAGGGTCCACCGGGTAACTTAGCAAATTGCGGATTGTAGATTGGTGGCTCCCTAAGTTCCATATCCTTCAACTAGATAAGTCTTATGTCTTTGTCCCCTAAGTTTATAAACACCTCTCTATTATACTGTCACACCTGGAAGTTGATTCAAAAGCTTAATAGTCTCTTTCACACAACTACCATTTATGATAGACATTGTAGCATCACCTCTGCGTTCCATATGATGCATCATACTATCCAGGGTATCGGTAAGTTTATCAGCACCAGACACCCTCTTACCTTTACGCACCAATCCATAACTTTGTCTGTGATTTGAAACTTTTTTTACTTTTTTCTTATGCTTACCACCGGTAGTAGTAGTAGTAGTAGTAGTAGTAGTAGTAGTAGTAGTAGTAGTAGTAGTAGTAGTAGTAGTAGTATAGGTGTCTTATTAACAATCGACGAATCTTCATCTAACGATGAATCATTTCTAGTTGATTCTATTTCTTCACATTTATGATCCTCGGCCTCATCTCTTATATTTTCCTCGATTGCAATGTCATTGTAGCCACTAGTTTGATCCAATGGTTGTGGTATGTATACATCATCTTCAGGTTTAACACCTTGACTAGGTGTCCACGCATTAAGCCCGATAGCTGTAGTATGAGAAAATAACTTTTCATATTCATCCTTATGTTCTAAACATTTATTTTTAAACTTCATAACAAGCTTGTTTACCTGCAAAATATATCATTAACATAAGAAACAATTAAAACTTAAAACAGATCCAAACATTAATTAGACAAAAAAAATTAAAAAGATATACTTTCGCCATTTCATTCCACCATTCCTTAGACATCGCATGTGTCCTCTTTTTCGGATCCCAACCTAGTCCATTGGTTTTTTGTTTTAAAAATGTCCAAGCCTGCCATTCTTTTCTCATACCATCCCAATGATTTTTAAGTTGTGCTAGAGTAAACATTTTCTTAATTTCTTGATTGAAAAGCATCCAAATGGTTTCCCAGCCTTTAGTACTAACAAAAACTACATGGGATTCACTATCCCAATTGGCCCTCTCGGCATTGTCATCCCCATCAACTTCATAAACATCCTCATTGTGTTTCTTTTGAACCCCTTTTGTTTTACCTTTAAGTGTCATTTATCATAATCACAATCAATAATTTATACTACGCTCACTAATGAAACAAGCATCGAAAGTGGACCGTTGAATATGAAAAGAAATAAAGAAAAGGTTGAGAAAACATGAACGCAAAGGAAGCACATTGTGTAATAATTTTTAAAGGAAGCACATTTCAACTGTTGTAAAAAATCAGATTAGTTCAACTGTTAGATTTTCTTTTTGTTGACTTTGTATTACTTAAAACGTCATTTATTGTGTCTAAACCATTTGGATTCTACGGTTAGATTTTCCTTTTGTTTGATATTAGGAGTAGTTTTTTTTTTCTAGGAAGAGATCAGATGATTTGGTGGTAGCAGGGAAGTTGTTGATAGAAATGGTGCAACGATGGATCTTTGTGTTCTTAAGAAGTACTCCACTATAAATGGATTGCTCATGTTTCAATTGGAGCTGTAAAAGTTGACAATATTAGCCAAAGACATAGCCCAAAAAATGTATTGAAACACTTTTTTTTTCTAGGACTCCGTTGGGTAGGCAACACTACCCTCACAGGATTCCCACTACCAAGTTATTAACTATTCTAAAATCTTAAGCTACACTTTTTTTTCTAGGACTCCAGTTGGGAATTTTGTACAAAGTTGTGACTGTTAATTCTTAATAATTGTTGTCCTTATAATTTATTTAATCTAGAGATCAAGTACTTTGTTTGAGATGATATAATCAATTAATACTCACCTACATTTGGTGCTTCATGTTTGGCAGACACCTGGATGGGCTGGATCCTCACCCATATATGATCCTCATAACGAGTCAATGCAACATGGAATGTGTTTTCATATGGGGTTTAGGGGAATGTAAAAGGAAATTCATTCAGTCCAATGGTTTCGTGGGTGGTGTGTTGTCTATATGTAATGAAACTTTCTCTTGTGACGATTTAAACTGGGATAGATGGATCTGTTAAGTGGGTATACAAAAAGCCAAGAATTTTAGGAGTGCACTCAACAATGTATGTTTTCCTACTAATGAAAATGGGAAGTTCGCTATCTGAAAGAAGTTAATGGATGTAAAAAATATGCTCATGGTGCAAAGCTAATGATTTTAGTACAGTAAGAAGAATGATGGAATGGAGGGATTAAGAAGCTCCGTGCCAAGCATTTGGGTTTGAGTACTTTTTTTCTTCCCCCTTTTGCTAGTTGTGTTTTTGGTTGCATACTGTTATAGCAGGTTTGTCTTTGAGTAGTAGATTTGTGTCTTTTGGTTACTGTCAGTATTTCTTTGGTCTGGGCCTTCAAATAGAATCAAAAATTGAGATAAGAAAGCTTCATAAAAGGAGTAACAATGGCATAGATAATTAAGAGAGACAAAAAGGATTTCACATTGCTGTTGTATTCAATCAATTACAGAAAACTATAATTAATTGAGATTAAGTAGTTCCACTTAGGTAGACTAAGTTTTTTAGATACTACAGTTGTTAAGCACTCATTTAACTCAACCCTGCATCACCAATACATCATTAACTGTCACGGCTAACTGCTAACAGCTAACTAACTAACCAATTTGGTAGCCTGTTGATCGATGTATTTTATACGTCGATTTCATATACTTTTATGACTTAAATTTAGCAATTCCACGAGGCTTTTGGCTACTGATATGTGTTTTTCAGTGATTTTATGAGTTTCAGGGTTTTAGGTGAATTTATATGAATTATAAGGCTTTTTGTTGAAAATTCCAAGAAGGGGCCAAAGTGTAAATTGAAGATTTATCGGCAGAGGTGAAGGCTGGATACCTTCCGGCCGCAAGGTGTTTCTTACCTTGCCTCCGCAAGGTAGGCATAGAGTTCATAAATTAAGCCCCATAATAATGAAGGCCCTTGCGGATGCAAGGGTGTTATGACCTTGTGGTCGCAAGGTGGTCAGAATGTGTTTTTGTGAGCTTTCAAGCCTGACTGAAAGACCTAAACCCCCTACAACTCCATGGTATAAATAAAGGACGGTAGCCAAAGCTTTAGGACGGCCAGAATGTAGTTTTTCATAGTTTTAGAATAGAATTTAGTGTGTATAACATAATTAGTTGTTGTAATTACAAGGAGTGAAGATCGATTCATGTATTCTATTATCTCCATGTGCTATT
This sequence comes from Codonopsis lanceolata, assembly GCA_013146195.2. Taxonomy (NCBI): domain Eukaryota; kingdom Viridiplantae; phylum Streptophyta; class Magnoliopsida; order Asterales; family Campanulaceae; genus Codonopsis; species Codonopsis lanceolata. The sequence goes on from CM028380.1 coordinate 142,556,256, forward strand.
CATCTTCAAGGATGAGCTAAACATCCATTAATCTAGGAGTTGGGAGGTAACTTGTATCGAATCTATGACTTATATATATTTTTATTCATTCAATTCTTGTTGATTGTGGTGATTATCAATCTCTCTATTATTTCACTTTGAACAAATGAATGTAATCGTGAATAATAAAGGCCTAGAGGTGCGGATAACTGCATGATCAATGTGGATATGTCGTACACTGGCTCACCATCATAATAAATTGAACCTATCGATCGATGCACGAGAGTGATAAGTTAGGGTCAGGTTCCTTATATGACCTAAGTGACAGTTAGATCATATGTTCTTGTGCCTAGGATATAGAATGGATGAATTATTTGAAGATGGAGACTGAACGGTAATTCAGCAGGCTATATCTATATTTTGTGAACGAACCCAAGAAATTGAATGATACTTTATTAAAATAAGCTATAGAGAAGATACAAGTGAAACCTTAATCCTAGATTTCCCTCCACCATAAGATCTTCATAAACTGTAATTGCTGCTAATTAGTTAACATTAGAATAATAATTAGTTTAGATTAAAATCAACATAAAAACCCCCCTTAGTTAATAATTTGCTACCGATAATCGTGCTATCTGTGATCTTCTTATCTCTGCGGTTCGACCCTTGCTTCCCAAAACTATTCTACAATAGTCTTGTCCACTTGTAAGGAATAAAATTAAAATAAGACATCGATCACCTGTCCAGGCAGGCTTCTTGGTTTCAGCAGATAGAGGTTGAGTCATATCATAATCAACCTTCTCATTCTTATCACCTTCCTAAGAGGGGCAGTAGCGGTTGGTTTATGCCCTAGAGACAAACCTATTTCTCCATGTATCATTATTTATTAAGGTATTTACTTATTATGTTTATTCATAGTAATGCATCATAAAGCCCTTAGAATAAATATGTTATTCTTAAATGTCCCTGGTCGAGTATTATTATTAATAAGGACAATAATAATACACGAAAACTAATATGTGTTGAAACTCTTATAGTTGATATCACTCTTAGAAAACTAATATGTGTAACGACGTATTGGATTGACCAGCATGAGAATTCTACATGGATCGTTCCATGAATGTCATAAGTGATTCTCATAGTCACAAATGTATTCGTTGTCCTTTGACTTGAAGTCGTTATATACCCTAGACGATGAGTTGTTTATTTTGATATCGATAAACGTCATTCTATAACAAGGTGATTATAAAGTCGGATATTGGATATGACACGAATCATGTTAAGGGATATGAACGATGTAGATAGAATATGTCCATCCTACATAACATGAGTATAATATTTATGGGCCTTTTGATGAGTGAGATTTAAATAAATGTATGGCCGTGCTTAAATAATCAATATGAGATAATGAGTTTATTTGTTTATTATATAAGTCTACTCGGAGATAAAGAAACCAAGATTAAACTATAACAAGGATGACACGTTCCATGCCTTGTGTTTAATTAAGTATTAGGACAAAGGGACAAAAACTATTTTGGTTACAATCAGTTATTTGTAATCACTGATAATCCATATTACTTGGGTAACAATGATGTATTGCTAGATGTCTCTCATTATTTATAATTAATTATATATTTGATATATAGTAATTAATTATTGCCAACGTAATTTAGGAACCTATTGGGTTACACACTTAGAATGAATTGGGCTGAAATTTATTTAGGTCATTAATTGGATTAGTGAGTTCAAATAAAATAAAGAAAATTGACCAAGACATAGTCCTAGTTAGACTAGAACTATGTGGTCGACCTCCTATTCCTCCATTTAAATATGGATTCCCTTTTGTGGTCACTTGAGGTATATTGAACACAAGAATTTTAGGGTTTGGTGAAACACTAAATTCGTATGAAGAAAAAAAATTAGAGATTAGTCTTTCGTTAGACGAAGGGTTTCATACTTTGATTCAATGATTGTCTAGAACAAAATTGTTTGATTAATCATGTCAAATCCATTCGTGTGGATATCATAGAAAAACCGTGCAAATCGCTTGTTGTGATGATCGTGATTCAAACATGTTTTAAACTTAAAGGTTAATTTTTGAAAAAAAAAAAGATGTTAATTTCAAGTAAGGCTCTGTTTTTGTGCAATAGAGCCCAAGTGTTTTCAGTTGTGCTGCTAGTGCATTGTTTAGTAAGTTCCTGGTTCCAAAAACTCAACACTTTTAATACTACTATCAAGACAAAATCCCTAAGGATGGTGTCTTCATTTCCCATTCATATTTCTTGTCTTCTTTATTCCTTGTGCTAAATGTATCAAACTAAGAATTTGTGTGCAAATGAGATGTTTTGAAACAAAAAAACAAACACTGTCCAAGTGGATTCCTAAAAACATTTCCAAAAACTCCCCTTTCTATTAACTCTAAACAATCGTTTTTAAGCAATATATTTTATATCTCATAACCGGATTCCTACATAATTATCAATTTACACAAAAAACATCAGCTGAAAAAATCAAATTCCTAGATATTGAAAAACTATTATACATCATCCAAATCAAAAAGCATTCAAAATTACATAAAATGTGAGAAAGAGAGGGAGGGGTACCTTAAGGGCTAGGTATCAATTTGTCAATAGGCAACACACCTGGAGTTGGAAAAACCCACGAACAAAGTTGTCTCAAACCCACGTGAAATTACAAAACCACAAACCCTAGTTACAATTTACAATCAGTGTTTTCTAAAAATTCTTCAATGAAATCGATCAAAACTCGATTTACCAACATACCTGCAAATAGCTTCCTATGCTTCAAAGAGCTATGCAGTAACAGAGATGTCGGAGAGAGGTGCAGGTCGCTCAACAATAGAGAAGACGAATGGGAGAGAAAAACTCATCAAAAGCTTTTATACCGCCGAAGGGGTAATGCCGTAAAATTATTTTTCAGCAGCGTTTTGATAGTTGCGTTTTTTCTTCCCGCTGAAAATTGTGGCGCTTAGAAAACGGGCCCCATTCCTTAGACGCTCAGTTTTAAACGGGCCATTGAAACAACAATTTAGGAAAACACTCCATTATTTGGTAGCGTTTTTGAAGAAAACGCGTTACCAGACACATCGACACTCTCACTTTCCATTCAAACACTTCATGTTTCAAAAGTTTAATTATTACTCCATTTGTCTCAAAATTATTATCATGCTTTCCTTTTTCGTCCATCAAAAAATAATTGTCTTATTTGAAACTTTTTTTAGAACAACACTTCATCCGCTTTTAAATAATCGTCTTCTTTGACACAACATATTTTTTAATAAAAAGTAGTAATTGATTGTATTATAAATATTGGTTGATTGTGGGTTTTATTAATACTCTTGAATATGTGATCATAATTAAAGTAGGTAGAGAAAGTAAGAGCAAAGTAGTAAAAGTGTTTTCTTAAAAAAAGAAGTTTGAAACGGAAGAATTATTTTTGAACTGACAAAAAATGAAAGGATGATACTTATTTGAAAACGGATGGAGTATATAACTAACATTAAATGTGGTCATAATTACAAAAAAAAAATACTTAAGCATGTTAATAACAAATGTATATCTAAAAAGTAAACTTAAAATATTATGGAGATTCTATTACTTTTTGAAAATAAAATTTTAAAGTGTAACATCTCAAAATTTTACTTTAAAAAATTATGTTAAAGCTAAAAAGTTAATGTTAAAGCTATTTAATACTTCATACCTTTCGCTTGGGGGAAATAATTTACTTTAAAAAATTATGTTTATCATTTCCTTACATTTCAACTTCACTATCCACGCACATTTGATATTAACATATTTATTATATTCAAGTAATTTTTGTTGTACCTTTATCTCAAAATAAATGTTGTTTTAACAAATTTTTTTGTCTCAAAATAAATGTTATAGGATTTCAAGAAACATTTACCCATATTTTGTCAAAATTGCCCTTACTTACTACTCTCAAACTAAATGTTGTTAACGAGGGTTGCTAAAAAAAATTAATAATAATAGTGCAAATTAACTATAATAATTAAATTTAAATAATAGTATATCAGTCTTTTTATAAGTTTTTTTAATTGTGTATAGATTGCTACAAACGACACTTACTTTTGAGAGGGATATAGAAATTAAAACAAACTTTAATGCTAATTATATATTATTTAATTCTTACTTTTTTCAAAAATAGATTATTTAAGGGAACGAATTGATTAAATACTTAATTTTGTACAAAAATGATATTACTAATATGTGTCATCTAGTTGACTTTACATATGAACTCACAATGAACTGATGAAGTCTATAAGATGTTAAATAAAATGATATATGCATAAGATGCAAAATTATTTTATTCCTAAAATTAAGTATTCATTAAGTGATTTTTTTCGTTCTACTCAAAGTATTCATGTTTGAAACGTCTAATTATTAAGGGATATATATGTATCATTAAAGTTGATCATAATTAACAAAATGCTAGAGTAATAGAGTTATAACCAACATGTTTATATCCAATGTGAAGAGTAAAGTTAAAATGTTTAAGAGACGATTAATGTAATTTTTTTAAAGAGCACTCTAAAAGTCAACATCCCAAAATAGTACACCTTCCGTTTTTAAATAATTGTTTTCCTTTCATTTTTTGTCTGTTCCAAAATAATTATCCTATTTCAAAATATTTTTATCATTTTACTCTTATTTTTTCTACCTACTTTAATTATGATAATATGTTCAAGGGTATTAAATGTTATACCAATATGTATAATACATTCAAATTTATTTTTTAAAATGAAGTGCCGATTCAAAGAAGACGATTATATGAAAATGGAAGGAGTATGATACAATCTTTGGCCGAAACAGAGAGAGTATTGCACTTAACGACAAGACTATTTTAATATTGTCAATGTTACATGAAAATATCTAACGAAAAAATTGAGGATGAATTCTTCTTTCTTTGCTTTTCATTTTCACTTAGGCCTCTTTGGTGTAATGTTTTGAAATAGGTTTTTTTGTTGTAAATACGCTTGGAAAACTATTCCAATACACTATTTTCATAAACATAATAGTTGTAAACGCAACATATTTTTAAAATACTTCAAATTGAAATGTTTTAAAATATTACACATTTTAAAACATTAAATTAAAACACTTAAAAAAACATTATATATTTTTTTAATATTTTAATCAAAATATTTCACTAAACAAACACTTAATTTTCATGTGCGCTGCTCCTAGCCTCCTACCCATTTTGCATTACTTCTCTCCCCCCATTCACAGTGGCCGAACCCAGGAATAGTTTTTAACAGTAGGTGTTAAACAAACGTACGCGTACAAAAAATACCATATTAAAATATATTGTATCAATTAAAAGATTGCATTTGCGCATTTGTGCTTAAAATTTTGTTCATGTATTTTTTTTTTCTGATGAAAACTCCGGCTATCTCTCTTATACTCATTACCTTTTGCAATTATTTTAGTTAAATTGTGCTGATTTTATTATTCTTCAGCATTGTTGTTAATTTTTTTGGGAAAAATACCATAAAGTCCTACTAAAAAAATTTCATGTCTAAAAATAATTCTTCTATCTAAAGTCCTAAAGTTATATTTTTAATACAAAATAGTCCAAAAGTTAACGCTTCTATTAACATCGTTAGAATAAAAACTTTCATTTTAGATGAAATCTTAATTTCTTTTCAATAATAGTAACAGTGATAAGATTGTATTGTATATAAAAATAATAATTAATGGTAATAATAATATATTATTATTATTATTATTTTATAACTCCTTATGTTCCTAAATTTGTTGTGGTGGTTTTTTTGAATCGAATTTGATAAAATTGAAAATTTAACATGTATTATTAAAATACGTAATTTTTGGGACAATAATTTAGGAAATATGGGAGCAATATATGTCAATATTATTATTATTGAAATATAATACCAAAATTCTCTTTTAAAAAACCATGTCAAAAAGAACAAAAAAAGAATTATCTACATTATAAAACAGTTAGGTAATTGACTAGGGCTATTCAGAGGTTGAGATTAAATTATCTTTAAAAATTTAACGATTGAGATTCACCCTCACATTCGTGTGTGTGAGTAGTTATCCATTTTTAACTTCCTATTTTTCTTTCCCTATTATAAGTCACCTCATACAATTAATATTATAAGCAATCACACATTTATCTTCATATTACTAAGTCACACCATGCGATTAATCTTCTGAACAGTCTCCTCTTATAAAACATCAATCCCTCAACTATCACTTGAAGCAATGTACCCCTCAACTGTAACAATTTTTAAAAAAATCACACCTTCTATTTAGACACTATCATTTCAATTGACGAAATCAGATATACTGGTACCGTATCATAGGCACGGACATGAAGATCTAGTTCAATTCATAAAATATAATTTAAATCTTTTCATTGAAAAAAATTCAAAAAACTTAATTTTTTACAATGTTCTAAAACTCCCCGCCTAGCTCCGCCTAGACCCCGCCTAGGCGCTAGGCCCCTCTCTACCGCCGCGACTTTCTTAGTCGCCGCCTAATCGACTACTCGCCGACCTTAATTTATTTTTGTAGCTTTGATTTTGTGGTATGCGGTGATCGGAGAAGGAAGAGTGGGCGAACTAGAGAAGGAAGGGGGAGTGGTAATGGTGAGACAGAGAGGGAGGTAATGGGGGGCGAACTAGAGTAATATATTTTTTGTTTTTAGTTATAAACTTGGCTTGTTTATTGCTTTGGTGTTGTTGAGAATTGAGATTAATGGCAGGTTTGTATATTTTTGTTTATTTTACAAATATAGAGAAGTGTTTGATAAAATGACAAACATAAAAAAAAATTAAATTTGTATTCAATGTGTTTGATCTTTGATGTAAATTATCAAAAAATTGTAATTATGCCTTAATTTTAGGCCATGCCTAGGCCTCGATTACGCCCCGACTAATCCCCTAGGCGCTAGTGTGCCGCCTAACGATTTTTAGAACCTTGATTTTTTATACCTTTATGAAATTGTAGTAGTATTTGTAGTAGTAGTGATTGTCAAAATAATAATAATAATAAAAGTATTGATGATACTGCTATTATTGTTGTTATTGTTTTGTTTTTGTTGTTGTTGTTATTATTATTATTATTATGGGCAAATTATACCATTAGTCCCTATACTTTGCAAAAGTCCAACAACAGTCTCTATAAAATGCAAATGCACGGCAATGATCAAAATATGCAAATTTTGAACATCGGAAGTCCTTAGCCCAAACTCCATTAGTTGAAGTGTCGTTAAATAAACAAAATAGTGGTTATGTCTTATGTGTAACATCATTGAAACAAGGGGGTCATACAAATATGAAAAGAATTGCAATCCACAATTGAAACAATTACAAGCAGACCAACCCCTCGTTCTCGCCGATCTCCCCTTCATCCAATATGTTTTCTCTCACTATTTCTCATTCATTTATTAAATATACAATACAGCTCAGTCAATCGACTGAAGCTATTCGGCGGTCTGAATTAATTTTGGTCGTAAGATCCAACGGTTCTGGGTCAGTTACGAATAACCTCCTTACAAACAACTCCTCTCAACTATAGGTCGAATTCGAATAGCGCCCATCAACTATCACTTGAGGCAATATACGCCCTCAATTACGTAGATAATATATACCAACACATCAAGATATACTATCACTATACCTATATGGCACGGACACAAAGTTCTAGTTTTATAGTAAAATTAATCACACTAATTTATTTCCATTTTATTCTTCTAATTTACTTATATTCTTATCTAATGGTCTCTCCTATTTCCCCCTTCTTCTTCCGGTATTGTCCCCATTTTCGGCTTCTGGCGCCTTGTCGCTTCATAATCGTCGACATGATTGGCTTCGCCAGCAACGGTGGAGGGAAAGGCCACTCGAAAATCCTCTTTGGCGTCCTCGTCGGAGATGGCGACGGAGCCACCCCTGGTGGGTATGGGCTTTGCCATGGACTGGCAGTGACGAGTGAACTGGGGTGTTATTAGTTGACGTGGTAGCACCATTGCCGAAATGTGACGCCGTTGCCGACGAACCAGGACGTGAATTTGGACGGTGGTTGTTGACGGGGGTGGATCTGGCGGGAACGATGATGTTATTTGTGGTGGCGTCGTTTTAGACGACTGATACTACAACAATAATGACTCTTTAATGATAGAATTCTTCCATCCATTCATCATTTGAGAGTTCTCTTGAATTCAACGAGAAATTGGGTATATGATAGTAAATAGTTCACCAAGTTCAAAAGCACATAGGTACCCGAATTAGCGGGCAGTAAAAGAGGAAAGACTTTCAGGGTCTTCGACATATTCAAGCTTAGGAAAGAAAGGATCCCGTTCAGTCCCGCAAGTTAATGAAATTTGAAAATGCATGGGAATTCTCTCACATTAGTAGAAATATCCGCGGGGAAGGGATAGATGTTGTTTCTTCTTCGTCTTTGCTCGGCTTAACCCAACAATGCCTCATGGAATTAGATCAGTTTACTGGTCAAACCCGTCAACGCGGGCCAAAGAGAGATTGGATTATATATAAACGGGAATGATTCCAACTTCGGAGGAGAAGAAGGCAATTGAGAGATTTAGCGGGAGAAAGAAATTCAAGAATCTTGTCTAACTTAAAAAAAAAGTCTTGAGCTTTGAACGTAGAGAGGAAAATTCATTTCGATAAAATCCAATTTCAAAAAAAAATCTTAGAATTAATCATGCCGTAGTTTGGCGCTAATTTAAGAATACAAAGTTTTAATAAGAAGAAAATAAGAGGGAGATATGGTGGGTGAATAAAGGGAGAGGAGGAGAAATGGGTGTGCTGGATTAGGGAAGGAGAAAAATTACAGCTAGGCCCCTAATTTTTGAGTTTTTTCCTTGTAGTTTTTCAAACATTCTGGATGGTCCCTTAATGACACTTCAACAAACTGAATTAGGACTAGGGACTTCCGGTGTTCAAGATCTAGATACTTTGGTCAGTGACGTGCATTTGTTTTGTACAAAGACTGCTAATGGACTTTTGCAAAGTACATATTATTATTATTATTATTATTATTATTATTATTATTATTATTATTATTATTATTATTATCATGATTAATTATTATTATTATTATTATCATTATTAATTATTATTATTATTATTATTATTATTATTATTATTATTATTATTATTACTATTATTATTATTATTATTATTATTATCATTATTATTATCATTATTATTATTATTATTACTATTATTATTACTATTTTTATTACTATTTTTATTACTATTATTTTTACTATTACTATTACTATTACTATTAGTATTATTATTACTATTATTATTACTATTATTACTATTATTATTATTATTATTATTATTATTATTATTATTATTATTATTATTATTATTATTATTATTATTATTATTATTATTATTATTATTATTATTATTATTATTATTATTGTATTTTTATTATATTTAATATCATTATTATTATTATTATTATTATCATTATTATTATTATTATTATTATTATTATTATCATTATTATTATTATTATTATTATTATTATTATTATTATTATTATTATTATTATTATTATTATTATTATTATTATTATTATTATTAT
>CM028380.1:142565960-142599143 GCA_013146195.2 Codonopsis lanceolata
AACTAAGCTCCACACCTTGCATCTTTCAAACCGGTTCAGCTTTTTTTTTTTTAGTGGCGGCACCCGCAGAATTTATTAGATCAAAAATAAATAAGTACACACTTGAGGGGAGAACCAACTGACCCGAAAGAGGGGACAAAGGAGCCGACTCAAAAAAAATTACAAAGAAGACTAAAAATCTATCGAAATGAACCATTTAAAATTATAGAAGCCATATAAATCCATATGAAGAGCATGTTTAACATCTCTAGGTAACTCTCTAAACGTGGAATAATACTCATCAACTGATTGTCACCGAAGCGCTTAGACGATCAAGAATCGCATTCGTTCTCGAAAATATGATGTAACCGATGCCCATCAAGCAATTGCCGACATTCCCTAAGCTCATAAACATGAGCCCAAGGATCCGATCGTCCATGGATTAAAGAATCTACCACAACTTTAGAATCGATTCAACCTCAACTTCAGAAGACCCAACTTAAAAAAAAATTTCCAAACCTTCACGAAGAGCCAAAATTCGCCTCGAACATTAGAGCCAAAACCAAATCTCTTGAAAAGGCTCGAAAAAGATCTCCATTGTGATCACTAATAATTCCACCGCCAAAAGTAATAACCATTCTTTCAAGAGCCATCGTTGTTCAATTTGAATCGACTCAAACCCAAAGTGAATCCAACGAACCCATCTACCCTTCCCAAGAGGCGGACCGTGAACATGAACATTAATAGTTTGAATTGAAACCTTGCTTTGAAAACTACACTCAAATTCTTTTAGGAACAAAAATAGAAGACATGTCCCGCAAATGCCAAATAATCCGCCGGTAAATGTGATCAAAATTATCATGCGACTCCATCGTAACGCGCCATACACCTAGCCTTCCACAATTCCCCAACAAGAGAACATAGCTACACCCAAATGACATGCTCCAACATGACTACGAATCGGAGCCTTTAGCCCGCATCTCAAACAGATGATTTATACCGAATACACCCCAACCTTATTGAAAATATGGGCGAATTTGGACCATATATAGACAAAGCAGTTCTCGAATCGATGAAAAGATGATGAAGAGACTCTCTATCCGGTCTATTCTGGGCAAAGAAACACACTTAGATACTATTTGAATTCGCTTGGAAAAAAGCCGAAGATCGACTGACCGCATTAAAAAGAAGCCGCCAAACAAACCCACTCGACTTTTAAAGGGATCCATGGTTTGCATTTTCTTTGCCCACCAAAAAGTTTGAAATGAGGGCGAATGTGGGACCAAAAATCAAGTCCGAAAGGCACCTAAGATGTTAGCGCATAAACTGCATCGTCGTCCACATTGTCAATACATCTGACCTTGAAATGGAATCATGTAACACCGGATCTATGAGATCAAGAAATTGATGAATAACCGAGCATCTTTAATCAGCTTAGATTCTTATCCAAAGGGAGCGGGCCAGTTTGAAGACGAAGTTCCACACCAATTGTCATTCCAAAAAAAGACATGTCTCCTTTTACCAACTACCCATGACAACAACCCTTGACCGTGTCCATATGTTTTAAAACAACTTTCCAAGACGAAGTGGCGATCTAGAATATTCACCGTTGTATTTCAAGTGACAAAAACGAGCCCAAAGGTCGGAACCCTCAATGTATCCCACGCGAGCTTACCATGCAAAGAATCCATCACTTGTTGAAGAGACCGAATCCCTAATCATCCCCTTCGCCTAAAGGACGGCAGATAAAATTCCAAGCTATCCATGAGCACGCTCTCACCTTGAACGCCTAAAAAAATCACCATGATACTTTCGTGTGAGCCAACACACGCTTTGGAAACCAAAGTCGCCATAGAATATATAGGAATGTCGCAGAGGACGCTTTGAGAAAGCTTAGCACCAAATGATATAGCTTCAATCCAGCTTATGATCTTCGAGCGCTTCATCAATCCTTTTTGGCTCGAAGTTCAGATATAAAATGCATAAGCAAACATGGTCACTCGAACTTTATTTCTCGCATCGAATCCTGTGTTGAGATCACCAATGATTTGAGAAATGGGATGATCTCTTGCTTCAATAACGGTTGGAGGAAGATCACTTCTACTGGTTCTTCCGCCCGCACTCTCTAGGTCGAGAGGGTGATTCACTCAAAATCCGTTCGTAAGACATAGATCTTCAAAGCTTTCATTTTCTCGTGAACAAGAAGGATGAATGATCTCGAAAGGTGTTTGGGGTAATACGTAAGAGATGGGTTCTGGTCAATGTAAGAGTTGTTATTCCAGCGGCAGTTCTCGCCTCACCTAAGTGAAGGGTTACTGTACTCAGGGGTTCAATTGTCGCTCGATGAGTGGAAGTAGATGTTGTATTAGTACTGTCTCATCATTATCAAAATTATTAGCAACGTCTGAGCCTTTCTAGGCTCTAACAAGTCATATTCATCAAAAGAAACATGCACGTATTCTAAAAATTTTAAGTTGGTTTTACTCTAAAATGCGAAATGCTTTTGAATGTTTGGAATACCCCTTTAAAATTCCTTCGTCTCGATTTTGCATCAAATTTTCCTCTATATTCTTTTCCATTAGAGAGAATAAAACATTTACGACCAAAGATTTTAAGAAATCCTATGTTGGGGATCTTCCTCTCCATATTTCATATGAAGTTTTGTTATGAAACTTGTTTACCAAGCTGATCTGCTTAAAACATAGTTGTTGATCGCTCGCCTGAAATACTTTAAGTTTAGCTTCCGCCAAAGATTGTTCTTGCCGCTCAATCGTTGTTCGTTTCTTCCGCTCAGCCTACACCATTTTGTCCGAGGAGCACCGGCCAGGTCAGGGCCGATCCCGCGGTCATCGCAAAGCATTTTCTACACCATTGTTCTGAATTCTGTTGTCATTGTCCGATCTTATGTCACTAATATCTTCAAGCTTTTGAGTTTTGTCTTCTCGAAGAAGAACACGATCATAACGCTTCATCTTTAGATGTCATAGTTTCAATCCAAGTGAATCTAGAGTAGTCGCCAACTACTATAAGTGTGTACTTGTCTCCCGAAATACTGGTTGTTGTGATTGGTCCAAAGAGATCCATGCTAGAAAGTGAAGAGGTCCGCTTGTTGATAAAACGACTTTCTTTTGAAAGAAGACTTAGAGAGTTTTCCTAGTCGACAAGCTTTACAACTTCGCTGCTTGGCACAACCGTAGGTAGACCTGACAAACCCGCTTTTGGAGAGCTTGAGAGGTGCTTGAAGTCGAGGTGACTGAGACGCTTGTGCCATAGCCACTGTCACGAACGTTGTCGCTACTAGGCACGTGCTCAGAATCTCCTAGAAGATTTAAGTCCACGACATGACGCTTCCTTGCCTATTGCCTGGCCGATGTAGAGCGGTGATTCACCGCTTCATGAGGCACCGTCGAGTTGAATTGGCATAGCAGCCCTTTGTCGCAAAATTGGGATATGCTCAAGATTGTGCTTTAAGCCACTGTAGAAACTTTGTTGATGGAGAGACTTCCTCTAGTGATTGAGCCATATCCAATTGTCTTTCCTCTTGCATTGTCTCCGAAAATAATGTGGTCCTTCACCAGCCTTCCACTATATCTCAGAAGAAGACTTCTGCCTTCCCTAGCCATTATGTGTCTTGAGCAATTACCACGCCGTCTGTACCGTATGTCTTTGTTTTCTTATTCTATAGCCATGAAGCATTCCCCGAAAAGAATTAAAGCAACAAGGTCCCCATTATTTTCTTTTGGGTCCTAAGGATTAGCAACCTGGAGCCCATAGCTTGACCTCGGAGAGAACTAGGTCTCTCGATCTTGGAGTGAACCTTAGCAGTATTCTGGGGCCGATGGCCTAGGAAATTGCAAGAATGACATAAATGGTAAGTCCATGGAGAACTGTTAGTGTCTTTAATCGAAGAGTGCTTATGATCATTCCTTTTCTTGACATCCATTCTGGTTCAGCTTTTTTGTCGACTGGTAGACTTAATTGTTTTTTTGAATCTTCCTAGGTGGGTTACCAAATGTACTTAGCTTTAGCTTTTCTCTTGATTACCTTTTCAGAGGATTTGTAGAATACCTTTAAGTTTACCTTAACAGTAGAGGAGCCTTGCTCGCTTCATAGACAAACTTGATAGTTACCTGTAGAGGTTTAGTAGGTCTACCGCCAGCCAGACTTGCCTTAGCATAGTTGTTGCCTGCAGACTTCACTTTCTACCGCTACCTTTCAAGTTTCTCATTTGAGTCACTATTTTGGCTTTTCCTTTCGAACTTTAGGGTAAACGTGGAAGGAACACTTGAATAACCAAGGCCTTGTTTCCCTATATTTCGAATGTCTGCTTAGAGAAAGATATGTCATTAGCGCTCTGAGGATTCACCTTTCTATGACTCAAGAGATTGTCGAAAGAGGCACATCTGAATATCCTATGCCGCTTTATCATTATTAGATTTTTGGCTAGAAAGGATTTCTACGATGCATCCTCGAGTCGCTCCAGAGTCAATTGTCTTTTGCAAGGCAATTTTCTCTAGGTCAAGTCCTTGATGTGCTCAGATAGACAATCAATTTTGTCACAAAGGAATTTGTTTCTTCCTTCGCTTGATACTCTCTTGTTGACACTATTATTGAGAGTTTGAATCTCATTGCCATCGAGATTTCTCATAGCAGCTTCTCACGCTTCTGGCCAGCTTAACATAGGTTACTCTAAAGGAATTAAATTCTTCAAGCATATCTTGATTATCCTTGAGAAGTTCTTCCTCATCGAAGTCACCGTTGGTTTCACTTTTATCCAAGGGACTAGGTGAAATTTCGACTTCATTTTCGAGTCATAGGTAGGACCCGAATCATGAGCGATTAAGCATATGTTAGCTTGCTCACAATCATCTTCCTCCTCTTCTAATCAATCTCGAACCATGTAGCAACATGTTTGTCTTCTATGTCTTCACCAAAGATACCCTTTTGTTTTTGAAATTTTCTAAAAAGAGGGTTTTCAGATGTTTCAAATTTTATTTAGGACATTTTGAGGCAAATGACTGTGTTTTCTACGCTTATAACACACAAGCTCTTCCTTAGATGAGATTTCACCATTCTTCCTAAAAGGTTGTTGTGTGTGTTCTTTCTTCCATATTTTGCATAATTTTTGAAAACGCTTTTACAAACATGGCAAATTGTTCATCCGATAAAAAATCATTTTCACAGAAGAAGTGGAAGGTTTGTTTTCAACAAGGATTTCTTCTTGGACCATGGTCGGCAAGGACACGCTCGAACTGCTTTGTCTTGCTCTAGAGCTTGATTTACTTCAAGTTCATAAACCTTCAAACTTGTGAGAGACTACTTCGAGAGTCATCTCATTTAAGTTCTTGGATTCTTTCATTTCCTTTTTGTCATACGTTTTACCAAGAGAAAAGCAACTATTTATTACCTCACTAAAGCGATCGTATGCTTGTCTCAAGGTTTCCTTAGGATCCTTTTTGAAAGAGTCAAACTGCTGGATATATGTATATTTTCTGTTATCTCTTGTGTCTTGGTCTCCTTCCAAGTATTCCACAAGAGCTTCCCACATCTCTTTTGCAGTTGTACATCGAATCACTTGCTGGTATGTGCTTGTGTCTAGAGAGCCGGTGATTATGTTGATTGCTTTGTCTTGCCAAGTTCTATTTCTATCATCCTCTGTCCATTCAGATTCTTCTTTAGGTACTTCTGCAGGATTCCCAGCAATGGAGGCTAGAAGATTTGGCTTCATTGGTACGTGTTGACCTGCAGTAACGGATTTCCATAATCTGTTGTCAATAGAGTTTATAAATCTCATTACTTTATCCTTCCATACATCAAAATGTCCTTCGACCAATATTGGGACGTGGTTAGCATTAGATGTAGGCAGCATGTAGTGTGTTTGTGCCATTATATCGTATCTCTCAAGAGTTTAATCTTGGAAAAACTTGTTTTCAAAGAGTATAGCTCTGATACCAATTGTGGGTCCCAATGGGCACAATAATAAGCTAGAAGGGGGGGGTTGAATAGCTTATTAAACACTTAAAACTTTTAAGTAAATTCTTTGAAGGGTACTTGCAATCTATAGAAAAGATAGAAGTAGCGGAAGACCTTCAAGGTAGTTGTTCTGTGTCCGCCGATAAGGACTACCTGGTAGACCTTTTACAAGATACTTAAGTTCTCCAGAAACGGATAATGATAAGGATAAGTATTAAACAGTTCAATTGGAAGACAAACAGTAAAGAAATAACACAAGTATTTTGAGATGGTTCACACTATAAGGAGTGCTACGCCCACCACCAAGGCAAATCAACCTTGGATTTAAATAGTGCACTATATTTTCCACTAGTTCTATTACAAGAATATTCCTAATGGATCGTGTACAAAATATTGACTTGTGTTTGGAGTCTATAGAATTAAATATTTGTAAATACAAGATATTTAATTTGTGCAGAAGTATAGTTAATGAATGTAAACAACAAGAAGATAAAACAATAGGTGTTGATGAATAGCTTCTTGTTGTTGTCGAGGACTTCTAGATCTGGTTAGGATCTTTTGATTGCACTGAGCTGTAAGACTTCAAGTTATGGAGATTCAGAGCAATCCTTAAGTGTTCGATTGATTTTTGATTGCTCTATTTCTCCAGAATACTTTAATGGCATTATAAGATTTTGTCTTCAAAAGATGAGAAGACGAATACGATGCTTTTATGATTTCTCGAGATCTTCAAAAGAGTGGGCGATTTTCGCATCACGATCGAGAGTTGTTGCTAGAGCAGAATGATTTCTCGAGATCTTCAAAATTTGGTGTCGATTCGAGAGTTGTTGCTTTTCCTCGCCATCTGCTCGTAACGAAAAGTCTTCCCGCTGAAAGTTGCTTTCGGCGGCTTGACATGTCGTGAATGTCTTAGGTTAATTCAAACAATGATTAGGATAAGTTTGAATTAATCTAATGAGTCATTGCTGGACAGGACATGTCATAAGAGACCAGGTGGACACAAGGTCTGGCGTTCTTAAGCTTTGAGCAGGTCTTCCGGTGAAGCTGTGAAGAGGTCTTCCGCTGAACCTGTAAAGTCTTATAAAAACTATACTTGGCAAAGTTCTATACACAGTTGCCATGCTAATCGATACGCAGCCCGATTAGCCACTGAAGTATAAAACTAATGTAATGTACTGAACAGATATAAATCTAACAAAATAATCAACAAATTCTACCCTAGCCGAAAATCGCAATGATGAGCTTGTGGCTAAGTGCCATGATGCGAGTCGCACAATGAGTGTTGCAACTTGTGACCTTGCCCTTGTTTCCCTCGAGGGTCCAAGCAAGCCAATCGGGCAGCGTAAGAAACAAGTTAAAGGAATACAAGCTCAGTATATACCAAAACGAGATAAGATCGCTAAACGCCTTAGGGGCAAAAACAATATGTCCAAGAATAGGTGCTACAAATGTGATGATACCATGGATCATTTAGCTCGAAGTTGTGATCCTGAGACCAAGAAGGTATCTCTAAATCCTAACTCTCTGCAAGTTTGTGTTTGCTCTCATGTTTTATTAGCTGAATCTCTCCCTGTGTGGATTGTATAGACTCGGGTTCCACAAAACATATGATTAGGGATCGAGAAGGATTTGTAGATTATTGAAATGTTCCTACGGGTACAAGAAGAATTTTCATTAGAAACAGTTCGTTTGTAGAAGTCAAAGGAGTTGGCTCATACCAACTTCACTTACGAAATGGATGCACATTGACTCTTCATGAAGTTCTTTATGCACCTGAAATTCGACATAATCTATTATCAGTAGTACAATTGCTAGGACATGGATATTCTTTTAATTCTAATGATGATCATTTGGATATTTGTTTTGGTGATGAGATTTTGGGACATGGTTTTTCACTTTTTTGTCAGATAATTTCTTTAAATTAGATTTGTTGGATTTTCATAATTCTTATTCTTGTATGGTTTATGATGATTCTAATTCCGAGTTATGGCATGCTAGACTTGGACATATAGGAAAAAGATAGGATGACTAAATTGGCTAGAGAAGATCTATTGGGGTGTCTCACCAAAGTCAACCAACCCTTGTGTGAATCTTGTTTGGCAGAAAAAGCTTGCCGAAAGCCTTTTGGTAAAGAAAAAAGGACCATACATCCATTAGAGTTAGTTCATTCAGATATTTACGGACCAATGAATGTGAAGGCACATCACAAAGCTTCCTATTTTCTTACTTTCATCGATGACTATACATGTTATGATTATGTTTACCTTATTTCTCACCGCGATGAAACTCTTAAATGTTTTGAGCGTTTTCTCGTAATGGTTGACAATCCGAATGATAAAAGCTTAAAAACTTTTAGAACTGACCGAGGTCGTGAATATTTATCTGATTAATTTAAAGAATTGTGTGAGAAAAAAGTGAATACGCCGACAGTTGACAATTCCTAGAACTCCGCAACAACATGGTGTTGCAGAACGAAAGAATCGAACATTATTGGAAATGGTTAGGTCGATGATGGCACATGCCAACCTACCAATTTCGTATCGGGGCCGGGGATACGCTAATGAATGTCGCCTACATACTTAATCGAGTACCTTCTAAGTCAATTCCCACAACCCCTTATGAACTGTGGAAAGGTGAGAAGCCTAAATTGGGGCATCTTCATCCTTGGAGTTATGTAGGTTATGTACATAGTACCTCCAATAAGTTTGGAAAACTAGGCCCTAGAAGAAACAAGTGTGTTTTCATAAGGTATTCAGATACCTCAAAGGGTAATGTTGTGTATGATGGAAAACCTGACGTAGGAATGACTGAAACAGAGTCGTGCAATGTTGATTTCATTAAGAATGATTTCCCTCATATAGGTGAAGTTAGGAAAGACTTTCAACTTTTTGAGATGGAAGAAGAACATAGGACATCTTTTGGCAGAGGTGGGGAATTGCCTCAACCTAATCCTACAGTACAACATGGGGTTGAGCCTATGGAAGTCGCCAATAAGAGTCAAGGTGATCTTCATCCGAGTGGGAGTACAGATCCTAGTGGGAGTCCGATACTAGAGCGAAGAAGTAAAGGTGGAAATATACCTTGTCTTCGATTCGCGATCGTTCAAACAAGCTCTTTCTTTACCTACAAACAATGAATGGATGACTGCAATGGAAGATGAAATTTCCCCTATGAAAAAGAATCGGGTTTGGGAGTTAGTTGATCTTCTACAAGGTCGTAAGACTATTGGAAACAAATAGGTTTTTAAAGTCAAGTGAAAGGCATATATATCAATTGACAAATATAAGGCATATCTTATGGCGAAAGGCTTTACCCAAAGAGAGGGTTTGGACTATGAGGAGACATTCTCCTCAGCGGTGAGATTTTCCTCTGTTTGCGTAATCCTAGCGACAGTAGCGCACATGGATCTAGAACTTTATCAGATGGATGTTAAATCTGATTTTCTCAATGGAGAACTAGATGAAGAGATCTATATGACTCAACCAGAGGGTTTTGAAGTCAAGGGACAAGAGCGCGAAGTGTGCCGACTAAAACGTTCCATCTATGGTCTCAAACAGTCATCTACATAGTGGTATATTCGTTTTCATCAAGCGATAACCTCAATTGGATTTGTGATGATTGAGGAAGACCAATGTGTGTATGTTTAACGATCCAAGAAAAAGATCTTGATTCTGCCATTATATGTTGATGATATCCTACTAGCTGGGAATGATATAGAGATGATAAATACCACTAAAGAGTGGCTATCTGTGCTTTTCGATATGACAGACTTGGGTGAAACAAGCTATGTGCTTGGAGTATAAGTCATTAGGGATCGTTCAAAAAGATTTATCGGTTTGTCTCAAGAGACTTACATTAAGAAAAGAATCGAGCGTTTTGGCATGACTAACTCAAAACTTGTTGTCACTCCAATGGAAAAAGGATGTGTCCTTAGTATAAGCCAATGCCCTAAGAATGAAGAAGAGAAGAAGAGAATCTTTACAACCCCATATATGAATGCGGTAGGGAGCTTGAAGTATGCTATGGTGTGTACTCGACCTGACCTATGCTTTGTAGTTGGGATGTTGAGTCGATTTCAAAGTAATCCTGGACCTAAACATTGGATGGCAGTGAAAAAGGTTCTTCATTACTTGGTGGGAACAACAAATTTAAACCTATGTTACCAAGGTGGGGATTTGAGCCTGAAAGGTTTCACTGACATGGATTGGGCTAGAGATGTAGATGGTTATAAATCTACTTCGGGCTACGCTTTCTTCCTTAGTGGTGGAGCTATCTCTTGGAGTAGCAAGCGACAAACTAGCACCGCCCTATCTACGATGGTCAGAGTAAATTGCTTGCTCAGTTGCGGTTTAAGAAGTTGTGTGGTTGAGGAGTTTTCTTCAACATCTTGATGTTACGACGCAAGTGGATTGTCCTTTAGTCATTGCTTGTGATAGCATGACAGCTTTAGGTTACACTAAAGATCCCAAGTATCATGGAAAGACGAAACACATCAATATCAAGTATCATTTCACTAAAGACATGGTTACAGAAAAGAAAGTTGTTCTAGAATATATTCTTACTAGAAGCATGTTGGTTGACCCTATGACTAAGCCTCTAACTAGAGAGATCTTTCAGGATCATATGTTGGGTCTAGGGCTTCGTAGGGTTTGATATTTATTCTGAGAACACTTTTGTTCACATTGATTATTTTTATTATCGTTTGAATAAATTGCAGATTTATATAATTCCTTTTATATGGTAATTGGATGGCTTAATATGAAATTTCGTAACATATATATTTTGATTAAAAGATATCGTGGATATTGCATTGGCCCTCTCACACGGATAATTAACCTTGTCGCTACGCGGGCAAGCAAGTTGAGATAGTAATAGTCTTTGGCACCTACGAAGGGGGGTACGCAAATGACATTACATTTATCGCCTTGGCATACAGCCAGGATGAGACCTCTTATGAAGGTCGACTTTATGTCCCAAGAAAAAGTCCGAATGTAAGATCTTAAAAGAGACATTAGAAGAGTGACTGCTTTTGCGTACTCAGGTAAGACACCAAAAGGGCGGCTAGACTACGGTTCGTACGGAGTTGAGCATGACATGCCTACTTCGTGTGGGAGTTCCGCCATAGCATACACATCATACTGTATGTGACTATAATGCGACCAAAGAAAGTGATTGAATGACCCCTGCTTCATCACAGTGTGAGTTCTAGTAATCAAATCCATGTCACGATTATACCGTATGTGACTTAGAAGTATATCATAAACTTGGACGTTGATGATGATACTTTGGTAGGGGTGAGCTTGGTCCGGGTTGGTCCATGTTTTTGGAAAAACATAGAAAACCGGAACCAGACCAATAATCCGGTTCTCAAAAATTTTAGAATCAGAACCAACCCAATATGTGTAGGAACCAATACGTTGGTCCGGTCCAGAACCAATCGAAGACGACGATATCGAGCAGGGACCAAACCAATACTATGATTTCTTTGTTTTTTAACTGTTTAATACAAATATATAATGAAATTTTAAAGACTTAAACTTTATAAAAAGATTAAACAAACTTCAATAAAAGTACATTCAAAATCAAACATGTTTTTTGGAAACAACCTTCGATTAAAGTACAAACTAAAAAGGAAACAACCTTCTATTAAAATAAAAACTAAAAAGTACTAAAGTAAAACATTAGAAATGTCTCTCGGAGCTAATTAGCTAAAGATGATTTATTGATTTCTTTTGCCTCCTCTTCTTTCTTTGATGCACTTCTGCAAATTCAAAAAAACAGCAATCTTGTCATAGCTTATCAAGGCAACTAAATAGTACATAAATAAGAATGATTGGTTTATTACACGACCTGAGTAACATATGAACATACATAAATCTTAAAGATCATAATTAGTGATATTGATAAGTGAAATAGGTGAACCTAACATAAATCTATGAGCTTATCCATATCATTTTTTTCTCCATAGACCACAACACACTTTCCGTCTTCTAATCAAAAGTAGGATGTAAGACAAACCAGCTACTCATAAACAAGTGTTCCTGTGCGTTCAAGCCATGCTCATGTTGACAAACATTCAAGGATCAAGCCAATCAAGCTTGATCTCTAAGCATGTTGCGATAAAAACAAGTGCCCACACTTTACCAAGTTCACTAACTACAATATTTCATGTTTATTGCACTTCTGTATTAATTAGAACAATACTCACAGCAAGTCAGCATGTGCTTATATCTATACTGTAGAAATGGAGATGTTCCGTCTACTTTTGGAGGGCAGTTGCACAACTAAAACAGAGACAACTTTAGATCAAAAGAATAATCTAAGAACAACAATCCAAGCTTCCTTTTACTTTTTTCTATTCTTATCCTTAAACCCAAGAATATTGAAATCTATTAGCATGTATGGACATGCATGCACATCATGTGTGCCACAACTTCCCTAGTGCAGCAGAAAAATAAGGCTCTCTTTCTCCAATCAGTTACAACCCAAGACATTACCACTTACAGTTGCCACTTGCCACTTGCCACAGTCATTACTAAATGGGTAGTCATTTTGCCAAGTGAAATATGGGTACTGCTTATTTCATTGTAAAACGTTTTCAGGAAAAATATTCATATTAAGAAGAGAATCCGAGAAAACAAGACCTTGCGATACCATAACATTGATTAATCCACAACCATCAACATAAGTGATCATATACGAAAGAGAAAAGAAAATTTTAAATACATCATATGATAATATTTTGAGGAGAATGTTTTACATCGAAATAACTGTGGCCATATAATTGTTCACTTTGTAGTAATAGATGGAATCCAGTAATTATCACCTCAAATCATCAAAATACAAGTTTTACCATGTTGAAGAACAAGAACTACTCAATAGCAATGCAAGAATATCATCTAGTAACAAATACGTAATAATTAATAGAGGACAAGATCAAGAAAGCTACAATAAACATATCAAAAGTCAAGTCACTGCAGATTCCTAAAAGTAGTTTATGAGTCAACATTTTTCCCCAAAAAGGAAAATTTGCATCACAACATTTAAACCACTTTATTTATTGGCTTCTAGAAAGCCCAATCAAAATTTAACAGTAGGGGCTATGGTTCTATGGGGTCAGAACGACCAGCTGCGCCAAGCCTTAGGTGTTCAAGCTCAACTCTTTTATTTTAAAACGAGCTCAAGCTTTACTCTAGCCCAAGTCAAAGATATGCTAAATTATACATAGATTTATACATATTTTGTTATTACCGAGCTTATTCAAGCAATGCCTAGCTGGGCTTATTTATATCTAGAGCCTGAAATCATGTTCGACCTCGACTCAAACCAAACACGGTTGGACCCAATAGAGCTTCAAACGAGTCAAGCCATTGAGATGTCTCAAGTTTATTAAACAGCCTAGCTACCGGAATGTCTATCACATAGAAAGTCCCAATTTCAGTAAAATAGCATCCAACCAAAGTAACCATTATAGTATTCTTCAATAGAAAACTCATGTCCCAAGCAGCACACAATCTGAGTTTTTTGGTAGATATCATGAAAGTCGGTTAATGATGTGTCACATTCTTGATGTAATTAAGGAGGATGCATAGTACCCTGATTTTACCGACTCTAGATAGAAAATCCAAAACCAGAAAGAATTACATCACAGAATTTGATGATGATTCATCCTATTGCAGAATATATCAAACATATAGTAAGAATATAAATTTCTCAACTCACCTTGGTTGGAAGAATATTATTAATAGACTTTGCGACAAGATCAAGAAAGCTACAATAAACAGCTAATCATTGTAGAAACCATCATGATTTAGCAGCAAAATGGACACTCAAAATTCAAAACTCAAACAACAAAGAAGAACTAAAAGGCTAATAAGAGTAGAAATCAGAAATTTTAATTCACATATAACCACTTACTTCCATTATAATGATGGACACCAATTTTGGCAAGCATTGCATAATATTCAATCTCAGATTTCCTCAGTGGCGGACAATTGTTTGAGATAATCACCAATTTTCCTGCCACGCCCAATCAGTAATCAAAACATTAGATAACAACTGTGATTTGGCTGATTATATAGCATAAGTATCATGTTCAGACTTCACAGACTTTTTTATAAAAAGAACTTGTTTCATTAAAAAAAAAAAATTTGTTGTACAAAAATAATAACCAAGAACCAGAATTTGAAATCTAAATTGTTGTACAAAAAAAAACTGTTGTACAAAAACTGCTGTACAAAATAAAAACTGTTGTACAAAAAAAACTGATGTACAAAATAAAAAATGCTGTACAAAATAAAAACTGTTGTACAAAATAAAAACTGATGTACACAAAAAAACAGTTGTACAATTGAAATCTAAAGAGAGAGTTTTCATACCATAATTTAAACTCAAAAAAGCTGCTGCATATTGAAGGAGAATGCATAGAATCAAAAACAGAACACTACATGTAAGAAGAAGAAAGCATTAGCATTCCAAAAGGTGAATTTCATATTAAGAAGTAAAAAAAGAACAAAAATAATAACCAAGAACCTCTCAAGTCTTAACCATCAACAGTTATTGTGGAAGTAGTTTTTTCGTACTCTGAATATAAGAAGTAAAAAATAAGAAAAGAATCAAGTATTAGTCACAAGAACAAGAAGATAAAGATTTAACAAATATTTGAAATAAATTCAAGATGCAAGTCCTTACCCTTTTCGACATTATCCATCTTCTCAAAATCGTCAAATACATCAAATATGTCTTCAAATTTTGCAGACGACCTCAACCAATTTTGACCGCACACAAGAGCCTCTACCATCTTTGGACTTAGTGAACTCCTAAAAGAATCAAGGACACGCCCACTAGTGCTAAAAGTTGACTCCGAAGCTACCGTTGAGACAGGGATGGCTAAGACATCTCTTGCAACTTGAGAAAGAATAGGGTACTTTGATGAATTTTGCTTCCACCACTTCAAAATGTCGAACGAATCGGTCAAACTTTCACAACCATCAGCTAAATATCGGCCAATTTCAGACCTACTTTCAACACTTTGCTCATTTTCTAAATGTTGTGCAAATTGTGACCCCAAGAGGAGAGAAGGGTCATCATTCACATTAACATTCATAAAAGTAGAACTAGTTGACCGACCCAAATCAAATTCAACTGCAACCGATTGATTCCCATCCGTATCAAGTGACTGGTAATGCTCATACAACCGTTGCAAAGTAGTTTCTACCTTATCAATCATTTTTTGATACTGAGTAGTGTACTTTCCATAGCATTGACCAAAGCAAAATACTATCAATTTCATTTTATAACGGGGATCCAAAACATTTGCAACATACAACACAAAATTCAAATGACCCAAATCTTCCCAATATTTATCATACTTTGTTTTCATACTTTTCGCTATACCACTCAATAAAATTTCTTCCTCCGCATTTCCTACATTTTGAGCCCATGTCGACAAACTTGCTCTTATGGCCATAAGTTCAACAAAGAAGAGATTGGTGGTCACATAACAAGTACCAGAAAGCTTTTTAGTGGTGTTATAAAAAATCTTCAAAAATCGAATAAAGCATCTAATAGTTTGCCATTCCTCCATGGTAGGAGGCCCAACATGATTATCAAAGTAATCCCTGAACTTACCTTCATCCTTCAATCTATTAAAGGCTCGCTCAAATTTTTCAGAAGCCTCCAACATCAAATAGGTGGAATTCCACCTTGTTTCAACATCAAGGCAAAGAAGACTCTTACTTGGAATTTTTTCAGCCTCAACACTAGCTTTAAAATATTTGGTCCTAGCAGGAGAAGACCTCACAAACCTCACTACATTCCTAACTGCTGAAATTGAGTCATGTTGTTCACGTAATCCCTCTTTCACAATGAGATTTAATATGTGTGCACTACACCGAACATGCAAAAACTCATTATCAATGATGCACCCTTCCCACCCTTTTGTTTTCCTTGACAAATATCTCATTGCAGTGTCATTAGAACTTGCATTATCAACAATTATGGTGAAAATCTTATCAATTCCACAATCAAGCAAACATGCCTCAATAGTCTTTCCAATAGTGTCCCCCTTATGATTAGCAATCAAACAAAAGCTCAAAAAAATTTTATTCAAATTCCAGTCATTATCAATCCAATGAGCGGTAAGACACATGTAGTTCAAGTTTTGAATCGAGGACCAAGTATCCGTAGTAAGACACACATGTTGGGTCTTTAAAAGTTTCTTTAACTTGGTTTTTTCCTCAATATAGAGACCCATGCAATCCCTTGCAATGTGAAGCGAGCATCATAAATCTGATTTAAAGCACTCGTGAAACGCTTAAACCTTTCTTTCTCAATAGTCCGAAAGGGCATCTCATCAGTAATAATCATCATACAAAGTTCTTTTCTAAGGTCTGCAGCACTATAGTGGACTGCTTTAAGAGTACCACTAGGTCCACTACCACCCGTAACACCATCACCTTCTTTCTTTATGGAATGAAATTGAAGGGTCGTTTGGCTTTTATCTTCTTGATATTGCTCCTTATAAGGATAATCAGGGCATCCTTTAGGATTAGACAAGTGCTTCCACAAACTAGAAGTCCCATTCTTGATTGAGTCTGCACGATATTCTTTTGAACAATAGTTGCACTTTGCCAAAAGTCCATTTGCATCAAGCCTTTCAAAATGGTCCCAAATCTCTGATTTTTCTTAGATCCACTCTTTATCTTTGCTGCAACTCTCGTCCTTTTTTGAGGACGAGGTGGAATTTTGGTGAGATCTATTACCTTGGGGTTTGGATCTTGAGTGGCCGTGGGTGGGGTTGTGGAATTGGGAGAAGGATTCGTAGGGGTGGGCGTCGAGGTAGGCACATCAGCATCAACAACATTTTTAGGCTCCATCTACTCTACCAAAAAAGAACACACAAATATATATTTTTTTAATAGACATAAAAATGAAATACAAGTATACAACACATGAACATTGAACACACAGGTCACAAAGCATTGAAAATAACAAAAACCAGGAGCACTGGGCATGGACAGGAACAAATAACACACAGACTCACAGAGCATTGAACAAATACTCTCTATTTTATAAAATGTTTAAGATGGAATGATGGATGAAAATGAAATAGACTATTTTACAAAGGCTTAAACCCTCAATCATCCAATCCAGTGATCCACTGAAGCCAGGAGCAATGGGCAGGAACGGAGGAACCTTGAGGTCCTTGACGGCTTGACCACCCATAGAGTTGTGTGTGTGAGAGAGAGAAAGAGACTAAGAGAGTGTTCGGTAATCGGTACCTGTCAGCTGTCGTCTTTGATTTACAACCCAGTGACAGTGCGGCGGTGGCGGCGAATGGTGGATCTGAGATTCTGAGGGCTGAGGCTTGAGAGTCAGAGACGCGAAAGAGGGAGAGAGAGACATGAATCAGAGACTCTAGCCGACGACAAACGCCGGAAGGGAGGCGATTTAGGGTTGAGTCTTCAGTGAGGAAGGCAGGAAGAGGAAGCTTGGGCCTTTGGGGCTGAAACGATCTGCCCGTCTGCAGTGGCTCTTGCATAAGATCGATAAGTGATTAAGAGGAATAAGAGCTGAGACAATTGAATTGTATATCAGTATTTATATTTTCCAATTTAGGGTTTTATTTTGTAGGTAAAAAAAACATTAATAAATAAGTAAAAAACTAAATATATATATATATTGGTCCGGTCCGGTTCTAGAACCAATTTTAAAAACATAAAACCGGGACCAAACCAATTATTCGGTTTTAAAAAATTGTGGACCAAGACCAAACCAAAAAATTGGTTCGGTCCAATTTTCATTGGTCTGGTCCGGTTCTTTGGTCGGGTCCGGTTTTTAAAAAAACCTTGCTCAGCCCTATACTTTGGCATGCCATCCAATGGGCTATGCACATACAATATCCCTATGGAGCATTGTTAGGAAAGCAGTTAATCAAGGGTGATTGATGTGAGTGTCTAAGGAATATAGTATGATGTACTTCTCTATTTTTGTGTCTCAATACCATGGCAATCATATTGAACATACGGTTCAAGAGATTGATCTTGAGCACACAAACATGTTGAGGTTTATAAGCACCGCTCTCGAGGGATTGAGGATTCTTAAATTTATGTATATATACGGTCTGGGGTATTGAAGAGGTTTATTTTCTAACGAGGACGTTCTATGCTGGTCAGATGGTGATTTGGTATAGCGTTCCACCCTTTATCTTTCTCGTCGTGTCGCACGCTTCACTTCCGGTATGAAGAGGCAGTGTTTAATGGGTTTCGATGATACGATGTGGTAAAAGAGGTGAACCCATGTTTGCAAGTGTGAGATGTTAGCAATTGGGCTCGTGTCCCGATTATTTGCTTCCGCTCACATGGACCGTAGTTATATTATTAAAGATTAATTAGTTTCCTAATCCGAAGGAGTTCGGGATTGACTTAATTTAACCTACATGAAATAGGGTTTCTTGTACAATAATATAAATAGGGCAACCAAAGAGATAAAACGCTAAGTTGTATTACACGGGTGTAAGAAGAATACGTCTTCTTGTGTTTGGCCGCCCCTCTCTCTCTCCCATATTCTATCTCACCAAATACTCCCTCTAACCTAACCATCGAGAGGCTTGGATTTGCGGTGTAAACCAATTGTTGATATCTGTGCTACGTGATATCAATCCAACGAGAGAGACTTGCAAGATCAACGTTCGTGACATACAAAGATCATAGCTCAAGCAGAAAGTCTTCTGCTTCGCTCAAGGTTCAAGTTTGCACAAGGTAACTCATGGTTCCTTGTAGATAACAAACTTGTAGTATATATAACCTTCACTTTTAATACCTCAAAGTATACTTGGTCATGTCAAATTATTGGGTCCCGCTAATTTTTTTTCATTTTAACAATTAATAAGGGTAATATAGACAATTTATTCAATGGATCATTCTAAAAAAAGAAAAGAGATAATTATCTTGGAATGTCACAAAGTAGAATAAGAAATACCTATTTTGAAAGGGAGGAAGTATTTTGTTTTCAGCAAAGTTGTTTTTTCTTCTATAGTAATATTGTTTGTTCGTTAGAAAGTATTCTACTATAGTTTAGACTAGGTCTGGTAATTGGGTGGGTTGAGTCAGGCAACGTCAAATCTCATTAAACCTGAATATCAAACTGGTTAAAATGGGTCGGGTCGTCATAACGGGTAACAGGCCGCCCTGTCTTAACCCGGATTTCTCCCCCCAAAAAATCATGCATTTATAGAGTAAAAACCTGATTCAAAAAGTGTGATGGGTTCAACTTGCTTTAACCTGATCCGAAGCAACCCGTTAATATTTTTTGGTTGAAATGTGTTATAAAAACGGGGAAATTCTTGGATTAAGAATTCCAAGTTTCTATCTTCAATGCGGAAGCAAATCAGTCGAAAATAATAGCACCAAGTATTTGGACGAATAATGGCAAGATATTAGAAAATATAATGGATTAAAACAAAAGGGAACAAAGGATTTTACGTGATTTAATATATTCCAAGGTAAACAACAACTTCACTATAAACGATGAGGAATTACAATAGAGAGTTTTCAATGTACCCACCCTACCTAGGACAAGGGTTACAAGGATTGATACGATCTCACAGAATACCACACCTCTCACAATCCAAAATAGTCACGCACTATTTTGTCTAACAACAGCAAGACCTCGAGACCGTCGACCACCAATTGTATTGTTGTCATCCGTCTCCACTTAATTTGTAACACAAACTCGTCTTTGGCACTCTCTCTATGCGGCATATCTATGCCCTTATATAGGCTATGTTCAAAAACATTATCTGTCACTAATTAAGATTAACATACTCCTAATCCTTTAGCAATTTATCAATCCTTTTGGTCCCAAATAGGCTCAATCTAGGCTAGAAGGGGTGTTGAATAGCCTAAATGTACTTTTAAAAATGCTATAAAATCTTTTCTAAGTGTTTTCTCCTTCTGAAAATTAACTGACTCTTAATGAGAGTTAGAGCAGCAAAATTAGGAAGATAAAACTAAAGCAATTCAGAATAAGTTCAGAAATGATAAATGATAACAGTTCAATCAAGACAATGCGTGAGGATGTAGAAATGGTTTGTACTTTGAAGAGTATTATGTCCACTACCAAAGTGGTTAGCTTTGGATTTTGAAATGTGCACTTGTTTATCCACTAGGTGAGAAAGATAGATCTCTAATGGATCGTGTACAAAATAGTTTTTCAACCATGTGTTTAATGATGAGAGAAACAATCAATGAATATTTGTTCTCTCAAGTGATAAAGTAAAAAACGGTTAATAGCAAACTAGAAGAAGGTGATAATGAAACGTGACAAGACTTGGCATCAGCATTTTTTGAATTTTTTTTGCTTGAATAAACTCTCAAAACAACCCTGATGCCAAGACTTGGCATCAGCTTTTTTGAACTTTTTTGACTTGAATAAACTCTCAAAACAGCCCTGATGCCATGACTTAGCATCATCTTTTTTGACTTTTTTTTTTTTTGCTTGAATAAACTCTCAAAACAGCCTTGATGTCAAGCCTTGGCATCAACATTTTTTGATTTTTTTTGCTTGAATAAATTGTCAAAACAGTCATGATGCCAAGTTTTGACATCAGCATTTTTTGATTTTTTTTTTTTTTTTTGCTTTAATAAATTGTCAAAACAATGCTGATTCCAAGCCTTGACATCAGCTTTTTTGAATTTTTTTTTTCTCAAAACAGCCCTGATGCCAAGGCTTGGCATCAGCATTTTTTTTTTTTGTTATGAAAAAACTGTCAAAA
Organism: Codonopsis lanceolata; assembly: GCA_013146195.2. Classification (NCBI taxonomy): domain Eukaryota; kingdom Viridiplantae; phylum Streptophyta; class Magnoliopsida; order Asterales; family Campanulaceae; genus Codonopsis; species Codonopsis lanceolata. The sequence goes on from CM028380.1 coordinate 142,586,689, forward strand.
CAGTCCTGATGCCAAGCCTTGGCATCAACATTTTTGAATTTTTTTGGCTTGAATAAACTCTCAAAACAACCCTGATGCCAAAACTTGGCATCAACATTTTTTGATTTTTTTTTTTTTTGGCTTGAATAAACTCTCAAAACAGCACTGTGCACTGATGTCAAGCCTTGACATCAGTTTTTTTGATTTTTTTTTGTTTGAATAAACTCTCAAAACAGCCATAATGCCAAGCCTTGGCATCATCATTTTTATATTTTTTTAGGTCGGATGACTTTTGTCTTAATTAATGGCATTTTTGTCATTTGGCAACCAATTTGTAATTATATGCAATGTCCTAAAAAATTAATGGTCCTAAATGAAAACATGTTTTTAAAATTGTACCCACTTGAAATTTGCCCTGTATAGTACCTTATGGGCCTTCATTTACTTTGGGCTTAGGCCCTTCCTTTGCTATGGGCCTTTTGGCGAGTACTTTGAGGATGTATTTTCAGCGCACATCAGACATAAATATAAGAAAATAGATTACTCATTTCGATCAGAAAATATTAACAGATTTGGTTCATTTCAACCAGAAAATGTTAACTGATTGGGTTGGATCAAATTATTTTCAGGTCGGATCAAATGGGTTAACAGGCTTTGGGTTATAATTGTCAGTTTTAGTTTAGACCGTTGAAATTGAACTGTCTTATTTATACGGTGGCTTCACACTAGACGTATTCTATATACTATAAAGAATTGCATTATAATTTTGTGTCTTTTCCTATTAAAAATAATATCGTGAAGTTATATATTGAAAATTCAACAAAATATATTAGCTTGAATTTCTCCTAATTTTCAATTATCTTTTAAAAAAAAGACAACTTTTTAGGGCTTTAATAGGAGCCAAGTGTCAAACAACCAAAAAAGTAGAAGTTCCCTTCACATTGCTAGCTTCTTTTCACTTTGTCTATAAATACATATACTCAAGATCATATATTTGCAATAGTTCTTCCTAGCTCCCATTCAAGATGGCAGGACAATCACAATCCCTTCCTCCTCCTCAAGGTCTCTCTTTCTCAAAACTCCAGCTTCATTGCTAATACATTTCTTGGGTAAAACACACACACAGACTACACACTGAATTAATCTTTTCAAGGCCAGATTGATATATTTCATTTAATTTATTTTAATTCACAAATTACCTTCATAGGGTATCCAAGTGAGAATCCACAGCCAAAAGGGAACAAGTGTTTCCGGCCACGAACCAAGACGAAAGGCGATAGAGGCTTCATCGAGGGATGGTTAGTATTCCTACACCAATATTGTTCACGATCATATACTTTACACAGACAACCTTCGAGATTAGACCGTTCGATATTTGATCTTCACTTGATGATGTTTACTTTTCCATTAATGTTTCAATATATGTCTAAGTCTCTACCTGGCCTTAGTTTTAATTTTTCATACGATTTTACGTGAATATTATGGCTATTCATGCAGCCTCTTTGCCCTATGTTGCTGCTGGCTTTGTGAAATTTGCGCTGACTGAAGTTTTGAAGAGGGTGACACTATATCAGCTTATGAAGGCATATATATATATTTTACTGTGTGATCATTCTATATACTACTAATATGTGTGTGTGTGTGTGTGTGAAGTTGATGTAATCTAAGTTCTACCCTAGGGTTAATACAAGTGATTTTTTTTTTTTTTCTATTGTATAATCATGTTTTAATTCTTCCATCTTCATCCACGATGTTCATGACTAGTAAAAGAAGAACTAGGTTGTTTCAATTGTTACTAGAAAGATCCCTGAACACTGAAACTCGAAAACCACGCCAAAACATATTTAACCAGGGGTGGACGCACGTGTATCAATACGGGGTCCAGGGATCCCACTCAAAAAAAGAAGAATTACCTACTAATATTTATTACATAGTTATTTAATTTGGATCTAAATAGAAACATCAAGAGATTGTAGCTTGACTGTTAAGTTCCTATGTTTGTTTGTAGGTCCATGGATCAACTCTTTGCATAAGCACTTTCATAGACAATATTTTGGTTAAACTATATGTAGTTTTTTGGAACTAAATGCCAGCACATAGAGGACCTGGTTTGCATAATTTGTTCTTTATTAACTATTATCTTAGTATTCTCTTTGTTGATGTTTTATTTAACCAAAAATGCCAATTAAAAAAAAACATCCCTATCTCTATTCAAATGCATTGTGCCCCCATCGGGAAAAAAAAAATCATGGATCCACCATTGTCTGTAACCCGAGTAAAATATTGAGTGCAATGGTGATATCGCTGCCGTAGTATTATAATCCAATAACAATGAAACAAATCAACAGCCTTATTTTCAATCTTGCTTTCCATATCAGCATTTCTTCCATTGCTATTCAATATCACCATTTCACTCGATACTTTTCCCAATCCAACAAAAGTCTGACTTGAAATCATCTATCTTACTCCTTGTCACATAATTACATTTCATGTTTCGTTAAATCTTAACTTTATACCTTTCCTTATTATTTTACTCGGTCTTTTTTGTATAAACTATAAAGGTAAGAAGAAGACTAAGACTCAACGGAAATTATATGTGACTGAAAGTGAACTAGACGATTTGAAACCAGAGTAGAGTCAAACTAGAAATTCCGTAAGTAATTCTTAATATATCACTGAATTATGTTAGTAAAAGGTTTGACCATGTGAAAAAAAAAAAATTTTAAAAAAACTCTTAGGAAAATTCAAAGAACTCACAATATGGTAGTGGGGTGGCCCAATCAAATTGCTTACTTTAGAAATTATTCTAATTTACTTTATAGAAGTCGATCTCGCGATTTAACATGAATTGGAAGGAGAGAATATATGCTTGGAAATAATGAGAAGTCTACCTATAGGCTTTTACAAGTTTTTCAAATAAACCAGTACAATAGAATCATGGCAATCGATATGAGCACTAAACTATTAAACTATTAATAATTTCTTTTACTTGTACCATATGCTTCGTATATTGTACAGTGAACCATCGCATTGAAAAAATGGTGTGCTAATATCAATTCACTAAGTAACATAGCAGATAGCACCCTACTATTCTCAAAAGTCAAAAAGGTTATCTAAAGCTTTTAGGTGGCGTTCTCTTCTCCCTCGGGACACAAGAATCCAAGTTGAAAGAAAAATTTATAAAACATCATTTTACAAATATATTTTGTAAGGTGGGTTAAGATGTAAGAGAGTTAGGTTTCGTCTTACAAATTAATATTTGAAAAACTATTTCACAAGAAACCTACTAAAACATTAAATGTGGGAAAGTATAGGTTTGAGAATCGAGACCCTTATTTTGTAAAGGTGATTTTCTGTAAAACAGTTTTACTGATCCTTATCCGTAAAATAGATTTATTTAAGTTAAATGAGACAAAATTTAAAAATCTAAATGCAACCCTTTAGTTTTTAAAAATTACAGCGTCACCCATCATGTTTATATATACAGAACGTCATTTTTTACTATTGACAGTGTGACTTTGTAGTATAAAATGTGTCACTTTTAACCTTCAAAGTGTCACTTTGCATTTTTAATGAAAATTATAATTTTTTCTATTACTTTTGGGCTTAAATGTGTCACTTTTAGCTTTAAATGTGTTACTTTTACTTTGAAAAGTGTTTCATTTTTTATAAATGAAAACTATTATGTTTGGCATTAAAGTGTCACTTTATAGCATTAAAAGTATCATTTTTTAGCAATAAATGTGTTGCTTTTGACCCTAAAAGTGGCATTTTGTCTTATAAATAAAAATCGTCGTTATTGACCTTAAAATTGTCACTTTGTATCATTGAAAGAATCACATTTCAGTATTAATGTGTCACTTTTGACAGTTACCGTTAGTTTTAAAGTGACACTTTTTAGTATTAAGAGTGTCGTTTTTTAGTATTAAGAGTGTTACTTTTTATTTTAATGAGAATTATAATAAATTTTCTTTTATAGTATCACTTTTAACCTTAAATTGTGCCACTTTTGTTTTTTAAATATGTCATGTTTGGCTTTAAATGTATTACTTAGCATTTCGTCAAAATCCGTTAGGGTCCGTCAAGCATCCCAAGGCATTTAATGGAGCTGATAGAGGATTAAACTACAAGGCATGAAAAATATAAGAATTTCAACGACAAACCCTGAAAGTACGGGGCACCGGAACAAAAAGAGGATGACATACCAAGTTACCAACACCATTGAATGTGACAGCAACGAATCAAACAATTTGCGAACTTAGGGCATCCACACTCATCAACCTTTTAAAAGATTTATCCAGCATGTCACGTCATCAGCTTATAAACATTTTCATTTTAAACATTTTCTCTACATTCACATAAACCTTTAAAAAGTGTTATAGCAATGACCCACAGCTAAATATTTTATTCTTTCACAACATTCATTTAAAATTACATTCTTTCACAATATTTATTTAAAAGTAATAATTTTATTTTCAATAATAAACATAAATTCTTAAAACATAAAAAAATATTAAAAATTTTATTTTCATAACGACTAGTTTTACAACGACTAGTTTTCATAACGGCTAGTTTTTGCAATTAATAGTTTATAAAAATCATACGAAACATAATTAAAAGTAGATAACTATTGATAATAGCACATAATTAAAAATTTAAAGTACTTAAATAAAAGTACATAAATTAAAAATTACATAACTTAAACTAGACAATATTAAATTCGACCTTGATAATAGCGCAAACTTGTTGATGAATTTGTAGTTGTTCATCTATCATGTCACTAGTATACTTACAGAGGATTTTATAATTCTTTTACAATTGTGAAAATGAAGCATAAGGAACGTTTGAAATATTTGAAGTACCTTGATTAATTGGAGGAACGGAGAAATATGGAAGACTTTGAAAATTAGGATATTGAAAATTCTGAATTTGAAAATTTGGCGGAACTTGAACATTCGAAGGAGTTTGCAAATTTTGAGGAGCTTGCAAATTTGGAGGAGTTTGAGTATTAGCAGACTCATCATTATTTGAAGACCTCAATAAATTAATAAAAAAATTGTTATCCATAACTGAAAGACTTGATTTGATTTGATTACAGAATTATCTCCATATCTTTTGTACTTATCACTAATTATTCAGTTTCCTTTGATTTGGGCTCTCAGCAAGAGATTAGGAGATTAACTCGTATCTTGGGCTAGGGATAATTAGTTGTGTAGCTTGTATATAATGTGGTTGTATACCTTTTGTAGAAAAAAAAACTTTTTTTATGAATATACTACGTTTTGCTTTGCCGTGAATTTTATCATGGTATCAGAGCAGTTTTCGATCTAAAAGGCTTCCGCAAACCATTTTTTTCATTTCTTTTACGTACCTACTATGACAGAACCCAGTGGCAACAAGACCACTACCGGTGGGTCGTAGTGGACACAATCACCCTATTTCATCGCGGCTTCTGATAGCCCGAATACCGTGTTTATCAGCGATCTTCATGACGAGAACTATGCAGACTGGGCTGAAGAGATGAGCAATGCCTTGTTTGCAAAGAACAAGTTTGGATTTGTGGATGGATCGATTCCAATACCCAAAGAAGGAGCAGAAGATTTACCTCTATGCATGGAAGCGTTGCAATGCCATGATAAAAGGATGGTTACATAGCTCCATGGAAAAGGATATCCGCAACAGTGTCAATCACGTGACAACGGCATGAGAAATTTGGGAAGATTTACAGGAGCGCTTTGGGAACGAAAGCGCACAAGAGCGTATGAATTGAAACGTGAAATCCCCTTCACACGGAAGGAAAAGCTTTCGATGTCCTCCTACTACACCAAGCTTAAGGGCCTTTGGGACGAAATGCAGGCAATTTCACCCACTCCAAAATGCAAATGTAGTGGATGCACTTGCGACATCTCAAAGTAATTGGTCGAGATGAAGGAGAAAGAACTATTATACGAATTCTTGATGGGTCTTAACGATAGCTTTGGCACAATCAAGACACAAATCTTGAGCACCACACAAATAGTATCGTTGGGGATTGCTTATTACCTTGTCTCAGAGAATGAAAGACAGTGACAAATATCCACTGCTGGGAGAATTAATGTGGAGGCAGCGGCTTTTCAGACCATTGCAAGCTCGCGGCAAGGTAGCTAAGAGGGCAGAAGTGGTCAAAAGGAGAAGCCTAGATGCACTCACTGTGGAAAATTCTACCACACAATTGAAAATTGTTATGAGATCGTGGGTTACCCGAAGGAAAAGAAAAAGAACAACCGAGATGCTGAGAAAGGGGGAGAAAGTCGAGGCAAGGTGAAGACTACTGGAAAGGTGGCACATCTTACAAGTAGCGAGGACAGTCTCATACCAGGTTTATCAGCAAAGAATTATGCAAAACTTGTGCAGTATCTGAACATGGATTCCGAAGCAAAAGGAAGCACACAAGGAGGTGATCTACCCACTGCTAACATGGCTGGTAAGATGATAGATGTAATGCCTTGGATTATTGATTCTGGGGCAAACGAGCACATCACGTGCGATGGAAGAATTTTGGAGAATCTAAGTCATTCCGGAAGAGAGATGCCAGTTAAAATACCCAATGGAGATGCTATTCCAGTCAAGGGAGTTGGCAATACTTGCTTGTCAAATGGATTGAAAATTCACCACGTTCTAAATATACCTGAATTTAAATGCAATCTTCTTTCAGTCAGTAAACTAACAAAGGACTTGAACTGCTCGCTCACTTTTTTTTTCGAAATTTTGTATCATGCAGGACTTAGCTTCGAGGACGATTGGGATGGGTAGGCGCTACAATGGTCTATACTACATGGAGCCGTTGCTAAGGAAGGTATGGCCCTAACGACTCTTGTTGATTCAAGTGTTTGGCATAGAAGATTGGGACACACGTCTACTTTGAAGTCGTCTTATTTTAATAGTATATGTGGTAGTAAAATAACGGATGAGGAACATTGTGATTCTTGCCTTAAAGCCAAGTTGACAAGATTACCTTTTCCTAGTAGTAGTATTCAATCGAACTCATGTTTTGATCTTATTCATTGTGATATATGGGGAGGATACAAAACTCCTTTTTCCGGAGTGCATTATTTTCTACCTGTGGTTGATGATTTTAGTAGAGGTGTATGGGTTTTTCTTATGAAATTCAAATCAGAGGTTTATCGACTTCTTACTCGATTTGTAACATGATACACACACAATTTGGAAAAAGAATAAAATGAATACACAGTGATAATGGGCTTGAATTTCAGTCTCAACAAATGCTTGATTATTATGTTGAACATGGCATGTTACTTGAGACATCTTGCACATATATACCCCAACAAAATGGAGTTGTTGAACGTAAGCATAGGCACATTTTGGAGGTTGCTAGGGCATTACGTTTTGAAGCAGGACTACCAGCTATCCTTACTCACAAAAGGGTTACCGTATTTTTTATCTTGAAACAAAACAGATTTATTCTTCGCGAGATGTGCATTTTGTTGAGAATATTTTTCCCTTCAAGAAACTTGTTTCTCCTGGAATTCGGGTGGAAGAATCAATCCAGCAAAGGGATAGTGATTGGGAGGAGTGTATGGAGGATTACTACTACCCTCATGACACGGCTAATGGCAATGACAGTGGGAGAGCCGAACCAGATGCCACTGACCAGAATTCTGCTGCTACTCGGCCGAATGAAATGGGTGAACAGACTGCCCCTTTGACTGAACAACCACGGACTGAACCGAACCAAGAGCAACTCCGCCGAAGTGATCGTGTAAGACAACACCCAAAGCATCTTGAATAGTATGTTGTTGACTTGCCAAGGTCCATAGACCATGCGCCAACCATCGCCAACTCAGTGAACTCGAAGGTATATCCTCTGTCCAATTTTGTTTCCTATAATAGATTTTCTTCTAATCATAAGGCTTTTTTGGTGACCATCAGCCCATCACCTCTCATGATGAGCCAAAGTATTATTATCAGGCTGTCAAAAATGAGCATTGGAGGGAGGCAATGAAGAAAGAAATTGAAGCCCTCGAAGAAAATGGAACGTGGACACTCGAGTCACTGCCACCCGACAAAAGGGCAATAGATTCAAAATGGGTTTACAAGATTAAATACAAACCCAATGGTGAAATTGAACGTTACAAGGTGTGTTTAGTGGCAAAGGGCTTCATTCAAGTAGTCTACTTGATGTGGCTGCGAAAAAAGAATTGGACTATACACCAACTTGATGTGAACAACGCCTTCCTTCATGGAGACTTAGAGGAGGATGTCTATATGAAGATTTCACAAGGCTTCGCCAAAGATGGGGATACACGCGTTTGCAAGCTTCGTAAATCGCTCTATGGTCTTCGTCAAGCATCTCGTTATTGGTACCAAAAATTCACCCGTGCCTTGCTTGATGTTGGTTTTCGACAATCACGAGCGGATCACTCTTTGTTCATCTTCAAGCGAAAGGGAATCTATGTTGCAGCCCTCATCTATGTCGATGATGTAATATTAGTTGGTTACGGTATTTCCAAGATTGCAAGTGTGAAGACTCATTTACACCAACAATTTAGCATCAAAGACCTTGGGCCCCTCAAATATTTTCTAGGCATTGAAGTTGCAAGATCACCCGAAGGTATTGTCCTTAGCCAACGCAAGTATACGTTGGATATCCTGGAAGAAAGCGGCTTGCAAGCTGGCCGCCCAAGTTCCTTTCCTATGGACCAAAATTTGCAGTTCTCAGAGAAAGATGACAGCCCTTTCGTTGATGCACTTGACGACTCATCGGCTGGCTACTTTACTTAACCGTGACTAGGCGGACATTCGGTTCTCGGTTAATCTTCTTAGCCAATTCATCTCGGCCCTTAGCGTAGCCACATGAATGCGACCTCACGGGTCCTTCGTTACCTCAAGAACACAATTGGCCAAGGTATATTCCTTCCTTCATGCGGTGATTTAATTCTTGAGGCTTACTATGATGCTGATTGGGGTGGTTGTCCAATGACTATACGCTCTTGCACCGGTTATTTCATGACCTTAGGTGGTACTCCTATTTCATGGTGTACCAAGAAACAATTCGTCATCTCTCGCTCCTCGACAGAAGTCGAATATAGAGCAATGGCCACTACGGTTAGTGAACTAGTTTGGCTTCGTTGGCTTCTTCAGGATATGGAAGCAACACAATTTCAAGCTACTGCTCTCTATTGCGACAATCAAGCTGCCCGACATATAGCAAACAACTCGGTGTTTCACGAACGAACAAAACATGTCGAAATGGACTGCTATTTTGTACGAGAACGCGTGGAATCTAACGACATTTCTCCACGTAAGATATCTACTGAACAACAAGTTGCCGACATATTCACAAAAGCCTTGGGCGTGGCTCACTTTCAGCTCTTGGTTGCCAAATTGGGCATTCAGAATCTTCATGCTCCAACTTGAGGGGGAGTGAAAGACTTGATTTGATTATGGAATTATCTCCATATCTTTTGTACTTATCACTAATTATTCAGTTTCCTTTGATTTGGGCTCTCAGCAAGAGATTAGGAGATTGACTCGTATCTTGGGCTAGGGATAATTAGTTGTGTAGCTTGTATATAATGCGGTTGTATACCTTTTGTAGAAAAAAGAACTTTTTTATGAATATACTATATTTTGCTTTGCCGTGAATTCTATCAATAACAAAAGAAGTTAAAAGAAGAATTTTAGGTATTCAAATGAGAAAGAATTTGAGGTAAAATGTACGTTTGAATGTAATGAAAAAATAGTTTTGGAAAATTATTTATATGGAAAAAAAATTACCATTATATTGCAGCGGTTACAAACACACACACACACACACACAAAAAAAAAAAAAAGGAAAGGCAAAAGTGCACAACGAATGCATTACATATATTGAATTCATTAATTTTCAAACTTTCCATCAACCGGTTGGTGGAGGCCAACCGGTTGATATTTATCAACCTTTTGGAAACTTGCTGCAGTGTTATCAACCCTTTTATAAAGTTTTTTTATCCATTTCATCAACCTTTTTAAAGCACCAGTACAATGCTCTTAGCTCGTTCTTTATGTAAACAAGTCGAGCTCGATCTCAATTTTAAGGGCTCGTTTCATAGATGATCCGATCTCGAGCCAAGCTATGTTTTGCTCAGGTCATTTATAAATTTATATTATATGTATAGAAATATATGCAATTTTTATGAAAGTTGGAAAATATTTGGTTATTTAATTAAAATATTTATTTTTATTCCGTAAAATATACTCCATTCGTTTCAAATTTACTGTTTTGTCTAACTTTTTTTGGTCATAACATGATGTTTTTCAAGATATTTTTTTAATTTTTTTTCAAAATCATAAAAACTAATTTGAAGTATTTTAAAAGGGCAAAATTCACCATTGGTCCCTGTACTTTGGGTTTGTCCATCGTTAGTCCCTGAACTTCAAAACGTCTCACCATTGACCAAAGTTTGCGTTTTTTGTCCACCGTTGGTCCCTTACTCTAACACTTAGTTAAGCTGTTTCACCGTTAAATGGACATGTGCGATAAACGTGAGCAAAAGCAAGGACCAAAGTGTCTTTTTCTCAATGAGGCGTTGCAAAATGGCGGACCCTCTCTCCCCACCCCTCTTCTACCGCTTGCCCGAAAACCTCCCACCGCAAAAAACCCCCTCAAAGGCGGCCTCCATATCGTTAACCAACTGTTTCCTCATCATTTCGGATAGGGTCACCTCATCTTGGGCTCTAATTGGCTCAATTGAGTCTTGATTATTAGTAGTATTATAGTTATCAATTGGTAACTCGTCTTAGGCAAACCGGACATGAATTACGTAATGAAAGCCAAGGTAGAATACAATCGAGAATGGTATAAATGCTTACATGGCATTTCGGGCCTCTGTTTTCAATTCGAATGGCTCTTTGCAAACCCGCCATGCGACTACTGTTTCATTATGGTTCTCTAGAATTTCTAGTTGGCATTGACACAATCACCGCCTTGACGTATGGTGGGTTATCGATTCGGCCTAGCCCATTTACTTCAATTTGCGCCAATTGATCCAGCAATGATCAAAACTAGATCCCAACAAAAACTTCGACATACTCGCTGGCAACGGTCTCAACCCCGACCCTGCTCCATCATCGTAATACAACTCAAACCCACCGCCTTCCTCTCCACCCCACCGGCTACCACTAGCGGTTTCGGCCTCACTAGCGTCGTTTGGCACCTCCGTCGGCGAGTCCACGTAGAATAATAACTGATTAAGCGGAGAACGATCCCCACCATTCCGTCGGGTTCGGCGAAGCCCGGACTCGAACCCGGTTCGAGTCGCCCATTTCCGACCATTTACATAGCCGCAGTGGCCGCGGTATCGGCGGTGGCGTGAATCGGAAAGCGCTGATCGGCGGGCTTTCAATTTCCTCGATGAACCCACCGTTACAATCGGGGCAAGAGAGAGAATCGTGGTGGTTCGAACCCTAACGAATCGATTACATCGCAGTAATCCGCACGACATTGCTGGGGGAAGACGCAACCGTTGACATCATTAATTTCACACCCCACAACCTAATTCAAAAGTTGCCTCTTATTTTTGTAGATCTGAGAAAAAAATCAAATCTTTCCCCAACAATAGAATTGAAATGAATTGTAAATTTGAATTTGATGATGAAATTTGAGAACTAGACAGCCGGAGGTGAGAGGGTCCGGCGGGAGGATACAGAATGGGGAGAAAGGAAAGAGAGAGTCGTCGGTCCTTTCTTTTTGATCAAGGTGGAGAGTCTTCGGTCAACTCAACCCCAGATGCTTCATTGAGAAAAGACACTTTGGTCTTTGTTTTTGCTCACGTTTGCTCGCACATGTCCATTTAACGGTGAAACAGATTAATGGCGTTTGAGCAAGGGACCAACGGTGGACAAAAAACGCAAACTTTGGTCAATGGTGAGACGTTTTGAAGTTCAGGGACTAACGGTGGACAAACTCAAAGTACATGAACCAATGGTGAATTTCGCCCATTCTAAAAATATTACAATTTTTTTGTTTTATGATTTTGAAAAACAAAATATTACTTCAATTTTAGAATTGAAAAACACATTTGACCCCCAAAAAAGTCAAGTAAAACAATAATTTTGGGGAAGGGTGATGATTTATTTTATCATTTTAAATTAAAATATATTTGATTAAATTTCCATGAAAAGAAGTATTGTGTTTTTAAAATTACATAAACCGCTTTCATTCGTTCCTAAAATATTGTTTTTTTTTTCAGTCAATCTAAATGTTTTTAGAATACAAATTTGAAGTTTATGCTTTATTTACTTCAAATTCATAAAATACACAACTCATAAGTATAGCAATAATTTCAAACTAAGCATAACTAAGCTTATTAGCTCATGAGGACCTGGTAATTGGATGGTTGGATCAGGTATAGGTCGGATTGGTTAAGGGGTAACGGGTCAAAATGTGTAGAACCCGTTATAATCCAAATACCAAACAGATCGAAATGGGTCAGATT
>CM028380.1:142599243-142661971 GCA_013146195.2 Codonopsis lanceolata
CCCCATTCAGCAAGTTTACTCGCCGTCCACGAGCGACTTTCACCTCCTCCCGATGTGTCCCTACCGAGCGGCCTCCCTCTTCTCATCCTAGCACTCCTAAGTGCCACCATTATCCGATCTAGATGTTCCGATTGCACTCTCAAAAGGTAAGCTGTTAAGGCACAATATTCCATCATCGATCATGTTAGTTACTCCGGTTTGTCTTCTTCTACTTCTTCCTTAATTGATTCTCTCGAGTCTTACCCTATTCCTAAGTCTGTGGTTCCAGGCAAAGGCTCACCCTCGGTTGGAGAACCTGCATGGAAGAGGAGATGAAGGCCTTTGAGGAGAATCGACTTGGGATTTGATACCTTGCCGAATAATAAGAAGGCAATTGGTCGAAGTGGGTTTTCAGTGAAAGTGAATCCCGATGGTTCCCTTGCTCTGAAGGCACGTCGTCGCTAAGGGTTACGCCCAAACTTATGGTGTGGATTATTCCGAAACTTTCTCTCTAGCTGCGGTTGGCTTTGCTCGGTTGCTTGTTTCTCTGCCGCATCATACCATCGCCGCTTCACCAACTAGATGTCAAAAATGTTTTTCTTCATGGTGACCTACACGAAGAGGTTTATCTTGAACATCCTCCCCGGTTTTGTTGTTCGGGGAGTCGTGGATGGTGTGCAAGTTAAAAAGTCGTTGTATGGTGCAGAAACGATCTCCCGAGCTTGGTTTGGTCGATTTAGTGAAGTTGTGTTAGAGTTTGGCCTTATGCGGTGCGAAAAAAAGTGATCATTCCGCCTTTTATCGCTCGGTCGAGCCAAAGGTGTATTCTCTTGGTTGTGTATGTTGATGATATTGTTATTACCGGGCGGAGATAGTGTGGGAATTTATGCTCTCAAGTCTTTCCTTCAAGAAAGATTTCAAACAAAAGATCTCGAACCTCAAGTATTTTTTGGGAATTGAAGTTGTCTGCTCGAAACAAGGCATCTTTCTTTCTCAATAGAAGTATGTACTGACTTACTTACTAACACCGGATGTTAGAGGCAAAACCACCGAGACTCCTATGGATGCTAATGTGAAGCTTAGAGATGATGATGGTGAAGAATTGAATCATCCCGAGAGGTATCGTGACGCTTGTAGGAAGTTGAACTATTTAGCCGCGGACTAGACCGCATATTGCATTTGCAGTAAGTAAAGTCGCCGGCTTTATGTCGCTCCACGGTCTACTCATTGGGAGGCTGTTGTTGCGAATCCTCCGATATCTCAAAGGAGCTCTGTGCCGCGGGTTACTTTATCGCGATCATGGGCACATAAGAGTTGAGGGTTTTTGTGATGCTGATTGGGCTGGATGTCCTATTAGTAAGAAGTCAACCACAGGATATCAGATATTCGTTGGAGGCAACTTAGTGTCTTGGAAAAGCAAGAAGCAAAGAAGTTGTGTCGAGATCCGCCGTGAGGTGGAATATAGAGCCATGGCTCAATCGACTTTTGAGTTGATGTGGATTCGCCAAATACTTGAGGAGATGGGGTTTGGTAGTTCAACACCTATGCAGCTATGGTGTGACAATCAAGCAGCCGTCCATATTGCATCGAACTCGTGTTTCATGAACGCACAAAACATATTGAGGTTGACTGTCATTTCATTTGCGAGAAGCTACAACAAAAGATTATTGTCACAAGCTATGTCAAGTCCGGTGATCAGCTGGCTGATGTTCTGACAAAGTCGGTGGTTGGAAATAGGTTGCATTATATAAGTAACAAGCTGGGCATGCATGATATTTATGCTCCAGCTTGAGGGGGAGTGTTAGCGAATAAGGGATATTATAAAGGGTGTTATGTGTAACTTATTGTAAATATATAAATACCCTACCTTAACCTTTTTAGAGTTAAGGCTTCCAAATTATATCATTCTTCTTCTTCTCTTCTACTCTTAATTTACAGGACAAAAAAAACTTGATCATAAACGGCAAAAACTGCCTCTCAAACAACCCTAAAAGTGTTTAAATATGACCAAAACCCTAAGAGCAATAAATAGTTGAAATTACAAAAAAACCCAAAACTAATAAAAAAACTTCAATGACCCGTAACACTAAACGATGTTTTTTGGCCTTAAAAATAGCTCGTAAAGAGTTTCACTCAGTTAGTTTTGTTCGTCTTTTCGAGAGCTTCGTTTTGATATGTGGCGGGCCCCGTAACTCCACCCGAGTCAAAAGTTATGCCCTTTTCCGCGCGCCCGGTCCAAACGGTCAAGATAATCAAGTGCGAGACTGCCTGCATCAAAGTGTGTCCTGTTTTAAGATGACCGAGTTAGAGAGAGGACAGTGGGCAGGCCATTGATATGGCATGTGTTGGAAGAGACAGTATCGCATTTAATATGTACTGAGTGGGTTTGTAATTTGAGAAACATAGTGAGGGAATTATTATCCTTAAGTGACTATTGCTAGCTTTGCTATCTTTAGTGAGTTGTGTGGACTAACTCACTTGAGTTGATAGATTAGGGGTGTAATAAGAGTCCGTTATAGTTCAGGGGGGATTTTTGAAGTTTACTTTTTTTATTTTTACCTGGAGTCGGTTATAGCAAACCCCCTTCAACTACCTTGGGTTTCTGGATTGTACCCCCAACCTTTTTTACCCACACATATCCCACAAACTACAGTTACTGGACACTTTTACCCCGATGTTAAAAATATCAACAAAATGCACTGCACATGCAAGTCTTGTGATGCGTCGTAATATTTCAATGACTAATACACCCGCAAAACATTAAAATTTGCAAATTGATCTGGAAAAACAAATTTTGGTTAATTGGAATTGTGATCGCATACCTTGAAAGTTCCAGAATAAGCAGAAGGAGAGGAGCTTCCAAGCTCACATCATTCATCTGAAAAAAAGAGAATGTACAAATTCAAGTGTAAAAAGTTGCGTTTGAAATCTGTAACCGGATACCCAGATCTTACCCAATGGCCGAGTCTTTGAAGAGTAGTAATTACCTCAACAATGAGGCTGAAAATCTGGTAGAAATCAAACCAGATCCTGATAGCGAGTCTGCAAGGACGGCGTTGACTAAATCGCGAGCTCTGGCATCAACGCGTGCCTGTGTTGCTGCTTCTGAATATTTATCTATGACATACTCAAATTGAATAGAGACAGATGGTTGGGAATAGGAGATAGAAATGGTGGAAGGGCTGAGGTGGCTGGAGGAAAGTAAGATAGGAAATCTAAGATCTCAGATTCTCGAGATTGTGGTTAATAGGTCTTTGCACCTTCAGACGGAGGGAAAGCAGGTGGAGGAACGGCGGAGATGGGGCCGGCGGCTGGGGTGGAAAGCAGGTGGGAGAGATAGATAACAAGAGAGTGAGTGACGGTCTAGAGGAGGGGCCTAAGCAGTGGCGGAGGGCAGGGAAAGAAGAGGATTGGAGTCATGGAGATTGAAGAGGCAGAGTGGGGTGGTTGGAGGGGAGGAGATGATGCGGGTCAAATTGGGGGCTAAAAGAGTTGAGATGAATAACGTTTTCTTTAGCAAGGGTATCTTTCTATTCAAAAAATGTCTTTCCATAGTTCTCAATATGGATTTCAGGTCATATAGTTCATGGGTATGATCTGGTAATCCGAGATAGTTTGGGGGGGTTTGGTTGCTGTGATTTTTTCTTTTATTTAATACTTCCTCCTTCCCAAAATAATTGTCTTATTTGAAAAGTCATACTTTATAATACTGTACCTTTGTTTTTCTATGTTTCCTTCAAATTTCACTGAGGTGTGGAGTATATTTTTTGTATGATACGTAAACACAAATATCATATCTTCAAAAAAATTGAATTTTTTTTGAAGATTTGACACTTTTTGGGACTTTGACTCATTTATTTTGGGACTATTTTGGGACAAACCAAAATGGAGAGTACTTCTTCATAACTTGGGATATTTGACTACTTCCACGAAGGTCACATACTATGATTTGAATACATCTATGCCAATTGAACCAGCTGTGATTTTATCTCAAAAGTGCCGTTTTCTATAGTTAAATTCACCGGATATATTATTTGCAGGTTCCTAAAAACCAGGAAGAGCTTGCAGCGCTGCAGTCCAGACTAAGAAAGCGATTTCCAGTGGATGCATACAATCAAGCCCGGAATGAATTGGACCCAAACAGAATCCATTCCAATAACATGCTAGAGAAGCTATTCCCGGTATCGGAGACTACCTGATGAGGCTTTTGTTAGTTCTTTGTCAGAATCAATCCGAAACGTTGGATTGATCTTGTCCTCTTTGTTAGTTGAGCTATTGTATTGATCATTGCCATTGCAATTTGAGTGTACAGTGTGTTTAAAGGACATTAAGATTGATCATATAATTATTTCGAAAATAAAGATCTCCCAAGTATTGACTTGTATAATTTGCTGTATATCTTTTGGTAATAACAGAGCTGGTTTAGACTTTGGATGCCTTCCAGTAACCCTACTAGTGTTGTAGTGTACCTGTTAACAGAAACTTGGTCTTTTAGGAAGGGCTACAAACAAGCTGTTTTCCCGTGATGTAGGCCCAATAATTACAACCTGGGATCTGTTAACCTGCCCGACCTGATCTTACTTGATCCAATCGAAACCGTTAATATTTTTGGGTCAAACCGGGTTACCTATTTTGACACTAATTTTTATGTTATAAATGTATGGATTTTGAGAGAAAATATGGGTCAAGACAAGTTGACCTGTTATGACTTAGTTGAGTTAATTTGACCCATTTCGATCTGTTTGGTATTTGGATTATAACGGGTTCTGACACATTTTGACCGTTACCCTTAACCAATCCGACCTATACCTGATCCAACCATCCAATTACCAGGCCTACTGTGAGCTAATAAGCTTAGTTCGCTTAGTTTGAAATTATTGCTATACTTATGAGTTGTGTATTTTATGAATTTGAAGTAAATAAAGCATAAACTTCAAATTTGTATTCGAAAAACATTTAGATTGACTGAAAAAAAAAAACAATATTTTAGGAACGAATGAAGTACGGTTTATGTAATTTTAAAAACACAATACTTCTTTTCATGGAAATTTAATCAAATATATTTTAATTTAAAATGATAAAATAAATCATCACCCTTCCCCAAAATTATTGTTTTACTTGACTTTTTTGGGGGTCAAATGTGTTTTTCAATTCTAAAATTGAAGTAATATTTTGTTTTTCAAAATCATAAAACAAAAAAAATTGTAATATTTTAGAATGGGCGAAATTCACCATTGGTTCATGTACTTTGAGTTTGTCCACCGTTAGTCCCTGAACTTCAAAACGTCTCACCATTGACCAAAGTTTGCGTTTTTTGTCCACCGTTGGTCCCTTGCTCAAACGCCATTAACTGTTTCACCGTTAAATGGACATGTGCGATAAACGTGAGCAAAAACAAAGACCAAAGTGTCTTTTCTCAATGAAGCAGCTGGGGTTGAGTTGACCGAAGACTCTCCACCTTGATCAAAAAGAAAGGACCGACGACTCTCTCTTTCCTTTCTCCCCATTACGATCCTCCCGGACCCTCTCACCTCCCAGTGCCTAGTTCTCAAATTTCATCATCAAATTCAAATTTACAATTCATTTCAATTCTATTGTTGGGGAAAGATTTGATTTTTTTCTCAGATCTACAAAAATAAGAGGCAACTTTTGAATTAGGTTGTGGGGTGTGAAATTAATGATGTCAGCGGTTGCGTCTTCCCAGTCAAATGCGATTGCTACTCTGATGTAATCGATTCGTTAGGGTTCGAACCACCACGATTCTCTCTCTTGCCGATTGTAGCGGTGGGTTCATCGAGAAATTGAAAGCAGGCCGATCAGCTTTCCGATTCACGTCACCGCCGATTTCTGCGGCGGCTATGTAAATGGTCGGAAATGGGCGGACTCGGGGCGGGTTCGAGTCACAGGCTTCGTCGAACCCGCGGAATGGTGGGGATCGTTCTCGTTTAATCGGGTTATTATTCTACGTGGACTGCTAGGCGGAGGTCTCTTGAAGCTAGTGGTAGCCGCGGTGGGGTGGAGAGGAAGGCGGTGGGTTTGAGTTGTATTACGATGATGGAGCGAGGGTCGGGGTTGAGGCAGTTGCCGGCAGTATGTCGAAGTTTTTGTTGGGATCTAGTTTTGATCATTCTTTGGATCAATTAGCGCAAATTGAAGTAAATGGGCTAGGCCGAATCGATAACCCACCGGCGTCAGGCGGTGATTGTGTCAATGCTGCGGTAGAAATTCTAGAGAACCATAATGAAAGCAGTCGCATGGCGCGGTTTGCAAAACCATTCGAATTGAAAACAGAGGCCAGCAATGCCATGTAAGCATTTATACCATTCGATTGTATTCTACCTTGGCTTTCATTACGTAATTCATGTCCGGTTTCTTGAGAACGAGTTACCAATTGATAACTATAATACTACTAATAATCAAGACTCAATTGAGCCAATTAGAGCCCAAGATGAGGTGACCCTATCCGGAAATGATGAGGAAACAGTTGGGTTAACGATATGGAGGCTGCCCGGAGGGGGTTTTGCGGTGGGGAGGTTTTCGGGCGGTAGAAGAGGTGGGGAGAGGGTCAGGCCATTTTGCGGTTTGCCTCATTGAGAAAAGACACTTTGGTCCTTGCTTTTGCTCACGTTTATCGCACATGTCCATTTAACGGTGAAACAGTTAACGGTGTTAGAGTAAGGGACCAACGGTGGACAAAAAACGCAAACTTTGGTCAATGGTGAGACGTTTTGAAGTTCAGGGACTAACGATGGACAAACCCAAAGTACAGGGACCAATGGTGAATTTTGCCCTTTTAAAATACTTCAAATTAGTTTTTATGATTTTGAAAAAAAATAAAAAAAATATCTTGAAAAACATCATGTTATGACCAAAAAAAGTTAGACAAAACAGTAAATTTGAAACGAATGGAGTATATTTTACGGAATAAAAATAAATATTTTAATTAAATAACCAAATATTTTCCAGCTTTCATAAAAATTGCATATATTTCTATACATATAATATAAATTTATAAATGACCTGAGCAAAACATAGCTTGGCTCGAGATCGGATCATCTATGAAACGAGCCCTTAAAATTGAGATCGAGCTCGACTTGTTTACATAAAGAACGAGCTAAGAGCATTGTTCTGGTGCTTTAAAAAGGTTGATGAAATGGATAAAAAAACTTTATAAAAGGGTTGATAACACTGCAGCAAGTTTCCAAAAGGTTGATAAATATCAACCGGTTGGCCTCCACCAACCGGTTGATGGAAAGTTTGAAAATTAATGAATTCAATATATGTAATGCATTCGTTGTGCACTTTTGCCTTCCCTTTTGTGTGTGTGTGTTTGTAACCGCTGCAATATAACGGTAATTTTTTTTTCCCTATAAATAGTTTTCCAAAACTATTTTTTCATTACATTCAAACGTACATTTTACCTCAAATTCTTTCTCATTTGAATACCTAAAATTCTTCTTTTAACTTCTTTTGTTATTGATAGAATTCACGGCAAAGCAAAATATAGTATATTCATAAAAAAGTTCTTTTTTCTACAAAAGGTATACAACCACATTATATACAAGCTACACAACTAATTATCCCTAGCCCAAGATACGAGTCAATCTCCAATCTCTTCTTTGAGAGCCCAAATCAAAGGAAACTGAATAATTAGTGATAAGTACAAAAGATATGGAGATAATTCCATAATCAAATCAAGTCTTTCACTCCCCCTCAAGTTGGAGCATGAAGATTCTGAATGCCCAATTTGGCAACCAAGAGCTGAAAGTGAGCCACGCCCAAGGCTTTTGTGAATATGTCGGCAACTTGTTGTTCAGTAGATATCTTACGTGGAGAAATGTCGTTAGATTCCACGCGTTCTCGTACAAAATAGCAGTCCATTTCGACATGTTTTGTTCGTTCGTGAAACACCGAGTTGTTTGCTATATGTCGGGCAGCTTGATTGTCGCAATAGAGAGCAGTAGCTTGAAATTGTGTTGCTTCCATATCCTGAAGAAGCCAACGAAGCCAAACTAGTTCACTAACCGTAGTGGCCATTGCTCTATATTCGGACTACATACATCGAGGCGAGATGATGGAATTGTTTCTTGGTACACCATGAAATAGGAGTACCACCTAAGGTCATGAAATAACTGGTGCAAGAGCGTATAGTCATTGGACAACCACCCCAATCAGCATCATAGTAAGCCTCAAGAATTAAATCACCGCATGAAGGAAGGAATATACCTTGGCCAATTGTGTTCTTGAGGTAACGAAGGACCTGTGAGGCTGCATTCATGTGGCTACGTTGTGGGGCCGAGATGAATTGGCTAAGAAGATTAACCGAGAACTGAATGTCTGGCCTAGTCACGGTTAAGTAAAGTAGCCAGCCGATGAGTCGTCTGTACTGAAGTGCATCAACGAAAGGGCTGTCATCTTTTTCTGAGAACCGCAAATTTTGGTCCATAGGAAAGGAACTTGGGCGGCCACCTTGCAAGCCACTTTCTTCCAGGATATCCAACTTATACTTGCGTTGGCTAAGGACAATACCTTCGGGTGATCTTGCAACTTCAATGCCTAGAAAATATTTGAGGGGCCCAAGGTCTTTGATGCTAAATTGTTGGTGTAAATGAGTCTTCACACTTGCAATCTTGGAAATACCGTAACCAACTAATATTACATCATCGACATAGATGAGGGTTGCAACATAGATTCCCTTTCGCTTGAAGATGAACAAAGAGTGATCCGCTCGTGATTGTCGAAAACCAACATCAAGCAAGGCACGGGTGAATTTTTGGTACCAATAACGAGATGCTTGACGAAGACCATAGAGCGATTTACGAAGCTTGCAAACGCGTGTATCCCCATCTTTGGCGAAGCCTTGTGAAATCTTCATATAGACATCCTCCTCTAAGTCTCCATGAAGGAAGGCGTTGTTCACATCAAGTTGGTGTATAGTCCAATTCTTTTTCGCAGCCACATCAAGTAGACTACTTGAATGAAGCCCTTTGCCACTAAACACACCTTGTAACGTTCAATTTCACCATTGGGTTTGTATTTAATCTTGTAAACCCATTTTGAATCTATTGCCCTTTTGTCGGGTGGCAGTGACTCGAGTGTCCACGTTCCATTTTCTTCGAGGGCTTCGATTTCATTCTTCATTGCCTCCCTCAATGCTCATTTTGATAGCGATAATAATACTTTGGCTCATCATGAGAGGTGATGGGCTGTTGGCCGCCAAAAAAGCCTCATGATTAGAAGAAAATATATTATAGGAAACAAAATTGGACAGAGGATATACCTTCGAGTTCACTGAGTTGTCGATGGTTGGCGCATGGTCTATGGACCTTGGCAAGTCAACAACATACTATTCAAGATGCTTTGGGTATTATCTTACATGATCACTTCGGCGGAGTTGCTCTTGGTTCGGTTCAGTCCGTGGTTGTTCGATCGAAAGGCGTCTATTCACCCATTTCATTCGGCCCGAGTAGCGGCAAAGTGCAGTCGGTGGCATGCGGTTCGGCTCTCCCATTGTCATTGCCATTAGCCGTGTCATGAGGGTAGTAGTAATCCTCCATACACTCCTCCCAATCACTATCCCTTTGTTGGACTGATTCTTCCACTTGAATTCCAGGAGAAACAAGTTTCTTGAAGGGAAAAATATTCTCAACAAAATGCACATCTCGCGAAGAATAAATCTGTTTTGTTTCAAGATAAAAAATACGGTAACCCTTTTGTGAGTAAGGATAGCTGGTAGTCATGCTTCAAAACGTAATGCCCTAGCAACCTCCAAAATGTGCCTATGCTTACGTTCAACAACTCCATTTTGTTGGGTGTATCTGTGCAAGATGTCTCAAGTAACATGCCATGTTCAACATAATAATCAAGCATTTGTTGAGACTGAAATTCAAGCCCATTATCATTGCGTATTCATTTTATTATTTTTCCAAATTGTCTGTGTATCATGTTACAAAAGCGGGTAAGAAGTCGATAAACCTCTGATTTGAATTTCATGAGCAAAACCCATACACCTCTACTAAAATCATCCAACCACAGATAGAAAATAATGCACTCCGGAAAAAGGAGTTTTGTATCCTCCCCATATATCACAATGAATAAGATCAAAACATGAGTTCGATTGAATACTACTACTAGGAAAAGGTAATCTTGTCAACTTGGCTTTAAGGCAAGAATCACAATGTTCCTCATCCGTTATTTTACTACCACATATACTATTAAAATAAGACGACTTCAAAGTAGATGTGTGTCCCAATCTTCTATGCCAAACACTTGAATCAACAGTAGCTGTTAGGGCCATACCTTCCTTAGCAACGGGCTCCATGTAGTATAGACCATTGTAGCGCCTACCCATCCCAATCAGCGTCCTCGAAGCTAAGTCCTGCATGATACAAAATTTCGAAAAAAAAAGTGAGCGAGCAGTTCAAGTCCTTTGTTAGTTTACTGATTGAAAGAAGATTGCATTTAAGTTCAGGTATATTTAGAACGTGGTGAATTGTCAATCCATTCGGCAAACAAGTATTGCCAACTCCCTTGACTGGAATAACATCTCCATTGGGTATTTTAACTGGCATCTCTCTTCCGGAATGACTCAGATTCTCCAAAATTCTTCCATCGCACGTGATGTGCTCGTTTGCCCCAGAATCAATAATCCAAGGCATTACATCTATCATCTTACCAGCCATGTTAGCAGTGGGTAGATCACCTCCTTGTGTGCTTCCTTTTGCTTCGGAATCCATGTTCAGATACTGCACAAGTTTTGCATAATTCTTTGCTGATAAACCTGGTATGGAGACTGTCCTCGCTACTTGTAAGATGTGCCACCTTTCCAGTACTCTTCACCTTGCCTCGACTTTCTCCCCCTTTCTCAGCATCTCGGTTGTTCTTTTTCTTTTCCTTCGGGTAACCCACGATCTCATAACAATTTTCAATTGTGTGGTAGAATTTTCCACAGTGAGTGCATCTAGGCTTCTCCTTTTGACCACTTCTGCCCTCTTACCTGCCTTGCCGCGAGCTTGCAATGGTCTGAAAAGTCGCTGCCTCCACATTAATTCTCCCAGCAGTGGATATTTGTCGCTGTCTTTCATTCTCTGAGACAAGGTAATAAGCAATCCCCAACGATACTATTGGTGTGGTGCTCAAGATTTGTGTCTTGATTGTGCCAAAGCTATCGTTAAGACCCATCAAGAATTCGTATAATCGTTCCTTCTCCTTCATCTCGGCCAATTACTTTGAGATGTCGCAAGTGCATCCACTACATTTGCATTTTGGAGTGGGTGAAATTGCCTGCATTTCGTCCCAAAGGCCCTTAAGCTTGGTGTAGTAGGAGGACATCGAAAGCTTCTCCTTCCGTGTGAAGGTGATTTCACGTTTCAATTCATATGCTCTTGGTGCGCTTTCGTTCCCAAAGCGCTCCTGTAAATCTTCTCAAATTTCTCATGCCATTGTCGCGTGATTGACACTGTTGCGGATGTCCTTTTCCATGGAGCTATGTAACCATCCTTTTATCATGGCATTGCAACGCTTCCATGCATAGAGGTAAATCTGCTGCTCCTTCCTTGGGTATTGGAATCGAAAAAGTACATAAATTAAAAATTACATAATTATAGTAGGTACGTAAAAGAAATGAAAAAAAAATGGTTTGCGGAAGCCTTTTAGATCGAAAACTGCTCTGATACCATGATAGAATTCACGGCAAAGCAAAAGGTAGTATATTCATAAAAAAAGTTCTTTTTTCTACAAAAGGTATACAACCACATTATATAGAAGCTACGCAACTAATTATCCCTAGCCCAAGATACGAGTTAATCTCCTAATCTCTTGCTGAGAGCCCAAATCAAAGGAAATTGGATAATTAGTGATAAGTACAAAAGATATGGAGATAATTCTGTAATCAAATCAAATCAAGTCTTTCAGTTATGGATAACAATTTTTTTAATTAATTTATTGAGGTCTTCAAATAATGATGAGTCTGCTAATACCCAAACTCCTCCAAATTTGCAAGCTCCTCAAAATTTGCAAACTCCTCAGAATGTTCAAGTTCCGCCAAATTTTCAAGTTCAAAATTTTCAATATCTTAATTTTCAAAGTCTTCCATATTTCTCCGTTCCTCCAACTAATCAAGGTACTTCAAATATTTCAAACGTTCCTTATGCTTCATTTTCACAATTGTAAAGAATTATAAAATCCTCTGCAAGATACTAGTGACATGATAGATGAACAACTACAAATTCATCAACAAGTTTGCGCTATTATCAAGGTCGAATTTAATATTGTCTAGTTTAAGTTATGTAATTTTTAATTTATGTACTTGTAATTATGTACTTTTAATTATGTACTTTTATTTAAGTACTTTTAATTTTTAATTATGTGCTATTATCAATAGTTATCTACTTTTAATTATGTTTCGTATGATTTTTATAAACTATTAATTGCAAAAACTAGCCGTTATGAAAACTAGTCGTTATGAAAATAAAAATTTTAATATTTTTTTTATGTTTTAAGAATATATGTTTATTATTGAAAATAAAATTATTACTTTTAAATAAATATTGTGAAAGAATGTAATTTTAAATGAATGTTGTGAAAGAATAAAATATTTAGTTGTGGGTACATGCTATAAAACTTTTTAAAGGTTTATGTGAATGTAGAGAAAATGTTTAAAATGAAAATGTTTATAAGCTGATGACGTGACATGCTGGATAAACCTTTTAAAAGGTTGATGAGTGTGGATGCCCTAGGTTCGCAAATTGTTTGATTCGTTGCTGTCACATTCAATGGTGCTGGTAACTTGGTATGTCATCCTCTTTTTGCTCCGGTGCCCCTGTACTTTCAGGATTTGCCGTTGAAATTCTTATATTTTTCATGCTTTGTAGTTTAATCCTCTATCAGCTCCGTTAAATGCCTTGGGATGCTTGACGGACCCTAACGGATTTTGACGAAATGCTAAGTAACACATTTAAAGCCAAACATGACATATTTAAAAAACAAAAGTGACACATTTTAAAGTTAAAAGTGATACTATAAAAGAAAATTTATTATAATTCTCATTAAAATAAAAAGTAACACTCTTAATACTAAAAAGCGACACTCTTAATACTAAAAAGTGTCACATTAAAACTAACGGTAACTGTCAAAAGTTACACATTAATACTGAAATATGACACTTTCAATGATAAAAAGTGACAATTTTATGGTCAATAACGACGATTTTTATTTATAAGGCAAAATGACACTTTTAGGGTCAAAAGCAACACGTTTAATGCTAAAAAGTGATACTTTTAATGCTATAAAGTGATACTTTAATGCCAAACATAATAGTTTTCATTTATAAAAAATGAAACACTTTTCAAAGTAAAAGTAACACATTTAAGGCTACTAGTAAGGTTCACGGGCGTTGCACGTGGTGTTAATGGTTTTTTAAAGTGATTTGTCAGTTTCTTAACTTTTTTGTTTACTTTTAATTATTGGATTCTTTTTGTGTTTTAATATTTACAGTTTTTGAGACTTATAAATTGTGTTATTGTGTGTTTAGGTTTTTCGATATTTTGTTTTTCGGTCATTTATAATGTAAGCTTCTAGTCATTATATTGCAACTTATCCTACACATTTGTCTTTTTTATTGGTTATTTTTAAATCTATTTTTAATACCAAACATGAATTCATTCACTTTTATTGGTGTTGGAATTGAAAACAATTCAAACTTACTTTCTTACATAAGCACATTGTTGTTGGAGATTTTGCTTATGTCGTTTCTGGAATTTATGACTCTCTTTGGAAAATAATAAATTGTGTTATAAAAATCAAACTCACAATCCCAAAGTATATACTTACACTTTAAAATACAAAATTCACCCAGAGTATCTATAAAGTCTCACTTTACCACTCAACCTAACTTTTGTGTCATTTTCATATCTGATTGTATAAGTTTTTTCTAGTTTGCCCTCTAGACACTACTAAGGTTACCAATATGACGTTAAGGTGCACATGATATTTCACCTGAACGACATTTTGGTCATTTTAACAATGTTTTATGTGCTTTTATTACCCAAAAAGAATCTTCATTTTCTTATTCTCCGACAATGCTCTCTACTTCTTCTCCAACAATGACATCTTATTTAAATTTTAAGTGAGATAAAACTCAAGGGTTTATAAATCTTTTGTTCGAATTTTTATATAGAAAAATAAATAAAAATAGTACGGAATCATATCAGAGAGAGATAAAACAGAAGAAGAGGATCACATTCAGGTGTCAAGGTCGCTATGAATAAGAACCCACAAAAAATTAAAGCTGTCAGAGTTGCCGATGTTAACTGACCAAGCCACAAACACAATGCATAAGCATACACGATGAATTTCAAAACTCATATTTGAACTCATCACAGATCTATACGACAATGATGAGACACGTCATAATTCAATCCGTCTTCATCGCCCCTAACTTAAACTCCAACAAATTTCTCCTTGACACCATTGATATGGTTTATGGTTTGATTGGAGCAAATTCTCGATCTTAAACATTATTCGCTACCATTTTTATCACTACAATTACCACATGTTACATCACAATCACCAAATTTGATATGGAATATGAAAATACTACAAAATTACGTTGATGGCCAAAGTGGATTTGGTGGATACCTTAGGGGACAATGTGTATTTTGGACTAATTTTGATGGGGCAAACATATGATTAGCTCCAAAAATTACACACTAAATCTCACATTTGACCCCAACCTACGAAGCGTCTCACTTTCATACCTTATTTTTCTATTGGTCCCACTTTACTCCCTTCCGTCTATGGGTGTTAAAAATAGTAACGTACGGAAAATGATTTGTGCATGTCACATGAATATTATTTTGGTCATTTTGCTTGGGGTGGAAAATGAGATTTAGTTATAACTTTATTATATAATTAATCATTTAGTATATAAAATATGTTTTTAAATAAAAAAAATAAATAATTGTTTCAATAATTCAAAAATAATTATATGACCAAATTACAATTTCCCCCAAGGTATCCACCAAATCGTATAATGCACCCCAACCTAAGGTTTGTCCCATAATGATATCTGACGTTACATTTTTTTTTTCCATTTTCCACCATATCCGTGATGGACGTTAGAATATTCACGTTAAATAGCACATGGTCTTCCACGTGCAAGACAAAAATGACATTTTAATTATCTGCTTTAGGGGTAAATATATTAAAAGTAAAAAAACTCTAATCTCACACCCTCTCCTTCCCTTTTCTCCCGGTGCAAGTGCCCATCTCCCGCTTCACCATAATAACCGCCATCTCCAGCTCAAACCTTTCCCACTTCGGTCACGCCTATCACAACTTTGGTGCCGTCCTTCTTCGATTCTAGGCAAACTCTATCTCTGATCTTCCTCATTCTATCCCATGCAAAAGTCGCGCCTAAAGTATAAATAAGAGGGTATGTACTATACTTACTAAAAACCTTAGTAAAAACATGCGATGAACAAAAAACACATAACCCTTATCGACGAATTCATCGGAAAGAGAGACATGCTTGAATGAAGAAAAATTGTAAGGAAAATGCTATCCTTAAAACTAATTATATCACTTTCCTTACAACTATGCTTTGAAGAAGCGCAAAGTTGTTTTGAACAAAGACATTTTTGCCCTTAAAGGCTTAGTGGTAAGGAAAATTATAAAATTAGTTGTAAGGCTAGCAATGTTGTTATTTTAATTTGTCTCATAATTAAATTTAGAATTTATTTAATTTATACACCCATCATTCATACACCCACCACCATTACCACCACTACCACATCAAATATATAACACTATTAGCCTAGAAATCAATTTTTTTTAATTTTATCTTATTTCTTTGTTTAATTTTTTACTTCTTTGTTTAATGTCGTATTCCACCTAAATCACCACTGTCATGCTTAAAATCGCCCCCACCACCAGCAGCATCCCTGCAAATGCCGCCACATCTATCACCACCACCAAGAAACGTGTTCACCTTGCCTTGCTAAAATGGAAAAATAACATATCTTTAGCTTCCGTTAAGTGGAACTACTTTCTTCAAACGAATTTTCTATCGATTCTAACTTAATTTCTTCTCTAACAAAACACACAGATTTGTCAACTAAGTTCTCTATTTTTCTTTATCTTCTTGACATTATAACACCTTTCCTTAACACGTTTCTCTTAGCTTATTCACGCGCAATCACTAACCACGCTATAGATTTGCTTAATATCTCGATACTCACCAACCAATGTATTATTACAGTTACAATTTTTCATATACCTCTAATAATGTCATTCCCAACCTATGATGTCTCACTTTTCTATATGTTTTTTCTATTTGTCTCACTTTGTCCTCTCCTATCTATGAGCATTAAAAATAGTGATGAAAATCATATACATGAAGATTATTTTGGTCATTTTGCTTGTGGCGCAAAGTGGGATTTGTTATAATTTCATCATTCAGTTTGCCATTTAATATTTAAAATATTTTTTTAATTAAAAAATAATTATTTAAATAATCTAAAAATAGTTATACTTTGTCTGATATTTAAATTCAAAGTTAAAAAATGCATTACTCCAAAAAAAAATAAATTTAAAATTAATTTTTTAGCCCTCACTTTCTTTTGTCAATCCTATCATTCATAGACTCACCACCACCACTTGACCCGTCAAAACAGACAAATGGGGCGGACCAACCCACCAAAAAAAGAAATGCCTGACCAATATATATACTATGTAATTTTGTATTCTAATTCTAAGCAACAGTCAACAGAGCATTGCAAAGAAATGAAAGAATCGTTCCAGGAGGCAGGAACATCAATATGGTGTATATAATATTATAACTATAACTATGTAATGAAAATTCAAAATATATATACTATGAATTCTAAGCAACCGAAGCAATACAAAAAAAAAAAAAAAAACCCAAATCTTTCCTCAAAACAACTTAGATCTTTCATTACATATGCAAAACAACCGAGAACTTTCCTCAAGAAGAAGATGATATCCACGTTTGTGCGAGCAACGGTGGTCTGACCGGAGTTCGGAGGCCGGAGGATGTAGAGAGAGAGAGAGTGAGACCGATCGATTATGAAAGTAAGAGATCGAAGCGTACTGAGGAGACAGAGAAAGATCGACGATGGTGGACTGAGAGAGAGTTAGTGAGTTCGACGATAGCTCTACAAAATGGCGGGTTACCCAAAGTGAAAGGAGCCTCGCCTGAGGCCCAGTCTTTCTATTCCGAAGCTAGAAATTCTAAATAGCAGCAGGACGTAACCTTGAAGAAGACGCATGAGTTCTATGCCAGAAGAGGTCAGTGGACTTGGATTGGGTAATCTGAATAGTGAATACTGGGAAGTGGGAAGAAGGAAAGAAAAGAGAGACGGTTTTTTACTTTTTAGATTTTCAATAAACAACGGCAGGCCACAGGGGGGGAGAGAGAGAATGAGGGTGATGGCCTAAGCCTGATAGTGATGGGTCATGGTGGGTGATAGGTATTATATCTATGTAAATATATATAATAAATTGGTGTGTATATATATATATATATATATATATATATATATATACCCAAAAAGCCCACCTTTAAGCGAGGTCGTATTTTTAAAACCCAACCCACCTTTTTAAAACCCATCAATGATAGACATACCACTACCACAATCTTAAATTTCACTATTTCACCACCGCCCCTAACACCATCATCCCTGCAGTCGTAAGCACCACCATCACCATCACCAAGAAACACATTCACCACGTCTTGCTAAAATAGAAACATAGAATCTCTTTAGCTTTTGATTAGTCGGACTTCTTTCTTAAAACGTCTCTTATTTCTTACTTCCTATCCACTTTCG
The DNA here is from genome assembly GCA_013146195.2 of Codonopsis lanceolata. Classification (NCBI taxonomy): domain Eukaryota; kingdom Viridiplantae; phylum Streptophyta; class Magnoliopsida; order Asterales; family Campanulaceae; genus Codonopsis; species Codonopsis lanceolata. Next base: position 142,617,069 of record CM028380.1, read on the forward strand.
GTGTCAAATTACTAAGTAAGGAGAGAATCTAATTTATGATGGAACTACTTGAAAGGATGTTGATTGGTGACAATTTCTTTCAATTAAAGGAGAGTTGTGGTAGAAGAAAAGAAAGTTGATAGCCAGAGGAGGGGAATAGAGAGATTCTCACACGTAACTACTTCTGGTTTTATGAAGAGGAGCAAGCAAGTTAAGACTAAAAGAGGTTAGAGGTTTGGAACCCAGTTATGGGAAGGAGTAAAATATTTTAAACCTAATTATTTGTGATAACTAATAGTGGTTTGTTTGTAATATTTATAAGTTAGGACCAGTATGATAGTTTTTAAGGTTGCTTGTAGTAGTCTGAAAATTCAAAGAAGTAAATCGTAGATTTTTGTTTTCTTTTGTAACAAAAAGCACAGATTCATCAATTGGTTTTTCATTTTCTTCATCTTATTGACACTGTGACACATTTTTCTTAACTTACTTCTCTTAGCTTATTCATGGGTAATAACTAAAGACGCTACATATTTTTGCTTAATATCTTGATACTCACTAACAAATCTATTATTATAGTAACATTTTTTCATTTACTTCTATAATTTCTTTATTGAGTAAGGGTATTTTTGTTATTTTATAAAATATTGGGCGACATTTGTAACAATAATAGTAGGAGGGGAAAACTGATAAGAAAGTAAAAATACAAGACGAAATAAATAGAATTCAAAACTGTAGGACCTAATTTTAAAACACGTACAAGTCAAGGGATCAAATTATTATTTGATTATTAATGGAATTAATTAGTCTCTGATAAATTTACTTATTTGACCTTAATTAATGGTGGATGATTTATTATATTTGAGGCTATTTTTGTCCAAACATTATTTGTTGTCATGATAAATTTACTTGTTTTGTCCTTAATTAAATGGTGGGTGGTTTATTTGGTGAAGGGTTATTTTTGTCTATCTATTAAATTGTAAGAAATAAGCTTGACTTTTATAGTAAGAGAGAAAAGTGACACATTTAGGCCCAAAAGTAACATTTTTTATAGAAAAATTTATAATTTTCATTAAAAATGCAAAGTGACACTTTAAAAGTTAAAAGTGATACATTTTATACTACAAAGTCACACTGTCAATAATAAAAAATGACGTTCTGTATATATAAACATGATGAGTGACGCTGTAATTTTCAAAAACTAAGGGATTGCATTTAGATTTTTAAATTTTTTCTCATTTAACCTAGATAAATCCATCTTACGAATAATGATCAGTAAGACTGTTTTACAGAAGATCACCTTTACAAAATAAGGGTCTCGATTCTCAAACCTATACTTTCCCACATTTAATGTTTTAGTAGGTTTCTTGTGAAACAGTTTTTCAAATATTAGTCCGTAAGATAAAACTTAACTCTTTTACATCTTAACCCATCTTACCAAATATATTTGTAAAATGATGTTATAAATTTTTCTTTCAATTTGGATTCTTGTCCCGAGGGAGAAGAGAACGCCACCTAAAAGCTTTAGATAACCTTTTTGACTTTTGAGAATAGTAGGGTGCTATCTGCTATGTTACTTAGTGAATTGATATTAGCACACCATTTTTTCAATGCGATGGTGCACTGTACAATATACGAAGCATATGTACAAGTAAAAGAAATTATTAATAGTTTAATAGTTTAGTGCTCATATCGATTGCCATGATTCTATTGTACTGGTTTATTTGAAAAACTTGTAAAAGCCTATAGGTAGACTTCTCATTATTTCCAAGCATATATTCTCTCCTTCCAATTCATGTTAAATCGCGAGAGCGACTTGTGTAAAGTAAATTAGAATAATTTCTAAAGTAAGCAATTTGATTGGGCCACCCCACTACCATATTGTGAGTTCTTTGAATTTTTCTAAGAGTTTTTTTTTTTTTTTTTTTTTCACATGTTCAAACCTTTTACTAACATAATTCAGTGATATATTAGGAATTACTTTTGGAATTTCTAGTTTGACTCTGCTCAGATTTCAAATCGTATATCTCACTTTCAGTCATATATAATTCCCGTTGAATCTTAGTCTTATACTTGTCTTTGTACAAAAAGAGCCGAGTAAAATAACAAGGAAATGTATAAAGTTTAAGATTCAACGAGACATGAGATGTAATTATGTGACAAGGAGTAGGATAGATGATTTCAAGTCGGACTTTTGTTGGATTGGGAAAAGTATCGAGTGAAATGGTGATATTGAATACCAATGGAAGAAATGCTGATATGGAGAGCAAGATTGAAAATAAGGCTGCTGATTTGTTTCATTGTTATTGGATCATGATAGTACGTCAGCGATATCACCACTGCACTCAATATTTTACTCGGGTTACAGACAATGGTGGATCCATGATTTTTTTTTTCCCGATGGGGGCACAATGCATTTGAATAGAGATAGGGATGGTTTTTTTTTTTATTGGCATTTTTGGTTAAATAAAACATCAACAAAGAGAATACTAAGATAATAGTTAATAAAGAACAAATTATCCAAACCAGGTCCTCTATGTGCTGGCATTTAGTTCCAAAAAACTACATATAGTTTAACCAAAATATTGTCTATGAAAGTGCTTATGCAAAGAGTTGATCCATGGACCTACAAACAAACATAGGAACTTAACAATCAAGCTACAATCTCTTGATGTTTCTATTTAGATCCAAATTAAATAACTATGTAATAAATATTAGTAGGTAATTCTTCTTTTTTTGAGTGGGATCCCTGGACCCCGTATTGATACACGTGCATCCGCCCTTGGTTAAATATGTTTTGGCGTGGTTTTCGAGTTTCAGTGTTCGGGGATCTTTCTAGTAACAATTGAAACAACCTAGTTCTTCTTTTACTAGTCATGAACATCGTGGATGAAGATGGAAGAATTAAAACATGATTATACAATAGAAAAAAAAAAAAAACTCACTTGTATTAACCCTAGGGTAGAACTTAGATTACATCAACTTCACACACACACAAACACACACACACACACACATTCGATCACACAGTAAAATATATATATGCCTTCATAAGCTGATATAGTGTCACCCTCTTCAAAACTTCAGTCAACGCAAATTTCACAAAGCCAGCAGCAACATAGGGCAAAGAGGCTGCATGAATAGCCATAATATTCACGTAAAATCGTATGAAAAATTAAAACTAAGGCCACGTAGAGACTTAGACATATATTGAAACATTAATGGAAAAGTAAACATCATCAAGTGAAGATCAAATATCGAACGGTCTAATCTCGAAGGTTGTCTGTGTAAAGTATATGATCGTGAACAATATTGGTGTAGGAATACTAACCATCCCTCGATGAAGCCTCTATCGCCTTTCGTCTTGGTTCGTGGCCGGAAACACTTGTTCCCTTTTGGCTGTGGATTCTCACTTGGATACCCTATGAAGGTAATTTGTGAATTAAAATAAATTAAATGAAATATATCAATCTGGCCTTGAAAAGATTAATTCAGTGTGTAGTCTGTGTGTGTGTTTTACCCAAGAAATGTATTAGCAATGAAGCTGGAGTTTTAAGAAAGAGAGACCTTGAGGAGGAAGGGATTGTGATTGTCCTGCCATCTTGAATGGGAGCTAGGAAGAACTATTGCAAATATATGATCTTCAGCATGTGTATTTATAGACAAAGTGAAAAGAAGCTAGCAATGTGAAGGGAACTTCTACTTTTTTGGTTGTTTGACACTTGGCTCCTATTAAAGCCCTAAAAAGTTGGCTTTTTTTAAAAGATAATTGAAAATAGGGAGAAATTCAAGCTAATATATTTTGTTGAATTTTCAATATATAACTTCACGATATTATTTTTAATAGGAAAAGACACAAAATTATAATGCAATTCTTTATAGTATATAGAATACGTCTAGTGTGAAGCCACCGTATAAATAAGACAGTTCAATTTCAACGGTCTAAACTAAAACTGACAATTATAACTCAAAGCCTGTTAACTCATCCGATTCGACCTGAAAATAATTTGATCCAACCCAATCTGTTAACATTTTCTGATCGAAATGAGTGATCCATTTTCTTATATTTATGTCTGATGTGCACCGAAAATACATCCTCAAAGTACTCGTCAAAAGGCACATAGCAAAGGAAGGGCCCAAGCCCAAAGTAAGTGAAGGCCCATGAGGTATTATATATGTCAAATTTCAAGTGAGTACAATTTTAGAAACATGTTTTCATTTAGGACCATCAATTTTTTGGACATTTCATATAACTACAAATTGGTTGCCAAATGACAAAAATGTCATTAATTAAGACAAAAGTCATCCGGCCTAAAAAAAATAAAAAAATGCTGATGCCAAGGCTTGACACCAGGGCTGTTTTGAGAGTTTATTCAAACAAAAAAAAATTCAAAAAAGCTGATGTTAATTCTTGGTATCAGGGCTGTTTTGAGAGTTTATTCAAGTCAAAAAAAATTCAAAAAATGATGATTCAAAGGCTTGACATCAGGACTGTTTTGACAATTTATTCAAGCAAAAAAAAAAAATCAAAAAATGTTGATGCCAAGTCTTCGCATCAGGGCTGTTATGAAAGTTTATTCAAGCCAAAAAAAATTCAAAAAAGCCGATGTCAAGTCTTGGCATCAGGGCTGTTCTGACAATTTATTCAAGCAAAAAAAATTAAAAAATGTTGATGTCAAGGCTTGGCATTAAGGCTGCTTTGATAATTTATTCAAACCAAAAAAATCAAAAGTACTGATGCCAAGTCTTGTCATCAGGGCTATTTTGAGAGTTTATTCAAGCAAAAAAAAGTTCAAAAACGCTGATGCCAAGACTTGACATCAGGACAGTTTTGACAGTTTTTTCATAACAAAAAAAAAAACACATAAAAATGCTGATGTCAAGGCTTGACATCAGGGATGTTTTGAGAATTTATTCAAGCAAAAAAAAATTCAAAAAAGCTGATGCCAAGGCTTGGCATCAGCATTGTTTTGACAATTTATTCAAGCTAAGAAAATCAAAAAATGCTGATGCCAAGGCTTGGCATCAGGACTGTTTTGACAATTTATTTAAACAAAAAAAAATCAAAAAATGTTGATGTCAAGCCTTGGCATCAAGACTGTTTTGAGAGTTTATTCAAGTCAAAAAAATTCAAAAAAGCTGATGCCAAGTCTTGACATCAGGACTGTTTTGAGAGTTTATTCAAGCCAAAAAAAATTCAAAAAACGCCGATGCCAAGACTTGGCATCAAGACTGTTTTGACAATTTATTCAAACAAAAAAAAATCAAAAAATGCTGATGCCAAGGCTTGGCATCAGGGTTGTTTTGAGAGTTTATTCAAGCAAAAAAATTCAAAAAAGCTGATTCCAAGACTTGTACATCAGCACTGTTTTGACAATTTATTCAAGCAAAAAAAAAATCAAAAAATGTTGATGTCAAGGCTTGGCATCTGGGTTGTTTTAAGAGTTTATTCAAGCCAAAAAAATTCAAAAAAACTGATGCCAAGCCTTGGCATCAGCACTGTTTTGACTATTTATTCAAGTAAAAGCAAAATCAAAAAATGTTGATGCCAAGACTTGACATCAGGACAAAAAAAATCAAAAATCAGAAGTCTCTCTTATCATTAATATCAGAGAGCCGTGGTAAGAAACATATGGTTTAAAGGGAACCAAAATAAAGCCATAAATGATAATGAACAAGGTGTGAATTAAATGCCTTTCGACTGAAACTCTATGTCAGTATTCACAAAGTTTTCACATATCCTACAACTAAAGCCCAAGGTAGAGCTTGAAGCCACTCTTCCCTATCACATCCTTAAGGAATTGCGCTTAAAACATTGTTAAACAAATTCTCCTTTGCAAATATAGCCTCTAATATACCATTATGCCCATAAAAAATCTATCACAAAACCAAATTGAGCAGTCCAATTACAACCAAACCAATATAGTAAAAGAGGTTGCTACTCCTAATCCCAGGTAACATAGGATGATCGTTCAATTATAATAACTAGTAAACTTTAGTTGCCTAAAGATACATTAGGCCTATGTTGATGCATCATATTATTATCAGTATAAGTTTATCCAACAAATACTGAAATAGAAATGCCACCAGGGTCTTAAGGTTCCAAACCTAATGACAAACTTTTTAGAACAATTATTTGTTTCAATTTTCAGAAGTCACAAAGTATGATGTGATAATTTAAGATATACAATAACATATTGATGGTGATTTCAAAAACTATTGGTATATATGTCGCAAAGTGAAAGGCACCAACTATGCTTAAATATTTTCAATAGCAAATTTTTTGTGAAAATGCTAAACAATGAGGGCCTTAATGTTTCTTCACCTGTTCTTGGACACATTAATCATAAACCAAATACTCAAAATTCAATACATGATTATTGATACATGACCTAAAGAAGCAATGTCATCACCTAAGATAAATTATACAACAAAACGTTAAGTTACCAATTATAATGACACAATAATATGCCTGCAGCAACCCTAGAAATGGAAAGTATAGTAGATGTTTTCATAATATCTTCATCTTGATGTTGATGAATTTCGGCATCATTCAAAATTGTATAGTTTTGCTGGAACAAGAGACAAGGCATAATTAGAATAACCAATCAATGAGAAATGAAATAAGAACTGAATGTGGAAATGGCTTTTCTATGTTCACGCAAGGTTTGGATGCGTACATGTAGCAACAATTGTAGAATACATAGCCGGCCTCCTCCCTAAATCATCCAACTCAAAATCTTAATCCACAATCTAACAAAGAATCAAAATAGTGATTCTAACAATATGCAGTGACATTCATATAAGAACACTTCTGCAGTTACCTGGAGGATTTCTATCATCCAACAATTATTACAAGATATCAAAAAAGTGTTTATTTTCATTCAAAGCAAATTCAGTTTAGCCAGGTACTTTAAATAGTCATATGGTATAATCATATATGAATTCTATATAAACCTGGAATTAGTTTGTACATATTCATTCTCACCAATTTTAAAACGTCAATTCAATTCTTCCATTAAATCTAACTTGTGATCTAAAACAATGGTAATTAGTTTCAAATTCCAAAGTGTAAACAAGGTTCAGTATTTTCATTATGAGAAAATCCAGTTTACCCAGATATTTTAATGAGTTGTGTCGTAAATCATAAATGCATTCGGTATAAACCCAAAATTGGTTCGTGGATATATTTCTTTTTGGCCAATATTAAGAAGTCAAATCAATTCAAATTCCACTAAATCCATTTTCTGATAAAATAGCTATAGATTATAATTTCAACCAAATTGTTTCGAATTGCAAGAAATTTGAGCAATTCAAATAATACAATCTAAACAAAATCAAATCAAATTAATACAAACATTCTATGATTCAGTATCAATTAGAAGGATACAAGGACATACTTGCGGGCTTCTTGGGATTGGATGAGCAAGAAGGGCAGAACCATGAGACTTTAGGGACAGATGCCAAGATGGGTCTGAGGCAAAAAAGGTGGAACCCTCAGTCACACCGGTCGCACAGTAGAAGCTTTGCCGCGTACTCGCATGTCCCACATTCCTCATAGCAAGCGTTGCTATAGTTATCACTCTTCGATTTAGGTCTTTTCGTGGACAAAGATCTGGAGGATAGTGGTTTTGAAGCTTCGATCCTCCGTCCTGCCACCACTTCTGCCATTGCTTTGCAGATTGAAAAAAGTGAGTTAAGGAGAGTGAAAGAGAGAAGTCTGTGGGTTTGGATGGATATGTGATGAGTGAAGAATTTCCAGGAGACCAAAAGTCCCAGCAACAAGCTCCATCAAAGCAGGCCCTCTCACTTGTCTCTTTCCGGCTTCCTCCCTATCAACCCCAGATCCGTTCACCTTCCACACCCACCATTGCCACAGGCTGCCTGAAATTTTATCGCTCCAACTGGCCGCGTTCACCTCCAAATTCGGACAAAGTTTTTATGTCTCCCAATTTATCTAGCCGTGTTCTTAATTTCATCTTCAGTCAGCTTCTCCATCCTAGCTGTGTTTTTTTCTTTTTTTTTCTTTTTCTCCCCCAACCCCACATTTCTCACACTTATATATATGTACACTGTGGTTGAAGATGGATGGATTTTCCGGATCTGTTTGAACAGAGGAAAGAGGGAGGAGGACGACGACTATGGATGAACGTCGGATCTACGTGGAGAATTGGAGAAAAGAAAGCAGATATGGAAAATGAGATGGTGGGTTTGGTGGAGGCTAGCGATTGGAGACGAGGGGGGTGGATGGAGAGAGATGGTGTTGAAGCGGAGCTTTGTTGATGATCCGGCTGGAACAGAGATAGATGGAAAATAGAGATACGGGGCCTGCTGGATGCAGGAAGAGAGAGAGAAAGATGGAGTCGGGTTTGGGGGAAAGAGGCAGCAATGGTGGGACAAACTAGTAGGGAGGCCGAAGTTTGTGACAGAAGGCGGAGGTGGAGCTTGTTTGCTTGGGGCCGGAAATTGAACCATGATGAAGGACACCGGCTGGACTGCTTAGGCAGAGGGAGATGGCGGCGGCTGAGCAATTGAAGAATGGCAGCCTTGGTGAAGAGCTTCCATTAGAAGTTATGCTATGTAACTGAACGTAATATCCACCTCCCGCTCATCAAATACGACATAGAGGGGCAGAGACGTACTTTCACCCCAAAATTGTACCTAAAAGATATGGGTAAAAAATAGGTGGATTCATTTGAAAACCTATTTTTAAAGAAGTACCGACTTGTAATTTTTTCTACTATATATAGAGCGGTCTTCCCTTATTATAGAGGACTCCTCAACCGCTCTCAATATTTCTCTTAGAGAACACTCTCAATACTGATTTCACCGGCAACACGAGGGAACACCTGAGCTCCGGCACATATTATCCTTGTTATTGACTCTCACATCGGAGGGCTTTAATTGGGATCACCTCCTAGCTCCCTAACGGTGCTATCTCTTTTAGGTTATTCTCACAGCAAAGACACAAAGGAACCCGCGGATTCCCAAAGCATCCATGCTCACCTTACACGAAGAAAAAACACAAGCCCAGATATACTATTTCTCAGTCTAAGTTTAGCTCAAGTTCACCACGTGGACTGCCAGCATAGTCACGTTACTTTTTGGCATGATTAATGTCTCAAATCCTTTTGGGATTAGGATTTGTTGACTCTCACAGGATCTAGATTTAGTTGTGTCATCCTCTAATTCTATTGTATAATGGCTAAAAGGTATGCATACCGATTAGTGTGGAAACTATCTTTGGAATCAAGGGTGTAATAGAATAGTTTAGTGTTAGTTTCTCCAAAGGCGTGGACGAGTAGGCTTCAACAACAGCCTTGAAAGCACGTCTTACCATCAGACTTCCAAGTCTACTCAACTCTAGAACGAAGCTTAGCCAAACACGTGGATTTAAATTATATATTATTTGATCTAGATATTTTTGATATCTAGTCAAATAATATTTGAATTTCATTCATCAGATTTCCCCCCAAAAAGGTCAACCATGTCCTTATCTGACTCTAGACATCTGTATAGACTATATGTCCACTCTGTTGTCTGAATCACGAAGTCTGAAGACATTACCTCTTTTGGCTAAGAAGACTTTCAATCTGTAACGCCTGCAAGCTGCAAAATTACTCTACTTGGTATGAGCCCCTGTAACACTGCATCTCTGATGACAGTCTCGCCGTACTCATTCCATAAAGCGCCGAATTGCATTTAATGCATTATAACGTTGGATACATCATCTCCATCTCAAATCCAACGGTCCTGAAGATCTCCCGTAGTATATATTCAAGACTTGAAGATCTGAAAAACATACATCTCTTATGCATTCAATACTCAAGCTTCAACTTCAATACTCAAGCATTCAAGAGATCAAGTGGAGACGGACGACAACGATACAATTGGTGGTTGATGGTCTCGAGGTCTTGGTGCTGTTAGACAAAATAGTGTGTGACTATTTTGGATTGTGAGAGGTGTGGTACTATGTGAGATCATATCAATCCTTGTAACCCTTGTCCTAGGTAGGGTGGGTACATTGAAAACTCTCTATTGTAATTCATCATCGTTTATAGTGAAGTTGTTGTTTGCCTTGGAGTGGATTAAACCACGTAAAATCCTTTGTTCCCTTTTTCTTTATTCCGTTATATTTTCTAATATCTTGCCATTATTCGTCCAAATACTTGGTGCTATTATTTTCGACCGATTCACTTCTACATTGAAGATAGAAACTTGGAATTCTTAATCCAAGAATTTCCCCGTTTTTATAACAAACTGGTATCAGAGCTTTGTGTTAGTCGAAATTTTGAGATCAAGAGATTGAATTTTTTGAAGATGACAGAATTTAGAAATTCTACACAATTCCAATTAGAGAAATTTAATGGAAGTAATAACTTTAGCTTGTGACAAGTTAAAGATATGGATGTGTTGATCCATGCAGATCAAGAGATTGCTTTGGAAGGAAAGGAAGCAAAACCTGACGGTATGAAAGATGAGGTATGAAAGAGAATTGATCAAAAGGTGGCTAGCACTATCCGACGATGTTGCGTAGATAATGTTCCTTACAACATTATCTCTGAAAAGTCTGCAAAGGCATTATGAGAGAAGTTAGAGAGTCTACATGAGGAAATCAATGTCAAACCGGTTTTACCTAAAATAGAAATTGTTCAATTTCATGATGGACGAAGGTATGAATATTCATGATCACTTGAATGCATTTAAATGATACTTTGCGAGTTGGCGAATATTGATGTTAAAATTGAGGATGAAGATCAAGGTTTAATTTTGTTGAGGTCTTTGCCACCATCTTACAAGTATTTAGTTATTATGCACAGGAAATACACACTTACTTTGGGTGATGTACAAACTTCATTATTAACGAATGATTCTATGAACAAGGGTTCAAGGAATATAAATAATAACGATGCTTTGTTTGTGGGAAGCAAAGTTAAACATGTTGGTGATTCGTCCGATCAAGGTTCAAGCGGTGGCAAGAAAAATAAGAAGACTTTCAAGCAAAAGTGTTGGCATTGTAATGAGATGAGTCACGTTATTCGTAATTGTCAAAAACTCAAGGATGAAGTAAATAGAGAATTGAATTCTAATGCTAATATTGTCACCTTTGATGAGGGTGATATTAGCAATGGCGAGAATAGTGATGATGTACTCAATGTGACCGTTGGTGATTATCTACGGAATTAATGAGTTCTTGATTCCGATTGTTCTTTTCACATGTGTTCCAATAAAGATATGTTTTTTACTTACAAAAGTGCAAGTGGCGATGTATTTTTAGCCGATGGTTCTTCTTGCAAGATTTAAGGTGTTGGAACAATAAAATTAATTCAAGACCCAAGGTGGAGTAAAAACGCTAATGGAAGTTCGTGATGTTCCTAGCTTGAGGAGGAATTTCATTTCTTTGGGTTACTTAGATTCAAAAGGGTGCAATTACAATGTTCGTAATGGAAAGATGAAAATCTTTTGTGATGGACGTTTTCTCATGGGTGGATACAAAAGGGGCAACTTATATTTATGACAAGGGAGTATCGTTCAAGGTGGAACTCATATTATGTTTCATAGTGAAGATGTCAAATATGAAGAATTTGGAAGTATCCGGTTTGGTAGTATTTCATGGAGCGAATTCAAAGGCTGTTTGGTCGTGTGTTTGAGATCAATTCTAGGCACCCATGGTGGGGAGCATTTTGGGCAAGCAACAATGGGGATAGGCGATTAATGAATTTTGAGCTAAGGTGGAGATTTGTTATAGTTATGTCTCAAATTCTTTTGGGATTAAGATTGATAAATTGCTAAAGGATTAGGAGTATGTTAATCCTAATTAGTGAAGGATAATGTTTATGAACATGACCTATATAAGGGCATTTTTATGCCGCATAGATAGAGTGCCAAAGACGAGTTTGTGATACAAATTAAGTGGCGACGGAAGACAACGATACAATTGGTGGTCGAGGGTCTCGAGGTCTTGACGTTGTTAGACAAAATAATGTGTGGCTATTTTGAGTTGTGAGAGGTGTGGTACTCTGTGGGATCGTATCAATCCTTGTAACCCTTGTCCTAAGTAGCGTGAGTATATTGAAAACTCTCTATTGTAATTCCTCATCGTTTATAGTGAAGTTGTTGCTTGTTTTGGAGTGGATTAAACCACGTAAAATCCTTTGTTCCATTTTACTTTATTCCGTTATATTTTCTATTATCTTGCCATTATTTGTCCAAATACTTGGTGCTATTATTTTCGGCCGATTTGCTTCCGCATTAAAGATAGAAACTTGGAATTCTTAATCCAAGAATTTCCCAGTTTTTATAACACATTTCAACCCCAAAATATTAACGGGTTGCGTCGGGTCAGGTTAAAGCTGGTTGAACCCATCACACTTTTTGAATCGGGTTTTTACTTTATAAATGAATGATATTCAGGTTTAATGAGATTTGACGTTGCCTGACCCGGGGGTAAGTGGGGAACCACTACTGATCCTCTTAAAAAAAAAAAGACGTTGCCTGACCCAACCCACCAAATTACCAGACCTAGTCTAAACTACAGTAGAATACTTTCTAACGAACAAACAATGTTACTAAAGAAGAAAAAAACAACTTTGCTAAAAAAATACTTCCTCCTTTCCAAAATAGGTATTTCTTATTCTACTTTGTGACATTCCAAAATAAGTATCTCTTTTCTTTTTTTAGAAAGATCCATTGAACAAATTGTCTATATTACCCTTATTAATTGTTAAAACGAAAAAAAAAAATTAGCAGGACCCAATAATTTGACATGACCAAGTATACTTTGAAGTATTAAAAGTGAAGGTTATATATACTACAAGTTTGTTATCTACAAGGAACCATGAGTGATCTCGTGCGAACTTGAACCTTGAGCGAAACATAAGACTTTCTGCTTGAGCTATGATCTTTGTATGTCACGAACGTTGATCCTACAAGTCTCTCTTGTTGGATTGATATCACGTAGCACGAATATCAACCTTTGGTTCACACCGCAAATCCAAGCCTCTCGATGGTTAGGTTAGAGGGAGTATTTGGTGAGATAGAGTGGGAGAGAGAGAGGGGCGGCCAAACACAAGAAGACGTATTCTTGTTGCAGCCGTGTAATTCAACTTAGGGTTTTATCCCTTTGGTTGCCCCATTTATATTATTGTACAAGAAACCCTATTTCTTGTAGGTTACGTTAAGTGAATCCCGAACCCCTTCGGATTAGGAAACTAATTAATCTTTAATAATATAACTACGGTCCATGTGAGCGGAAGTAAATAATCGGGGCACGAGTCCAATTGCTAATATCTCCCACTCGCATACATGCGTTCACCTCTCTTACCACATCGTATCATCAAAACCCATTAAACACTGCCTCTTCATACCGGAAGTGAAGCGTGCGACATGATGAGAAAGATAAAGGGTGGAACGCTATACCAAATCACCATCTGACCAGCATAGAACGCCATCGTTAGAAAATAAAACTCTTCAATACCCCAGACCGTATATATACATCAATTTAAGAATTCTCAAGATCAATCTCTTGAACCGTATGTTCAATATGATCGCCATGGTATTGAGACACAAAAGTAGAGAAGTACATCATACTATATTCCTTAGACACTCACATCAATCACCCTTGATTAACTGCTTTCCTAACAATGCTCCATAGGGATGTATGTGCATAGCCTATTGGTCGGCATGCCAAAGTAGCATCATCAACGTCCAAGTTTATGATATCCTTCTAAGTCACATACGATATAATTGTGACCTAGATTTGATCACTAGAACTCACACTGTGATGAAGCAGGGGTCATTCAATCACTTTATTTGGTCGCATTATAGTCATATACAGTATGATATGTATGCTATGGCGGAGCTCCTACACGAAGTAGGCATGTCATGCTCTACGCCGTACATACCTTAGTCTAGCCGCCCTTCTGGCGTCTTACCTGAATACTCAAAAGCAGTCACTCTTCTAGTGTCTCTTTTAAGATCTTACATTCAGACTTTTTCTTGGGACATAAAGTCGACCTTCATAAGAGGTCTCATCCTGGCTGTATGCCAAGACGATAAATGTAATGTCATTTGCGCACCGCCCTTCGTAGGTGCTGTAGACACCCCAATTTCATACCCCATGTATGTGACATGACATAAAATATCAAGACCTATTAAAACATTAAGAAATGTCAAGTTACAGGGTCAAAAATACAAAAGGACAAAGCAGGATGCGCAAAATAGTGAAATGCAGGGGTTAAAGTGCAAAAAATAAAAGAACACAAGCCTAACTTGGCGCCACCCACACTCAAAGTGGGAGTGGAGCCAAGTTTCAATGTGGGTGGCGCCCAAAGTTGATCTACAATGCATCCCAAGTTGCTACAGTTGCCGTAAAGTGCAAATTTCTCCGTGGACTGTACAAGGAACTGAAGCGCGGAAGAAGGAAATTTAATTCCCGATGACTCCCCACTCCAGGTTATAAATAGAGCTTCAGGGTTCACTTTCAGAGACAGTTTTCATCCACAAAACTCTCCGCGTCCTCGTTACGCTGAAGAAATAGAGAGCGGAGTGAGATAGTGAGTGATCTCCCCAAAGCCTCGAAACCCTGCCAAACCTTCTCTAAACACAAAACTAACCGGTAAAAGTGAGCCTTAGCCCCCCAGCTAGGTATCCACCCTATTTCCCCGGTCCAAAAATCGTGGAAAGAGCAGTTGCTCTGCCCGATTTAAAAGGCCAAATCAGCCAGAAATAAGCCGTTATTCTGCCCAATTTCTGCCTTCCTCAAACAAACACAACAACCAAAATAAACAGTTACTCTGCCCGGATCACCGAGGCAAAAAGTAGCTTTCGGAAGCAGTCACTCTGCCCGAATCTCCACAACACTTCAAAACAAAAGAGGCTCCCTCTCCCTGAAGGACATAACGAGCACACCCTAGTCCGCTAGTAGGTAAGTTTTAATTTCCTTATTTGTAAAAGTGCTATTTTCAATCCGGCCCAATGTAGATATATAAGCAGTTGTGCTGCCCGAATTTAGTTAGGAAATAGCACTAAAAAGAGCCATTATTATGGCCAAATATTTTTAAGTATATTTGTAATTATTTGTAAAGAGATGGCTGCAAGTCTGTAAATAATGTAGATAATGGATGTATTTGTAGGTAGTTAATGCTTCATTTATTTGCTAAATAAATATAACAAAAAACATACTTTAGCCAAAAACTGTTTTTGAGACCGAAAGGGCGAGTTGGGTGCCTAGCACCTTTCCAACTCGTAACTTAGCCTCCGAACCCGCTTTTTACAATCTCTGGTTTTCTTTTTTGGTTTTGCCTTATTTCTTCCTTAAAATAAAGATGTCGACTCTAAAACATTTTGGATCCAGTGGGGCATCGCAACATCTTTTCTTGCACTTTTCGGTTTTCCCCTAAAAAAGGGAGAATGAGAATGGAAGGGTGATGCATTCCTATATCCTGGTATCCCCTAAAAAAGGGATAACTTGACATAGAAAACTCAAAACTCCCATATTGGACCAAAAATCCACTAAAGGCAACCGAGACGCATTCCAACGCGTTATCTTAGACAACACTCTTCTCGCACTTTTGATTTCGTCTTCCCCTAGAAAAGGGAGGGTGGAATGAGAGCAGTGGATGTCCCGCATCCGCACGTACGCGCACCCCTATCCAAGGGCGCGCGGAGCGCGAGCGCATTTCCCGGGAACCTCACAGTGGCGACCAAAACTTTTTTTTTCTTTTGTTTCTGGCTAAAGTATGCTTGTTATATTAATTTAAGCATTTGAATATTGCATTCCTTTAACATCCGTGTCTATATTTGTGGATATGATCCTCCATCTTGCAGCAATTTCATTCCAATCACTGTTACGGATATACTTAAAAATATTTGTATCTTTCAAAAAATAAATTGCAAAAAAAATAAAAAAAAAAATATATATATATATATATATATATATATATATATATATATATATGCAATATTCTATGTGCAATAATTTCCGGGCAACACAACAAAGGGCCGGTGCTTTATTTTTAATATCGCTTCATTCTCGGCCCTATTTATTAATTTATTCTGCTTTATTTTCATTCCGCAAGATATACGTATATGCATTCATTCTGCCATTTTATTTTGGGAAAATAGGACAAATGTGTAATTAATAGGAATAGATAGATTCCCCACCTTTCTTTCTATTTCTTGAAATTATATGCTTTCTTGCTCGCGCTCAAACTAAAAAGCCGAGAAAATCTATAAATAACAGCAAGACATGCCATATCTGTTTTATTTTCTGCTTTCATATCTAAAAAAAATACTTTTTTTTTGCTTTTTAGATACCGCACACACGCGCACATGCATATAAATATATTCCGAATTGCTACCCTACACCATGACCAGCCTACCCCTTGCATAAGCCAACGTTAGATTGCATATAGATTTTCAGGACACTTCAAAGATCGATCGGTTTTTGCATTTTGTATTATGGGTCACCAAAAAAAAAAAAAAAAAGAAATGCGCGCAAGTCAAATAAAAAAAATGTACGCAAGTCAAGAAAAAAATGTGTGCAAGTCAAGTAAAAAAAAAATAAATACACTGGGTTGATTTATTATTTTCTAATGCTTGACCTAGACCATTTTGAATGGTGGATCCCGAAAAGAGTATAGGTCCTTCGCCTGAGATTAGTCCGATCTCGGGGAGTCGAAAGGCAGGTGGAATACGTTGGTCCTATACTCTGGAGAAAGAATCCGCTGTTCCAGGAAAGTCCTGAGACTGTCAAAATAAAGCAAGTGCTTATCCGGTCAATTTGTAGGAAAAATAAATAATAATAAAAAAAATACTAATAAAGGCACACTGTACCCCAAACCCAGAAAGCCTTCAGCCAGCCTTCTGATACATCCAAACCCATTTTCCTCAGAAACCTGGCCCGAATTTGAAAAGGCAGAGACAGTACTGGCCGGTTGATACGGGAAACAAGTGCGTAAATCGATAAGAGGGTATCGATATCGATCGGATAAGAGCGAAACAGCTCAGAGGGCACAGATCCGAGCAAGTATGGCAGCAGAAAGTGAGCAGTCCGCTATGGGTACAGATACCGGGGCTCTAGGGTATCCTCCGACCTCAGCAATGCGACAGTGGCTAGACCAAAATTTGGGTGCACAGGCTAATCGTATAATGAACCAGATAGCTAATCTGGTGCAAAATTTAAAATCTGGTGGTGAGGTAATCTCTTCCCCTGTAGTCCTTCAAGAAACATCAACATCCAATGCTCTTCCAAACCCAATTTCCCAGCCAAACACTAACCCACCAAATACTGCCATTACCCTAAATCCTTATCCTGTCCAAAATCCATATCCAGCCCAAAATCCCCATCATGTGCAAAATCCATATCCCACCCAAAATCCTTACCAAATACCGCAGCTAGAAAATAAACAAACTATGACAGGAGCTAGCAATGATAGAAGCGACTGGGAATCAGGAAAAGAAACTCCTAAGTATGCACCTTCTCTTGAATTTGAGGCCAGGCTAAAACAAGCAGTGGACGCTCATACAGAAAGAATAACAAACCAAGTGGTGGGTGATCTTTTAAAAGGTTTCTCAGAGGCTCTAGCTGCTCTCTCCCAAAAAATCAAAATCTCGAAATATGTTCCTAATACTTTCCACCTCCCTGAAGTAAGCCATCCTGATACCTCAGAAACCATCCTTTTCCAAACCTCTGGGAAGCTACCAAGTGCTAGCCATCAGCCAAATAATGATCCCATGGCCCAAGGAGGTATGATTCGAAATGCTCATAATTCTACTCCATATCCTCCAGAAATCAACCCCGATCTCCCCCACCTAAATGGCTGCTACTATAACCAAAAGAATTACCTTCCTCTAGACCCTTCAAATACTTATTCCCAACAAATGACCTCAGGGCTTCCAAAAGAAGTAACTTGTGTACCAAAAAAAGAATCCCTCTTGGGCCAAGGTCCAGGTAACCCCATTCCAGTAAAATATTATCCAAGAGAGAAAACCCCACCCAGTTGCCTGACCAAATCGCAACCTGGACATTTGCCTAAGCCAAGAGGCCAAAAAGAAATAATTCCAAGGCATTATGATGACATGCCTGCCCCAAGATCTGAAATACTCCAAACGCTGTGGGCCCATGGGATATTGAAACCCATTGATAATTACCGACCACCCAAACCGTTACCTATTACCTGGAATCATGCCTAGTATTGTGAATATCATCGATGCAGTGGTCATGTTACCGACAAGTGCTATACACTCAGAGATGTAATTCAGGATCTCATTGATAACGAGGTAATTACAGTGGCAGGCACAAATTTTTTTGAAACAGATCAAGCCAAGGAGGTCTAAAAGGGGCAAGTTAGTCTAATTAGCCATGAATAAAGGTGCTGTAAAATATGCTGATCAATGAAGGAGTTTCTAAATAAATGTTTGGAGGAGACAGCTTCCTGTGTATGATAGACAGAGGCACTTATTATAAAGAGCTCCCTGCTAAGTTCGAGCTTATTGCTAATAAGCCTTTGCAGAACTGGTATACTACGACCGGCCCGCTGTTGACTCCCGCAGACCTGGTGGACCGCTTCGGATATACTATCCCTACTTCTTCCCCTAGCTTTACGAATTTGTCATCTATCGATCCGCTCCCTAAAGTTGAGGTTCTCAAACCCCAGGTCCTCAATAATGTAATAAACCCTGTGCAGTTTGCTATTAATGATAATCTAAATGTCTTTGCTTATTCCTTAGTTGCACCTACATTAAAAGATACATTAAATAACAATAATAATGAGTCATTTGATGAAATGGACCCAAAAGATAAAAATTATTTGCTTGAGCTTGTAAAGTCAGTTGAGCAACATGAACAACATCATTCATCAACAACAGCTGAAGACTTCTCCATCATCAATCTGGGGCTGAACAATCAAATCAAAGAAATCAAAATCGGCAACTACCTGCAAGGCTCTGAAAGGGTAGCACTCATTGACCTCCTCATAGAGTTCGTTGACATATTTGCATGGTCCTATGAAGATATCTTGGGCTAGATCGACCATAGTTGAACAGAATCCCCGTATATCAGGATGCTCGGCAATCAAGCAAAAGCTCTTGAATCAAGCCCGGAATGGTCACTACAAGTCAAGAAGAAATTATGAGCGTCTCCACGTCAACTTCATTCGGGTATAGAATACGATCTGTCCAACATAGTGTTCCCAAGCCCAGCGGGAAGGTCGGGATCTGCGTAGACTTCGCGACCTCAACAAATCGTCACCCAAAGATGACTCCCCTACCCAATATTGATATTGTTGTAGATGCGTTCTTTGCTCACAAAATCGAGATCTTCCGTCAACGACATCTTTGGGCTACAATCAAATTAAAGTGGCGGTAGAGGACCAAGAGGACTTCATTCACCTCTCAGGGGTACATATTGTTATACTGTCATGCCGTTTGGACTAAAAAATGCCAGGGCTACTTATCAAAAGGCTTCCACCACCCTCTTCCATGACATGATCCATAAAGAAATGGAGGTCTATGTCGACGACATGATCGTGCATTCGGCGATATAAGCGGTGCCCATATCAAAGACAACCGAAGTTCTTGAAAGGTTAAGAAAGCACCGATGAAACTCAACCCCACAAATACATATTTGGGGTCACCAAAACAAGGTCCGGGATTCTTAGTGACCGAGCAAAGCATCGAGATCGAGCGGCAAAAATCAAAGCCATTATAGAGATCATGACCAAAAACTCCAACGTAGTCAAAGGCTTCCTACCGATGCAGCAATTGGCCGCATCGACAACCACATGTGGGCCTCTTCTAATTCTAAAGAAAAATAATGACCAAGTGGGACGAGAAATGCCGGCTAGCCGAAAAAATAAAAGTCTACTTACCAATCCCATTATTTTAGCTCACCCCCCATACATAAACCTCTCTCGTATACCTAGAAGTCACAAAGCTGCATCAGGGGCCATGCTCGCCCAAGAAAAGGAAGATTCTCACATCGAAAGTGCTATCTACTTCATAAGTGAAAGCTACAAAGGAAAGCGAGCTAAACTATTCGACATTGGAAAAAGGCACTTTAGGCCTGGTACACTCAAGGCTCAAGACCTACCTCACGAGGGACAATCTATCGAGCTTATCTCGAGAATGGATCTATAAAATACATCTTTGGCAAGCCATCACTTTCCGTAGTAAATCAAGTGGTCCTTTCTTCTGAGAGTTTGACATAACATGTCACACTCAAATCTATCAAAGCGGCGTAATTGCGAGACCACTTAGCGATTTACCTCTAAAAATGCTTGGCCCGAGCGACTTCAGGACGAAGTGTCTTGGAAATCACGACCACGACACCGGTGGCGGATGTTCTTTGCGGGCCGCAAACAAAGAGGCTTTGGCATCGGATCTTGATCATCGATCAAGCCAGATTCTCGCACTAAGATTGGGTTGAGTGCTCAAACAACTTGGTGAGTCTGGCTTTTATTGCCGGCCTAGAAAAGGCTCTCCAAAGGAAAGCTAGCGAAAATCTCGAAGTCTATGGAGACTACTGCTCGATCATAAACCAAGTTGGAGGAAAATGGAAGACGAAGATCTCGATTTGCGAGTGCTCTATCATGCCAAATTAACAGCTCTTGCCAGCTCGGTTTGATTCTATCTCATTGCACTAATTAGTGCGGGATAGAAATCAATTTGCCGATCGGCCACCCTAGCATCATTAGTCCAAATTCCCTTGAGTAAACAAGTCCAACCCTGTAGTCGAAAAAGGTCACGCAAATATCGCTTCAAAATTAATGTGGTTAGCGGATCACGATCCTGTATGTTGATATCCTAAATCTGCTTTAGAAAGGAATCTACCCTCCCGCCTAGACAAAGAGGGAAAATCTCCCCTACTTGGTGGGCGTCACAATTTTTATTCGGCGGTGGCGCCTATATAAAAGCAGCACCATCAAGGCCTCAATCTCTATCGTCGATCGTGCCAAAGCCGAGCAAATCATGGACCAACTCCACGATCGTGACTCGCGGATCCCACATGAACGGCCATATGCTATCCAAGAAAGTTATCCGGCGAGCAGGGTACTATTGGAGTACGCTTGAAACCGACATGCGCATTCGGTGGGTGCGACATTGCGACAAGGTGCCAACGTTTTGCAAATCTGCAAACACGTGCCCCCCGCACATCCTATACAACTCCATGCCCGGCCCTCAGCGTGGGGAATCGACGTTATAGGCCAAATTCACCCAAAGGATCCAATGGCCATGAATGCCGTCTAGTAGGCGTCAACTACTTTACAAAAGTGGGTGGAAGCCTCTTCTTACAAAATCTGAATGCCCGAAGGTGTCGAATTCATCCGGACCAACATTATATATCGCTACGGAGTGCCTTTTGAGATAATCTCTGACAACGGCACGCATTTTGAAGGGGATGTGAATCGTCTACTCGACGAGTTCAAAATCCAAAGGCATAAATCTTCCCCCTACCGACCACAAGCAAATGGTGCCGTTGAAGCAGCCAACAAGACACTGGAAAACATTATCAAGAAAATGGCTGACATAGGAAGAGACTAGCCAGAAAAATTGCCGCTAGCCCTTTGGGGCTATCACACCTCAGTCCGCACACCCACTGGGGCTACCCCCTATTCTCTAGCATATGGCATGGAGGCAATGCTGCGTATTGAAGTTGAAATACCATCATTAAGAGTGGTGATGGAATCTGGCATAGCAGAAATTGACTGGGTCAAAGGGCGATTTGAAGAATTAGCCCTGATTGATGAACGACGCTTGCTAGCCCTAGAGCATACCCGAGCATATCAAAGGTGCATAGCCCGAGCATTCAACAAAAAAGTCAAAGGCCGCGACATCCAGGTCGGAGATCTCGTACTTCGAGAAAAACCCCCTAGTTATGTTGATACTAGGGGAAAATGGAAATCTCCATGGATGGGACCGTATCTTGTCAAAGAAATCCGGTCATGAGGTGTCGTGTTCCTCACGAACCAAGAAGGAGAAGATCTCGTTCAACCCTTCAACCTTGACAAGCTTAAAAGGTATTATGCTTGAAGCCAACCTATCTGGCAATTGCTTCCCTCCCCAGCTCGCTAGGCTTAAAACCCGAAAGGGCAGCCTAGGCAAAAATTAGAGCAAAATAAAAAAAAACAAAAACAAAAAAATCAAAATAAAAACGAGAAATAAGGGCTCACTAGGTCGAAAACCCAAAAGGGTAGCCTAGGCAAAAATTAGAGCATATAAAAAAAATCAGGAGAAAAAGGGGAGGGAAGGCACTCTTTGAATCCTTGGCATCCTACCTTCGGTCTTCAGCATGCAAGGGGCTTGACTGACAAGAAAAAGAAAAACCACGACAAAAGCTGACACTAAAACACTAAAATATAATATTACATGTTCTAAGGTGCAACTTAGGAATTATTGTTAAGATATTTGGACTATGCATTATTTGCATGTACATATCTGTTATATTGTTGCCTCTACCCCCACTTGTTCCCCCCAAGTTATCCTTCGTTTGCAGCTTCAGCCCCAAAGTGGTCCATCAGTGCCTGTGGCATCCACCCAGCCGGGCTCATATACTTTTTCTACAAGGCACAGAAAAGGCTCAGTCTCATCAGAATGAGAAACACCAGAAGTGTCCTTGTCCTATTCATTATCCACATTGCCGTTGTCCTGAAACAGCCGGGCGACTTGGGTTCCGACCATTCACTGCTGCTCTGTCTGATTGCAAAGAGAAACACAGGGGCTATGAGAATAGTTTCTATGCCAAGTGTAACCTCAGAGCAATTATATGGCCAAAACGAGGAGGAGGCGTTGCCCTTTCTCCCCGAATATCTCCAGAAAAGCCCTCTCGAGCCCAAATGTGTATTCTTTTAAAATCCATTTCTGAGATGCAGTGTGCCACTACCCTTAGATATCGGTATAACTTTATTTTCTGCATGTATTTTGAGTCTGCGTTTTATTTCTTGCATTATATTATTTTGCATTACATAATAAATGTTTGTATAGATTCTGGTGTAAATATAGAAAGGAAAATAAGAAGAAGAAGAAACTAATGTGTGCAGGTAGTAGGAGCTAATAATCGCAGGACGCTATGCCCCCATCAAAACCGCCTCCCATCACTTGAGGGCCCGATTCGCCACCAAGCCTGTGACCTCTACCTCTCACCCGAGGGCAAGCCGACCCGCCAGCTTCATCGTTGTCATCATCACGACGTCTGGTCTGCCACATAGCATCATTACCCCGACAAGAAAAGTCATCCATGAGCTGCTGGTAAAGTTTGCTGATGCTGACGAAGCCCCGCAGCAACCTCTTATATGTGAACACCTCGACCTGGAAAAAAAAAAGAGGGTGTTGAAACAAAAAAAAAAAAAAAAAGGGAAATGCATCCGTCCAAGAAAAAAAAAGGTGATATAAAAAAGAAAAAAAGAATGATGATGATGCTAAAAAAAAAAAAGAAGAAAGGGGAGGAGAGAAACGTAAGATTCTTATAACCCCTTTTTATGCGTAATATGTATATATATATATATATATATATATATATATATATATATATATATATATATATACCTTTCATTCATGCATTTTGCGTTTTATCGTGTATTTAAGAACTTTTCATTTTTATTCTTGCATAAATAAAATGTATATAAATCATTATTGTATCATAAATAATATATAATAAAAAATCTTTGCTTATAATAATAATAAAAATATTTATTTGAAAAATAAATAAAATAAATAAATAAAAATAATATATAAAAATAGAAATATATATTATTTTAATATATATATATATATATATATATATATATATATATATATATATATATATATATATATATATATATATATATATATATATATATATATATATATATATATATATATATATATATATATATATATATATATATATATATATATATATATATATATGTATATATATATATATATATATGTATTGCATTTGAAAATTTTAAGTGCATTGTTGGCATTATCATAAAAATAAAAGTGCATTTATGCATTTAAAATTTTCGTGTATAAAATAATAATTCTTTTTTCAAAAAAAATCAAAAAAATAAAAACAAAAACAAAATAATAATAAAATGCATCTTTTTGCATCTAAATGTGCATTTTGGCATCTTAGGCATCATAAAAGTGTATGTTTTGCATTTAAAAATAAATACCGCATTTTGCATTTTCGCATGCATGATAAATAAGTATATGTTGGAAAACTAGTGTTTTTAATTGAAGTAAATTGGGGCTTTGAGGCACTAATTTATTTGTGAGTCATTTATGTAATGACTATGATAATTGTGGAATTATGTTCTTCTCCGTGAGTACATAAGAATACTATATTTATTTGTCCAATTCGGATATCGGATGAATAAGTTATAGAGGTTTAAAGTAGGACATTTGATATGTTGGAAGTGGGTTATCCCACATTGGGAAAATGTGAAAAGCTTGAAGGGTTTATATACAAAGGCTCCCTTGGTGTTGGGTGCTTGTATAGAAAGTACTATCCCTCCGCGCCGCAGGGGGTGCAAATCATGGTCCAATTTGGCTTGGACTGGCGTACTCGTGTGCCTGCACATGCGGACACGAATGTCGGACCAAATTGTGCTACTTAGACAAACCCGCCTTTTGCACATTTTTCCGCTTTAATTGTGTGGTTTATGACGCGTTGATTCACTGGCCTATGTAAATAAACCATTTTCCACAACAAAGACCTTCACCGGAAGACCTTCACCAGCAGACCTTCTAGAGCCACCTGCAGACTTTGATACAAGTCACCAGAAGATTTGTTTTTGAAGCAGTTTTCAGTACCACGGTTTAATTTTGTTTTCGTTATTTGTATTCTGTTTTCAATATATATATTCTGTAAGATTGTATAGGGTTCTACCTAACAATCTTGAAACGTTATCTTTCTTCTGTTTATTATTGTTATTTCAGATAACAATAATCTCTTCTATAGAGAACTCTATAATCTTACAGATTATTGTCGTTTTTCAGATATGACTAACGAGAACAATACCGTAGCTCCTAATACTGGAACTGGAGCTGATAAGACTGTGACTGGAAATACTTCGAACTCGAACCCTCCTATGACCAATGCTCAAGTGGTGACTGTTCCACAACTACCGGTGAACCATAGTGAGAAGCCGGAGAAATTCAAAGGGTTGAATTTCAAGCGCTGGCAGCAGAAGATGTTGTTTTACTTGACCACGCTTCATTTGGCAAGGTTTCTGAAAGAAGACCCGCCAAATGTTGGTGAAGATGCTGATTTCCAAGCCGTCAGTGCTTTGGATGCATGGAATCAAGGTGATTTCCTTTGCAAGAACTATGTACTGAACGGGTTGGAAGACTCGTTGTACGAAGTTTATCGTTTTAAGAAAACGGCAAAGGAACTATGGAACTCTCTTGACCACAAGTACACCTCCGAGGATGCTGGGGCCAAGAAGTTCATAGTTGGTAGATTCCTGGATTACAAAATGACAGATGCTAAATCTGTGTACAGTCAAGTACAGGAGCTGCAAGTGCTTTACTCTGAAATTGAGACAGAGGGGATGGAAATTAGTGAAACCTTCAAGGTGGCTGCAATTATAGAAAAATTGCCTCCAGCTTGGAAGGATTTCAAGAGTTACCTGAAGCATAAACGAAAGGAGATGACTGTTGAACAACTTGTTGTTCGTCTTCGCATAGAAGAGGACAATAGAGGCAATGATAAGAAAACGGTCACTTCTATGGCTGCTAAAGCCAATGTTGTGGAGCATGGTCAAAGCTCCAAAGGCAAAGGAAAGTTTGCTAGAGCTGGAAAAGGGACAAACCTAGGTCCCAAAGGTGGAGTTTCTAAGAAGAAGTTTCATGGAAACTGCTACAACTGTGGAGGCATGGGTCACAAGTCCACGGTTTGCAAGAAACCAAAGAGGGAGCGTGAAGCCAATCTTGTGGATGGCATTGCTCAAGATGTGTCAGATATCAACCTTGCTGCGGTGATATCTGAAGTCAATTTGGTGGGTTCAAACCCAAATCAGTGGTGGATTGATCGGTGCCACTAGGCACGTCTGCTCCAACAAGGAGATGTTCAGCGCACCTTTAAAGCCGCCGGAGATGGAGAAAAGATCTACATGGGAAATTCGCCACTTCTAGATATCAAAGGTCAAGGGAAAGTGGTCTGAAGATGACTTCTGGGAAGGAACTGACTCTCAACAACGTGCTCTATGTGCCTGAGATTCGGAAGAACTTAGTGTCCGGATCTTTGCTTGTGAAGCATGGCTTCCGTGTTGTTTTTGAGTCTGATGTTGTAACTTTGACTAAAAGTGGAATGTTTGTAGGCAAAGGGTATGTTAATGATGGGCTGTTTAAGCTATTTGTAATGGTTGTTAAGCCTAAGAGCAATAATAATAAGAACAAATCTTCTGTTTACTTGCTTGAGTCTTCCAATTTGTGGCATGGTAGACTAGGACATGTTAATTATGGTACTTTACGTAGACTAATTAACATGGATTGCATACCAAAATTCCAAATTGATAAAAATCACAAGTGTGAAACTTGTGTAGAAGCAAAGTTAACAAGAACGTCCTTCCATTCTATTGAAAGAAATAGTGAACCACTTGAATTAATTCACACTGATGTGTGTGATTTTAAATCAACACAATCACGTGGTGGGAACAAGTACTTCATAACTTTTGTTGATGATAGCACAAGATTTTGTTATGTGTATCTTCTTAAAAGTAAAGATGAAGCAATAGAGAAGTTTATTCTCTACAAAACTGAAGTTGAGAATCAACTTAACAAGAAGATTAAGATGTTAAGAAGTGATCGTGGAGGTGAATATGAATCACCATTCGCTGAATTTTGCGCTAAGCATGGAATAATCCACGAAACAACAAAGACCTTATGCACCTCAACAATGGCATTGCGTAACGCAAAAATCGAACTCTTAAAGAGATGATGAATGCCATGTTGTTAAGTTCGGATTACCACGTAACATGTGGGGAGAAGTTTTGTCGCCTAATTATCTTTTAAATAAGGATACCCAAGAAGCTTGACAAAAGCCCTTACGAGATGTGGCATGGAAGAGTTCCATCCTACAAATACTTGCGAGTGTGGGGGTGTCTTGCAAAGGTTGTTGTTCCTTTACCTAAAAAGGTGAAAGTAGGACCAAAAACTGTTGATTGCATATTCATTGGTTATGCACATAATAGCTTGCTTATCGCTTTCTTGTGCACGAGTCTAAGATAGAAGACATACACAAGAATACAATAATGGAATCTCGAAATGTTTCTTTCTTCGAAGATGTATTTCCTTGTAAGAGGAGCAATGAGTCTAACTCATCTAAACGGGTACATGCTTCGGAAGAAGATGAACATGAAGAGAATGAGCAAGAAGAGGTGGAACCTCGACGTAGCAAAAGAAGTAGGGTAGAAAAATCTTTTGGTCCAGATTTTCTTACCTACATGCTAGAAAGTGAACCTCAAAACTACAAAGAGGCCGTGAGTTCCTCCGAGGGACCTCAATGGAAAGAAGCCATTAAAAGTGAAATTGATTCCATTCTTCAAAATCACACTTGGGAACTAGTGGACCTTCCTCAAGGAAGTAAACCATTAGGGTATAAGTGGATTTTCAAGAAGAAAATGAAAGTAGATGGAACAATTGATAAGTATAAGGCCAGACTTGTAATTAAAGGTTACGCACAACGTGAAGGCCTTGATTACTTTGATACTTATTCTCTGTTACGAGAATAACCTCCATTAGATTAGTACTTGCTATTGCCGCATTGCGAAATCTAGAAGTACATCAAATGGATGTAAAGACTGCGCTTTCTAAATGGTGATTTAGAAGAGGAGATTTACATGGAACAACTGTAGGGTTTTTACGCTCCGTGGCAAGAAAACAAAGTGTGCAAGTTGGTTAAGTCTTTGTATGGCTTAAAACAAGCACCAAAACAATGGCATGAGAAATTTGATAATGCCATGTTGGGTTGTGGATTTAAAATCAATGAATGTGATAAATGTGTATATGTAAAGGACACTGAAAATGGCTATGTCATTTTATGTCTTTACGTAGACGACATGCTTATCATTGGTAGCAATGATAATATGATTCAAATCCACAAAAGACATGTTAAACTCGAAATTTGACATGAAAGATATGGGGTTAGCTGATATAATCCTTGGTGTTAAAGTTTCTAGAATTTCAAGTGGACTTATTTTAAGTCAGTCACACTATGTGGATAAAATTCTAGAGAAGTTTAGCAAGGATGACATTGCAATAGCTAGAACTCCTATTGACACAAGTCTACATCTATCAAAGAATAGAGGTGAGACTGTTTCTCAGATAGAATACTCGAGAATCATAGGAAGTCTGATGTACTTAATGAGTTGTACAAGGCCAGATATTGCCTATGCTGTGAGTAGACTGAGTAGATATACGAGTAATCCTAGGACTGATCACTGGAAAGCGATAGTCAGAGTACTAAGGTACTTAAGATATACTCGATTATGGATCGCACTATACAAGAGATCCAAAGAAGGATCGAAGGATATACAGATGCTAATTGATCTCTCGATATTAAAGACTCAAGGTCTACTAGTGGATTTGTATTCACTTTGGCAAAAGTGCACCATATCATGGAAATCTTCTAAATGCATCGTAATAGCTAGATCCACGATGGAGTCTCGAGTTTATAGCTCTAGATAAAAGTGGTGAAGAAGTCGAATGGCTACGCCAATTTATAGAAGATATTCCAAGATGGACAAAACCCGTGCAAGAATTTGCATACATTGTGACAAATCAATCGCCTATTGGCGTGGCACGTAGCAACATGTACAATGGTAAGTCTAGACACATACGCCGTAGACATAATACCATTAGACAACTACTCTCAACCGGTACTATATCTATTGACTACGTAAAGTCAAAGGATAATATAGCGATCCGTTAACCAAAGGGTTAAATCGAGAGTTAGTTGAAAAGTCATCAAGAGGAATGGGTCTCAAATCTCTTGAAAAATAAATCTATACAATGAAAACTCAACCTAGTTGACTGGAGATCCCAAGATCTAGGTTCAAAGGGATAACCTAATTGTAAAAAGATTTTGAGTCACTGTGGGGGATTCATCTCTTATCAAGTGATGAGTGTAAGTAAGAGGATAAGCATATGGCTTTTAATGATTTTTAAGAATCACCTATGTGAGAGAGAAGTGGGGCCGCTTCAAGAGAATTGAATGAGACTCAATTCTAGACCCTTCGTAACCAGCGTATGTTCAGGCCATGAATGAACATAACTATGAGAACCGAATTGTGTCGAAGATTCCCGTGTGAAGTATGTAATCGCATTTACTCTTAAGGCGTAACAGCTCAAAGACATCATGTCTACCGATCGCCGGTAAAGTTAGCATGCTTTCGCAAGGGAAGGTTCAAAGGTTAACACCTACCTATCCTATGCAGTTTCAACCGTTGAAGTCTATCACCGTTATCGCCAATTTCCTTCATGTGGGGATTGTTGGAAAACTAGTGTTTTTAAGTGAAGTAAATAGGGTCTTTGAGGCACTAATTTATTTGTGAGTCATTTATGTAATGACTATGGTAATTGTGGAATTATGTTCTTCTCCGTGAGTACATAAGAATACTATATTTATTTGTCCAATTCGATATCGGATGAATAAGTTATAGAGGTTTAAAGTA
Source organism: Codonopsis lanceolata (assembly GCA_013146195.2). Taxonomy (NCBI): domain Eukaryota; kingdom Viridiplantae; phylum Streptophyta; class Magnoliopsida; order Asterales; family Campanulaceae; genus Codonopsis; species Codonopsis lanceolata. The sequence continues at coordinate 142,646,708 of CM028380.1, forward strand.
GGACATTTGAAATGTTGGAAGTGGGTTATCCCACATTGGGAAAATGTGAAAGGCTTGAAGGGTTTATATACAAAGGCTCCTTGTGTGTTGGGTAAGCTTGTATAGAAAGAACTATCCCTCCCGCGCCCGCAGGGGGGTGCAAATCAAGGTCCAATTTGGCTTGACCGGCGTACTCGTGTGTTCCTCGCATTACGCGACACGAATGTCGACCAAATTGTGCTACCTAGACAAACCCGCCTTTTGCACATTTTTTCTTTTGAATTTTAAATTCAAGTTTTGTAACTCCAAAGATTAAAGAAAGCGTATAATGTTTTAATGGATGATTAATTCGCCTTAATGTCCGCTTTAATTGTGTGGTTATGGTGGTAATCAAAACGGTTTTAGTAGCTATTAAAACGCTTGATTCACTGCCTATATAAAGAAACCATTTTCCACAACGTAGTACTACAACACTTAATAGAGAACACGAAATTCCTTCCTCTAATACACTTGCATTAGCATTGTATTGTTTCATCCTCTTTCTGGCCTCCTGCTTGGTGATAGCTCACAGCATCTATTCGGGCCACGGACCTACAAGGCATAGTCATCCCAGTGACAACCGTTGTATCTCGGGAGACGATCGCCCGCATAAAAACCTGTGCACTTACAAGGAGTGACTAATAACGTCTTCAAGGAAACTGTGTTAATGTGCCTCGGCACGCTTTTCCTTCTACCCGGCAGACTTCAAAGCCCTTCTACCCAGAGACCAGAATTACTTCCACCTAGAGACATGCAATACTTACCCAGACATCAGCCTTCCACCGAGACCTTCACAAAGCTTCACCGTACATCTTCACCGAAGACCCGCACCATCGGGCTCTTCTTCGCTCAGAAAGCAACACTTACAAGTTCTCCGCAACCGCAGCATAACGGTTTTGTTTTCAAATTTTTTATTTCCATATTCTCGTAAGATTGAGAAGTTTTACCCAACAGAAATGTCACCGTAAATAAAGCTAGGCTGGTTGCTCAAGGCTGCGAGCAGGAAGAAGGAATTGACTTTGATGAAACATTTGCTCCCTATCGCTAGATTAGAGGCAATCAGAGACTCTTTCTAGCTTATGCCTCGTTCATGGACTTCAAAGTGTATCGAGATGGATGTAAAGAGTGCCTTTTTGAATGGTGATCTTCAAGAAGCGTATACGTGGAACAGCAACTCAAGATTTGTCATTTCGAGACAAACTAGATCATGTCTACCGACTCAAGAAAGCTCTCTATGGCTGAAGCAAGCTCCCGAGGCTTGGTATGAAACTCTATCCAAGTTCTTAATAGAACAAGGATTCGTGAGAAGAAGGATAGACACTACCTTATTCATCCTCGAAGCACAAGAGATCATTCTTCTTAAGTACAAATCTATGTAGGGCGATATCATCTTTGGATCAACTAACCAAAGCATTGTGTAAAAGATTAGAGAAGGCGATGCAAAGCAAGTTCGAAATGAGCATGATGGGTGAACTTACCTACTTTCTGGGGTACTGCAGATTCAACAGACTTAGACGGAATCTTCATCAACCAAACCAAATATGCAAAGGAACTAATCAAGAAATTTGGTCTTGATTCAGCTAAAGGATTTAGACTCCAATGTCTACCGCGCCATCTTGACAAAGATGAAAGGGAAAGCAAAGAGAACATGACAAATGTAAAATGCGAGGAATCATAGGTTCACTTCTTTACCTTTCTCGCGATGGGCGACATAATGTTTGATGTTTGTGTTTGTGCTAGATTTCTCGGGAAGATCCAAAGGAATCACATTTGCTTGCTTGCCAAAGCGTATCATCAAATATGTTTCAAGAACAACAAATCTAGGCATCCGATATTCCAAACACAACAATTTCGATCTAGTTGGATACTCGGATCAGTTATGCGACTTGTGCAAAGTGAGCGGAAGAAGCACCGATTGGGACTTGTCAATTCCTTGGAAATAGACTTGTCTCATGGTCTGCAGAAACAAGGATCGGGTTGCAAACTCAACAATAGAACGAATACATTCTTTTTTGTTGTTGCTCTCAACTCCTATGGATGAAGCAACAACTAGTGGACTACAACATCAAGGCGCAAATTGTGCAATTATGTGTGACAACACATCGGCAATTCAGTCTCCAAAAATGATGATGCACTCGAAGACAAAGCACATTGATATCGAGTTATCACTTCGCAAAGATCATGTGGAGAAAGGTAACATCGGTTTGGAATATGTTCAAGCGAGCATCAATTAGGTGACATTCTCACAAAACCACTTTGGATGCCACCGGGTTTTCTTATTTAAGGAGAAATCTTGGTATGATTGATCCCATCTTGCTTAATTTCAAAGTTTTATTAATGTTTCTTTCATACTTAGGTAGACTTAGTTTTAGCCTAACTAGGGAAGGCGTAAGTTTCCCTTGAGCGGAAGACTTAAAGGTTAGCATCTTTACTTAGTCTATTTTATTAAAGAGGTTTCTAAAGCAATAAAGGGGTCAAGGATAAAATTTGGTACTTAGAAAATATCTTAAGTTCAGCTTTTGCACTAAAATTTTCTCACCTTTAAATAGACCTTGAACACGCCTTTTTGCAAAACTTTCGAAACCCCTTTGACAAAATATTTCTCTCTCTATCCATACTCTCTACGTGCAACTGCTTTCCTTATTCCCAAATCTTCTTGTTTCTTCTTCTCATCAAACATCAATGGTATGTTCTTCTCTACTCTACTACTTGAAACTTATCGTTTACTGTTTTGCATTTCATTTCATAACCTAAATTGTTTTGGAATTCAAACGGTCACTTTCGAGTTTCTAACAAGTTTCGCCATTGTTGTTCTTAAAAACCTAGAAATGCCCGATTAAACATATGCTTTCAATGTTTATTCTCTTGAAAAACTTACATTATACATTTCTCTGGTTTGGATACTCTAAACATTCTAGGGTTTCAAGTTTTCATTTCAAAAATTTTCTAATAATCTCGAAAACCTTGAAATTTACGCGCTTGTTTAGTTCTTGAGGTAAAAGCCTAATTTTTTATTGCATTTCTTTCGGGCAAAACTTCAAAATCAAGCGTGACGGCAAGAAGAAAGTGTTAGACCGAGACAGACATTCCACCAAGCTTGGATGTCAACCTTCAGGGATATCCACTTTTCCGCCTCTCATGGCGTCATCGTGGCCTTGGATCCAAACTCTACATACAGGGATGTGCATTGACCTTGATCGATTCGCACAATAGCCGCCGGAGTCAAGGCATGCGAGGATATGAATGCCTCTGGTAGTCTTCCACTCTTCTGCCTCAATGACAAAGATTACAGAATCTTTCTGGTAGAAGAATTTTATCAAAGGATGGAGCTAATGAACAAAAACGCCCTTCGAGGATGGATTAGAGGACGTCCCATTTCCATCACCACCAAGACCATCTCCACCATCATCGGCGTACACTTCGGTGGAGCACTTGAGGCAACCATTCTTTGAGGCTATTCATGCGAGGAAGCAATGAGGGGAGTTGATACCCAGGGAAGCCTGAGGGAAGATGGTGAGAATCTCTTCCCTACGGGCGTCACTTGCACAAGCCACCTATTGGACAAGGGGCTTCTATTCAAGAGTGGAGCACATGACATGTTTACGGCACAAGAGCTCAACCTGATCTGTGATGTATTTCTTCAGACCCGTCTCAACTTCGGGGCCATCATCTTCAATGAGCTGAAGCAGTGTGTAGAGAAAGTGAAGAACAACCCCACTTGCAAGCGCCCTTTCGTGAGGCTGATCAACGCCATGCTTCGAGACAACGAGGAAGTCAACTCTTCCATCAAGGAAGATGAACTGATAGTGGTGGCAAATGAGAAACAACTAACCGCTTCCTTCTTCAGTAAATACACTGAATATGAGAACAAGAGAAGGTTGCAAAAGGGTCTTCCGCCAGTCTCTCTTGACAAGGTTGCTAAGCCGTTGCCGATCATAGTAACTCGCTTTAACATGGAAGCTTATGAAGCGGCTAGCAAGACCTTCAAAAAGGCCTCTTCAAAATTTGATGAACAAGTTGCCTCCACCATTCATCAACAGGCCAAAGATCCTGGCGATGAGCTTTTGAGAAGCATTCTGTGAGCCGGCTGCAGACAGAGCAAAGGCAAGAAGACAAGGCCAGAAGATGTCGTGCCTACTGAAGAGGAGCAGGCAAGGTGGATCCGGGATGAGATAAAGGAAGGCCAAAAGGACAAGAGTCCAGCCAACCCTATTCCAGCACCTTCACCAGCCCAGCCATCCTCTCAAACACATCAAACCTCTTCTTCCCAGCCCTCTTCTCAAACCAAACGACCAACCCCATCTTCTCCTAAACCTAAACATCGAAGGCTTCAAAAAACCTTCGAAGACCAGCCACCAGCAGACATTCCTGCTTCTACGAATGAAGCAGCTGAGTCTCCTATTCAGCCGATAAGGAAGAAAAGGAGGTCTGCCAGTACCAAGCCAACTACCACCAGCCAAGCCTCTTCCGACGCCCAACCAACTCTACCCAACCCAACCTACAACTAGACCAACTACCGCCACACCTACCCAACAACTATTCCTCTGAGGTCATCTACTCGGAGGAATTCACCACCTCAGGAGGAGTCTATCCTCGGGAGGAGCCTCGTACGGGAGGAGCCAACCCGAACACCCACTCCTCCTCCTCCTTCACCCTTCAACTACTCACCTGACCCATCTACCCCTACCTCACCTCACCAATCCCAACCAACTTCATCACCCACACCTCAACCAACTCCAAACCCTCCCACAAAGCCAATAGACTCTGCTGCTGCCAAGTTCCTCTTTGAACTTTCCTCAGTAGCAGAGCTCTTCTCTCCTGACCAACAACCACCTCAACCTCTCCTTCGTAAACCCAAAAGCATTTTCTACCCCCCCTCTTATTGGTTCTCTGGGCCCCACCGAATCCTCCCATGTTAGTGAAAATGAAAATTACGATCGACATGGAACTCGGTCACCACCAACCCCACCTCCCCTCCACCTCGACCATCCCATCCTCTGCAACACCTTACCAACCCAAGACTCTTCCTCTTCCGACTCCATCACTCCTCCACTCAAAGCGGCCCTTAGGTCGGTGTCTCTGAAGCCACTACCTCTGCCGGTACCGCTACCTTACACTTTGGCTAGGCAACCTCTTCTTATCAGCCGGCCAATGCTGAAGTTTTGTCAAGGCTGGACGCCATATATGAACGGCTAGGCGCTCTCACTAGCATGACTACCGCTACAGCTGAGATAGCCACTACTGCGTCCAAAGCCAATGATCGAACTGCAGCTCTTCTCTGATTCGGGGAGGATATGCGGACTCGCTTTCGGCAGAATACGACACGATTTCACAAGCGTCAAGATCAGCATTGAAGCTCAGCGAGGCGAATGTATGCGTATCTGCTCCTCCCTCTTCTGAGCTTTTCCATGCCATCACTCTCCATCTCGGCGGGCACTCATTCTAGAGCTCAACAACCTTGCTCGAGACTCTGCTCACAACATTATGAATGCCCATCGTGATCGTGATCTGGCCATCGCGGAGGAGAAGCAAATGAGATCAATCAACCGAATACTGATGGAAGAGAACAGTCGTCTTCATGAAGAACTTGACTACCGCTCTCGTTCCACGGACCTCCTAGCCGATGGCCGAATACGCATGCGTAGAATGGAAGAGCTAGAGAGAGAATGAAAGGAAAAAGAAGCTGCAGACAAAGGCAAAGGGAAAAGACCTTGGTAGATTTGTATCTTTTCCTCTCTTTACCTTTGTATCTATCTTATCTTTTGAAAACTCTGTAAAAAGTAAACATCTTGTTTATAATACAGAAGATTATCTATTTTTGAAAATTGTCTTGTTTAAATTCTTGTTATGTCATTTTCTATATCTGCTCAGAATTTAAACACTCAGTTTAAATTTATATTTGAACTTTTTTTTCTACTGATTTGTGTGTTATTCTATGATTTCCTTATCCTTGTATGCACTTAGATTAGTCTTTACATTTGAGGTGCCCTTCTGTTTGATAGAGGCATGTCTTCTGCCAATATATATATATATATATATATATATATATATATATATATATAATCTCTAAGACATGCTATTATTTATCACATAGTCGGTTATAGCCCTCATTTGTAGTAATGATGACCAGATATAAATAGGAGGAGATTGTTGATTCTTATATTAGATTTATATCTGCTCATTCATTATCCTAGTTTTATACTTCAGTGGCTAATCGGGCTGTGTATCGATTAGCGTGGCAACTGTGTATAGAACTTTGCCAAGTATAGTTTTATAGGACTTCACAGGTTCAGCGGAAGACCTCTTCACAGCTTCCACGAAAGACCTGCTCAAAGCTTACAAACGGCAGACCTTGTATTCACCTGGTCAATCATGACGTGTCCTATCCAGCAATGACTCAATGGATTAATTCAAATCGATCTTCATCACTGTTTGAATTTATCCAAGACATTCCCTGACACATCAAGCCCGCATGAAAGCGGCTTTACAGCGAGAAGACTTTTCGCCTGAGCAGTGAAAGCGAGGAAAGCTGTCTCCTCATGCGTAACAACTCTCAGATCTGACACCCAGATTGCTCAACTTTTAGAAGATCTCAGAAATCATTCCGTGCTCTAGATATCTGCGAAGACAAAATTCCTGACTGACAGCCCCATGCATTTAATGCATTTTACCTTACAGAGTTGTAACAGTCTTCATCTTCTCAAACGGATCTTTTTGAGTGCACCTACTATAAATGCTGCCATTAAAGAACTGGAGAGATACATCATCGAACACTTAAAAGATTGCTCTGAAACTCCATAACTCCAAGTCTTACAACTCAGTGCATTCAAGAGATCCTCAACAGATCTAGAAGTCCTCATCAACAACAAGAAGTCGTGCATCAACATTTATTTCTCTACTTCTTGTTGTTATTCATTTTATAACTATACTTCTTCACGAATTAAATATTCTGTATTTACATATATTTAATTCCTTATACCCCAAACACAAGTCAATATTTTGTACACGATCCATTAGGAATATTCCTTGTAATAGATCTAGTGGAAAACATAGTGCACTATTTAAATCCAAGGTTGACTGCCTTGGTGGTGGACGTAGCACTCTTTATAGTGTGAACCATCCCAGATTACTTGTGTTATTTCATTACTGTTTGTCTACTGTTTGAACTGTTTATTACTTTAGTTATCTTTATCCTTTAAACAGCAGAACTTAAGTAACCTGTCAAAGGTCTACCGGTAGTCCTTATCGGCAGACTTGAAACAGCTCCTTTGAAAGTCTTCCGCTACTTCAATCTTTCCAATAGATTGTAAGTACCTTTCAAAGAACTTACTTAAAAGTATTTTAAGTGTATAATAAGCTATTCAACCCCCCCCCCTTCTAGCTTATTATTGTGCCCGTTGGGACCCACAGTCAACTTTATATCCCAAGAAAACGTCTGAATGTGAGATCTTAAAAGAGACACTAGAAGAGTGACTGCTTTTGAGTACTCAGATTAGACGCCAGAAGAGTGGATGGACTAAGGTTCGTATGGCATTTGAGCATGACATGCATACTTCGTGTGGAGTTCCGTCATAGCATACACATCATATTGTATGTGACTACAATGCGACCTGAGAAAGTGATTGAATGATCTCTGCTTCATCACTGTGTGAGTTATAGTGATCAAATCCAAGTCATGATTATACCCTATGTGACTTAGAACTATGTCATGAACTTGGACGTTGATGATGCTACTTTGGCATACCGACCAACAGGCTATGCACATACAGTCCTACGGAGCATTGCTGGGAAAGCAGTTAATCAAGAGTGATTAGTATGAGCGTCTAAGGAAGATAGTATGATATACATCTCTATTTTAGTGTTTCAATTCCATGGCGATCATATTGAACATATGGTTCAAGAGATTGATCTTGATACACTAACATGTTAAGGTTTAAGCACCACTCTCGAGGGATTGAGGATGCTTGAATCAATGTATATATATGGTTTGGGGTAATGGATTGTGCCTTAACATTCATTGGTTCGCAAACATCTTAATGAACTAATTCTAATGGATGTGTGGCTCTTTTTGTCTTACCAAAAGGCTTTCGGCAAGCTTTTCCTGCCAAACAAGATTCACACAAGAGTATGGTTACTTTGGTGAGAGACACAAATAGGCCTTCTCTAGCCAATCTAGTCATCCTATCTTTTCCTATATGTCCAGGTCTAACATGCCATAACTCGGAATCAGAATCATCATAAACCATACAAGAAGAAGAATTAACAGAAGAATTATGAAAATCCAACATATCCAATTTAAAGAAATTATCTGACAAAAAACCATGTCCCAAAATCTCATCACCAAAACAAATATCCAAGTGATCATTACTAAAACTAAAAGAATACCCATGTCCTAGCAATTGTTACTGCACTACTGATAATAGATTATGTCGAATTCCAGGTGCATAAAGAACTTCATGAATAGTCAATGCACCTCCATTCCGCAATTGAAGTTGATATGATCCAACTCCTTTGACTTCGACAGATGAATTGTTTCCCATGAAAATTCTTCTTTTACCTGTAGGAACTTTTTGATAATCTAAAAATCCTCCTCGATCCCTCGCCAAATGTTTGGTTGAGCCTGAGTCTACTATCCACACGGGGAGAGAGTCGGCTAATAAAACAAGAGAGCAAACACAACTTTGCAAGGAGATAGATTAAGGGATACCTTCTTGGTCTCAAGACAAGGTCGATCAAAATGACCCAAGGTACCACAGTTGTAGCACTTCTGCTTAGCAATATTGTAAGATCCTGATTCCCGGTTAGCTTGAATTGCGTGCAATGCTCGCATTTCTTCTTTGGTTGATTACTCGTTTGACTCGTGAGAGAGTCTAGATATGTATGAGAGATCATATTAAGATCAAAATACTTTTAAGAGATGCCATTTAGTTGTTAACTTGCTAAAGTCAAAGGTCGTAACCCGACGATAGTCGAAATGCGACGCGATTGAGAGTTTATGCGGGTTTTGTGTTTCTGACCTCGATTTGGTCCCAGATCTTTACATGATGATTAAATAACATGTTTAGATGTGTTAGACTTATAATTGGATGTATTCCATAAGTCTCGTGAAGTTTTGACGCCTCGAGAATAGCAATTCTCCTTATCGCGTAGTTTGAGATTGAGCCGGGTGATCGTCTCGCCCTTCGGGAGTCCTTTTCTCCCATCTGTTGTTCATCTTCTGGGAGGCTTTCAGGCCTATTTTTTAGCCCTAATAAGTGTTTACAATCATGGGTTATTACCCATCGGTTTGCGGTTTCATTCGACGTTTCGTTAGCGAGATGTCGCGCCTTACGTCGGTTTTGCCCCGGGTTGTTTCGGGAGTTGTTGTGAGGGTCTTGGATCTACTTTAAAAGTGGTTTGAGACTTGTTATGTTTAGTTAAGGGTATGAGGATATTAAGGGTTGATTTACGAGCCATTTCGAAGCTTTAAGGCTCGAGGATGCGTGCGGGAGAGACCTAGAACAAACAAGGGGGGGCAAAGTGGAGAATTTGGAAATTTGCAGTATGAAGCGGTCGCTTCATACCATAGCCATGCGACCGCATGGGGTCCTGGCTCTGTTACGGGATTTTTCATGTGTTTTGGCAATTGGTCTATCCTATCCCCACCCAAACCCATCCTAAACTAATCCTAAACCTTCCTAAGTGTCTTATGATTTGTCCTAACCATCTATTAGAGTTTTAGGGTGAGATTAAGGTGGTTAATTAAGGAGAAACACCCCACTAATCTAACCTACACCCACTTAGTTTCTATCATATATAAGACACAAAACAACATCTAAACCTCTCATTTTCTGCCTACACTTCACAAAAACGTGGGAGAGCTTGAGAGAGGAGATTTCTAGGGTTCTTGAGTGCCCAATCTTGGAGGCCGTAGCTTGGGACCTTCATTTCTCAAGCTACACCATAGTTTTGAAGAGGAAATTGAAGGGAACAACACCCACCAATTGGAATTTCGGGATTGTGACTTGTAGGGGCTGAATCAAGGTAAGTTTCTACCTCTCTTCCTCTTTCTTTTGGCTCCATTGACCCTAGGGAAACAATCAAGCTTGATATGTGAGGTCAATGGAAGCAATTTCTAGGGTTGCTAGAGATGCCATGAACCCTAGGTTTTCAATGTGTTGATATAGTTGGATTGACCTATGTGAGACCATGATATATGTGAGATTCATGTTCTAACTAGGATATTGAACTTGATTATGTTGATTATCCATGAGTTTTGATGTTAGTTTGGTTGAGATACTTGGAGGGTGTTTTGCCCTAATTATGGTTTAGCTTGCAAATTATTGTTGTGAGCTTGATTACTATGTTTTATATGCTTATTAGAGTATATTAAACCATGTGGTATGATTTAATCATGAATTGGAAATTATGATTGGTAAGGTGACTTGAATGAATTTATGCACAAGATGGCCAATTTGTTCTAAGTTGCATTGTTAAGTGATTTGTGGGGTTTATGTGAGTTTAATGAACATGGGGAGATGCCTATTGATGATGGTTATGAACATAGAAGATATTGAGACTTATAGCTTCTATGCCCTACAATTTTAGAAAGGGTAGATTGGACTCAACGGAGTCATTATAAGTTCAATTAAGTGCTAAATGAACTTGAGTTGAAATCCTACGATGCTTGGATTTCGTTTGATTAGTGAAGTGAAGCATATAACTTCCAAATTTTAAATGGTTGGTGATTGTGATGTGTTTTGTGGATTTTTAGTCTTGGGAATTAAGCCCGAATGACTATTGGGATTTGGTTACAAACTTTAAGGAATTATTACGGGGTGAATTTGTAAAACACATAAATAATGAAATGTGTTAGTAAGACTCAGCGAGTCGTTATAAGGCCAATAAAATGATAAAGAGTCTTGGGTTGAAACCCTACAATGTTTGGGTTTGTTTGGGTTATGTTTGTGCACACCGGGTTTTTGGTTGTGTCCTATGGCGACACTTATGTTATGGAGGTGAACTAGAAATGTATTTTAAGCATGCTTGTTAGAGCATGGGATAATGGAGACCCATATAAGGTCACAAGAATATTTAAGAGAAAATTAAGAAAGAATTCTCTTCTTAAGGATTTTGGTTGCGTGCTTATAAAAGCACTTGTGAGAAGTGACTACGGAGTAGTCATGATATTTTGAGTATGAGGTTGGTGTTATTGATCATGTATGGACCGGTTAGGACTATGATTGAGTCGGTGTACTTAAAATAGAGACTAAAAATAATAAGTCTTGAATTGCGGATATTTTGAGACTAGCGTAGTAGTCTTTGGTTTGATTGAGTTGAGGATTATGGAAGACCTCACATTATATTTTTTTATGTAAGCTATACTTGACTGGGTTGATGACTTGGGGAATAATAAGTACCTCAATATGTAATTTTTGAACTAAACTTGTAAGTTAGTTAAACACATTGGTTATATGCAAATATATGCATTGTTCTTGATACTTGGTAGAGCATTATGTCCTACTTGATTATATGCAAATATGTGAATGAGTTATGGAATTTCATGGAGCAAGTATGCCTACTTGTTTATATGCAAATATATGCATGGTTTATGAGTTTTAAGTAGAGCATTATGTCCTACGTGGTTATATGCAATTATGTGCATGGTTTATGAGGTTGTTGTAGAGCATTATGTCCTACATGGTTTAATGAGTCCGATAATTATGAATTTGGTCTCATTGGTTTATGCAAGTAAATATTTACTTGATGGTTTGGTTTAAAGTCCAGCTGGCGGGTTTGGTTGTTGTGTCGGCAATGGGACGATTCATAGTCTTTGGAAACAATCGCTATGAATCGTTGCATTGGTTCCCTTTCTCCTCACTATTTGGCCAATAGTGGGATGTGATCTCGTGTTATGCCATCTAGCTAGACATCGAGCTCTCATTTCTCATCCGGAGACTGGATGAATGTAACGAGTACTCATTAAAGGAAATCTGATGAGTTGTGATTATTTGGGGAGGAAACCCCAGGGGTATTATTGATTGGGAATTGAGCCCGAATCATGGTTTGAGATTTGATATCAAGGTAAGTTGGTTGGGTTTGGAACCGGATTTGATTGTAACTGTTCGAAATACATTTCTTTACGCATGATTATTTATGAGCATTTATATGAAAAATAAGATGCTACTTGATTTATGTGAATTTATGTGCTTTAAAAATTAAGTACATGTTTTATGGTGGTATACTAGTATGATACCATGATTTTATGTGATTGTGCATTTATGCCATGCCATGTCATAATATGCCACATGTTGCATTTAGAAACTTACTTGGGTCATTATGACTCACCCGTGTGATTGTTTTCCCCGTTAGTGTGTCGCAGTGTGTGGTGATCCCGTTAATGCAACTGGCCGGATAACGATTTCTAGCAGTGGTCTTCCAAGTCATAAGCTTGGAGCTATTTATTATTATTATTGTTTTTGGTGAGACTCGGATGTAAAGTTATGTAGACTTTACTTGGGTAGATTTAGTATTATATTTATGTTGTGTATTTGGGAGCCGGTTGTATATCCAGGAGCCTTTGTATCCTTAGAGATTATTTCCGTTGTCGTTTTGAGCATGTGTGGCTCGTTTATTCTAGTTTAGTATTATTGTTGTTCCTACCTCCGACAGTTTAGTCGTGAGATCTTGGTTGGTGGTTTAGCATTATTATTATGGTTGTTGTAGTTGAATTGTTCCTCCGGCATGTTATAGCCGCTTGAGTGTTGTTTATCGTGTGGGATTTTGCTAGTTGCCAGGCCTTGGTTGCAATGGTTTGCTCAATGTTGCGTCACACGCTGCCGATTTTTTGGGCCAAGAGATTTACTATCTCTTTGGTTGTTTATATTTAGAGCTTGTTAGCTCGTCCTATTATGGTTTAGCTTCCGAGGTTTTGGTTTTGAATTTTACTCAGACGCCATTATGGCTTTACCTTCCTGTCTTGAGCTTGTTGGCTCATCTTTTGACTCACACCATTACTTAGCAGGTGCTTGTCTGTCTCTTAGTTGTTTTGATGGCACGACCTTTGGGATCTCGTATTGGAGATCCGGATCGGGTCGTCCTTGGATTATCGAGCTATTGGTTAGCTATTTCGCCGTGATAGGTTCCTTGGCCTAGTTGGGTTGGGATTATTGTTGAGATTTTTACGCCGAAAGTGTTCCTTGTAGATATATTATGTCGGAGCTTGGCGTGGAGCTAGTTCTAGTAGACCTCGCTCGGGACCGCCCGTGGTTATAAAAGAGGAAAATGTTAATGATCCTCGTGTGACTCCTCAACAAATGTTTAGAGGAGAATGATCCCACCCACTTGGGAGATTCTTGAAGTTGGAACACGAGGGCTTCGATGGAAGGCCCAATGCTTCTAAAGATGACCATTGGTGGCACGTGTTACGAGATAATTGGAGACACTTTGGAGTGCCCCAAGTGTGGGAAAATTTCATACTAGAATTTGAAAGGCACGCTTTATTCATGTAGTTCGGAAAGAAATGGAATTTATTGGCGCTAGAACAAGGAGATATGATGTGGCTCACTATTCAATGGAGTTCGCGAGTTGGCTCATTCTCATGGTTACTTAGTACTAGATGAGGCTAAGAAGACCCATCGGTTTAGCAAAAGGCCTAAAGATGAAGTATCGTGGGCGGCTTATTCCACTACTACGGCTGAGTACCGGATGATCTTTGTGGATCGTCTTATGCGATGGAGTTAGACTTCGAGGAGTATGCTCAAAAGAGAACCTCTGAGAGTTGTTAAGAGTGATGATAATATTGGGAGGCAGTGCTTAGCACCTCGAGAAAGTTAATCAAGGAATTACACGCATCGGTAGACGAGTGATGTTCCTACCTCTAGTCGGGGACCTACAGGCGTGAGTTGATATGTAATTTTCGTTCGAGGACGTGCAGAAACAGCATGCCGAAACGATGTGGGGCGCGAGAAAGTGCTTTGCTTGTGGCGTGATCATGTTCGTAAAGATTGCCCAAGGATGAGGGTTAATCGCTTTGGGAAGTACTAGTCGGCAACTGGGTGGCTCCAAGAGAGATGGTGATGGCTCACCTAGAGGTTGAGGTCGTGTGCCGTGGGCGGTTGGCCATTGCGGAGTTTGAAACCTATCCGAATAGGAAGGTATATTCTCGTATATATATTATACCGTTGATACTATTGTTATTATGAGTACACGCTCTTATCGATAGCTCATGTGCATTCATACATACATTGCATGGTGTATTGCATATTATTGGTTTATTGCTTGATTGGGAATAAAGCCCCAATGTGATGTTGGTATGATATTGTTTGACTTGTGAATTGCCTGTAGGTAATCACACATGGTTTGTGGATTCTTGTGTAGTCTATATATTTATAGGACTATGTTATATATAAAGAGCATGAGGATGAATTTATGTTACGATGATAGTAACCAATGGTTTTATGGGGTTACTTCGCTTTGTCGGCCTATATTAAGAGCCTGGGTATGAATATTCGTATATATATGTATATATATATGAAGCATGAATTGTATGATGATATTTATTGGTTTGATATGATACTTGTATATCATATGGGATATGTTTATGTGATGAATAATATACATCGATAATATTGTATATGATTATTATGCGAGTAGGATACACTTCTGCAAGGCGAAGTATTACGATCTATGGGTTGATTTTAATGCGTGAACAAATATGATGTTTCACCACAATGTTGTTGAAGTTTGGTGTTTTGGGACGTTAGAATATACGCCTGTGGGTAGACTGGTCTAGAGCTAAGAAAGGCTGGATTTGTGAAGTATAGACGTTACTATTACTGTAGCAAATGAAGTCGATACGTGGTGACTTCTAGCGAAGTTTTCATGGGTAAGGCAGTTAGGTGCACGAAGTTGTGCGGTAAAATATGGTTGTTGTTTGTCAAGGTAATAGACCTTGTTACTTGACTTGAATTTATTCGTTATATGCATTAGTTGTAGGGAACACCTACTTGATGCATCTACATTGTAGTATATTAAATTCTCATTTCATAAATTATTATCTCCTCGCTTCATTCACTTCCTTAGCGTAGAGACTCATAAGGATGCTTAAACCTTTTATCATGAACCCCATCCTGCAACGAAAGTTTTTAATATTCAATTTAGCCTAATTCTAAATTGGTGATCAAAAGTGATCGTTCTGGACTAGGATTGTATGAATTGTGGTAGAATCGACTATACCATTACCAAAAGGAATGGACCTAAATGAAA
>CM028380.1:142662071-142768589 GCA_013146195.2 Codonopsis lanceolata
ATGTTTTATTTAATCTTTTTCCTTGCAAGTGAACAAGACTATTATAGAATAGTATTGGAAGCAAGGGTCGAACCAGAGAGACAAGTGATCACGAGCAGTGCAATTATTGATAGCAAATTATTAACCTAAGGGGGTTTTATGTTTAATTCTACTCTAAACTACTAGTTATAGATGTTTAACTAATTAGGCGATAATAACAGATATGAAGATCTTATGGTGGGTGGCAATCTAGGATTCAGGTTTCACTTATATCTCCTTTATGTTCAATTCATAATAATGTCATTCAATGTCTTGGGTTCGTTCACTAAAAATAGATATAGTACGTTGAACAATTGGTTCGACCTCCATCCCATAAAATTCATCCATTCTATATCCTAAGCACGAGGAAGCTTAATCTAGTGGCATCACCTAGATTTATGATCTATCATCACCTAGATCATGTAAGAACACAGTCTAACTTATCACTCTCGTGCATCGATAGGTCCAATTTATTGTGTTGGTGAGCCGATTATGCGACATATGCACTTGGTCATGCGGTTATCCGCACCTCTAAGCCTTTATTATTTGCGATTACATTCATTTGTTCAAAGCAAAATAATATAGGGGTTGATAAACAACACAATCAACAAGCATTGAATGAACATATATATAAGAATCAAAACATAAATTCGATACAAGTTACCTCCCACCTCTAGATTATGGATGATTTAGTTCATCATAGACAATGAAGCGACACATGGAGATGATCGGATACATGATTTGATCTTCAATACTTGAAATTACAAAACTAACTATGTTATACAATCTAAAACTACCTAAAATCTATGTAAGAGAGCTTCCGGCCGTCCTCTCTGCTTTGGCTCGGCATCGGCTTCTATATATACTCGGGAGTTGTAATTGGATCGAATAGTGTGTGAAAATCCGAATAAGTAGCATTCGACCACCTTGCGGTCGCAAGGTTTGGGTACCTTGCGTCATAAGGTCTCGAATTGTCGGGCCTTGGAAATCTTGACTTGAGCCTTTTCTACCCGTCTTGCCTACCTTGCGGTCGCAAGGTGCGAGGCACCTGCGTGCGCAAGGTGTCCGGATGTGAACTTTCATTATTTCTTCAATTTTCCTTTTGGCCCTTCTTGAAATTTGCACTTAAAACCACGGAGTTTCGCGTATTTTCACAATAACCACGAAACTTACAAAACTCACAGAAAACATATATTAGTAACCAAAAGCCTCGTGAAATAGCATAATTTAAGTCATAGAAGTATATAAAATCGGCGTATAAAATACATCGATCAAATACCCCAAACTTGAACTTTGCTCGTCCACGAGTAAACAAATAAACTTATAAATACAAAAGCATATAAATAATAAAAATTAAAATCTTTTTGTGAGGGTGACACTACTTACACTCCTCTATTAACCCACAAACTCAAGGAGACTCTTTCAAGTGACTCGACTATGTAGATAAATACAAAAGCGAATAAATTTTAAACTAAAATAAAATATAAAATCTTTTTGGCTTCGTCTCAAGTTATAGGTGTATGGCATGCAAGTAATTTCAGTTTGGTGCTCACCACATATATGCAAGCTTAATCATATAAAACCAACTAGTCTTTTCTTAAGACTGCTACTACTTCTAATTTCTCCGTGTGTGTGTGATCACCAGTCTTAAAGAATATCTTAACTAAAACAGTTTTATTAAGCTAAACACCACATTCATATGAAAATCAAAGTTTAGGAGAAAATCATGCATTAAGAATTATGAGATCTACCATCCAAACCCGGTCGATTCTGAGACAGAAAGGTCCCCAAGGATTTAAAAGACTTATACATCCATCCCATGCACTTCTATGTATGTCATACAATGCTCTCCTATCCCAATGACTTGTAATAGCTAAGATTATGCTAACACAGTGAGCTTTAGGGTGAATAATAGTGATTATGAAGTGTGTGATCAATTCATGTTATTCACTTGACAATTAAAACAACATAAGCATTGGCAAGAAGATCATTAGGTATTTATTAGCTTGTAATGTAAGGCCAAAGTGTTGGGGGATATGAAGGAAAGGAATTAGAATTCAAAGTGAGAGAGTAAGACTACCCTTTATCCCTCATACTTCCAAGCAAAAGGAAGTTTTCCCTATTTAGGCTAGGACCTACAAAGACCACAAGTGGAGGGGTGCTTTCCGTAACTTTTAAGTTTTCTTCTTCCCCCCCCCAAACTTGTTTTGGGCAGTATCTTCTTCTAAAAATATCACATCATTCAATCGGAGAATTTTTCTAACATATTTTCTCTTGAAAGCTATGCTTCCATTTGAATCTTTGTTTACACTCTTCTTCTTAGTTTCATTTTTTAAATCGACACATGATTTTTTTTTCGACGACGGAAGAAAAAGAAGCCTTCAAAAAATAGCCTAGCGAAAGAAGTGGTCCTCCTAGAATCAATTTCTCACCCACATCCTACTCTCTCCAAGGGTAGGCAAAAGTGTATAGGCTTTTAGGGTTAAGTTAATGTGGGTAATAGAAATGATGGCGAATGGGGGTTTAAATAGTGTGCTTGACACACTCCATTCTTTTTCATTAGGCTCAAAGGGGACACTAGGGATATATTTAGTATAGGTCAGGGAATATTTAGGCTCTAACGATCCAAAGATGGCCTAAGTCATTTCTTAATGCCAAATGCTCACATAGTATTTAAAGCAAGTAAGACAACACAAAATATCATATCAACTATGGGAATTGGGGTTGAGTGTTTAGCATCCTTTGGATTTCACATAAGCATTTGCTAAGGCGGATGGTAGGGACAATTGAGACTAACATGCGGAACACGGTTCGAAAGTGTGCTTGAGATATATAAATGAGAAAAATCAAGGGATCTAACTATCATGCAATTGACCCTAAGTTACAATTTAATGCAACAATTATGTTCGAATGGCTATGCATCATATTCTTGTGCATATCTTGTTGAAGTGAAATAGGTGTTATAAACTTTATAAAACTATTCTAATCAATCCATAATTATGGTGGTGTGGTGCATGAAGAATTTGGAGAAAAGTAAAAGTTTCGCAAAATTAAGTAAATTCCAGGGGGATCTACGGACTAACTATGCGGTTCATTGCACTAATCTCCTCATTGACTACGACTAGCATTACCACACCTAAACTCGAGGATGAATATTTTGAATTAATTTTTTTTTATAAATATATATTTTTTAAGAAATTGGGAGATGATGACGATGACACAATTGTTAGGACCAAAGGTCCTTCCTATTATAGTATTACGGTCAAGGCAACACCTCAGAAAATAAGAAAAAAATAAAAACAGGAAAAATAGGGTGAAGAGTTAAATGGTCATCGAAAAAGAAATTTTCTTTCACCCTAAAAACATAGCCCAACTCCATTCCTCGTTAGGCTAGGACCTGCTAAGACAAAAAGTTTTAAATCCCCCCCCCCAAACTTAATTTCTATTTTGTCCTCAAAATAGAGGAACATATGAGAGGATTGATGGGGTAGGACAAATATCAAAAGGAGATAGCGGGTCCACCTAACGAAGAGGATGGAACTTGGGCCTCGACTCACGGTGAGTCGGGCGGAAATAACGAGCGAGGATGAAACTTCGGGGATCGTGCCGGAGGGAATCCATACGATTGGAAAGATTACGTCCCACGGTGTTGGCCCAACCGAAAAATTCGGTTTGGTCGACGCGCATTTGTGCCAACTGCGACTCATCATATCATTTAGGAGGGCGGCTTCCTCCAACTGTTGGAGATCTCCATGAGTGGGTCCTCCTCCTCCTCTTGGGTTCCTCCTCTTGAGGAACCCTCACTCTCAGGCTGGCGGTGATGTTCAAACAAAATGGCCCTTGTAATGGCCGGACCGGACCTTGGCCTTGACCTCTCGCGTGTTTGGGCATTCTCACGCCTGCCCCCTACACAAATCAGTAATCAAATGCGGGAACGCGAACCCCGCATTCGTCCTACCTCTAATAAGGGTCTTGATTTGGCCGTTGATCAAACGGCCGACATCAATGGACCCACCGGTCATAATGGTGTAGGTCAAGACAGCCCTCTCCCAATTCACCGTGTTTTGGTGACTTGAGGGCATGAGACGTCCACAAACAAATTTATACGGGCTTGGCCGTGTCTTGGAGGAAGGACTCTCTCATGGTGCGTGGTCCAAATGGTGGGTTACGGTTATAGGACCACTCCACACCAGGGAGAGCGATGGCAGCATTGACCACCTCGACAGGGATACGGGGGTTGAGGTGTGTGCTATAGTCATCGGCACCAGCCGCAAAGTTGGAGGTGCCGAAGTAAATGTAAATGCTTTGGGACGAAAAATCAACTACGATGTCCCTAACACTAAAAGTGTCTAATACACCCCCATCTATGCTAATGTCGCCATTAGCATAGAATTCTCGGACAATAGGGACTACGGCATCCCTTGGCGGAGAATCTAACAAAAGCCCCCACCTACGAGCTATCAGATTGGGACGGAGACCAAAGTCTTCAGCCTTGAATCCCCTTTCGGGCACCAAGGACTTGGAGAGCTTAGTCGTGTACCTTTCTGATGCCTCGTAGGACACGAATCGGGTTATGTCAAAATTATACTCTTCCTCCTGAGCGGGGCCGGAGGATGAAGCGCCGGTATTTTTACGCTTACGGAACATTTTGTTTGATTTTATAAAATTTAAAAACTGAAAAGTTTAATTAATTAAATTGTGTTTTAAAATTTTAAAATTAAAATTTATTCTAAGCATGCAAAATTTTTATCTACGTTAAAAACTATCTAGCACCCTAGCATGCAAATATTTTACGTATGAAATTAAAAAGGGTGTTAGTGTTACTTGATTGCAGCCTGAATAGAGTGAGTGCAGCCGGAGTGGAGCTTGATTAGCGTCGGCAATGGAGTTCTTCTCTTCTTCTTCAAAAATTCTTCAACTTGGTGGAGTGTAATGGTGGAGAGATGGATGAGGGAGATGAAGAGTTTAAGAGAGAGAAAGAGAGGGTATCTTGGATTGTGTGCCGAGGCTTGAGCCGATCTGCCGGAATTTGGAGAGGAAGGGGCTGTTCCTGCTGCTTGTTGGAGAAAGGGGAAGATTTCTGTGTGAATTGGAAGTGAAAACCCGGCAGCCTTTATATACAGGGACCTTGCGGTCGCAAGGTCTGCCACACCTTGCGTCCGCAAGGTGGGCAGTCAAAGCAATTCTGTTTTTCATTCATTCCCCATGTCTGACATAACAGTGCACGAAGTCCGTATTACTGGGGACCTTGCGGTCGCAAGGTCCTTCACACCTTGCGTCTACAAGGTGGACAGAACTCTTCCTTCTAGTTTTCCTTTCAATACTTTTCAGCAGTTTGCATCTTTAGCCCTTCCATTAATTTCCGTTATGTCTTGGATATTTCCTGGATATAAAAACTAAACAAAAATTCTAAACTAAAAATTATTAGTAACATATAAATACAACACTAAGATGTTTTTCTCCCCCAAACTTGAATTTTGACATATTTAATTTAAGATTAAATGTCCAAAAATTAAATTTAACGGAGAAAAGCATATTTAAACTAACTATACAAACTAAATAACATTCAACATAGTGGGTTGCCTCCCACTTAGCACCTTTGTTTAACGTCTTTGGCTCGACCAAACTGCAAGCCTAATCTCGGGGTGGTTCATTGTCAGCCAAACGGATTAACTCAATTGTTCGCTCAACTGACATCGGCTCCAAATATGGCTTGAGTCGGTGTCCATTCACTTTAAACACTTCATTATTTTTAGGGTTTTGAATATCAACAGCACCATGAGGATAAATTCGTACTATTCTAAAGGGACCAGACCATTTAGATTTTAACTTTCCGGGGAATAGCCTCAATCTTGAATTAAACAGTAATACTTTCATACCTGGATGAAGCATTTTGTTGGCTAACCCTATGTCATGATATTTCTTGGTCTTTTCTTTATATGTCTTTGCATTCTCATACGAATTTAACCTATGCTCTTCTAACTCATTTAACTGAAACAATCTTTCTTCTCCGGCCAATGTTAAATCTAAATTCAATTCTTTAACCGCCCAATAGGCTTTGTGTTCAATTTCAACTGGTAAATGGCAAGCTTTGACATATACCATTCTATATGGGCTCATTCATATGGGTGTCTTAAAAGCAGTTCGGTATGCCCATAAAGCATCCTTAAGTTTAGATTCCCAATCTTTATGATTAGGCCTAACAGTCTTTTCTAACACTGCTTTTATTTGCCTATTGCTTACTTCTACTTGTCCGGATGTTTGTGGATGATAAGGTGTAGCTAACTTGTGAGTTACACCATGCTTTCTAAGAACATTATTCAACAACTTATTGGTAAAATGAGTTCCTTGGTCACTTATTATGGCCTTAGGGACTCCATATCTAGCAAATAAATCCTCTACAAATTTAACTACTGTTTTTCCATCATTAGTCTTGGTTGCTACTGCTTCTATCCATTTAGAAACATAATCAACTGCTACTAGAATATACTCACAATTATTTGACACAGGGAAGGGACCCATAAAATCAATACCCCAAACGTCAAAAATTTCAACTACTAAATTAATATGTAAGGGCATCTCGTTTCTCTTTCCTATACCACCTGTTCTTTGACATTTGTCACATGTTCTATAAAACAGTTCACAATCTCTAAAAACAGTAGGCCAATACATACCTGATTGCAAGATTTTCCGAGCGGTTTTGTTACCACTGAAATGACCTCCACAAGAATATCCATGGCAAAATTCCATGATACCTTGTTGGTCTTTTTCTGGAATACATCTTCTTATTAAAGAATCAGAACAAATTTTGTATAAATGAGGAGCTTCCCAAAAATAATTTTTAGTTTCCGCCAAAAACTTCTTCTTTTCGTAATGATCAAAATCTGGATTAATGATATCAGACACATAATAGTTGACAAAATCAACATACCAAGGGTCAGAATCTTTAATGGCCAAGAGTTGTTCATCAGAAAAATTGTCATTTATGGGGACAGGATCATCAAGAAATTGACGTTCAAGCAAGGGTGAAAATTCTAACCTAGACAAGTGGTCGGCTACGACATTCTCGGTTCCCTTTTTATCCTTGATAGTAATGTCAAATTCTTGTAACAATAACATCCATCTAATTAATCTTGGTTTAGCATCCTTCTTACTTAACAGATATTTCAATGCAGAATGATCAGAAAAAATTATCACCTTTGATCCTAGCAGATATGATCTAAATTTTTCTAAAGCATATACTACTGCTAAAAATTCCTTTTCGAGTGGTATAATTCAATTGAGCATCATTTAGAGTTCTACTAGCATAATGGATCACATGAGGCTTTCTATCTACCCTTTGTCCTAACACGGCTCCAATCGCAAAATCTGATGCATCACACATGATTTCAAAAGGAAGTGACCAATCGAGGCCGGATAAAATTAGGCGATAGTTAACTTTTCTTTTAATAAATTAAAAGCTTCTAAACATTCTTTATCAAAAATAAATTATGTATCTTTTGCTAGCAAATTACATAGAGGTTTACAGATTTTGGAAAAATCTTTTATAAATCTTCGGTAAAAACCAGCATGGCCAAGAAAACTTCGAACTCCTTTAACTGAAGTGGGAGGAGGTAGTTGTGAAATAACTTCGATTTTAGCTTTGTCAACTTCAATGCCTTTATTTGAAACAACATGCCCTAAGACAATTTGTGGCAGCCCGACCCGAACTCCAATGCGGAATCCCAAGGTCGTGCCGTCAAGACAAGCACCCGCTAAGCGTAGTAGCGCGAGTCCAGAGTTGAACTAACAAACACTAAACAGGAATGAAAAGCCATAACGGCAAAACCGAATAACCAAAAACTAAAATCTGCGGAAGCAAATCATAAATGGAACCCAAACTTATAATTGTAAACTAAGGAATACAAGGCTGAGAGACGACTATCTCTCGACAAATCTACGACGCACGTGACGCAACAATGCGCACGGGCAACAAACCATCGGCAATCCTAAGGCCGGCGAATCAACAGAATACCAACCTGATAAACGACCACTCAACGGCTATAACATGCCGGAGGAATAAATCAACTAAAAGAGTAAGAGATAAAATACTAACCACTAAACCAATGTCTCTCGACTAAAGTCGTCGGAGATGACAATACCAACAATACTAGGACGAGTGAGCTAAAGCATGCTCGGAATAGTAAAAGGGAACAACTCATAAGAGGTACAACAGCTCGACCAAAACAAGTCGGCTACCAAAATAATACTATAACAAAATACTAACATAATCTACCCAAGTAAAGTCTACTTAACTTTACATTCGTGTCTCACAGATACATAACATAATAATAATAAATCCAAGCTTAAAGCCCGGAAGACCACCTTCTAGAAATCACTATCCGAAATGAGTCATAATGACCCAGTAAGTTACTAAATGCAAATGTATGGCATAGCATGTCGTGGCATGGCATAATGCACAAGCATATATAAAATCATGGTATCTTAATAGCATACCAACAATAAACTTGTATTAAGTCATCATATAACATAAACTTCATAAACCACATAGCACGTTTTCTTTCATATAAGTGCTTATACCTAAGCACGTAAAACCAAGATCTGGGCCTAGCCCTTCTATATTCAACCATGGGTCCAACCCCCAAAAGATCATAGTCTGGGATTCAATCCTCGAATGATCACAACTCATCAGTTTTCTTAATGAGCACTTCGTTACATTCATCCAACCCTGGGATGAGAAATGGGAGCTCAATATCAGGCTAGGGGGCGCTAATACGAGACCACATCCCACTATTGGCCACATAGTGAGGATAAAGGGTACCAATGCGGCGATTCATAGCGAATGTTTCCAAAGGCTATGAATCGTCCCATTGCCGACAAAACGACCAAGACGCCAGCTGGACTCAAATCAAGATGCTCAAGTAGATATTTACTTGCATAGACCAATAAGGACCAAGTCCATCATAAAAGAATTTATCAATTCAAGTAGGTCATAATGCTCTACAAAACCCAATATTCAATGCACATAATTGTACACACTTAACATGTTCAACTAACTTGTAAGTTTAGTTCAAAAACCACATATTGAGGTATTCATAATCCTCAAGTCATCACCAATTCAAGAATAGCTTATAGCTCAATAAATCACAACGTGAGGTCTACTATAGTCCTCTACTCAAGATTAAATCAAGACTATAATTTAGTCTAAGAACAACCACAAATCAAGACTTAGCTTTAAGCTTCACTTATAGGCACATCGGACTCAACCCAAGTCCCGCTCGTCGTTTGTAATCGACATCCCGAAGACCACTCTCATGAATGACAAGACTACCCTGTAGTCTAAATCCCGCAAGTATTTTCATATCCTCGCGACTAAATTCCTTATAGTGGATTCGTCGAATAACCATTATTAAATAGTACTCGAGACCATGGGTTGGTCTCTAATACTCCGTGCTCTACAAGCACGCTCTAAACAAGTTCCCAATAGGTCTCTATAACATGAGTGTCTCCATTGGACACAACGAGATACTCGGGTGCGCACAAACATAAGCAAACGAGACCCGAACATCGTAGGGTCTCAACCAAAGGCTTGTTATCACATTATTGGCCTCACAATGACTCCGTTGAGTCTTAATTCTACATTCCATTCTTTATGTGTTTCATAGCCCCACAATTAAACATTTCATTCATATATACTACAAAATCCCAAGGTTCATTCGGGCTTGATTCCCAAGCCTAACAACTCAAAAACTCATTATAATCATAGTCAAACGAAACCCAAATGTTGTAGGATTTCAACCCGAGTTCTTTAACACATTATTGAACTTATTCGACTCCGTTGAGTCTAAATGCTAGGTTTCATTATTTACATAATTCATCAATCTCAACATTTGCACCCACATCAATTAACAATAATTCTCCAATAGTTCGGGCTTGATTCTCAAGCCCTCAAATTCATAACAAACCCAACATAAATCATCCTCTTCACTTTATAACAAATTCCAAAATAATTTGGACTTGATTCCCAAGCCCCAAAATTCACAAAATCTTAACAAAGGGATAACCCATTTCTCCCAACACACAATATCACTCAAACCATCTTCCTCATGGCATTAACAAGTTCATACCTCTAAAAATTCACAAAATAGGCATATTTCCCCAATGAACTCAAATAACATATGGACATGATTTCTAGCATGCTCATAAGCCTAGAAACACATAATGAAGAGTAATCACACACTTCAACAATCATAAAACCACTCTTCAATTGCTCTTACAAGTTATACTTCCAAAAATCCCCAAAATTGGGCAAACATAGCATAACAAGTGTTCATTGCCCACAAATAGCATATAGATTGTTTTCCTTAGGGCCAATGAACCAAAATCAAAAGGGAGTAACTTACCTAGATTGAGTGAAAACTCAAGAGAACACAAATCCGATCGGTGAAGTTGTTCTACTCGTCGAGGGCTTCAAGATTCCGAAGTTTGAAGGAAATCGGGTGGGTGGATCGTCTTGGATCGAAGAGAGAAGAAGCTAGGGCTTGAAATCTCCCTTGGACTCTCTCTCTCTCTATTTTACGTATGTGGAGGATGAGAAATGAAGAGGGTTTGGCTGAATTGGGAAGAGGTTAGGCTATTTATACTTCCACAACAATAAGGGCACAATAGACTTTTCCTTGCACAATTAGTAGAGATTAGGACTAATCAATCACTAATCTAACCTTAATTAACTTCCAACTAATGTTAGTACATGTTTAGGGTTAAGTATGAGAGGTTAGGAAAGGTTTAGAGGGGGTTTAATGAGGGTAGAATAGGTATAATTCGTCCAAACTCAAAACAGGGCAAAAATCCCGCAAAGCTCGTTGAGGCGGGCGCCTCACTCCTCTCCATGCGGCCGCTGGCTCGTCCCAAAGATAATAATGCTTTCAAGATTTGAGGCGGGCGCTCACATGAGGTGCCAGGGCGCCTCGAACCTCCAAAACTTGGTCCAAACATGTCCTAAATGGTCCCAAACTCATGGGCATCCATTCTAAGGTCTAACCCAACTCAAAACAAGTCTAAAACACACCCGAACAACTCCCGAAACAACTCGGAGCGAAACCGGGAAGGGGTGCAACAACGTGCAACCGGAACGGCGAATGAACTCACAATCGAACGAGCAATGAAATGAGACTTTTAAGACAAGTCTAAGGGCTAATGAAGAAGCTTAAACACTTCTAGAAAGTTGAATAACAACTAGGGGAATAAGAATCCCAAAGGAGAGGCGATTACGCGACTCGATTCCCGAACTACGATAGAAACGAACGCTATCCCCAAACTTCCAATTCATCGATAGACTTAAGGAATACCTCCAACTTGAAGTCTAATGCATCTAAAAATGTTAATAAACCATCTTATAGAGGTCTAGGACCCAAACCGAGGTCACGAACACAAACGCAAAAACCCTCAATCGCCGTATTCCGACTATCGTGAGTCACGACTTGTGACTTTAGCAAGTCAACAACTATATGGAGTCTCTTAATAATGTTTTCGTCTTAATATGGTCTCTCATACATATCTAGACCCTCTCGCAAACCAAACATACCGTCGACAAAAGAAGAAGTGCAAGTATAGCACGCAAACCGAGATAACGAAGGAGCGGGGCGTCACACAATTCCATGTTTTACCATGAAGTGACTTTTCTCCCAACTTAAAGTTAAATTAGTTTCGCAGCATCTTTTTAGGACAGATGTATGGTTTTCTAAACAGTGATCAAAAGAATTTCCAAAAACTGAAAAATCATCCATGAAAACTTCTACGCATCTTTCAACTAAATCTGAGAATATAGATATCATGCATCTTTGAAAAGTAGTCGGTGCATTACACAACCCAAAAGGCATTCTCCTAAAGGCAAAGTACCAAAGGGACATGTAAAAGTTGTTTTCTCTTGGTCTTCGGTGCAACAGGATCGATTATATCCGAAAAACCATCAAGAAAGCAATAATATTCATGACCGGCTAGTCTTTCAAGGATTTGGTCAATAAATGGCAAAGGAAAGTGGTCTTTCCTAGTTGCCGCATTTAATTTCCGCATACACATTCTATAACCAGTTATAGTCCTTGTAGGGACTAATTCATCTTTCTCATTTTTAACAACAGTAATTCCCGACTTTTTAGGATCTACTTGGACAGGACTAACCCATTTACTATCTGATATAGGGTAAATTATACCCGCATCTAAGAGCTTAAGAACTTCTTTCCTAACAGCTTCTTCCATGTGTGGGTTAAGTCTTCTTTGCCTTTCTCTTGAAGGTTTACTACCTTCTTCTAGATGTATTTTATGCATGCACATAGAGGGACTAATTCCTTTTAAGTCAGCTAAAGACCATCCTAAAGCTTCTCTATGTGTCCATAAAACTTTTAACAAACTAGCTTCTTGTTTTTCCGTTAAATCGGCTGCTATAATAACAGTAAAGTGTTACCTTCCCCTTAAAAATGCATATTTTAAGTGGGATGGTAATGGCTTTAATTCTTCGACTTTTGGAGAATTAATGGATGGCATAAATTCAGAATTTTCTACTTTAATAGTTTCTTTTATTTTAGCCTCATTATTCTCTTCTTGCTTTTCTTCCTCAAAATTATCTATCTCAATTTCTTTAAAGAGGGATTTCAGAATCTCTACTTCATCATCTTTGATTTCATAACTTTCTTCTACTACTTTTTTCCGATTCATCAGACTTATTTTCTAATTCTATTTTTATTTCTTTACCTTCTTCATCTTTCTTTTTACTAGCTTTAAACTTTTCTTTCTCTAATCTTTCCTCTTCTTCAATTTCTCTTTCAATTTCCTCAATGTCAATTTTTATGGGAGGGATAGGGCTATCATCATAGACAATAAATCTATCTCTCTCATAATCTTCCTCTTCTTCAAAAGTTTCGGTTGATAATTTTTCAATCTCATCTATTGAAAAGCAGGCACTTATGTCACTAGGTCTATTCATAGCATCAAACACAGAAATTTCAACGGTTTCACCTAGGACTGACATTGTGAGTTTACCATTTTTCACATTAATCATTGTATTGGCAGTTGCCATAAATGGTCTGCCTAACAATATTGGGACTTCATTATTAGTGCATATCTTCCTTTCCATCTCTAGAACCACAAAGTCAACTGGTATGATTAATTTATCAACCTGAACTAGGATATCTTCCACTATACCCAAAGGATATTTAACTGAACGATCAGCTAATTGCAATTGCATAGTAGTGGGTTTTAGTTCTCCTAAACCTAACTGTTTATAGACCGCGAAAGGCATCAAATTAATACTTGCTCCTAAATCTAGCATTGCTTTCATCTTTTTAGAGCTTCCCAATGAGACTTGGATATTAAAGCTACCTGGGTCTTTCAACTTAGGTGGTAATTCGGGTTGTAAAACAGAACTGACGTTTTCAGAAACAACAATCTTTTCATTGTTTTCAAACTTGTGCTTCTTAGAGTGAAGATCTTTGAAAAACTTTGCATAAGCTGGAATATTTTTAATAACATTAAGCAAAGGTAAATTAACATTTACTTTGGATAACATATTATAAATTTCCGTGAATTGTTTGTCCATTCGGTTTTTCATAAGTCTTCTTGGAAACGGAATTGGAAGAACATAGGGTGGTGGAGCCACATATGGTTCCTCTTCTTCTTGATCCAACTCTTTTTCAACTTCAATTGTATCTTCTTTATTTTGAATTTCTTTCTCTTGTTCCTTATTTGGAACATCTACTTCTACTCCTACTTCTTTTTCTACCTCTTGATTACTTAAGTCATTAATCTCTTTATTACTATCACTATCTTTTTCGATTCCTTTTTCTATTACTTTTTCAGAATTTTCTGTTGTAGTAGGCATATTAGAAGAAGGATCAGGATCACTTACCTCTTCACCTATCACCTTACCGCTTCGCAAGACGGTGATTGACTTGGCCTGCTCAGTTTGACTAGGGAACTTCCCTTCTTCTCTTTTATCTGCTCCAGAACTTTCAATGTGTTTCTTTAGATTTTCGATTTCTTCAAGCATGTACTTCATTAAAGCTGCTTGACCTTTACTAGCTATTTCTTGCTTGGGAACTTCTTCAATTCTCAACTGATTTTGATTTGGCAACTGTGGTGGTTGTGGTGGTTGAGGTTGGAACTGTTGAGGTTGCAAAGGTGTAGACACCCCAAATTCGTACCCCTGGTATGTGACATGACATAAAATATCAAGACCTGTTAAAACATTAACAAATGTCAAGTTACAGGGTCAAAAATGCAAAAGGACAAAGCAGGATGCGCAAAAGGACAAACTGCAGGGACTGAAGTGTCAAAAAAGAGCATACTTTGGAAATTGGGCACAGCCACCCATTGATTTGGGCATGGCGCCCAAAACCATGGGGGTTGGAGCCCAATTCCTTTTCCCAGCCACTGTTCATGCCAAATTTGCCGCAAAACACAATTTTTCCAGCGCAAGGTACAACCAGTTGAAGCACAAAAGAAGAAATGGGCGTGGCTCCCATCCAGTTTGGCACAGTGCCCAAATTCCTATATAGCAGCGCCTAAATTGCTTTCCTTCAGCGCAAACTTGCCGCAAAGCACAATTCATCCAGCGCGGTGTACAATCAAAAGATGCTCAAAGAAGGAAAAGAAATGCCATCGATGTCCCTGGGCCAAATTTTTAAATAGAGGCCTTTAAATAGAGGCACGGCTTCTCATTACACGTAAATCCTTGCAAAGCTTCTCGCATTAACGTTACTGAGAATTAGAAGGCGATGAGATAGTGAGAGATCACCTCCAAAGCCTCGAAACCCCGCCAAAACTCCACCAAACACAAATCCAACCGGTAGAAGTGTACCTTAGCCCCTAGGTATCCACCCCTTTTCCCGGTCCAAAAATCGTGGAAAGAAGCAGCGGTTGCTCGCCCGATTTAAAAGGCCATCAGCCGAAGAAGTCGTTACTGCCCGATTTCACCTACCTCGATCAAACAAACAACCGAGAAACAAGCAGTTACCTGCCCGATCCCGAGGCCGGTAACTTCGGAGCGATCGCTGCCCAAATTCACACAACACACAACTTCAACTTCAAACCAAAAAAACACTCTCTCCCCGAGGACAGCGAGCACACCTACCTCTCTGTAAGTTTTTATTGTTAAGTTTTTTCATTTCCATGTAATAGTATTATTTCCAGTCTGGCCCAATGTAGTCATATAAGTAGTTGTGCTGCCCGGATTTAATTAGGAAATAGTACTAAATGTAGCCGTTATTATGGCAAAATATTTTTAGATAAGTTTGTATTTATTTACTTCATTTATTCAATAAAGTCTTTATTTGTAAATGTATTATTTCGGTCCAGATTCAATATCAATATATAGCATTATCTTATTGCCGGATTTATTTAGGAAATAATACTAAATGTAGCTGTTACTATGGTCAAATATTTCCAAGTATATTTGTAATTGTTTGCAAAAGAGTCTGTTTCAAGTCCGTAAATAATATAGATGTAACGGATGTATTTGTAGGTAGTTAATGCTTTATTTATCTGTTTAATAAATATAACAAAAAGCATACTTTAGCCAAAAACCGTTTTGAGACCGAAAGGGCGAGTTGGGTGCCTAGCACCTTCCCAACTCGTAACTTAGCCTCCGAACCCGTTTTCTTCATCTTTGGTTTTCTTTTTCTAGTATTGCTTTATTTTTGCCTTAAAATAAAGATGGCGACTCTAAAAACATTTTGGATCCAGTGGGGCCTCACAACATCTTTCTTTGCACTTTCACGTTCTCCTCTAAACAAGGGAGAATGGGAATGGAAAGGTGATGTATTCCTATGTCCTGGTATCCCCTAAACAAGGGATAACTTGATGTAGAAAACCCAAAGCACTCATAGTGATCCGAAATAGGCCATAAGGCTATTTTCATAAAATCCATAGTGGGGGCGCTGCAACATCTTACTTTGCACTTTCACGTTCTCCCCTAAACAAGGGAGGATGAGAATGGAAAGGTGATGTTTTCCTATATCCTGGTATCCCCTAAAAAAGGGATAACTTGACATAGAAAATCCAAAGCTCCCATATTAGATCAAAAATCCACTAAAGGCAACCGAGGCGCATTCCAACGCGCTATTCGACAGCACTCCTCCCGCACTTTTGATTTCGATCTCCCATAAACAAGGGAGGCTGGAATGGGAGCAGTGGATGTCACCGCATCCGCACGGACGCGCACCCCTATCCAAGGGCGCGCGGGGCGTGGGAGCACGTTTCCCAGGAACCCACAAAAGGCTTATTTCCTCCCCCAAGAAAAGTTAGGATGATTCCTCCAACCAGGATTATATGTGTTTGAATAGGGATCATTCCTTGGCCTTTGAGGGTACATATTCATAGCATTAGCCTGTTCAGAATACATAGCACTTGACGGACAAAAATTAGTAGCATGAGAATATAATCCACATAAAGCACATGCTTCTTGAATTTGCCAATTTTCAAATTGAGCTTGTGTATTTGAATTATCTTGCAATTGATATAGGCTCCTATTTTTACCTCTAGCACTTTTCTGTTGGGAATTAATACTTAGCATCTCAAATAATTCTTCTAGTGCTTCTGGTGTCATTCTATTAATAGAACCACCAGCTGCACTATCAACCATAGTTTGTAAGCCTGGCGAAAGACCATGATAAAATTGAAGCACTAACACATGTTGAGCCAAATTATGATGAGGACACATAATAAGCAGATTTTTAAATCTATCCCATGACTCATGGAATGTTTCACCTGGTTCATTTTGGAATGACATGATTTGTTTTCTATACTCTGTAAGAGATGCATGTTTGTAAAATTTACTCATAAACAAATCATATAATTGTGCCCAAGTATAAACACTATTTGGTGTTAGGTTCATAAACCATCTCTTTGCCAATTCTTTTAATGCACTGGGAAAATATTTCATTTTGATTTGATCTTCAGTCAACCCTCCTAAAGGAAAAGTACTCATCATGTATTCATATTCTCTTAAGAAACCGACAGATCTTCATGGGGCATCCCATGAAAAGATGGTATGGCATTAAAATAATGACCTTTAACTCAAAATTCCTAACAGCATCTGGCAAGACTAAACATGATGTCACAACATTTAATGAAGGTCTACTAAAGTCATTAATAGTTCTTTGATTTACCACTACTTCCATATTTCTTCTTGCAGGCTCTTCTTCTCTTTGATTCCTATTGACTGGGTCAACTAGGTTTTCAGGATTACGATTATTGTTATTTTCTTCCATTGTAGGATCAACCAGAGGATCCTCTTGATTCAATTGGTCTTGATTATCATGCTCGTGAGCTAGATTTTCAAAAGCTTCTTGATTTCTTCTAACAATGTTTATATCTTGATTTAAGTCTACCAATTTAGGATTTAAAGATCTACGACCTTGCATAAAAATAAATTAAAGCAATTTAAAAACAACTAACTATTAAAATAAAATAAAATAAAATCTTTTTGTATTTTTATTTTTATGAAAACTGAAAATTAAACTAAAAACTAAATTAAATTAAAAACTACGCTACCAACAAACTAACTACGTGAACTAGCTTGTCCCCGGCAACGGCGCCAAAAACTTGATCGATGTTTTATTTAATCTTTTTCCTTGCAAGTGGACAAGACTATTATAGAATAGTATTGGAAGCAAGGGTCGAACCCACAGAGACAAGTGATCACGAACAGTGCAATTATTGATAGCAAATTATTAACCTAAGGGGGGTTTTTATGTTTAATTCTACTCTAAACTACTAGTTATAGATATTTAACTAATTAGACAGTAAAAATAGATATAGTCTGTTTCAATTCATAATAATGTCTGGGTTTCACTTATATCTCCTTTATGTTCAATTCATAATAATGTCATTCAATGTCTTGGGTTCGTTCACTAAAAAATAGATATAGTCTGTTGAACAATTGGTTCAGCCTCCATCCCCGCAAAATTCATCCATTCTATATCCTAAGCACAGAACTGTTAATCTAGGCTGTCACCTAGATTTATGATCTATCTGTCACCTAGATCATGTAAGAACCTGGTCCTAACTTATCACTCTCGTGCATCGATAGGTCCAATTTATTGTGTTGGTGAGCCAATGTACGACATATGCACTTGGTCATGCAGTTATCCGCACCTCTAAGCCTTTATTATTTGCGATTACATTCATTTGTTCAAAGCAAAATAATATAGGGGTTGATAAACAACACAATCAACAAGCATTGAATGAACATATATATAAGAATCAAAACATAAATTCGATACAAGTTACCTCCCACCTCCTAGATTAGGGATGAATTAGTTCATCATAGACAATGAACAGCACATGGAGATGATCGGATACATGAATTGATCTTCGATACTTGAAATTACAAACCCTAACTATGTTATATAATCTAAAACTACCTAAAATCTATCTAAAGAGAGCTTCCAGCCGTCCTCTCTATGCTTTGGCTCGACATCTGGCTTCTATATATACTCGGGAGTTGTAATTGGATCGAATGACTATGTGAAAATCTGAATAAGTCGCATTCTGACCACCTTGCGGTCGCAAGTTATGGGTACCTTGCGTCGAAGGTCTCCGAAGTGTCCGCCTGGAAATCTTGACTTGAGCCTTTTCTACCAGACGCCTACCTTGCGGTCGCACGAGGTCTGAGGCACCTTGCGTCCGCAAGGTGTCCACATTGTGCAGCTTTCATTGTTTCTTCAATTTTCCTTTTTGGCCCTTCTTGAAATTTGCACTTAAAACCCTGGAGTTTCGCATATTTTCACAATTAACCCTGAAACTTATAAAACTCACCGAAAACATATATTAGTAACCAAAAGCCTCGCGAAATAGCATAACTTAAGTCATAGAAGTATATAAAATCGACGTATAAAATACATCGATCAAAGGCCTTTTCGAATTGTGTCCTGAAAGCGAAGTCGGGCACTACTATTTATAGTTAGATTTGTGTTTCATCGGCTTGTACCGTGCGCTGAGAGAATTTACAAAAGGAAAAACGCTACAGTACACAGAAGGATCCTGGCGCTACCAATAGGCAAAATGGGCACGACGCCAAGGCTGGTGGGCGCGGCGCGAAGGATGGTTGGTGCGGCGCCAGCTTCCAATTTTCCTTCAATTTTCGACATTTTACCCCCCTACAAATCACTATTCATGCATCCTAGTTTTTCCTTTTGCATTTTCAAGCTTGTAACTTGACATTTGTTAAGTTTTAACAGGTCTTGATATCGCATGTCAATGTTACATACCAGGGGTACGAAATTGGGGTGTCTACAGAGCCCATCAACGATGGAGTCTACGGGTAACCCACAGCTTACTAAGTAGACGAACATCATTGATAAGAAATAGACTCTACAATTTCGTGCAATTATAATGGGGAGAAATGCAACAGGTAGCAGTTATAATGCAACAGTTTATAATGCTAACCAAACCTCACATATCCTAGACATATTTAGTCGGTTATAGCAAGTTATCGTAGTTTTTAAGCAGATATACAAATTAAATGCTCTAATGGTCGGACCTACCGAGGTAGACTGCCTACGTATCCTTTAATAAAAGGAATCAGACCAAACGTAGTTCTGCCAAAGCCGAAACAAGCATGCTGCGACGGTCGTGCCTACCGAAATAGGCTGCCTACGTATCCTTATCAAAGGAATCAGACCGAACGTAGTTCCCCGATGCAAACAAACAACAGTCACATGGTGGGATGGATGGTGCGTTTCGCCCAGTATAGGCAAAACTGGCAGGACTCTTTCAAAACTCATTTTCCCCAGCATAGGGAAAGCGATGGAACCCTTTTTCAGAACGCGCTTTCCCCAGCAAAGGGAAAGTGATGGAACCTTTTTTTTTTTAAACGTGCTTTCCCCAGCATAAGGAAAGCGATGGAACCCTTTTTCAAAACGCGCTTTCCCCAGCATAGGGAAAGTGATGGAACCTTTTTAAACGCGCTTTCCCCAGTATAGGAAAAGCGATGGAACCCTTTAAAACGCCTTTCATAGGAAAGCGATGTCTTTTTTAATGCGCTTTCCCCGATAGGAAAGCGATGGAACCTTTTTTTAAATGCGCTTTCCCGGCATAGGGAAAGCGATGTTGTTTTTTTTTTAAAACGCGCTTTCCCCAGTATAGAGAAAGCGATGCTGCTTTTAAAACAAGCTTTCCCCAGCATAGGGAAAGCGATGTTGTTTTTAAAATAGTCTTTCCCGGCAAAGATAGGAAGCGATGGAACCTTTTTAAAACATGCTTTCCCGGCATAGAAAGCGATTTTTTAAAAAACGCGTTTTCCCCAGCATAGGGAAAGCGATGGAACCCTTTTTTTTAAAATAGGCTTTCCCCAGCATAGGGAAAGCGATGGAACCATTTTTTTTAAAAACGCGCTTTCCCCAGCATAGGGAAAGCGATGGAACCTTTTAAAATGCACTTTCCCCAAGATAGGAAAGCGATCTTTGTTTTTTTAAATGCGCTTTCAGCATAGGGAAAGCGATCTTTGCTTTTAAAACAAGCTTTCCCGGCATAGGAAGCGATGGTGCTTTAAAATAGGCTTTCCCGGCATAGGAAGCGATGGAACTTTTTTAAAACATGTTTTCCCCAGCATAGGGAAAGCGATGCTGCTTTTTTTTAAAAAACGCGCTTTCCCCAGCATAGGGAAAGTGATGGAACCTCTTTTTTAAAATAGGCTTTCCCCAGCATAGGGAAAGCGATGCTGTTTTTTTATTTTTAAACGCGATTTTCCGGCATAGGAAGCGATCTTTAAAACAAGCTTTCCCCGGCATAGGAAAGCGATGCCGCTTTTTAAAATAGGCTTTCCCGGCGGCAAGAAAGCGATGGAACCTTTTTAAAACATCCTTTCCCAGCATAGGGAAAGCGATCTTTTTTTAAACGTGCTTTCCCCAGCATAGGGAAAGCGATGGAACCCTTTTTTTTAAAATAGGCTTTCCCTAGCATAGGGAAAGCGATACTGCTTTTAAAACAAGCTTTCCCTAGCATAGGGAAAGTGATGAAACCTTTTAAAATAGGCTTTCCCCAGCATAGGGAAAGCGATGCTGCTTTTAGAAACAGACTTTTCCCATCATAGGGAAAAGTGATGCGATTAAAATGTGTTTATCCCAGCATAGGAGAAACGATGCAAAAAAAATTAAATGAATTTCCCCCAGAATAGGGAAAATGATGCAATTTTTAAAATGGGCTTTTCCCAGCAAAGGAAAAGCGATGCATATTTTTTTAAAAAATGTGCTCATCCTAGCATAGGAAAAGCGATGAAGATTGTTTTTTAAATGTGCTTATCCCAGCATAGGAGAAGCGATGATTATGAAGCGTTGTGGCAGAATGCTGTCGATGATCGGCTTATGTAGTTTTTGATGATGCTACTGAGGATCTTTGGGAGGTGATCTTTGGCGAGATGCTGACAGAACATTTATAGGCCGATGCGACATAAGACTTGAGAAGATGTAGTGGAAAGATGCAAACAAAAGATACAAGCATGCGAATGAAACTTTCTTTTTCTTTTAAAAAAAGACTTTTGAATGTGCATGTGTGTCATCTGTTTCTTAAACATGTTAAGACAAGATAAGGCAAGGTGATGGAAATATAATATAAGAGCTTGAGATTGGTTGGCTTTGAAGGATTATGAGTATATGAGTTGATAGTGATATTTGAGATGGAGGTGAGTGAAGTTTAGGGTTGCTTTTCAGTCTTTTGACTAGTGCATCATTCAAAAAAGGAATTCAATCAAGATTAGTGAACCCTAATAATCGATGCCTCGGAGGGACCACTTCTTTTTTCTTTCTTTCTTTTTCATTTTTTTTGTGCTCTAACTTTTGCCTAGGCTACCCTTTCGGGTTTTCAACCTAGCGAGCTTTTACCTCATAGGGAGCCAGTCTTTCAATGCATGCAAAGATAAGTCGCTCATTCTTGAGGGATCATGCCTTTGTAACCTCTTCGTTTCTTCAGGCGCGATGGAAATGACAGCTGTTTCTGGAGATGATGAACCTTTATGTATCCAATGAGTTTGGCGGGAGAAGCCCCAGGATGGCTCGATGAACCAAATTTTGTAAGATGGGATGGGCAAGTTTCTGAAGAGATTAACTGGAGACAGCCCCAGAAAGACTCAATTGGGAGAAACTTTTTGTGGGAGACAGAAATGAGTATACGCAGAGAAAGAGGATGATTCTAATGGACAAAAAGAAGAGTAATGATCTAGAGTTTATCGCCGAGTATCATGAGTTTCATGGGCCCTACTTAATATTTATCTTTTG
Source organism: Codonopsis lanceolata (assembly GCA_013146195.2). Lineage (NCBI taxonomy): Eukaryota > Viridiplantae > Streptophyta > Magnoliopsida > Asterales > Campanulaceae > Codonopsis > Codonopsis lanceolata. The sequence goes on from CM028380.1 coordinate 142,684,355, forward strand.
ATAATTTTATATGTCTTTAGTAAGGAGTTATGTCCTGGACCCAGATCACGTTATAACCGATTGAAACAAAGTTGTATGTGGCTACTAGGTTAGGGTATAGTGTTTAAGTATTTGGGATGGATTAGCTTTAGGGTTGAGGATTTGATTATCCTCTCGCTCAAAGGCATTTTGGGCTGTGGATTTGGTTATTTTCAGAAAGGCGATCGCAAAGCGATCATTGGCTGAGCTTTTAAGCTGTGGGTTTGGATGAGAATTTGGTTTCTGAACCTAGTTGTAGGTATGGTTGGGAGCTCGGCTTTTGGCTTTGGTTGTGGGTCATGGGGTTGTCCAAGAGTGATTGATATTCTTTCCTTTTGTTGCGAGAGAAAGATTTTGAGGAAATTTCTTAGGAGAGGCTTCTTCTTTTTTTTTCTCTTTTTTTTCTTTTTTTTTAATGCATAGGCCTCTCTTTTTTTATTCTTTGATTTTCAATCTTGCACCTTTTTTTTCTATCTTCTTTTTTTTTGTTTACCTCTCGAAGCAATTTGTGAGAGTGCTTGAAGAGATATCTGTCTTCTCTCTCTTGGAATAAAAAGGTGGTCACTCTTGATGGATGTATATATAAGGGTGAAGCAGCCCCAGTTTTGGGAAGTTGGACCTTCGAGATGGTTAGGCTTTCGTGTATGGTGGTAGCCCCAGTGTGTCATTTAATAGCTCGGTCACAATGGGTCGAAGATGACCTTTTACCAAGACAGAAGGTTGCTTCATCGAACAAAGATTTTTAATGATTTGTGGGTCCATATTCTGGAAATGACTAATCATTAACTCGAGCAATTTTATCATGTTTTTACATGAGTTGATTCATCTTTTTTTTTTTATATAACAAATACTTTGGCGATATGTGGTGCTCAGAGATCAAGAAGAAGACTCGACAAGCTAATATAGGAGAAGCAAGAATTTACTAGACTCAAATATAGATAAATACCTTTGAAAAGCATGATTTGAGGACTTGGTTAAGCTTTTGAAATAACGGAGACCAAATAGATTCGTGAGAATATTCTTGCAAGGATGGGCTGTAGGCATCAATATAGGCAAAAGAAATACCCCTGGGTTTGAAAGCCCCTAGTCTTGAATTGCTGCGTATGATCCTTGAGTTGCCTAGCTTTTCTGGATTTCCCAGCTTTCCAGACTTTTATGCTTTCTTGGCTTCTTGGCTTTCCGAGCATTCCTTTCTCCCTTGGCTCCCTATCGGTCTTTTTTTTCTCTTTTTTTTTCCTTTTTTTTCTTTTTTTAGAAGTGGTAGCCCCTGACATCTCGAAGTAGGACTTACTAAATTTTTTTTTGAAACCGAGAATGAATGATGCACTTATCAACTGGTGATGCAATTATGAGAGGTTAAGAGATAAATTTGGAGATGGCAATTGAGAATAATGGTGAGGGGGATTTCATGTCTTTTCGTGTTTTTGAAAACAAAAAGAAACACATAGAAACTACATCCCTTCTTTATTTTCTTTTTCTTTTTCAATTTGAAATAATAGAGATTTTTTTTTTGTTTAGAGGGAACGAATTTTCCCTTTTTTTTAAATGATCTTTTTTTTTTCTTTTTGCGATCTTTGAAATGAGATGTACTGATTACGTACCTCTAGACAGCCCTCTCAGGAGAGTAAATGATAATAGTCAAATTTTTTATTTTTCAGCCCCTGCAAAATTGTTAATGGTACCAAAAAAAACAACAAAGATCCCAAAATCTATGAAAATTGACGCTGAGTTGAAAAGAGTTGTTTCCTAGGGATTTTATTTGACAAAAGCACATTCAAAGGTAAAAAGGGTCTTTGGAGGTGTATACACAAGGGTATTCTAGGGTATTTTTCACTTTTTAACAGAAACATTTTTAACAGAAACAATCATGGGTGCGGCTTCTCAATGATTTTATCATCGATAAGGTCTTGGATATCATTCCTGAGTGAGAAGCATTTGTCGGTGTTATGAACACTGGATTGGTGGTATTCACAATACTTGTTGCGGCTCCATTTGGCAGCTAATGGATTTGGAGGTTTATATTTTTCAAGGGGCTTAAGGACTCCTTGTGTTGTTAACCCTTGTAGTATCTGTGACATTGGGGCATTCAATTCATCGAAGTGTCTTCTGTTTCCTTTGTAGTCCTATGAGACTCTTGTTGGTATTACTGCTTCCTTCAACAGAATTGACAGATTTGTTTGTCTCTATGACCATGGCACATTACTGTAGTTACCAGGTGGAATTCTTTCAACCACGTTGACTTCTTCTGAAGATTCTTCATCTGATTCAGAATAGCAGAATGAACTTGGAGGTGTACAATTTCTAGGGATCCTTTGTGTATATCTTCATCAATACAGACTCCTATTTCCACTATTTCTTTGAAATTGCTATAAGTGAGATACCGCATGTGTTCCAGGTAAATGGGCTGGAGATTTTTTATGAACATTCTGCATGACTCAGTCGGATCAGGTCTGGGCAACTTTTCCCTTCCATCTGGCTGCAAATTCTGCAAATGTTTCATTTTCTTTTTGGGTACATGCCTCAAGATCTCTTTTATTTTCAGGGGTAGTATTGTCCTTGTATCTTTCTAGAAACCCTTCTGCTATTTGGTCCCAAGTGCCCATGGTGCTATTATCTGCTAGCATTAACCATTGCTTAGCAACCCCTATCAAGGTAAGGTTAAAATTGGAGGCCATGGCTTCGAAACTAGCCCCTCTTGATTGCATGCCAGTAGAGTAAGATTTTAGGTGGGAGATAGGGCATCCAGTACCATCGAATTTTTCTATGTCGGGCATTTTGAAACTTAAGGGTAGTATGGCTGAAGGTTTTAGCACTAATGCCCGTGTAGAAAATTTCTTTTTGTTCAGAACCTCGAGCATCATACTTTTCAAATTTTCCATGTCAGTCTCCATTTTGGTGGGAGGGAGAGTTGGTTTTTGGTATATGCTGGTAGGATTAGGAAAGGATGGGTTAATTTCTGGCTGTGGTATCTGGCAAGGATATTTGGCAGGATAAGGATTTTGGGCAGGATAAGAATTTTGGGCAGGATAAGGATTATTGGCGGTTTCGGTTTGGCTGTCAAGATCATTAGGAGGTAGATATGTTGTAACTTGACCTGGTTGATTATAGCTCCTTGGGTCCATATGTGGGCTATTTTTGAGCGGATTGGTGATGGGAAAAGGGAGGTCATTTGGATTTTGGGGAATATTGGTGTTTGGGAAGGGATATGGAGGGTGTGACGAAAAAGGTTAATATTTGGGTAATAGGGATAAGGTGGAGGATTTGGATTTGGGGTAATGGTTGTATTTAGTGGGTTGGTGTTTGGCTGAGGGTTTGGGTTTGGAGGAACATGGGAGGTTGATGCTTCTTGGGGGACTGCAGGGGAAGAGATTCCCTAACTACTAGACTTTAAATTTTGCACCAGATTAGCCATCTAGTTCATCATACGATCAGCCTGTGCACCCAAATTTTGGTCTAGCCACTGTTGCATAGCTGGAGTCGGAGCATCCCCTGGAGCCTCTGTATCCATACCCATAGCGGACTGCTCTTTTTTTGCTGTCATACTGCTCCGATTTATACCTGAATCTGTGTCATTCATTTTCGATCCGAACGACACTTTCGATCGATTTACGTACTGTATCTGTATCAACCGGTCAGTACTATCTCTACCTTTCCAAATTTGGGCCAGGTTTCTGAGGAAAATGATGAGGACATCCCCAACAACAACAACAACTCAACACCGATGCCGACAACCAGTGGACCGGTCACAAGAGCTAGAGCCAAGAAAAATACGTGAAGAAGTCAATGGCATGGTTCGTGAGACAATGGAGATGGAAGAACAAACAATTAGCCATGAAGAGAAGACCCCAAAGGGTCAAAGGAAGGTGCTGAATGTGATCCAAGTCAAGAAGGACGAATTCATGCCTTGTTATTACGCGAACAAACATTCTGGAAGGCTTGCGGACGCAAGGTCATCATAGGCTTGCGACCACAAGGTGTGTCAATTTTCGGGCCGACTTTCTGCCAACCTTGCGGACGCAAGGTGTCAAGGGGCTTGCGACCGCAAGGTCCCCCGAACTGCCGTGTTTTACTGCTTTGTAAATTAGGGTTTCGTCCAAACTTTACCCTAATTCTTTAGTACGACTTGTCAGCCTAGTTTAGGTATAAATAGGGGTTTTCTTTCATTGAACGAACAACTTTTGAGTATTCTATTTTGTGAGTTTTATCAAAACTTATTGGTTCTTCTTGAACTATTGAGAATATACAGGTGTGAAGCTTGTGTGTTCATCTTTGACTTATCAATTGATTCATCCATATCAATTGTGGCGTCTATCACTATACTTAGGTTCTTCAATTGCTTCAATTGCGGGTTGCAGCTATACATGCCAAGGTTCCTGTCGTGCTAATTGTTGGGTCGAGGTGTCACCCCCGCAGAACATCATTCGATCCCTAGCTTCCGCCGCGTGAGTAAATCGCTCTTCAACGAAGCCTTCCGAGAAGATCGTATCATTTTTGGTATCAGAGAAAAGGTTCGTCCATAATCTATCTTGTCTTTAAATTGTTCTTAATTAGTTATCTGTTTCTTTCTCTTCTTCCTTCGAACTAGGATCATCAATCTTACGTTAGTTCTTCATATTCGTGTTTTATTTGTTCTTTTCAAACCCTAAAATCTTTCTAGGGTTATAAACTCAAAAAAAAACATGTTATTGGTGTTGCTTGATAAATTCGGCAGAGACCAACAAAAAAAAAGAGTACAAATCTCCTGACAAAAAAATTAGGGAGAAAAGGAAAGAATACGTTACCGATGACCGAATTGAAGGTTAGATTTAGATACCAAAAAAAAATTAAATTTACTGTTCATCAGCACTGTTCATACGCCACTGTTCATCAGTTACTGTTCATCCTACAGTTTGGGCAGAATTTTCGGACAGTTTAAATTTTTTTTTTATATTTCGAATCAAATTGTGAGTTCAGAAATTGAATATTCTGATCAAAAGCTTCCTAAACGTTGTGCGTCTTCGTTTCTTCAAATTTCTTACTCTTGAATTAATTCTCTATACGTTATCAATTGTTGAGTCTTGTGTTGAACTGCCACTTGATTTGCACTTATTAATACTTGATAGTTCGTTTAGAACCCTAAAGTTTTGATTTGAGTGATTAAAATCTTTTGTGTGATACACGAGTGGAGAGATACACGTAAGGGAGTTTTGTGAGAGGAATTAAAAAAAATGGCCAATGATAATAAATTGTTCATGGAAGCCATGATGGCTAAAATGGAAAAGATGATGAGGGAACAAAGAGAGGAGATGCATGAGGTGATGGGTAAGATGAGTAAGGAGTTTAATGAAAAACTTGATGTGATAGGTAATCCAAGTAAGAGTCAAAGTCCAGTTGAGCCTAAAGAATTACCTAAATGTAATCTAGAGGAAGAGTTTGAAGGAGAGAATTGGGACTCAAATGATAGGAGAGACAGGAATAGATGGGGAGGAAATAGAGAATATAATAACATGAATGGGATAAAATTGAAGGTGCCTACTTTCACGGGTAAAAACGATCTAGAATTATACCTAGAGTGGGAGATGAAGATGGAAAGAATCTTTGGGTGCCACAACTATACCGACTTGAAAAAAGTCAAATTAACCGCCATTGAATTTTCTGACTATGTTGCGGTTTGGTGGGAGAAGATGAGGGTGGATAGAGCGAGATATAGGGAACCTCAATTTGAGACTTGGGAGGAGATGAAAAGAGTGATGAGGAGACGGTTCATACCATCTCATTACTATAGGGACCTACACCAAAAATTACAAACCTTGAGGCAAGGTACTAAGAGTGTAGAGGAGTACTACAAGGAGATGGAGGTTGCTGTGATTAGAGCACACATAGAGGAGGATAGTGAGGAGACCATGGCACGTTTTCTAATGGGGTTGAATAAGGAGATTGCCAATGTAGTGGAGTTGCAAACTTATGTTGACATTAATGAATTAGTTCAAAAATCCATTAAAGTGGAGCAACAACACAAGAGGAGGGGTAACACACGGGTTTTCCCTAACTCTAATTGGAAGTCTAATTATGGGAATCAAAGGGAAGATAAAACTATTGTGAAGTCTAGGTTTGAAACACCAACGGTTACAACATCTACACCTACTTCTACTTCAAAACCTGAACACACTAGAACCAAGACAAGAGACATTTGATGTTACAAGTGTCAAGGTATGGGGCACTTTGCCAATGAGTGTGTGAACAAGAAGGTGTTGGTTATGAGGGAGAATGGAGAGTTCTCATCCGAGGATGAGGAGGAGGCATGTGCATAAATACCACCTTTTGGAGGAGGTTGAGTAGGTTGAGGAGGAGATAGTAGATAGGGTGAGTTTGGTGACTAGAAGGGTAATGAATGTCCAAGTTAGAGAGGAGGATGAGACTTTGCAAAGGGAGAACATATTTCATACTCGTTGTCAAGTGAAGGGTAGGAATTGTGGAGTGATCATAGATGGGGATAGTTGCACTAATGTGGCTAGTACTACCATGGTTACAAAATTGGAGTTACCTTTGATTCGACATCCAAAACTATACAAATTGCAATGGTTGAATGATAGTGGGGAGGTGAAGGTGAATAAGCCAGTGATGGTACAATTCAAAATTGGGAGATATGAGGATGAGGTGTTATGTGATGTGGTGCCTATGCAAGCCAGTCATATGTTGCTAGGGAGGCCTTGGCAATTTGATAGGAGAGTTCACCATGATGGGTACACGAACAAGTACTCATTTGTTTTCAACAACAAAAATTTTATACTTGCACCACTTACTCCAAAGCAAGTATATGAAGATCAGCTTAGTATAGAAAAGAGTGCGGCTTGTGAGGAAAAGAACATAGAGATAAAAGAAGTCAAACAAAAGGAGAGATTGAGAGAAAACAAGAGTGAGGGGCCGGCTAAAAACATGAGAGCTAGTAGTGAGATAGCCGGGCAAAAGGAGAGCAAAGTGAGCAATAAAAATATAAAAGAGATAAATGAGGGGAAAAACCAAGAGAGAAAAGAAAAGAGTTTCTTTGACAAGGCAAGTGAGGTTAAAAAGGCAATGTTTCTTAACAGGCCCACGATCGTACTTATGTATCGAGAGGCATATTTGAGTACTAACGATGATTTACTTATGCTTTTCCTAGTTGTATATCTTCTATCATACAGATTTATGAGGACGTGTTTCCCGAAGAGATTCCAAGTGGGTTACCTCCAGTTAGAGGTATTGAACATCAGATCGATTTTGTACCTTGCGCATCGATTCCTAACCGACCAGCCTATAGAAGCAATCCCGAGGAAACTAAGGAGCTTCAAAGGCAAGCTGATGAGCTCTTAATCAAAGGACAAATAAAGGAAAGTATGAGTCCTTGTACAGTACCAGTCTTGTTGGTACCAAAGAAAGATGGATCTTGGAGGATGTGCGTGGATTGTTGAGCCATAAATAACATCACGGTAAAGTATCACTTTCCCATTCCTAGACTAGAGGATATGCTTGATGAATTGCATGGTGCTCGATATTTTACAAAACTTGATTTAAAACAAGGATACCATCAGATTAGGATTAAAGAGGGAGATGAGTGGAAAACTGGTTTTAAAACTAAACATGGATTGTATGAATGGTTAGTTATGCCTTTTGGGTTAACTAATGCACCTAGTACTTTCATGAGATTAATGAACCACATCTTATGTGCATACATTGGTATATTTGTAGTAGTATACTTTGATGATATTTTAATTTATAGCAAAGACTTGGATGAGCATGTTAATCATTTGACATCTGTTTTAGATGTTTTGCAAAAAGAAAGGTTATTTGCTAATCTTAAAAAGTGTACTTTTTGCACGGATAGTCTGGTTTTCCTTGGTTTTGTTGTTACTTCACAGGGAATTCAGGTTGATGAAGAGAAAGTGAGAGCTATACAAGAATGGAAGAGCCCGACGAATGTGGGGGAAGTTAGAAGCTTTCATGGCCTTGCTAGTTTTTATAGAAGGTTTGTGAAAGATTTCAGCAGTACTGCTGCTCCCTTGACCGAGGTAATAAAGAAGAGTGTGGGATTCAAGTGGGGAGAAGAACAAGAGAAAGCATTCGTGACGCTCAAGGAGAGATTAATAAATGCACCACTTCTTGTCCTACCAAATTTTGAGAAGGCCTTTGAGATAGAATGTGATGCATCCGACATTGGAATAGGAGCAGTCTTGATGCAAGAGGGTAGACCAATTGCATTCTTCAGCGAGAAGTTAAGTGGGGCATCGTTGAATTATCCTACTTACGACAAGGAGTTGTATGCATTGGTACGCGCTTTAGAGACATGGCAACACTACCTGTGGCCTAAGGAGTTTGTCATTCACACGGATCATGAGACATTAAAGCATTTAAAGGGACAACACAAACTTAACCGACGACATGCAAGATGGATGGAATTCATCGAAACGTTTCCTTACGTCATCCGGTACAAGAAAGGTAAAGAGAATGTGGTAGCCGACGCCCTTTCTCGAAGGTACACTTTAATTTCTACTTTAGATGCTAGAGTTCTAAGATTCGAACATATTAAGCAATTGTATCATGATGACCTTGATTTTAATGAAGAGTATAAATTTGTGAAAGAATTGCATGTGGAAAGTACTATAGGTATGAGGATTTTCTATTTAGAGAAAGTAAACTTTGTATACCTCATTGTTCCTTGAGAGACTTGCTAGTGAAAGAATCCTATGGTGGGGGACAAATGGGTCATTTTGGGGTGGCTAAGACTTTGTCAATTCTGCAAGAACATTTCTTTTGGCCACACATGAAACGAGATGTAGAAAGAATTTGTGGGAGGTGTGTGACTTGCTTACAAGCTAAGTCAAGGGTGCAAGCCCATGGGTTGTACATGCCTCTACCTATTCCAGATCATCCTTGGGTGGATATATCCATGGACTTCGTGTTAGGGATGCCTAGAACCAAACATGGGAATGATTCTATATTTGTGGTAGTTGATAGGTTTTCAAAAATGGCACACTTTGTACCTTGTCATAAAACCGATGATGCTTCACATATTGCGAATTTATTCTTTCGTGAAATTGTTAGACTCCATGGTATGCCTAGGACTATTGTGTCTGATCGAGATTCCAAGTTTCTTAGCTACTTTTGGAAGACCTTGTGGAGTAAGCTTGGTACGAAATTGTTATTTTCTACTACATGTCACCCACAAACTGATGGTCAAACAGAATTTGTTAATAGAACACTATCTGCATTGTTGCGTTCTATACTTTCTAAGAATTTAAAAGCTTGGGAAGACTGTTTGCCTCATATTGAATTTGCATATAATAGAATTGTTCATTCAGCCACTAAATATTCTTCGTTTGAAATTGTTTATGGTTTTAATCCTCTAACCCCTTTGGATTTATCACCATTACCTGTTTCTGAGTTGGTGAATTTAGATGGCAAAGAAAAAGCAGAATTTGTAAGAAAGTTACATGAGAAGGCAAGGCTCAACATTGAGCAAAGAACAGAACAATACGCAAAGCAAGCCAATAAGGGAAGGAAACACTTGGTGTTTGAACCAGGTGATTGGGTTTGGTTGCATATGCGCAAAGAAAGATTTCCCCAACAATGGAAGTCAAAGTTGATGCCAAGAGGCGATGGACCATTCCAAGTGTTAGAACGAATCAATGACAATGCTTACAAATTGGATCTTCCAGGTGAGTATAATGTTAGTGCTACTTTTAATGTTGCTGATTTGCGTCCGTATGATGTAGGTGATTTGAGGACAAATCCTTTTCAAGAGGGAAGGAATGATGAGGATATCCCCAACAACAACAACAACTCAACACCGATGCCGACAACCAGTGGACCGGTCATAAGAGCTAGAGCCAAGAAAATACGTGAAGAAGTCAATGGCATGGTTCGTGAGACAATGGAGATGGAAGAACGAGCAATTAGCCATGAAGAGAAGACCCCAAAGGTCAAAGGAAGCTGCTGAATGTGATGCAAGTCAAGAAGGACGAATTCATGCCTTGTTATTACGCGAACAAACATTCTGGAAGGCTTGCGGACGCAAGGTCCTCATAGGCTTGTGACCGCAAGGTGTGTCAATTTTCGGGCCGACTTTCTGCCGACCTTTCGGACGCAAGGTGTGAAGGGGCTTGCGACCGCAAGGTCCCCCGAACTGCCGTTTTTACTGGTTTGTAAATTAGGGTTTCGTCCAAACTTTACCCTAATTCTTTAGTACGACTTGTCAGCCTAGTTTAGGTATAAATAGGGGTTTTCTTTCATTGAACGAACAACTTTTGAGTATTCTATTTTGTGAGTTTTATCAAAACTTATTGGTTCTTCTTGAACTATTGAGAATATGCAGGTGTGAAGCTTGTGTGTTCATCTTTGACTTATCAATTGATTCATCCATATCAATTGTGGCGTCTATCACTATACTTAGGTTCTTCAATTGCTTCGATTGCGGGTTGCGGATGTACATGCCAAGGTTCCTGTCGTGCTAACTGTTGGGTCGAGATTTCACCCCCGCAGAACATCATTCGATCCCTAGCTTCCGCCGCGTGAGTAAATCGCTCTTCAACGAAGCCTTCCAAGAAGATCGTATCAAAAAATGGGTTTGGAGATATCCGAAAGGCTAGCTGAAGGCTTTCTGGGCTAGGAGTACAGTGTGCCTTTTATTAGTATATTTTTATTATTATTATTCATTTTCCTATAATTGACCAGACAAGCACATGCTTTGTTTTTACAGTCTCAGGACTATTCCTGGAATAGTGGATTCTTTCTCCAGAGTATAGGACCCTCGTATTCCATCAGCCTTTCGACTCCCAAGATCGGATTGATCCCAAGCGAAGGGAATATACTCTTTTCAAAATCCACCATTCAAAATGGTCTAAGTCAAACATCATAGAATAGTCAATCAGCCCCTGTGTATTATATTATTTTTTTACTTGCGCATTTTTTTTACCTGCGCATTTTCTTTTTATTTATTTATTTTTTCATCATCATTTTTTTTTTCACAGGGGCTGACCCACGATTCAAAGATGCAAAAACCGGTCGGTCTTTGAAGTGTCCTGAAAATCTATATGCAATCTTACGATGACTTATGCAGAGGGTAAGTTGGTCATGGTGTAGGGTAGTAATACGGAATATATTTACATGCGTGCGCGTGTGTGCGTTATCTAAAAAGCAGTAAAAAATATTTCAGATATAAAACAGAAAATAAAACAGATATGGCTTGTCTTGCTGTTATTTATGGATTTTCTCGGCATTTTTTAGTTTGAGCGCAAGCAAGCAATCACATCAAGAAATAGAAAGAAAATGGGGAATCTATCTATTCCTATTAATTACAAATTTGTCCTATTCCCAAAAATAAAATGAACAAATTTTGCGTAATAAAAATAAACAGGACGGAATAGTAATATAAAGCAAAAAATAAAGCAATAATAAAAATAAAACCTCGGCCCTTTTGTTATGTTGTTCGGAAATTTATTGCATATTATATATATATATATATATATATATATATATATATATATATATATATATATATATATATATATACCTATAACAGTGACTGGAACGAAACCGTTGCAAGATGGAGGATTATATCCACAAATATATACACGGATATATTGGAATGCAATATTCAAATGCTTAAAGAAATATAACAAGCATACTTTAGCCAGAAACAAAAGAAAAACAAAAAAAAAAAATTACTGAGTCTAGCCCTCCATTTTTATTTAAAATAAAAATGATCTCCTCAGCAGAGTCGCCATTGTGGGTGCCCCAGAATGATCTCGCGCCCCGCGCTCCCTTGGCTAGGGGAATGCGGCGTGCGGAACGGACATCGCGCTTTCTATTCCACCCTCCCTTATGTAGGGGAAGATGAAATTAAAAATGCGGAAGGGTGCTGTCAAGAAACGCGTTGAATACGCCTCGGTCACTTTAGTGATTTTTGGTCCGTTATGGGAGCTATGAGTTTTTGAATCAGCTTATCCCTTTTTTAGGGGATAACAAGATGCAGTAATACATCACCCTTTCATTCGCATCTTCCCTTGTGTACGGGAAAATGGAAAGTGCAAGAAAGGATGTTGCGGGCCCCACTACAGACTTTATGAAAATTATTTTATGGCCTATTTCGGATCACTATGAGTGCTTTGGGTTTTCTACATCAAGTTATCCCTTTTTTAGGGGATACCAGGATATAGGAATATATCACCCTTTCATTCGCATTCTCCCTTTTCTAGGGGAAAACGGAAAAGTGCAAGAAAGGATGTTGCGATGCCTTACTGCGATCCAAAATGTTTTGACAGAGTCGTCATCTTTATTTTAAGAAGAAAATAAAGAAAAAACTAAAAATAAAACCAGAGAGTGCAAAAAACGGGTTCGGAGGCTAAGTTACGAGTTGGGAATGTGCTAGACACCCAACTCGCCCTTTCGGTTTCAAAAATAGTTTTTGGCTAAAGTATGTTTTTGTTATATTTATCTAGCAAATAAATAAAGCATTTAAAGAGAGAGAGAAGAAAACCAACACATCCATGTCTACATTATTTATGGACTTGCAGCCGTCTACTTCCAATAATTTACAAATACATTTAAAAATATTTGACCATAATAATTGCTCTTTTTAATGTTATTTTCTAAATAAATCCGGGCACCACAACGGTTTATATTTTTATATTGAGCCGGATGGAAAATAGTTTTTTTATAAAATAACGCCCTTAAAGGCTCACCTTTTAGAGCGCGGTGTGCTCGCTCTGTCCTTCCGGGAGAGGGAGTCTTTTTTTTTTTGCTGTTACTGTTGCTCATGCGGTTCGGGCAGGGTAACTGCTTCCGAAGGTTGCTTATGGGCACCGTAAAATGGGCGGAGCAACTACTTGCTTTTTTGCTGCTGCGTGCTTGCTGCTGGTGGAAATCGTGCAGAACAACTGCTTGTTTATGGCCGATTTGGCCTTTTTACTCGGGCAGAGCAACTGTTCTTTCTAAGATTTTTGGACCAGGGAAGTATGGTGGATACCTAACTGAGGGGCTAAGGATCACTTTGACTGGTTGGTTTTACGTTTGGAGGAGATTTGACAGAGATTTGAGGCTTTATAGGAGGGGGAACTCACTATCACTCACGATCGCTTTCTCTCATGCAGCGTAATAACAACGCAGAGTTTTCTCGGGCTGAAAGTCCTTTTCGAATTGTGTCCTAAAAGATAAGCCAGGCACTGCTATTTATAGTTGGATTTGTGTTTCATCGACTTGTACCATGCACTGAGAGAATTGTACAAAAGGCAAAACTCTACAGTACACATAAGGATCCTGGCACCACCAATAGGCAAAATGGGCGCGGCGCCAGCTTCCAATTTTCCTTCAATTTTCGACATTTTACCCCCCTACAGTTCACTATTAATGCATCCTGTTTTTTCCTTTTGCATTTTTAACCCTGTAACTTGACATTTGTTAAGTTTTAATAGGTCTTGATATCGCATGTCAATGTTACATACCAGGGGTACGAAATTGGGGTGTCTACACCGCCGAGGCTGATAATCAATGTGGAACTCTGTAAGCTCGATTGACCAGTTGAGTAGTCTGCCCGATGACTCAGGCTTATACAGGATTTTACGCAGTGGTGCGTCTGTGTATACAATGATTTCATGTGCAGAAAAATAATCCCTTAATTTCCGGGCAGCTATAACAAGCGAGTAAGCTAATTTTTCTACATTAAAATAATGACCCTCAATAGTATTAAGGGCCTTTGAAACATAGTGCACAGGCTTTTGAATTCCTACCTCCTCCCTAACTAAAACGACGGCCACAACCTAGTCTGTGGCTACTAAGTACACGTACAAGGGCTCCTCGGGCATGGGGCTGCTAAGGAGTGGTGGCTTGCCAAGATATTTCCTGAGCTTCTCGAGGTCTTTGGCATATTCATCGTTCCATTAAAACCCTTTGTTTCCGCGTAAGACCTTGAAGAACGGAAGGCACTTCTCCGCTGATCGGGAAATGAAGCGACCAAAAGCAATGATTCTGTCGTTTAACCGTTGTATGTGTTTGATGCAGTAATGATGTTCCATCTCGAGGAAAGCCTGAATTTTCTTCGAATTCACTTCTATCCCATGCTGGTTGACCATAAACCCGAGAAATTTCCCTTCTCAAACACCGAATACGTATTTGCTCGGATTCAGCTTCATGTTATGTTTGCGAAGATTAGCAAATGTTTATTTCAAGTCAAGAGTGTGGTCGCGGCCTTTGGTTTTGATGACCATGTCATTGATGTAGGACTCCATGTTTCTGCCGAGCTGGGAGCCAAAAACCTTGTTGAACATGCGTTGATACGTGGCCCCTGCATTTTTCAGCCCGAAGGGCATCATCTTGTAGCAGTAATGACCCCCGGCTACCTGAAAAGCTGTTTTAGCTTTGTCATGCTCGTTCATTCTTACTTGGTGGTACCCTGAATACGCATCCAAGAAGCTGAGCATCTTAAAACAACCTGCTATGGCATCCACGAGCACATCGATGTGTGGTAGCGGGTAGCAGTCCTTTGGGCAAACTTTGTTGAGGCCCGTGAAGTCGACGCACATCCGCCATTTGTCATTGGTCTTCTTAACCATTACCATGTTAGCCAACCAGGTTGGATACTGGATTTTCTCGATGATGTCTGCTTTCAGAAGTTTCTCGACCTCAGTTTTGATCGCTTCACTCTTCTCTAGGGAGTACTGCCTTGGCCATTGCTGAATAGGCCTGAAAGTTGGATCCACGTTCAGGTCGTGACGGGCAACACTCTCGCTGATTCCCTACATGACTTCGACTCTCCATGCGAATACATCCAGGCTGTTCTTCAGTAGCTCGATCAACCTCTCGCGAGCTTCGGGAGGCATGGCCTTCCCGATTTTGATTTTCTGCTCTGGCTAGAATTCAGGCTCTTCTCGAACTTGTAGAGTGTCCATCTCGATGTCTTGTGTCGTGAGACGCCGATCCTTGCGCTTGGAGGGAAATGGTGCCAGGCCTCCTCCGTTTCCATGGGGTCCGCTGTTTCAAAGGGCTCCCCAAGCTCGATATTATTTATGGGGACGGAGCCCAAGTCAGTACTGGTTGGAACCACTTTGTCGGGAGCTACCACTGCTTTGTCGAGAATGTCCACGACCAGCTTCTGCTTCTTCCACTGGGAATCTCGGACATACTCCCACATTGCCCGCGGCTTGCTGTTGAGGATACCCACTTCATCCTCTGTGTAGAACTTAGCCTTTTGGTGGGGGATGGAGGTGACCATCTGAAACTTAGCCATGGCCGGGGCACCCAGAATACAGTTATAAGCAGATTTCAGATCGATCATCAGGAAAGTGATCATCTCCTTTCGCATCTGTGCCCCATCTCCCATGAAGACCTCTAAACTCGATGGTGCCCTTGACACTTACTTGATGGTTGGTGAATCCTTCAAGTTTTCCCAGGTAAGGCTTGAGTCGGGTGTCTGATAACTCTAGTCCTTTGAAGCAGGAGTAATACATGATGTCTCTAAACGCTCCGGCGTCGAGTAGCACCCTATGAACTTGCCAATTGTTCACCAGATAGGAAATGACCAGCGGTTTCTCGGATGCTAAATGAGTACTTGTCAGCTCGCTACGTGTAAAGAAAATGCTCTGTTCCCCTGCCCATTGTACTGCTGGTGTATTGATAGCTTTGGACAAGGAATATATGTGCTTCCGGAGCTGAGTATTGGACGGGACCTCTTCCTAGATCATGTTCACCACCCCTTGATTTTGAGGGGCCTGACCGCTTCTTCCTCTTGGGGGTCTTCCTTGTCGGTCATTGTTTGCATTATTTCTCGTGCCCTGATCTCTTTTGAAGCGGTCCAACCTGCCCGCATTGATCAGTTTTTGTATTTCTCGTTTCAAGACTACCCATTCTCCTGTTGTGTGGCTATTTCCATGATGGTAATCACAGTACTTTGTGTTGTCCCTGGTGTGAGCGAGCTCGGGGTCAAGCGGGTAGGGAATTAGCAGCGCATCCCCCACCTGGAACATGATCTCTTCCCGTGTAGTAGTCAGCGGGGTAAATTGCGCTTCCCTGAATCTCTATCCGGGGGTAGATGTTCTCCTCCTGTCTCTGCACGAGCGGTTGTTGCCCTCCTGGATCTGGTCAGCTAGCGTGGTTGAGCTGTCTTGAGCCTCATCCTTGTTTTTGGCCTTGTCGCCCATGACGCTTTCAGTTGAGCAGAAAAGGTGAGAGCTTGCTAGCACCTCTACTTTCGAGGCACCCGGATTCATGGCCAGCATTGTTTTTAGTGGTCCTGCTTTCATGTTGTTAAGGTAGCAGATCATGATCTAAGGGTCGCTAGTAGCAGTTACTTGGTCGAGCATCTCCTCAAACCTTTTAAGATAGCTGCCATAGGACTCATTTTCTCCTTCCTTAATCGTAGAAAGATCGAACCAGTTTTTGGGCATTGGTCCCGCAGTGCCAAACTCCTATAAGAACTTTACCCGGAGAGATCCACGGGGAACTCTACCCAACCACGACTGTGCCTTTCCCTAGAGAGCACCCTCAAATCCTCGCATCTTCAAAGCTTCCACATCTGTGACCATCCGAATATATTGCCTCGAATGATCGAAGCTAGTCACTTACCCGCATCTTCCCAAAGTACTTTTTGAATTGTGGGAAGATAACCCCTTGTGCGGGTGACGCATTCTCGATTTCTGGAGTGAACGGACTGCCCTCCAGCAGCTTAGTGGCCTCATAGCCGGGCATGGCCACGGATAGATTAGCCATTTGTTTAGCCATGTCTCGTTTCATAGCCTTCATACGCTCGGACAGGCGCTTCTATGCGTCCATTGTGAGTCTGGACGAGTGAGCGGGGTCGGACTGCCGACTACGCGATGGTTGCGGGCAGAAGGTTGGTTCATAAGAGGCTTCTGCTTCTCGCTCAACTCGCGGCCTGTGCCTAGCCCAATGTGCCTCTCCTTCTGCATATTCACGGGCTCTGCAACGACCATGACTTTCACCCTGGGCATGGTGATCTTGTCTACGATGATGCATGTCGAAAAGATTCCGGTAGCTATATCTGCTTTCCGCCTGATCATCTGCCTTCTGCACTTCATTGGCTTGCTCTGAGGGTACGTAAATGACGGAAGGAATCCGTCGGCTCGGAGCGGGCAAATTCTGGGAGGCTTGGCCACAGCCAACAAGTGCTGGATTGCTGAGAGCGGGTAGAGCCAAATCTGCAACTGGAACCGGGGCATAGCCCAAGGCGAGCAGTTGCTGGTTTAGTGTGTACATTTTATTATAATACTCTGCTTAGACTTGCAGAGCAGCAGCCTGTTGGTCAGGGGTTCGCCTGGGCAAACTATCGTGGCTACCTTGGCCATGTTCTCGCTGGCGATTTAGCTGCGTCCTAAGATCTAGCGCACGAGCATCGCGCTTCTCATTGATAACTTGCCTGGCATCGCGCTGACTAGTGTTATTTTGGCTGGCGTGTTGGGATGAATGTTCCTCAACATACTGTCACACATCACTGCCTTAAGCCTCGTGCCAAGCAGCCACTTTCTGATTCCTCATTTGCACCTCTTGCGGTGCCCATGGTGGCAAATCACCCGGCTGTGCATGGATTGTTGTTACCAGCCTGTTGGCTTTCCACCTGGTGGTTACTAACTGTGGCATGATGCTTGCTACCCTTGCAAGCCATTACTAATAGACAGATTGTCAGGAATCTCATCGGAAAAGTTTGAGGAAAGTCTAGAAACTTCGAATTTCCCGGCAACGGAACCAAACTGATGTGACAAAAATACAGCTTGGGTCGTCCTAGTGATAAGTAGGATATCTGGGCTTGATCTGCTTCCTTGAACCTGATTAAGATCACAGAAAACCTTAGTGGAAGTACAAGGCTTGGCCTCGCGAAACCACTCCAGCGTGAGAGTAAGTATTGTGTAAGAGAGTCAAAAAGCAATTTGACAAAGGTTTTAGGCTCAAAGAAGAATGTGTACCTTGTTTGTGGTTTTGGAGGGGTATTTATAGGCCCCTAATGACCTAGAATCCTGGTGAGATTCAGTTTCCATAGATACCCAGTCAATTAAGGAGAGAATCCCTAAATTGTAGGCATGATAGACGGCTGGCCGCGTGAATACAGGAACAGATAAGACAAGTGTCATACTTGGCTATGAAAACATTTGACTTGTCTTGGGGAGCAAGTTTCTGGAGTCTCCAGCTAGATGCGTGCCCGGGTGAGCAAGGCTCTGCCCGGCTACTTGGCGTAAACTGATTTGAGGAAAGTGTAGATCCTGGGCGTAGCCCCTGGTCGGGCAGGCAAGGCCGGTGCTTGATCAGATTTGGACGGGATGAATCTGATTCTTTGCTCGGTGTAAGTGTGGTCCCCGGGCATAGCCCCTGGTCTGACAGGCAAGACCTGTGCCCGGCCAGGTTTAGACAGGGGTTGCACTGTTCGTTGCTCGATACCTCAGTTGCTTTGTCCGCTAAACTGGTGGGCCTTATACTAATTATGCTTGTGACTGGCACGTGCTGCTAACTCATGCTTCGCTCGTGACCTGGCTTGGGCCGGGCACATCAAATACCAAATCTTAAATCGATTTAAACAATATTGGTTTAATAAGACAAAATAGCACAGAAAAATCGGATACAATTATTATATTAGTAATTTTTAATATTCTTATTAATTATTAGTATATTATTTACAAAAGTAGTATGGGAACCAATCAGGCAATCAGTTTAGGCATATTTCCGTTCCAAATTTTATGGATATTAAATTTCATTGATCATTCAATTACTTTTGGTAACATTTTAGAGAACCAAACACTACCTAAAAATAATTTCGTTCCATGTTTGCTCTGTGTATATAATTAATTATTTATTTATTTTCTGTGAGAAGAAAATTGACGTCTTTCGAATTTTTGGTAATGAAAACGACTATTATTGTGCCTGTCCGGGGAGAATATGTCCATTCCCAAATAATTATTCTGTTTTGTCTTTTAAAAATGAAATTGATTGTTTTTTAAATTTAAAATTAAGCCTTTTACTTTTGAAGCTTGGGCATATCAAACCGTGCACCACCTTGGGCTAAACTTCGCCCTTCACCAACTTGGCTAGCCAACTTTTGTGATTATAATTAACAGGTTTTGTTATTAACTCGCGAATTTCTAAATTGAGCTCTGTCTTACGGATTTATGTCCGTAAGACCGTCCTACACAAGTCTTTACCATAATTATTCTGTTTTTTCTTTTAAAAATCAAATTGATTGTTTTTTTAAATTAAAAATTAACGTTTGCCTTTGATTTTTTTCCAAAACCATACAATACGTAATTTATAGTACACAAGATATAACGTAAATTATGTGTTTCAGAGTTACGAAAAAAAATTAAAATTACTTAAATAAACTTTTCTCCGAATAACAATCTGTTTGAAATTGGAAAATTAAAACAAGACAATTATCTAGGATTGAGGGCAGTAGTACTATGAATTTGTTTGGTAACTTAAAAATTAGAGTTTCGGCATCAATAAATATACTATCTGTCATAAAATTATTGTCTTGTTTTATCTGACACACAGATTTAGAAAAAATAATTGAATTGGTTATTAATACATGAGTAGTTTATTTTAAAGAACATGTACATATGACCCTTAGTTAAAATAGGATAAAAAGTTGGAGTAAAATGATAAAAATGTTATTTCAAACAGAAACCTTTTAAATGAGGCAATTTTTTGAGGTGAACGGAAAAAAGAAATTAGGAATAATTTTGGGACAAAGGAAGTGGTACTTTTGTCTTTGGGTTAATCGCACCATTGATCCTTTGACTTTGTATCATTTTTACCATTAGTCCCTTAAGAAAATTTCGTAACAATTGAGTCATAAAAATTTCAAATTTTCATAGCTTCAGTCTTTTTGATATATATTGTTAAAAAAATATAACAATCGAGTTTTTAGAGTTGGGAAAAAGTCCACGAGGCCTCCCACCTCTGTCACATGGTGAGCCAAGCACATGGATTGATCATTTATGTTTTGACTAAACAGCGGTACATTTGGGACATGCATGACAACTGAGCAAATGGCTCGACAATCGAGTCTATGTATTTTACGACAAAAATCGACTCCTCCGACGTTTCGATTTCACCACCAGTGATGTTGTCCTCTAATTCCCCATACCATCCTTCCTCCCTCATCGCCACCGCCGTCCTCCAACAACTCTTACTTTTTGTTCCGCTTTTGGTTTACTTGTGACTTGGCTCAGTTTCCCCGTTTGGTTTCGCCGGCTCCTACTCTAACTCGCCAAGTATCAATTGCATTGAAACACCCTTCTCCTCCTCGTTTTACTTTCTTGTCGATTTAAGAGACTGGAATAAGTTAAAGAATTGCAGTCGTAGTTGAGATGAGGATGAGAGAGAGAAAGATCGCAACTCAGAGTTCCTTGTTTGTGCAATTTAGAAAAGTTGACGAAGAAGAGGTAGAAGGCCTACTACAATTTGCGAAGTCCAAATTGTATATAAGTTAGATTTGAGAAAAAATTTACTTTAGCCCTTAATAAATGTACGTGGGGGACACAGCAACAATTTAACGTTATTTATCTAACGATATTTATTAAAAGGGCTGAGGCTCTGAAAATTTGAAACTTTCAGTACAAAATATAGTATTATGAAATGAGTATTTCAAAGCTTGATCAATATCTTCAATTTTCAGATTTGAATTACGTTTGGATCGGATTTTATTTGATCCTCGTTAAAGTATTTATTAAAGTATTGAATAGAAATAGTATGAATATATTATTATGAAAGCTGGGATAGTTGCACCTCTGTTCGAGCTTATTGAAGTCTGATGTTATGGAGAGAGAGGGAGAGAGAGTAAATGACCTAAATGGAAGTGGGAGTTTAGGAAACAAGTGAGGAAGTCTGATGTTATGGGGATGAGTGACGAGGTAAAAGATGTGCGCCCAATCAAGCTTCTGCTCCTCAGATACAACAAATGCTTACCCAAATCCTTGAATATCATCTTCTTTCTGCCAAAACTTTTTCTTCTCTTCCATTGGCATGTTGAAGAAATCTTGGGTCTCTACCTTCACATTCTCCACCAACGAAGAGCTTACTCCATGGTTTATCAACTGCAATATCATGATCACTTTATGTTTAATTTCAATTTTTATTATTTCATTACCTCTGTTTCAAAATGAGTTATAAAAAAATTTATAAAAAAACATGTATATCTTAATATATGAAACAATGGCAACGTATACGTACGTATCGAGTACCTAGAAAAAAAAAACCCCAATCTCTACAAGCATGGTGAAACTTTTGAAGCTCAGAATCAATTGAATTTCCACCCGAAAGCAAGAGTTCCATATCGTTCACCGGGACTTGAAGTACAGAAGTTATGAAGGGAGGATCTTGATCGGGGTGGGTGTACCGAGTAGGAACCACGCCCAGCGGCTCCTTTGCCAGTTCCTGTGCACACGGTAACTAGAGATGTTAAAAAGGTCGGAAACCATAGGGTCGATCCTATTAACCAGAAACATTAAAGGGTTAGGGTTGGAAAAATCCAACCCGTTTAATAAACGGGCTGACCCTATAGGGTCGCGTGCAAACTGGGTTTGGCTGGCAGGTTCTAGGGTTGGCCCGCGGACTACAAGCTTTTGACTAAAATGAAGGTTCAAAAATTTTAAAATTGAGATTCAAACCTATAGCCTCTTAATAGGATAGGAACATATAGGATAGGAACATATAGATGATCCCTTATACCATTCAACCATCTTAACTTGTTTGTTTTAAATTCAAATTCGTAATAAATATTATCATTTCATTTGGTAAACCAATATCTATCCCATGTTAGTTTTGTGATGATGTATGTGTATTTGATTAAATTCAAACTCAAACATGGTCATAAGTACAGTTCTAAGACATATAAGTTTCCAAAATTGGTCAAAATGAGATTTTTGGATACATAATTAGATATGTTAAAGGGTCGAGAACCACATGGTTGACCCTGCTAATCGGGAATTGGAAAGGGTTAGGGTAGAGAAAATACAACTCGTTTAAATTCCGTCTTAAATGGGTTGACCTTAGTATTATATTTTACTATTTGATTAAAATATTTGATTGTATTAACTTCTTACCAACATTTATTTTATACTTCTTTCGTCCCTAAATTATTGTCTTTCTTTCATTTTTCGTTCATCCCAAAATAATTGTCCAGTTTGAAATTTACCTTTTTAGAACATTACTTTTACCACTTTACCCTTACTTTTTCACCATACTTTAATTATGGACCACATACACATGAGCTTTAAAGGAAATTACACATTAAACCAATATAAATAATCTAGTTAATTGTTTTTTCTTAAACTATGCGCCGGGTCAAGTAGGACGATTATTTAGGGACGGATGTAGTGTTATTTTACAATTGTAGATGAAGAGGATAATGATGTTGAAAAAAATATTTTCTCAAAAAAAAAACTCGATTTCATGTTTTTAATTTGTATTGTTAATCATTGTCACTTATCCATCAATATGCTTGTTACTTAATTTTGATTTTTTGATTTAAATAAGACATCATGTGATACTAAGGCTGACCCTATTAAATCGCACCCTGTAAGGTTAGGGTCATGGTTATGATTTGAATGATCCGTTTAAATAACCCGTTTAACCCGTGATCCTATAAAGTCACACCCCTATAGGGTTAGGACCAACCCAATTTAACATCTGGTAACGGAAGTGACCCTCCGAGCTTTCCTAATTCAGCTTCCATGGCCAACTTTTGATATGTTGTAATGTTGTCTCTCTACACCGAGATCATATATACATGCATTCCTATCCTAGTTCTACCCAACTTGGACCAGGACCCAAATAATAATATCTAAAGAAAAGAAAGAAAGAAAACGCCAAAGGAATCATTGAACACAAATATTGTCGATACTTAAAACAAGCATTTTGATGTGACCTGCCCAACCAAGTCGAACACTACCTCTTTGGGTAATGCTAGGGCCACTCTAATAATACTCAAATTTAGGTACCAAATGATGTGTCATTTTATGTGTCATATTGTTAACATAACTTTTTAACTTATAGTGGAGCCCATAAAATGTCAAATAAAATTACACATTGAAAACCACATCATTTAGTGAACAAATTTAAGTGCTCATTGACTGGCTCTAGCATTAGTCCTACCTCTTTACCATCCATTCCATGTGCCCTTTGTATCAACTATCAAATCCAAAACCAGCAACAATCACCCCCAACTAACTCCATAGCATTGGCGTATCCCTCTATACCTAATTGGATGCAAGTGAACCAAATTTTTTAAAAAGGTTATTTATTTTCACCTTGTAAAATGATAGTATTTTACAAAATGACTCACCTTTCAACATGAGTTAACTTTAGTAAATCAATTTTAGAATTTTCCTGAAACTGCTTCGTAGAATACTGAAATTAGCACCACCATTTAGTAATACCGATAGTAATAAGATTCTTTCTTATTCAACACAGATGTCGTACATAAAAAGATATCTGCAAAGTTTCTCTAAAAAATTATAACTATTGAAGTTCCTTTACTGTTGAATAAAAAGATAAATCACGTGTATGGTATCTCTTGGATACAGCTCTAAGCCATCATTCTGAACCCACTTACACAACTCATTAATTACTCGATCTAATCCATTAATTACTCGAACTAACCCATTAATATTTACGGGTTATCCATCTTAACCAGCAAATCTTGTGGGTTAAGTCGGATTGAACCCATGAACTTGCTTCAACCCGCTAGAACTGGCAAAGGAGAATGGAGAAACCCTAGCAACGGACTCTCGCAGACTCACACACTATAATACCCCAAATAAAAAGTATTAATTATAATAATTAATATTATATTTGTTTTGGGTCAACCTAAATCTTTAGAATCAAATTATTATTTTGGGCCTATCTTTAGAATTTTCACCTATTTGTGTTGGGCCAATACAATTAGTAAATTGATAATAATAATAATAATAATAATAATAATAATAATAATAATAATAATAATAATAATAATAATAATGATAATGATAATAATGATAATAATGATAATAATAATAATAATAATAATAACAATAATAATAATAATAATAATAATGATAATAATAATAATAATAATAATAATAATAATAATCATAATAATCATAATAATAATAATCATCATAATAATCATAATAATCATAATAATAATAATAATGATAATAATAATAATGATAATAATAATGATAATAATGATAATGATAATAATGATAATGATAATAATAATAATGATAA
The DNA here is from genome assembly GCA_013146195.2 of Codonopsis lanceolata. NCBI lineage: Eukaryota > Viridiplantae > Streptophyta > Magnoliopsida > Asterales > Campanulaceae > Codonopsis > Codonopsis lanceolata. The sequence goes on from CM028380.1 coordinate 142,708,592, forward strand.
TAATTATTATGATAATTATTATTATGATAATAATAATAATGATGATGATGATGATGATGATGATGATGATGATGATGATGATGATGATGATAAAAAGTATTAATTATAATAATTAATATTATATTTGTTTTGGGTCAACCTAAATCTTTATTATCAAATTATTATTTTGGGCCTATCTTTAGAATTTTCACCTATTTGTGTTGGGTCAATACAATTAGTAAATTGATAATAATAATAATAATAATAATAATAATAATAATAATAATAATAATAATAATAATAATGATAATGATAATAATGATAATAATGATAATAATAATAATAACAATAATAATAATAATAACAATAATGATAATAATAAGAAGCATAATAATCATAAGAATCATAATAATCATAATAATCATAATAATCATAATAATAATCATAATCATAATAATAATAATAATGATAATAATGATAATGATAATAATGATAATGATAATAATGATAATGATAATGATAATGATAATAATGATAATGATAATAATGATAATGATAATGATGATGATAATCATAATGATGATGATGATGATGATGATGATGATGATGATGATGATGATGATGATGATGATCATGATAATAATCATCATAATCATCATAATAATAATCATCATCATCATCATAATCATAATAATCATAATAATCATAAGAACAACAACAACAACAATCTAAATCCTGAATCTTCAAGCAAGCCGTTTCACGGAAGGAGTGTACGGGTAGTACCCAAATAACAACAATAACAACAACAATCTAAATCCTGAATCTTCAAGCAAGCCGTTTCACGGAAGGAGTGTATGGGTAGTACCCAAATAACAATACACCTAAGATTAATCTAAATCCCAAATCTTCAAGCAAGTCGTTTCACAGAAGAAGTGTACGGGTAATACCCAACTTTGTTAAACAAGAAATTGTTGGGAGATAAGTAGAGAGGTTGGGAGTTTGGGTTATCAATAGAACCAACCAGTTGAGAGACAGAGAGAAAGAGAGAAAGGGGATGGCGGCAACGTAGGAGGAGATCAAAGAGAGAGGTCCGGCTGATACAGAGAGACGATTACGTCGCACGGTGGAGAGTTGAGGACTCGTGCAACTACATAAGGTAAACAAATCGTTCTATTCCTGACCGCTTCCTGGTTCCTCCATAAATTGAATTAGTAGGTGTTATTAGATTAGGTTTGTAATTAAGGTTGACAAATATAATGAAAATAGCACCTGTGTATGCTAGCCGCAGAAGAAAGAAAAATAAAAGAAAGAAGAAGAATAGGATGTGCTGAAGGGGGAAGGGGGAGAGATTGAAAAAATAGGCGTGAGAAGGTGAATTAAAACTAAGTAGGTGTGTGTGTCAGGAAGGTGGATCATTGAGTGTTTGCACAAGTCAAGGAAAAAAAAAGTTAAAATAATGGAAGAAAACTAGGTAAAGAAAGATACTGGTTCGGGGAGTAAGAATAAGTTAAGTTACAGATACAACCTTACACCATTAAACTTGGTTTGGTTGTTTGCTAGTGTTACAAAATGGTCCCTATATTTTTATATTAATAATTGGTTAATCAACAATTGTTGGAGCTTTCTTTTGATCTTTTATTCAAGTTTCAAATAATAAAATCCCCAAATTCAACATTTTAATTTAGTGATGTGTTTAAATTTAGATTTGGACAAACGAGCTTAGGACGATCGTACGGGTCGCAATTGATAAGCATATTAAGGTAAGAGATTACGTTTCTTTTAGGTTCTTTGCAAAAATATTTTTTTAAAAAAATATTTTTAATGTTAGGCTTCTGCTATTCTTGAATGTCGTTCTTTCATTTGCCATGTCCGACCTCATGTCGGTAGTTGCTTTGACTCCATCGTTAGCTTTGTTGGATATCTTCGTTATATCTTCGTTTTCGCAGATTTCATGTCTACTTTGATTTTCATGAAATACTTTTGTTATTGAGAAATTGTTTTGTATTGGTAAACCTTGTTGGTATACTCTTTAGTATTGAAAATTACGAATTTTGATATGATTTACGTTTTGATAATAGTACATAAACAGTACTATTCATGTTTTGAAATTATTTATGATCACTAAGTATGAACAACCCGCCACGGGGATTTTCGTGACAACATTTGAAATAATGGAAGTTGCATCACTTGGCATGTGAGTGCGGTTATCCGAATATACCTTAATCTTGTACCCTTCGGGGGATTTGTGTATCCTATGGGGGATTTGTGTACCCTACGGGGGATTTGCGTACCCTTCGGGGGATTTGGTTCTTGGTCAATAGACCCTTATGTGATCTAAATAAATATTTTGATATTCGGTTATTACTGGCTAGTATGGGACAGTCGGTAATGACAAACTTATTTGATCCATATTTGTTATGTTTGAACTCTCCATTTAAAAAAGGGATTTTTAAGTCTTTCGTTACATATCTTTGATTTTTGCAAGTTGTCAAATATCTAAATTCTGTTTTACATACAACATGATTATTCTTTGAGTCACCCCTCCTTAAAAACCAGAGGGGCGACATATGATCTTACTGAGCTTTGTTCGCTCACCCTTCACAACCCTCTTCGTCCAGGTTGAAATTAAGGATTAAGCTTAAGGTAGAGGATACCAGTGAAGAAATCAAGATTTTTATGTCATATTTATATGTTTTGAAATTTAATGAAGACGTAGTAAATTTAGTAGACTTTGTTTAGAAATTTATTTTGGATGACTGTATTTTAAATTGGAGACTTTTGTAATTCTGGTTGGATGACGTTTGACTAGTCTTTATTTAAGTTTGAAATTATAGTGATGTGGCCAGATGTAAACCCATGTAATGGGACTCAAGTTTGGGGCATTACACACACATGTGTACTCGCTACTCTTCATGCAATCTCTCTCCATCAATGCCCTAAGCGTTGTCCTTCCCCACTCCAGCTCTGATTAACTCCTTATGCTGTTGGTGATCTCTTCTCAAATTCTCTCACTCCTCCATCAAACTCTCTTACCTCCAGGACAACAACACCAATTTAGAGGTCGGTGAACTTTATTTGTTGGAAATGGGGGAGGGTCAAGGGAGAATTTAGAGAGAATGGGGTTTGTGCTAGAAGTGTTGCAATGAACAATCCCAACACACCCCTATTTGTATTTGTGCATTTTGGTTAGTAATGACCGAGTCAAAGTGGGGTTTATATTTTAATTATTGATCTTTTGGGAAATTTGAGTAATGGGTATGTGAAATTTTTTAATGATTATCTACCATGTCACATCATTGTTTTGTAATAAACCTGCAAAACCTTTATAGCTTACTCACTATTAAATATTTTATTTTATAAAAACATTTTCTCTCTTCCTAAAAAAAAAAAAAAGAAATCCACCATGACATGTATAAACCATTTGATGTTCTTCAACCTTTTCAAACCTTCCAATGGTGACTTGACACTCCACTATGATCTTAAACCTTTTGAAGTCTTTGTAAAGTTTTAGAACATCTCTAATGGAGATTTCAAACATTCAAAATAGAGCAAAAATCTATTATTTCACCCCCAAGGGAGACTTCAAATAGGTCTTCAAAATGAAGACCCTCTCCAACTACTTCAAATTTGGTGGAACATGGAATGGTCTTCATCTTTACTCTCCCTCAATTTTATTTTTTTCTTTTGTTTTAATAATAGTTTTACTTTTTAATTTTAATTTTTTGTTTTGTGTTTTGGGTTAAGTACTAGTTTTGTGTTTTGGGTTAAGTACTAGTTTTGTATTTTAGGTTATTTAGGTTAAATGCTACTTTTGTTTTTTGTTTAAATACTACATAAAATTAATTCAATACTTTTTTCGTGTTTTAGCTTTTATTTATATTGTTAGTTTTGCGTTTTGATTTTTATACTATTAAATTATTGCATTTAATTATTAATTTTAATGGATGATATTTAATTTAATATAATATTAATTCAATAAATAATATATTTGTTTTGTTAAAAAACATTAATACAAATTAAATAAAATCAAACAAATTTTTTAAATAGAATAATAACGAATATGCTTGTAATATTCCTTTTAAAGTAAAATTCGAAGTAGAACTATTGAAGATGATAGAAGAAATTTGATGCACAAATTGCACCAATTTAAAGATTAAACCTACAAAGTTGAATACTGCCTCGCACAAGCGATAGTATGTGTCCGAGTCCGGATCCTCTATTCCAAAATTATATTCCATCTCCTATTCCACCGTCGGATTCTTGTCACGTGTCAATAAGAAATCTTCACAAAAGGAAATATTGAGTTATATTTCACGGATTTTTATTGTTATGGAAACACAATCAACTTAATAATTGATTTTGTTTATTTCTTATTAACACGTGGCAAGAATCCGAAGATGGAATAGGAGATGGAATACAATTTTGGAATAGAGGATCCGAACTCATCAAAATTAAATTATGCATCTAGTGATTAATTACCGCATTAGCACTCCTAAAATTAATATATACACCCCCCTCCTTTTTTGTAATTACAAAAATGTCATCAAAAGAAAATACCAAATAGCCCTTGGCGGCAAAAAGACCCACTTCCATTCTTTTCTTTTCTTTCTCCTTCCCGCTTTACTCTCTTCTCCCTCACATCTCATCCCTTACCAGTGCGACCACTTTCATTCGTTTCTTCTTCTTTTGTCTTCCTTCTACTTCCCTCTTCTATCTCCTTCCCCTCACATCTCCCATGCCACTTCCATTCTTTTCTTCTTTTTTTGTTTTGCTTTTCCCCTTTCCTTGTTCCCTCTGACTCACCGTCTTGCATCTCGCTCCCATTCATCGTGAGAACATCGTGTCCTATTCAATCCTCGTTGGCCGAACACTTCAGTCATGTCCCACTAGTGCTTGTTGAACATCACTACAGTGTTTGACCAACCAAAGCTAAACATGACGCAATTTTTTCTTCATCTTCACATGTTGCTCGTTTAGTCTCTTTTCTTTCAACAATGTTATGTTTACAACTACTTCAACAATTATTACTACAACTAAAGTTATCATTCTCCAAAACACTTTTGGTCTTCATCAAGGAATTGTAGCAATAGTTGTAGAGGTAATTGTTAACATAACATTTTGGTTTTGTTTTTCTTGTGGGGGGAGGGGAGGTGGTTGTGTTTATGTTGAACTGAGTTGAGTAATAGAGAATGCGAGGGATTTTTTTTTTGAGCGTACGCAGTAGGGTAAAATAAGGAATATATGGGGGTGTATTTAGTATTTGGATGAGTAAATAAGGAATATATGGGAGGGAGTTTAAAATGAAGATGGGGCATGTACATAGAAGTGCATAGATTAGTTTTAGCTTTGGGGTGGTAATAGTGCGACCCACGATATAATTTAACTAAAAATTATACTCCCTTCGTTTAGAACAAATAATTCACTATTCAATTTTAGAATGTTTCACTTAAAAGTTCACTTTCAAAAATTAAAACATAAAAATATCATTTTATTATCAATGAACTGAAAATATCATTTTCTTAAAAAATTTGACTTTTAAACGGGAACACAGCCAAAACGGAGGGAGCAGCAACATGACCCTAAGAAATAAATGTTCAACTTAGGGTGAAAATTTTGCTATTGAAGCCTTGAGAGTACAATAAACAAGGCACTTCAAAAAAAATCAATAAGTCACTACACTTGTATAGTTGTATATCTGACAAAATGGTAAAACAAGCCTTACCTGATTACTGCAGGAAATTGGTAAAGTGACTAGTCCTATACACCCTTGATGTCTTTCATTTTTTTATTTTTTGAAGAACCCTTGATGTCTTTCATGGATAAAAGGTTTACATTCACATGCAGAATAAATACTTGAAATGTCTTATATGCCCTTGACTTCTCCAATACAAACCCCTTTCAAGACCAAATTCATGTTCATATATGAATTCCAAACTTTCAAGCACCCTCCCTGAACATGGAAGCATCCTCATATTCAACCAAAAAGGAGAAAAAGACTTGTAATATTCAGCCCACAATCAAGAACATAGACATCTACTACCACCACCATATGAACTGGGATGAAACAAAAATCTACCTGTCATTCCCTACTCCATAATTGCCTCTCCATTTCGTCCTGAATCACTCCCAACACGCTCGCACATGCACGCACACACGCACTCTCTCTCTCTCTAATATTTGCAAGAATTGAATAGGCTCAAATGAAGCTGAAATTGGTGGTGATGAGAGAACATATGCTAGGGTAGCACCAGTATAGTTTCAGACAGTAAGAGATGTAAAGAGATACCTAACAGGGGGGGCGAGTTGCGTGTGTGAGTGTGTGTGCGTGTGTGTGACACAGAGAGAGAGAGAGAGAGAGAGAGAGAGAGATCATACAATATTTGTTCAGTACCAATTTAGCCTTCCACCAGAATCATACAGTTAGACCAGAAGCAAGGAAATTAGGGACTGGTGGAGTAAATTGGCAATATTGAAGGATTACTTCCAATTTTCCAGAATGGTCATAAATACATGTGAAGAACCCTTGATATAAGATACATATGTAGGGCAGGTAACACTGTAAAAATACATATTGCCCGAAATGTATCGTATATGTGAACTTCATTCAAGTATGCAATGGGGTAGGCTGCAACGATTTTCTCCTACACAACAGATATGAAACGGGTCAACGGACCTAAACGGTTATAAGCAAGAGTTAGAGAGCACAAAAGCCTATGCTTCTCTTTTCTCTTTCACTTCTAGTGAAACATCATCCTTCTATATGAATTAGAGAGAGAGGCTAATTCTATGAGAGCCATGTAGTACTATTATAACTTGGCAATTACTTGTGTAAAACGGTCTTACAAATATTTTTTATAAGACGGATCTTCTTTACCCGACCCACCATATGTTGGTGGGTTGAGCTGTGAGAGAGTGGAGCTCCGTCTTACAAATTAAGATCCGAAAGGCGGTCTTATAGGAGACCTACTCTTATAACTTTATGAATGTAGGTGTAATTCCGTTACGACTGAAGTAGAAGGATAATCATTTAAGACTTCCAAGGCAAGAAAAACTATTCCATGTCAACTGAACGGAATATTCTTTCCTTTGGGCATTAAAATTTCATAAATATAGAGCATATACACCTCATGTGAAGGAGAATCAGTATAACACTTGAAGAACAAGAAAGTACCTTGACTAGTGAAGTAATTATGAGCGAAATATGAGGGGATATGTGCAACAAAATCCACTGCTCCAACACTGCATAGAAAGAGAGATTAGTCTAAATGTGCTATATCATTAGTAGACTTAACCTGTATTTGTTCATGCAATTACTGGGGCCCAATTTTGCGTGCCTCCAAGGCACTCGAAACACATCAAGTAAAATGGCATCTACATACTTCTGTTCAATAACGAGCAAAAGTATGTATGCACCTTCTCTTTGATAGTGTGCACATCTTTGACTTAATGAAAGAGCTCGGACCAAGGAAGTATCACAACCATTTTACTGAGAAAGTGAATGTATGCAAAACCACAAACTGCAAGGGAGCTTACCACGGAAAGCAGTGGTCCCTGTTTAAATTTATCATGAAATGAAAATGATATTGGCTTTGGATCGTCTCCTGGCCCTCGAAGGAAGCCACTGAATTAAGCAAGCAAACGAAGGATTAGGAATCAGATAGACAGAGACTAAATTAACGTATATCATCAACAAATCAATACAACAATTAAGACTAAAAAGCCAGTAGACATTTCTACAATGGTAACTAATAATCAAAATGCACAATTTTAACTATAAAAGCTGCAATTTATTAAACAATTGACAAACATAAATAAATAGTAACTAACATTAATGATGGCGCAATCAAGGGAGCCCTCTTGACATCGTATATGGCAATAAGACCACTGTACAACTCATCCCCATCTTTATAGGATACGGCCAAACGCTCTCCTGAACCATCCCATGCCATCTTCTCAATGCCTCGACTGCATCAACAATGAGAAATCAAATAAATGTTCACACAAGAAAATCTGAGCTAAGATTTTGAATTGAGGCATGTCATGCTAAAAATGTGTGCTATGCTGTGTGGGGTCTATGTTACATGGTGTAGGATGAAAGCAACCTGATGAATCCCACACACACCCCATATCTTTTGAAGGCTGAAGTGTCCCAAGGAACTTGGTGTTAAGGTTGTCATAACTAGGGTGTGGGCATTATACACGATAGGATGAAGTAACACAACTGGTGAGAGGATGGGAGTGAATACCCAAATCGATTGATTACACGAGAGAAGGAAGCAAACAATTGAGCTTTGAGCTATGATGCAGACCAGGGAACGAGGGGCATATTAAGGAATAAGGAAATTTCAGTGTTTATACCGAAACCCTCCTTGAGTAATGAGCACAATTGGATCGCCACAAATGTTCTCATGAGGTCCACAGTGACTCAGGGCTCTTCAACCAACTATCAAATATCCCCCCTTGTCATAATGTTGGTGTCTTCACTAGATATCGATGCCTATGTGAAGCCCCAACACCTAAGCGAAGCTTCACAACAATGGCCTGATCACACCACTAGGTAAGATGCGATTTCAACAACTTGGGCGCTCCGATGAAGGCTTTGAGAAAGATGAATGACTCTTGATAGCCAACACAGGGTTCCATGGCAGTGATCCAATACAAGAAGCTAAGCTTTGAGCATTATGCCAATTAGATTGGGATGCTCAGAATGGCTGGATTGAATCATTGACGATGGAAATTAGAGTTCAGAAGTGTTAGGCCCTTTGAGGGTGCTTGTCCCTTTGGACGCCTGTGGCTGTCGATGTAGGCCAATGTGGCCGATGCTACATGTAATTATCATACACAGATGCTGAAAGTTGTTTCTATACCATAGGTAGAGCATAAGAAGTTTTCGCTCATGGTACATGAACATGAACAAAGTATGATGCATTTTCTGGAGTGTGGAAAGCAAGGTGGGATTTATATAGACACTACAGCTAGACTGCCCTATACTGTGCTAAGGGCAAATTACACAGAATCATTTAGCTTTCACAGTAATACAGTAAGTAATACTCTTTACTTATCAAAAAAGTAATACAGTAACAACCATAAGGTCTCAAAAATTAATGACGATTGTGAAGTTTCAAAGGTTTCAAAAGTTATAGTGAATGGAAAATGATGGTTTAAGTATGGTCTTTATTAACAAGGGTGGCATCATCATTAAGCACTTGTCTATAGTTTCTGAAACCTCGCAGCTGTTACTATAAATTCTGACAAACTGAGGGTGTCCTATAAATCTCAACACACCAACGGTGTCCTTATAGTTTCAAACATTTCACGGGTGTAATTGTAAACCTCAATGTTACTTCGCTTAATCTGCCCTCTTGAAGAGCTGTCTTTCTCAAACAGTATGCTTTACAAATTTGGTATTTTCGGAACAATTATGTGACAAACTAAGTTTCAATGACCATTTTTAAGTTGATATGCAGATATTTGAGCTACTAAAGGAGAAAACTGAAAACATTATCCAAACGCTAAATTTCATGCTTTGGAACATGATTGTAACAAATTCTTGCAGTTATATCCAAATATGATCAGCTAGAATAGTAGTGTTTTCATTTAACAGTGTAATAATACCTACTATTTTATGAATATATTCATTCACTACTAGGCTTTCTCCCAAGCCTAATAGGCAGTAGGATCCAATAAAAACTTCCTTCGCTTTTTCAGGATCCCTATAGGCATGACAGGAAAGCAGGAGAATCATGTGTGATATTTTTTAGAAAGGGTATAAGGAGGAGAAAAGGACCACCTTATGAGTTGGGCTACTGTGTGCATGCCTAGGGAGGAAGTGGGCTAGAGAATTGAAAGCCTCATCTTTAGCAATAAACACCAAAAATAGCCCAACTACTGGAAAAGAAAACAGCACAATAATCATGTATAATAGATGTAGACACCATTTTTACTTCTGACCTTTTCGTGTTAATTTTACTAGTCCATTTGGCATGTATTATAAGGACTGTACATAGCCCTGTTGTTGGCCTCCTGTTTAGATTGTTCAAGCATCCGTAGATAATTTTATGGTGTTTTAAAGTCAATTAAATGGAGGTGAAATGTGGCTAGGGATCTAGGACAACTAAAGAGTCCAGTTAGAGTTTTGTGTGTGATGGTTATTGCTTTTGAAGCTTAATGGCTCTAAGACCAAGATATACTGTTTTATACTTCTATGGTTCCGTGGATGTTGAAGAAAACCATTAGCTGATTTATGCTCTTGAACAAGGGGGATTGAAGCACTGCATAAAAATGTATTACAAATGTTAACGAAGATAAAAAGTGTTGAGTTTATCAGCGATGATGCCTAGATAATTGGCATAAAGCGTCACGAAATTATCGTGTTCTACCAAGGGCTTATGAAGAACTACCATAGCAAAGGATGGGGGGAGAGTGAAGGAGCATGTGTGTCTTAGTAAGGCCGAATCTTGCTTGTTAAACATCATGGAAGCATTCCTTGATCAGCCATTCTATAGAGCTTGTTTTCAAAATTCATGTAGTGCATGGCCTGCAGCCTAACCAATTTAGGAGCATGATTGGATGGGTCATCTAAGTATTTAGTTTTAAGTAACCAGGAGTTGTAACATCAGTAACCTTCCTTTTATTTATAAAAGTTCAAACAGTGTAATAGCACATGCTCGTCAAATTGTATCACCACATAATGAAGTCATAGGTTTCTTACCATTCCAAGTTTGGTAAGGTATCAGATATGTCTAGCAGCAATGGGCTGATCGAAAACATATCTAAATAAATAAAAAAGCTTTCAGCCCAACCTAAAATATAACTACCTCCCACTCGTGCATAAACTTATGTGGCAAACCAATCATAAAAAAGTACATAAATTCAAACACCAACCTAAGAAAGAAAACACGACATAATTCCCCATCTGTTTCTCTTTTGTTTGTTTTTTACTTTTTTACTTTATTTGTTTTCTCTTTCTTCTTTTTGGGGGGTGGGGGGAAGTTGGAAGATCACTCCACCTGTCAAGAATCTCGAATGTGCAAAAATCATTTCGAGTCATATCAAAATCTAGGTATTGGTAGTTTTGGCTTAGGTCCTGAATAGTAAAACATGCAAGAAGACTACAAGCCCAGAAAGCATGACATGATACCTGTAGCCCGACTTAGGGATCTGTTCGGCAAATGGAAAATGCAATATTTCAATGAGAATACTAATTATAAATGGCAAGCAATAAAAGATGGCAATCATACCATGAAAAGCACTAAAATACTAGAACCAGGCAATCAATCTATCGTCCTTACATAATCATTCTTTACTAGTAATGCAATGACAAGCACTTCTATTGAGCGAAAATTGCAGGTGCCAACATTTTTCTGTTAGCTACTGAAACACTTTCCATTCGTGGAATCAATTTAAATATGTAACTGGGCCAAAAGGGTTCAACTTGGTAATATATCATTAAATAAGAAGGTTCAGTTCACAAAATCAAAGATGTAGATACAGTGCACCAAAAAAGCATACGAGTCAAATATTCTTTTTTCCTACCTTCCAGTCAAGGATTGTAGCTCTGGCAAGTCAACAGGTAACAGGTGTGCATCTGAAGAAAGTCATCAGACTCATCAGTCATCACCAACACAATTCATATACATTTAAACTACAAACTCAAGTTAAAGTGAAAGAAATCCATGACAATAATTCTCGAGATCCAAGGGAGTCTCCAAAGCTCAAGAACACTTGCAAATTACAATAAATGTAGAAAAAAGCAAGCAAATGAGATCCTGTTTTTTATATAAGAAGAGAAATACATTAAATTATAACGAGGGAAAATACAAAAGGACAGAAGAGAAATCCATCAAATGAAACAGAAAAACAGGTGCATCTTAATAGCCCCCCACATAAAGGGGCTTGTGATGCATGGAGACATGCACAAAAGACTATTCTTGAAAGCATAATCAACTAATCTGAAGAAAATATCATAAGGTGCCAGTCAACCAGGCATCTATATATTTTTTTACTTTTTGATTCCATAGCAAATGGTTTGCTAAATCAGAGTTTGTTCAATTTTCACCTTCTGATACATAGCAAATGAGTTGCTAAATATGAACTGATTCATTCCCTAAGGTGTCTTATGATTCAGTAAAGCACTGCAACCTTAACCCTAAGACCCAAGAACAAATGATAACTAATCCAACACACCCCACCCTCTTGAAAATAAAGAGGAAGCATTTACACAACAGAAAATGCTGGATTAACGAAGATTGACATCACTCCACATCCCCTTTAATTTATCTATTTTTAAGAGTTGACCATGGATTTTAACATGCTGCAGTTCATTCTCTTCAGTTCCTACACATCTTTGTCCTCAGCTTTGAACCAAACTCAAACCTCAAAAGCTAGGATGAGACATCCACATATTCTCAAAGCTATATGGAGTTGCTACCCAATTCAAATGGCTAGACTCCAAGGCAATTGGAAAATGATAATCATAATAGTAATAAAAATAAAACAAACCAGACCATCTAGAACAACCTAGTTAGGGCAGGAAAAGAATCCTCCAACTCATTAGAGAACAGGAACTATCAGCATAGGTGGAAACCCTACACGCTCGAAAGAGACCAAGTAAATTAAGCATTGGAAGAGCAATAACTCTATGGTCACACTCCCTAATAAACTCATCAAACTAGTGCATGCTAATTATGACTCTAGAGTCGCCGCCAAAGCACAACTGTGAGTCTGTGACCTAGAAAGAACTGCTAGATCGAAAAACTCAACCAACAAGAGAAACCTAAATCTAGACCAAGTGGGTCCATAGACATAAACCACCACTCGCCCAACTCCCGCCTCAAGACAAACAAAAAGGAGAAAAGGAGCCATGAGTTGCTTCAAAAGAACTTCTTTAATCTTCATTTAGAAAACCTAGGTAAAAACCCCTCCCCCACCACACACTCCAAAGTTCACCGAGGACCCTAGCCTAAGAAGCCCCCACACCCCTAAGCAGTTTTTCTCACATTGCAAGGTCACCACCTATCCAATTAACCACAAAATGAGTATCCCAAACACCATCATCTAGCAGGTCAATAAGCAACACATCTCATCAAATTCATTTGGACACTTGCATGATTGCGAGATAGTATCAACACGTATTTTTTATATATATATGTAAGTGTCACCCCCTGTTGGTATGGAGATTGGAACCAAGGACCTCAAGGTCTTTGCCTGAGTGCCCTTGCCATCTCTCTGGAGAGTAACCTAAGAAGCCTCCTCTTATCTGTCCCTCTTTCTCACATTGAGTGGTGATAATGCAGCTTGCATATTTTCCCTAGAAGGGAGGGACCATAAGGCGGATACTCATCCAATTACCACAAACTAATCTTTCCAATCATCCTCACCATCACCAAGTTGGTCAATAAGCAACACATTTTTATCACATTCATATTGACACTAGGTGACCCCAAGGTAGTATCAACACACATCAAGAAAAGAAGGATGCATGTATTGAAGCAAACAATCCTCAATCGAAGCCCTAAAAGAATATTCAACACATTGGACAACCCAGAAAAAAGAAGATAACAGTAACAACAATGGAACTAAGTAAACAAGCAACGGTATGCAAAAGGAAACACCCCCTTCTCAAATGTTGGTACCCTAAGGCCTCAATATGCTCAATACTGCTAACAATTGGATCCCCTAATGATAGGACTTTCAATAGATATCTCAGATGACAATTTCTGTGCCGTAGCTGTGCTTGCCCACAACCCATACTTCACCATTTGGTGTATCATTAACTCATCCAAAACCAGCTCTTCATCCGTTCCATTCTTGATCACCCAATCCCTATCCTCGTCTCAATCCCCGTCAATTAAACCTTCCCAAGGCCAACCCAGACCATCTTCAATAGGATTAAAGGCAGCTTAAACGTTTGCCAAATGAGAAGATAATTGAAACACAAGCTCTGCATTTACAACTGAACTATTAGGGGAGACAGAAGTTATCTAGAACCCATCATTTCGTTAGCCGCTACAGAAGAGGGACCCATCTAAACTTGTTCTCACAATCAAAAAATATCTTTATTTTTTCCAAGATATAGCAAAAGGACTAACCCTCCTTACACTGCTCCATATCACATGGAATTGAAACATCCTTCCCTTACTACAAACAAGAACAATTACACTAGCTATTCCCATTGTATGTCAGCTTTCAAGTTCCCCAAAACCCTTTGCAATGATTCATCCAAATTGGCTGCTAAATTCTTGTGGTCAAAACCTGAAGAATAAAGGGGTCCACCAGAGAAAATGAAAACTACCTCTATTGGCAAAAATGACGGTGCACCGCGATTTAGAAATTCATCATGGCTTGCACAAGCCCTCCTAGCAAAAAGTGATTAGAGAACCTAAAAGAACCATGAAACCATAGTTAATAGAGCCCTCGTGGCTAAATATTGTAGAAACTCTAATTTCATGGATGTCAAACAAAAAGGAAATGACTCTTGGGGATGGAAAAACATCCTTAAGGAAGAGACCGCCTTAAAAAGAAGGTCTAAAATGAGGACTAGGTAGGGATACAACATTCTAACATTGAAAGATGAGTGGATCTCAGAAATTCAAAAACCCCAAGCCTTAAACTGCAGGCACCCCTCCAAACCTCTCTCAAGGCTGTTGATTAATAAATGAAACAACCAAACATGGAAAAGGATGAAGACCCCCCCCCAAAGAAGAAGAAAAAAATATTATTAAACCCATACATTTCCCTATCACCTTAGCCTTCGATGACCTTTACAAGGAAAACAATGTCAACGATGGGAAGTGTGTCCTTGATATGTTGTAGATATTCCCCCACAAATGGCAACCTCAAACATAGGAATTGTAACGACGGGAAGCGTGTCCTTGAAGCTGAAAAGATTCGAAAGGATGTTTGGACTTAACTTTGAGGTGGGCAACCGTCCTTTCCTTTGTGACTGCTTAACCACTTCTTGGGAACCAAAAGCTTCTTCGGCTTTAGATTATATGGCCTTTGCTAACTGGTTCCTTATGTGGTGGGAATTTATAAAGGATCCTACTGATCTTAAAGGAGCAACAGAGTTGATGTGGTCTACTTGGAAAGCTAGGAACAAACTCAATCTCTGGCCAAAAAGTAAAGCTCGCTTAAGTGTGGTTTAGTTGGCATTAACATGGAGGGGTGGCATGTTACTCCCTCCATCCCGGATAAATATTCCTAGTAGACAAAACACAATGATTAAGAAATGTGATTAATGATGGGTTGTAAAATATGTTGTGACAATTATACCCATTACATACACTCTCTCTCTCTCATTAATTATGTACCCATTACACTCACTCTCTCTCTAGAATGTGCAATAATGATAGTATTAAATGAAGAGATATATTAAGAAGAATGGTAGAAAATTTGTACAACAAAAGTCTTTAGGAACATTAGTTGGGACATCCTAACATAGAAAGTAGGAATATTTATCCGGGACGGAGGGAGTCCTACCCATTTTTCCTTTCTTCTACTCTTTCAAGGTGGGTAATGGTCAGAACATCGGTTTTTAGAGAGACATATGGGTGGGGAGGCTCCCCTGTGCATTATTATTCCTCATATATATCGAATGTCTTCTATGCACATGGCCTATCCCTGCCTTTCTTCTTGGGGATGACCTCCCTTTCTTGGAATTCTCACTTCTTTCATACTCTAAATGATAGGCAGGCTAGAGCTTCCAATTGGACTAATCCTAATTGATCGATTATTCTCTTGTCAGTCCTTTTCATCCTCCTTGATTTACTTGCCTAACCTAATGCCTTCTAATTTTTTCAGTTATTAGGAAGCTAAAGTTTCCTTTATAACTGGAACGTTACTTGCACCTTGGTTCTTACTAAGCTCAGCACTAACAATCTCTCTGTGTATACCATATATGAAGATCTCACTGGATTGGTATGTAACGTGTAAAGTGCGCGTTTGAATCTCATGATCACTTAGTCCTTCACTCTGGACATCCCAGTTTCTTTGGAACAACCTATTTGGCAAAGCTTGGGTCAGCCCTATAACTATTGCAACCTTCTGTAAAAGTGAGAGGTTTTGATTTGATAGTGAAGCTAGTTTTTCGTGGCAAAGTGGTGGTTTGCAGTTCTTTGGTGTGTGTGTGGACCAAGAGGAAATACTTTTTGGCGATGAATCACTTTGTTGGTAACTGAGCTGGAATAGAGTTTGTTTCTGTGGCATCTCTTTCAGAGTGTCCATTTTAGCTTTACAATAGAATTGGGTTGTTTTGATTATTATTTTTAGTGCTTATTTTTGAGCTTTTGACTTTTGCATTTGCCTTTGGATGGACTTGTCATCCATCTTTTTGTAACTTTTGTTGAGTTCTATTTATATACTCTACTATTTTTCCTATCAGTAAAAGGAGTTTGAGAATACACTAGACACCATCATCGCTACAAGGCCCAACTAAAGTGAAATCATCATGAATGACAGGAAAACATACAACATCAAAACAGAGAATATGAAAGATATCCAGAGATATTCATACATACTTAATTCAAGAAATCCAGCTCATGCTCACAATCTGTCTCCAACATTAAGATAGAGAATCAAAAAAATAATCTGTTACATGTATGGTGCTTGGAACAAAAACTTTGAACTGAGAGGGATAGCTTGGTTAGATCAAAAATAGGAAGGAAAAAGGATAGCATGCCAAGTAAAATCTATCAAAGCCAGAACCCGATTACAAGCTGAAGCACGTGCTACTTTGGCGCAAGGTGGAAAGTTTCTCAAGAATCACTGTTAGTAAAGATAGCAAAAGTCTAGTGCAACAACGGAAAGGAAAGATCCCATGGAATCAAGACATCTAAGTTCCTAATGGATATTTACATGTAAAGAGAGAAATCTTGTCCAAATTTGGCAATGGCTAAACATCATCCTTGGAAGAAATACTCGGAAATAATCAGCTATAAGTAGACATATATATATATATATATATATATATATATATATATATATATATATATATATGTAGACATATATTTCAATTTTCCAACAAAAAAAAAAAAGAAAATTTGAAAGCAAACTAGAGAATATAAGGTATCAATTTGACATTCTCAATAATGGTTTATGTATAATGTCTCGGAATTCAGAATAAATCTGAATATGAAGTTTGAGAATAAAAGACATTTTCGCAAACAAGGTAAGGACATGCCCTTAATTTCTTTCTGTGAAACATACACAGCATAAATTTAAAACTTGTTACTTCATAACTGCAGTGCACATTAACCTCGATAACCTCTTTCCCAAACCCAGAAGAGGAAGAAAGGAAGGAACAACAATATATACCAAAATGTTTCTGACATTGGTCCTCAATCTATGATATGCACTCAAAGAAATTTGTAATTCTAAACACATACTTCCAAATAAAGGAGTAACCCAAGGGGTTGCCACTTCAAGTCAAACACACAGGCAAGTTAAGAAGTACTCGCATGTTTCAAAAATCAAATTTTAAGATCCAAGGGCTTGGATTTTCCACAATGTGTTTTGCCATTTCAACATAAATACAGTACAATTTTTTGAACCCCACTTTAGAAAACAAGAAAAAGCAAGCAGATGTATTCTGTACCAAGTGATGGAGGCTTTCTTGCAAAGTGAATGGACCCTAACGTTGAAGATTCAGAGAAAGCAATAAGTATAATACGCCCATCAGGATCCCATGTTGCTCCCTGGTGATAAAATAACAAGATTAGCAGATGCAGGCAGAGATCCCATCCGCACTATTATAAACAGTAACTGCAAGAAGAATAACCAAGGCTCATCAAGAGGTAACCCCGTGCAGAAGGAAGGAGGAAGGATAAACACGTGAGCAATAGTGAAAACCAGATAAAGCTTCTATAACTAAAGATTTAAAAGCTGAAGAACAGTAGTAATGGTTATTAAAGCTCAAATCTGGCTCATTCTCATGCTAGCCCCAACCTTTCATCTAACTTTCTATAAGTAAAAGAAAAAGACATAAAACTAAAAAAAAAAACCTCTCACATGACCACATAAAGAAGTAATCAAACTCATATATTGATGGAGACTATGAGAAGATTTGGCAACACTAAAAAGCCCATTTAAAGCAAAATAATGCAGTACAAAAGATGGTTAAATCCTCAAAACTACTTGCACGAAAACATCAAGAAACCACTGAAGGCTTAAAGTCTGTGCATCTAACAAGCGAAAACACTAACAGCTGCATGCTTTATGGGTTCATCAATATTGTTACTTCCAATAATTGAACAAGGAAAATGACAGCTTCGTTACTTAACTCATAGAGAGTACAAGTTACGTGAAGAAAAACATAAAATGCAGCCATGAGCAAGCAGAAAAGGACTTCTTTCTACGAAGGGAAGAGGCAGACGTTTATCCCAAATTGCAAGTTTTGATTAATAAATATAGGAAAGAATAAGGAGAAACCAGGAAGCATGCCTGGAGCTGTAACCTATGAACGGATCTTAGTTTGAGATTAAGACCTTTAATTGCTATACAACCTCTAAATCTAAGAGTCACAAACCATTTAGAAGTAGGACACTGGACTCAGAATATCTATGAAAACTTTGACTCGTTGACTCGTTGAAATAACTCGACGGTAAATCTTACTGAGGCACAAAACACCAATGTCAATTCGCAAGTAGCATAATATGTATGAACGACGTTCAGCAAGTGTGAGACCAAGGAAACATTTAAAAGTGATTAGCACCATAAAACACTCAAAGTAAAACATAAAATACTACTCTTCTAGAACTAAACTAGACTATGCAAGGTTCTAACAACAGAAAAATAAAAGCAGCACAGAAAGAATCGAATTTTCTCAGCTACCTAAAAAAAATGAATGAATTGTCACGACACTAGGTCAAATTACAGCTTGATCGTCATTTTCACTAACCGTGACGAAGCCACTTGTTGAGGACCAGAGTTCTGACGTCCATGTGTTTGTCTCCCAAAGATAAAATGTGCCATCACTACAAAAGAAACACAATAGTTGTTCATTTATATCCATAATCTGTGGATGTTTCATACGGATTAACTGAATAGAAGCTGATAGTAAAGGACAGTACAACTTTGCAGCAAAGAAATAATCTCCAGTAGGAGACCACTTGAGCAGTGATATGCCCCCTAAACCCCGTCGAATGGGTGTGCCCAGCCCTGTTAATCATATAAATGAAATCTCAACTACAGTAAGAGCTATCAAAATGGAATTTAAAAGTGAAAGTAAGGAATGAAGTAATCATTGACATAATTATCGCCTTTCTGGGTATCTTTGTAAACTTCAAGGCTCACCCTCAGCTGAGTCTTATTAGGCTTACTTAAATGAGGCAAAATATAGTTAAAGACACAAATCTTCCAATGTTTTTCGTCTTAACCCATAAATATGTTTCACTTGTCTTGATATAAGAATAGAAGGGTGTTTGAGGATGAGGAGAGGACGGTGGATAAGTTGAAGGATGAGCTGATTCGTATGCTGATCTTTTGGGGGGCTGAGAATAACAATACTTCCGATAATCAGAACACTTCATGTATTGATTCAGCTTCTAATTTTGCCTCTATTTTAGCAACTAGTTTTGCTATAGACTAGCCTATTGTGTAATCTTAGCATGTCTAAGGACGTGTCTCCTATTTAGACGCCTTGGTATATAATACTTTTACTTATCAAAAAAAAAACTTGTCTTGATAAATTCTAAGTTTACGTAAAAATTAAATATAGCACTTTTTTTTTAATTAGTCCCAAAAAAATTCCTTCTACGTGTCAATCAAAATGGACCCTCTTACATATGAGGGGGACAAATCTTTATGGAGAAGTTAACGACATTGCAAATGACACATGTTCAAGAAAAGTTGAGCCAAGGAATCAATCAAACTTTCCAAACCAAATATAGCCAAACGAAGGTAATCAACTTTATATCATCTGCTCCCACTTCATTAACCAGGGCCGGGTAACCGTCTCAATCAGAGAACCCATTGCATGATAAGAAAAACCTAAGATAAGGTTGATAGTAATAGAAGAAGATAGGTTCATATGTGCTTTAAAGTCAACCAAAAGGGCAAGCAGCCAGATTCGGTGGGCTTTCAAGAGTTCTCTGATGCTGATTGAAATTAGATGGAAAATGTGTGTTTATATTGAGCATCATCTTAGATGGTGAATGGCGAACTCTCAAATAATTCAGATGCCAGATATGTAAAGACAAGCAAAGAAGAAATCAAAATCAACACACCAAATATGTAAATCTGTGCATACCTTGCGCAACATCCCAGATGGTGAATGACGAGCTCTCGTAAGATGCAGATGCTAGATATGTAAAGATAAGTTAAGAAGAAATCAAGATCAACAGTAAAGTAAAATACGCTGTACAAAAAAGTGGAATCTTTTACATAGTGAGAAACTGAAAGTAATAGGAAAAACATGGACATCTCCATAGACCTTTCCTCTTCAAAAGAAAATGGAAGAAATAGACGTTCCAATTACTTTCTTTCTCACACCAATAACTGTTTACAAGGCATCTCATCTAATACATAGGGAGACTGAGAGAGTAGCATTCTCATATGCCCGATAATAATGAAGAAACTGGAACAAAATTATACATTTACGCTACCAATTATATATGGAAGAAAGAAAGCAATTTTATCTAAAGGCGGACTAGTGGCATGCAGGAGCTAGTTATGACAATATCTTATATTTAACACATGACCCCAATATAAAAAAATGGAGTTGGATATCTTCCATCAGGACTCCATGAGAGAGCACTTATTTGTTCATTATCGTGACTTCGAAGAAAATCGACTAGAATCCATCGAATCCCAGAACCCCTGGAGAGGGCACCAGAGGTAACTCCAAATCTCACAGATGCAGTATTGCCTGGATAAGAAGCAGCCCAAATGCAAATCCCACCCCTATTCAAACCACACCATTTAAGTTAACAATGTTTCATAAAATCATGCATAACTTATGCTAGATATGTCATAAGGAGAGGCACAAGATCAACTGAAGAATCACACAATAAAACTTGATGGAAACAGGAAATAGTTTGATACTAACTTGCATGCTACTGAAAGACTCTTTCCACCATTTGGTCTCCACTCCAGAAGTTTAACTTCTCTTTGGGAATCATTGATCAAAGTGCAGGGATCCTTTCCATCTGTTATAAATCAAGTTATGTAGACACTTAGTTATCAGAAGAAAAGTATTACATTTTCTTTTTTACTTGTTCTTTTTCTTTATTTACTAAAAAGGATTGCATTTATTAGACATTTCCAAGATGATGACTAACAAACAGGTGGTATGTTATTGACCTGTATCCTCGTAATCGCGAATAGTTACATGATTCGGCCCAGAAATAAATGCCAAAAGATCCTTATGCTTGTGCCAACTTACGCCATGAAGATCAATGTCTGGTAACAATTTCACCTAGAAAATTTCCCACCAAAGAAACAAATTTAAAGCCTTTAACTGACAACTAAAGATTTTGCATTCCACAAGCCAAATGATGTTCAAAATATATTCCCATCGTGTTCACTAATGCATATCAATTATGTCATCAGGGAATTCATAAAGAAAGTATTTTTGAGTGTTCAAGTCTAAACTCTAAAGCTCGTTAAGACATTCAAAAGTAACACAAGAAAACAATGAAACGAAAGGCTCGATCATGATTGATCAAGCAAATCAGTCTGTTACAGATACAAATAGTCGAACCTTCTTCCATGCATTAAGTCAGGTTTAAGACACTACCACTTTGTGTGACTTAAGTTAGCTCAATGAAACCACCGTCCTCTTCCTAGAAGTGATTCAGAATTACAGACATGTTTCACCCTTATCATTGGCAGAAATCTTTTTCAACCCAATTTGACTAAAGGAAACACAAGAGAACTCCATAACAAACAAGGTTTTTTCCCACCATCTAAAACTCCAAAAACCATTTTGATTTATGAAAATTGGCAAGGCAGTCATATAAATTATACTGTCTATCAAACTTTCAAAGAAACTGGAAATGGAATAAGTATCACTTGACTAAAATGTGACTAAGCAGGTCTCATTCCTTACAACACTTTTTTTTGATAGGTAAGTGTGACCCCTTGTGTTGGTATGGGGATTGGAACCAAAGACCTCAAGGTCATTGCTTGAGTGCCCTTGCCATCTCTCCCACCCCTTGGGGTCAAGATTCGCTACAACACTTCTATAAGAGACAGCCACCTAGGCAACTGATATGGCCAAAAGATAAACATGTGCATTGAAAATACATCTCCAGGCCGGCCTAAGATACGACTTCAATACAAGGATCTGCTTAGGCAATTAGCTCACGCCATACATTTATTCTGGATATGGATTAAAATGGCTAGCTCAGTGCTTAAGCATCGAAATTTGCAGTAACATTCTCTTTAAAGCTTAAAACTTTTTCAAGGATCACCCAATAGTTATATGAATAGTTTAAATCCAAATATGGTCAGATTTTGCTTAAAATATAATATAAAACATAGTTTGAGGACACTCGCCCACCAATTGGGTCAGCCTACCTCCTGGTTGGCTGGGCTCTCTTAACTAGTCTGCACCCAAATTATCAAACAGTTCAAGCATAATAAAATGATTCTTAATTCCATCTCTGGGCTCGGGCAACGGTTCTATGCCAAGCGATTATAAGTTTATAACCATTGCATACAAGTGTGATTATACCGTCTGAATGCTCTCTCCAGCGACAAAATCAGAAATATACCACTGACCACCCAAATTAGCGCTAACTGTTAACACAATAAACAATTACTGTACTCACATCATTAGGACCAAACAGCTTGGTAAGGGAACCGCTGAAGAATGCCTGAAGATATACGGATAAACCCTTCTGCTGCGGAATCACTTGCTGTTCTGCTCCATCCTCGGGACTTAATGGCACCAGATAATTGCAGTTAAATGGAACCGGACTGAATACAACTCCCTGCAATCAAGAGTATCGCCGCCGCCGCCGTCAATTATCGACCCCAAGAACAAAAAATCCCAAAACCAAAAACACACATACAGTGGCAGTATACAACAAAAGGGCGGGAGGGGGAAATATTACAAGAGATTTGCCGTAAGTTGCTTTAGATTGATCGTCGGAAAGGTTGTCGGCGGTGACTGCAGATCAAAAGTAGTAAAACAAAAAGATTAATGCTTTTTTCATGTAAAATTAAGATGAAAATTTTAGTTGAAGGAGGAGGAACGGTGTTTACTGAGCTCTCTATTGATCTCGCAGATGGTGACTGAGCCTGGATTCGGAAACGATGCCATTTTCCCACCGTCAGTGTGTGTGAGTGAGTTTATGCCTTAATGCAGGCAAATCCCTAATTCCCGCCAGGCTTTTGATTTCCCCAACAGTTGGTTCAGTTTGGGCTCTAAATGCAACTTTTTTTAGAAATAATTAGCGGTGGGACCACTTTTAAAAGTTTTAATTCGTTTCGGTACCTTTTTTTTTTCAATCAAAAAAGGATATTTTTGGGGGTGATATGATATAGCTGCGAACTGCGATACTCTTAAAGAGTTTGTGGCGTGTCACGAAAATATACCGCAATTCAAACATTTATGCACCATGGTTCAAAATATTTATGCATCGCAATTCAAAAGTTTATTATCGTGATTCATTTTCCACTTTTTACTTCCAACTCTGTCCGTGTCAGGTAGCCCACACACAAGACACAACTATACAACCTTCAGGCCATCACACCCGTCAACATCCATCCCATCTCTCTCTCTCTCTCTCTCTCTCTCTCTCTCCTTTCTTTTTGACTTACTCCCACTCTCTTTCCTTTCTTTCTCACTCTTATGTTTCCGTTTCGTTCTTTATTTTTCAATTTCTTCTTCTTCTACTTCTTCCCTCCATCTCTATGCATCTCCTTCGTTCTCCATACATCCCTGCTTTCTCTTCTTCGCATGGTCACATCAATAATCTCTCTCTCTCTAACCCTCTCCTTTATAAAGGAACTCAAAATCCCTCCTTTCAAAAATTTATATATCGTGATTCAAAAATTTATATATCATGATTCAGAAATATATGTATCACGATTCAGAAATTTTTGAATCGCGATATATAAATTTATGTATTACGATTCATTTTTCACTTTCTCACTCCAAAACCTTTAAAAATGAAGCCTCTGCGTTCAATCGCACAGTAATCCTATTTCACATCCAACCACCTCAAAAAGTAAACATTACGTAACACCAAGTCCTACTTCTAATGATTACATGGTACTGCATATCTCATATCTAGTTTATTGTTTGGGACAGGGCCAATCCTTACCAAATTTTATGTAGATAAGCTTGTTAATTTGTGATACTTTGAAAGCTAGTAGGTTGGATTCTCAGTATCATGATGGTAGCTGGGCTGGATATTTGTTTGGAATGTCTTGGATCTCAGTTCCATGGGTAACTGGGTTGAGCGTTGTTGGAGATTCGTTGTCCAACAATGGTGATTTCGAATCAAATGTGTTTGTCAGAGCTATTGAAGAAGACGATGGCATTTTCGGAACAATATTTCAAAAAATGGCCTTTTGCGGTTAAAAAAAACAACGGTGGACTTTTAGGGCTAAAAACTTTGGAAAAGGGACCGGCCAGAATTTTACCATTTTTTATTACAAAAATGTCACCAAATGAAAAGTCTTTCTTATCCTTCTTCTTTATTTTCTTTCGTCCTCCAACGTTCCCTCTCTATTACAGTTGTCCCGTCTTTCTATCTGTAATACCCCATCCACATTGGGTAGGTGTGGGAATTGTGTTAGACTTATAAGGTGGCCACCCACTACCTCTGAGCACCAAAATCATCCATGGACTTTTTGATCAGCTTGTGGTGGGCCTGATGACCCCAGGTGTTGCGTGCTCAGTGGGCTAGTGTATGGGCTACACGTAGCAGACCGGGCTTTCGAGCTCGGGGCATTACACTATCCCTCCATTGTTGATGTTGTTTTCCCATTACATTTATATGTCTTTGTTCTCTCTCTTATATGTTCCCCTCACCTCTCTCGCATCCTCGTTGTCGTCGCCCTAGTGTTCGGCTAGGTTAACCAACACTTAGTTGTTCGGTCAACCATGATCTAACACAACATATGTGGGTTTGTGGAAATTGAAGAAGGTTGAACGGATTCATAAATAATAGAAAAATAATTGGTAGTGACATAAGGGGAGAAAACTAAAAAAGGAAAAGAAAAAAACAGAGGAAAAAGGAAGGGAGATCGTTCGCTAGACGGGGGGAAGGAAGGAGTGAAAATAACCAAGGAAGATGGGTGACTAGAGGGAGGAAGGGATAAGGGAAAAAATAAAGGAAGAATGGAGGAAGAAAAGAGAAGGGAGGGAGGCGCAGGGATGGGAGGAAGGGATAGAAAGGGGTAAAATAGGAAGTTTAGGGGGTGTAGTGCATTTAGGTATGTTTTAAATGGTGATAGGTGGGGTAGTTAGAGAATACGAGGGTGCAAATAACGCCACTCAATAATAATAGTGCTCAATTAATATGTCCATAATTGACTAGGGTTAGTCAGTGATGAACTCAAGATTTTTCACGGTTTTCCCCTTGCATTTTCTTTATTATGTGTTATTTTTAAGTTAATTATGCCTTGAAAATATTATTATTTTGTGTATTTGTACATTAATGTAGGTTTTAAAGGCATAAATGAGCATTCATGGTATTTAGCACGAAGTTCGAGGCAATTCCGGACTTCAAAGTTGAAACTTGAATCATTTCATCAAAGTCCATAAAGTCTATCAAGCATTCCAAGGTAAATGAGTCAAAAAAAGGACCAAAACGCAAAGTTTGTGCACTTAAGGACCTCGACTTCTGAAGACTCCAGGGGCACCGAAGTAATTAACAAAAGTTAAGGGGAAGTAGCACAAAAAGGGATAAGTCTTCATTAATTTGTTGTCAAAACCAAAGGTTGCCATGTCTCCCCCTTCTAGTTGCAAGTCGCCCACGTCCGAACCATGAAACTGGGTCTGGTTCGGCCTTTGTGTACCTTCTTGTTGATTTCCTCTCACATCCTGGCCTATATTATCGTGGATAGTCTGTGTGCCTCTCCAAATGGGTAGCATGTCCTCCCAGCTGAACCTAACTCCTTTTCTTCTCCATTTTAGCCCTAAATCTTCTATCATTTACCTATTTTGCCCTTAGCTTGTTGAATACTCAAAGCAGCCTTCATATATAACTCCAAAACAGCCATAATTTCAGCACACAAGTCCCCATTTTGGGACTTAGGTCCCAATATGTGGCAACAACACCACTTTCATCCCATTTTCTCAAAACATGATCACCTTTGAAGGTTTGTAACATCAACTCAATAGCCAGAGAAGATTTTTGCAAGTGATTTCAACATCGGATCCACACTTTGCTCGGTTTAATTCTTCCAATATCATAATATTTGTTGTAATTTCTAGGGTTGAATAGCTTGTAATTGTGGAATTGGTTATGCTTCATTGATTTATAAGATGCGATTTTTACGTAGGTCACAAGTAGTGTTTTGATTTAATCTATCTTTTTATTTAATATACAATGATGATCAACCATTATTTTGTGGGCTTAATAATTTTAATTAATTGGCCACTAATTGAATGATTTTAGAAATGTTTAGAATCCACGAGAGTTATCTTACATTTCAGACAAAGCAATTTAATATTTGGTATTTTCTGACACATATCGATTGCCCTTGTGAGAACTTGTTTTGACATGCAATTTTCGCACCTTAGCCATTCGCGAGGTAGGGGCAATTAGGGTTGTTATACATAGCGAGAGCCCGTAGTAACTAATTTCATATTCTCGGCTACCGTCATGACTTGTAGAAAAATAGAAAGAATATCTATTTATGAAGTATTACCCATGTGCTTGTTTATTATTGTATGCTTTTAATGTTTTTGATGATTTAGCCAACCATTAAATTATTACTAGAATTATAGGGTAAGATGCGATAGCATGTCCTATTGATTCTGAAAAATCACAGTAATTGTTTGGGTTACGTGAGACCAAGAAGAAATCATGCGTAGATAGTCATAATTGGGTGCTTGATTTGACACACAATTATTTACTCCTATGCTATAAGATGCGAGAGCCCATATCAAGGAATGATAGCTAGATTTGCAATGTGTTTTAGAGGGGCTTATATACCCAGCGGCCTTAACTGTCGAGCAAAGGCATTGATTGTCGAGTAAAGGCTTTAACTTCTTAGCAATAACTCCAAGGCATTTATGTGGCCACATTTGGAATGTGGGGGTGGCCACATTTGGAATGTGGGGGTGGCCTTTCGCTATCAACCCCCCACGTCCAAACGACCGTTACACCTCTGGCCGAGGAGGTTCAGTGAGCTCACCCATGTGGATATACTCTGCTCGCTATGTACTTGGCCCCCAACAAACAATTTGGGGACTCTCTGCTTGTCATGCTCGTGTATCTTCCCGAGCATAGACTTCTGCCTGTTGTTCACCTGGTTGCTTATCTAAGATGTGTAGCATGCTCTCGTTTCGGGCACGTGCTTTTCACATGTGTGTCGCAGGTGGCACGTGGAGGTTATTTGGGTCTGGCACTCAGTAGCCCCCTTGTTACTTGTCTAGCGAGCACACTTGCTCGGAACGAGGAACATATTGTCATGTGGTTGCGTAAGATGTCTGTCACTTGATCGTTGAGAGCTTGTCACTAATATGATTTGGAGAAGCGTTCAGTGGGTATGTGTATGAACATGCTTTGACGGTTGGCAACGCTAACTAGGACTAGGCACGTGGAGGGATAATAGGCACGTCTCTTAAGTCCAGTTGACAACAAAAAAAGCTAGATGGGTGAATAGCCTTTTAAAAACTTTAGAGATGTTTTTAAAACCTTTAAATATTGCAGTGGAAATTGTAAGTTAACAGTAGTTGAAAGCTATACAGCAGATAACAACTGATGAACAAAAAATGTTTTCTTTGATCACAAATATATAAGGACTTAATTGAATAACAAAATATAAGACAACTAAGTAAATGATTCAAGAATGTAACTGGCTGACACTTAAGTAGATAGAAACTGCTTAAGTGTTAGAACAGTTCTACCAGCTGAAAGTAAATGACAGTATTTGGTGTGGTTCATAGTATAAACTGCTACATCTATTACCAAATTGGTTAAACTTGGATTTTGAAGTGCACTAAGATTATGTATGTTCTGAGTGATCACTAGCAGATCAGTGTACAACAAAAACTAGTGTTTGAGGAGTATGATTAATAAATAATCAAACTCGTGCAACAATCAAAGGTTCCTTGAAGATTCGAAAGAATAAAGGAACAATCTAAACAGTGATTGTTTAAACAATAACTAGAAGGAGATTAGTAAATGAAAAACTATCTAGTTGGTGTTTGAGAGAAGAAGCTCTTCAAAAAAAGATTGAAGTTCTAAGTTTGGATGAAGGCTTCAACGTATTTATCTTTTTCAGTGTGCTTTGAGGATTTTGAGATATATGAATATAGTGCACTTAATTCTACGAAGGTTTCTTCTTCAATCCTTGCTTCAGACGTTTTATAGAGATCTTCAAATTTGGAGCCGTTTGAGAGAGCAAGATTGAAACTTGAATTTCTTGAAGACATGATGATGAAGAAATCTTTCATTGAATGCACAGAAATCTTACAGAGGATTAGAGACAAATAGTATTTCCTAGCATGAAATAATAAAGAGGGTGGTTAGCTAGGATATAGTATTCTTGAAGAACATTTAAGGCATACACGAAAGTTCTCTATTGACAAGATAAACATTACAAAAAGTCTTCTATGAATGGTTCTTTTGTTTAAAAATAGATGGCCAAATAATAATATAATGTAAGAGCATGAAGATCAATCGATTCAACATTGTATAGTGCTCAGAAAATAGAGAATTTGGAATGTTAAGTAGGCACTGACACTATGTTATCAGGAGCAGTTGCTAGCTGATGATGAGTTAAGCTTAAGCATAAGGGATATATCATTTAAACAAGGCTGCTTAACTAAGTCTGGGAGGCATCTATCAGTTGATAGAATTAGACTTACTAAAGTCTAAGTAAAACAGCCTAAAGGCTATAATATCTTTAAGAATTGAACTAGCTGTTTTAGCTTAATGGTTTTAAGTAAATCTAAAGCATGCAAGATTCTACAACGTAAGCAGTCGTCAGTTGAGAAGAGTGTCATGAGGGGTCGTGTCTTCCCGAGACGATCATTAATGTGGGATTTTGAATTGAGCCATAGCTTGGTAAGCCTGCATCATACTGAAACGAACCCTCATGCCCGTGTAGTGAGATTTTGGGTCCGCCCTTTGGCTATAAAAGCCAAATTATCCCCCCCCCCACTTCACTTTTTAATAGTTTTTGAATTCTTGAGCTTTAAACCTCACAGAAATCGCCATTGCAAGAGCTCGATTCCCAGAGCGAAGATTTGATCAACAACACAGAAGAACCTCAGAAATTAGGTAAACCTCCTTCAACTTTTGCTTATTAGTTCTTTATATTGCACCTTCATCTTATTTTTGCCAATTTATGGAATTCTCTCTTTGTTTGCATTCTTCAAATCTTGCCCCCCAAATCCCGTGGTTTTAGGGCCCAAAAACTCTTCACCTGGGCTCCTTTTTGACCCTGCACTAGATTTTGAACAGATCTTTAGGTAGGAATCGATGAAATTCAGGTTGGTGCCATGTTTGTCGGCTTGATTGACTCCTGAAACCCTAGCCATGGGGCTCGCCTACCCACACTTATTGTGTTATTTACCACGGGCAGGATCTAAATGTATTTTCCTCGATTCCTGTAGGATGTCTTCTCCTTTCCTCCTCCGTGACGAAGCCACCGACTCAGAAACCGAAGCTTATGCCTACGACCATGGGGCCTCCTCGAGTACCGAGGAGAGCCTTGAAGACCATCAAGGAAGCTTCGAGCAGACTAATTCGGATGTCCAGAATCCAGATTGGTGAAACCTTGAGCACCCCAGTGATCGAAGGTGTGACTCCTTAATCCTTCGAGCAGAAGGTCCACAGCTCCTCAGGACCCGAGCAGGTTGTTCTAACTGCTCCCGTTGATAACCCCATCTCTACTAATGAAGATCATTGTTCGAGCACGATGTCCCTGAGTACTAGCACCCTCAGGAGGTAACGAAAAAATAGTCTTGCCGTAAAGGTAAGAGACCTACTACCGGAGACCAGACTGTCCCCATCGTTAAGTGGGAGCACCTGAACTCTGAGGAAGAGGTCGAGGTCTGGTTCTATTCTCTAAGTATGGACCCGAACAATTACAGGGTGAAGGCCTTCAACTTGGAAATTGATGACGAGGACCACAGTGACCAGGGAGACAAGATGGTCTTCTACTTTGACTTTTTCCTGGTCGACCTGAGACTCCCTCTTGATCCCTTTATCTATACCTTTCTCCACGAGACCAACGCCATCCCCTACGAGCTAACCCTCACCACGGTTAGGTTCTTGGTCGCATATACCGTGGCTTGCAAGTTACTGGGGTTTGATCCCGATATGATATATTTCTGCAAGCTCTTACTCTTCAAGATCAATGCGAACTCTGGCCGCATCTCGGGCCACTCAAACCCACATGCCTTCAAACTTTTGAATAAGAGCCCAAACAAGGTAGAAGGCTGGGACCAAAAGGTGTTTCTCGTCGAGTCCCGGGTAGGGTGGTCATTTGCCTCACACTTGAGCGAACTAAACGCCCCCACTTACAACAAAGATGCCTTCCTGACCGGTTAGAAAAACATGGTCACATTCTTCCAAACCATTCTGGGGGTGCAACCGTGCGACCAGGACGAGGTGGCAAAGATTGGGTGTTGGACTAGGCAACCCTCAACACCGATCAGACCCTACTACGCTAAGCCGACATATATCGTCTACTCATTGACGGGGTTAATGTTAGTCCCAAAGGGCATAATACTAAGCTAGAAGGGGGGGTTGAATAGCTTAGTAAACACTTAAAACTTTTCGTAATAGTTCCTTAAAACAAGTACTCGCAATCTATTGAAAAGGTTGAAGTAGCGGTAGACTTGTTATGAAGACAGATTAAGTCTGCTGGTGAAGCACTACCAATAGACTTGATTGATTACTGAAGTTTACTGCTCAAAGGAATAAACTAAGATGACGAAGATAGTATAAAATAATAAGCAACAGAATGTAAAGAACACATGTATTTTGAGATAGTTCGCACTATAAAGAGTGCTACGTCCACCACAAAAGCAGTCAACCTTGGATTTGAATGTGCATTATGTTTTCCACTAGTTCTATTACAGAAATTTCTAATGGATCGTGTACAAAATATTTGACTGGTATTTGGGGGTGGGGGGAATTGAATATCTGATAAGGTAGAATATGCAAGGTGCAAGAATAGTAATGAGTTACAACAACAAGAAATAAATGATTAACATTGATGCAGATCTTCTTGTTGTTGTTGAGGACTTCGTTGATCAGTTAATGATCTCTTAAATGCATTGAGTATGATGACTTGTTGTTGTTGAATAGATTCAGAGCATTCGTACTTACACATATATTCGCACGCTTCTTCAGTCTTCAATGTCAGTATTTATATCGGAGCATTCTTGAGACTGTTAGAGAAGATGAAGTGAGTAACAGCTATATTAGGTTGGGAGCATTAAATGCATGAAGCTGCTTTGTTGACTTCATCTCTATTTGGAACTGATCAGGGTATGGATAGGAGCAGGTGCTAGAACTAGCAAGTGGGCGATAAACAGAGTTGCAGACCTGCATTAGTTGGTACAGTCTGTTTGTGTCAGACTGTAAACATGTTCTGCCATGTACAGGAGGCGAAAGTCTTCATTATTCGAAAAAGCTGGAAAGGCTTGTCTTGGAAGTCAGGAGTTGATGATGATGGATTAATTCTAATTCTAATTCAAACCATAGATAACTGAATTTAAATAATTCACTAGAGTTTGACATCCTGATAATCTTGACACGTCATGCTGTCTGAGTGCAGACAAGGTCTGCTGGTAAAGGCTTCTTGTGAAGTCTGCTGGTGAAGCCTTCAACCGAAATCTTCTGCCGAAAACCTATGAAGTCTAAAAACTATTCTAAAGGCAAAGTTCTATACATAGTTGTCACGCTAACTGGTATGCAACCCATTTAGCCACTAAGTATAGAACCTAATGTAATGAATGAGCAAATGCAAATCAAGATACAATGAGAAACAACAGTTAACCCCATGATTATGGTCCAGGTGAAAAGGACCCACCCCTACTAGGGCGATTGTCATTGGCTGAAATTCTCCAATGAGTGTCCCTATTGCGAAGAAGATGGGACTAACTACACCCCTGTTATTTTTCTTTCTGGTTTGCTTGACATTTATCTGGATTTTTATTTCTTTTTGATAATCTACCTTGTGTTTTTATACAGTTGTTTTTCTTATGCGTGCAGAAATAAAAGACATCGACTGCCACAACAAGTTCCTCACCCTGCACAAAAGCGATGTTGTTGAGAGAAATAAGCAGCTCATCGCCCAGGGCCTAGCTAGGCTTCCCCGGGTTCCCTCTCTTCTCGGGCTGGTGCAAAGGGTTGGGGTGAAGCCTTAAGCAAAACCACTACTTAAACTGGTGGGTCCGGGAAAACCAGTCACTGCCCACAATCTTCTCCAACTGGCTCTCGCCCAGCCAACTCTCCATCTTTTACCACCGGGCAGACCAAGAAGAGGACTGTAGAAGCATAGCCTCCTGAGAGAAGCACTTGTCAGCGGCTTGACACCACCACATAGGATAAAACCTCTCTTCCTGCCGGCCAATTGGGCAGCTCTCGTTTTGGTGTCCAAACTCCATCCTGGCACAAGGATGACTTCGCGATGCCCAACACTCGCGAGGTGGTAGCCGAACTGATCGCTAAACTCACCGACATGCCAACCATAAAGAAGATCAACATATACAAGCGAGGAAGCTATGTTGCAACCAGTGGTGGTTGACATTTTGGGTAGCTTCTGCAGTTATTAGTAATTCTTTTGACTTGTACGGAAGACATGTAGTCTTCTTTTGGGGCGTAACTCTTTTGAAACATATTGTATTTGTTGGGGTATTTTGTAAAACAAATTGAGTCTCCTATGACTCTGTTTATATTCAGTTGTGTATTTTGAAGAAAATGTTTTATTCTAATCATTTCGGCTACTTTATTGTGTTGGTTTGTCGGTTGGGTTCACGTCCTGAACCGTGGCCCAATTAACAACGACCTCATGTAAGATCTTCTGTATACAACACCATCCAAGTCGGTGTATCGGCATGCTCACTTCTGTATCACTCTTGCCTCTAACTTATCTTCGGGCAAAACTCCTTGCTCGATGTAGTCTTTCAAGTCGGTAATCCAACAGTGGGTTGTCAGCTCGATATCAATTATGACCTCCCTTTTGATCGCTAGCACCTATATGTACTCAATCATTACACATGGATGTAAGCGCTTGATTTCTTCCTCTTCTATTTTGGAGCTAGATGTCATTTGCTCGCCTGTTGTCCTCGTGGTTTATTCTGGTCAACTCCCAGTAGTCAAAATCTTTTAACAACTCATTGATGAACTTACAATATCACACTAGAACTGGGTTGAGCACCCCGTACTCCCCCTGAACTTGGTTCACAACGAGTTATGAATCACTCCACACAACAATTTCATGAACACCAACGTCATGGGTGAGGTCGATCTCAACTAGGGGTGTAAATGGTTCGACTTGGAACAAATTATGAGCTGAACCGCATGCCATCGGTTTGAGAAAAATCAAACCGGAGCCAAACCATTTAAAGTCTTGAGCTGAACTGAACCGAACCATGATGGTTCGACTCGGTTCCGTGGTTCGGTTTCGCGGTTTGGTTTCATGGTTCGGTCTGAATTTAGAAAGAGTTCTAGTCATTTAAAATTTAAGTAAACCAAGAAAATATTATAAAAACACGCTAAAGAAAATACTAAAAACTTAAATATAATACAATTATATTCATAAACTCACTTTAAAAAAATTTGCACAAACTTTCAAATAAAAGGATTAACATTTTTAATTCTTATAATCAATAAATGGAATCCAATATAATAAAAATACAATGACGTACAAGATATTAAAAACGTTTATGTAAATTCAAAAAGTGTAAAAGCAAATTCCTAAATACTAATATTAGCCTTATAGTTTATATAGTATAAAAATATTAATAGTATAAGTGTACTAAAATATAAAGGTTAGGAATTCTAATGAATTTGTTGTTTGGTTCGGTGGTTCGACTTGATGGTTCGGCTCAATGGTTCGACTTGGTGGTTTGGCTCAAAATGGTTTGGTTTGGTTCGGTTTGACTCGACTCAATATGTCAAGCCGCAAACTAAATCAAACCATTCGACTTCCCAAAATCTCAAACCGAACCGAACCATATAACACCCAAAACCGAACCAAACCGCATGATTCGGCTTGGTTCGACTTGACTTGGTGGTTTGGCGACTCGGATTGACACCCCTAATCTCAACGATTAAGACCTCATACTCAGCTTGGTTGTTGGACGCCAAGAACTTTAATCGCAAGGCCTTCTTGAATTCCATGTCTTGTTCGGGTGGAACGAGGAAAAGACCAGTCCCACTGATAGACTTGCTAGCTGCTCCATCAACAAAAAGCTCCCAGCAGAAGTTGGTTGAACCTATGGGATACTAGGCGGGAGGGGCGTTTGCTCGGCAAAGTATTTCCTCTTGGGTTTGAGTATTGACGCTCATTTGTACCACGAAGTTAGCTAGAGCTTGTGCTTTAACTGCTCATTAGAGTTGTCAAAATGGGTTGGGCCCGTTAGGTTGGCCCGCCCCGCCACCTAAAAGAGGCGGGTTGGGTTGGTAGTTTTTAGGCCCGCCACTTTTTTGGGCTAGCCCACCCCGCCCCGCCAAATGGTGGGTTGAAGTGGGTTGTGGGTTGGCTCGCCTAGAGGTGTCAAAAAGGCTTGGGCCCGTTGGGCTAGCCCGCCCCGCCACCTAAAAGTGGTGGGTTGGGTTGGTATTTTTTAGGCCCGCCATGTTTTTGGGCTGGCCCGCTCCGCCTCGCCAAATGGCGGGTTGAAGTGGGTTGTGGGTTGGCTCGCCCCGCCAACCCATTTTGACAGCTCTACTGCTCATCGATGATGATAGTCAATCTGGAACTCCGTCAATTCAATCGACGACATCAAACGCTGACTAGAAGAGTCGGGCTTATGTAGTATCTTTATTAAGGGTGATTCAGTGTATACAACAATTACATGTGCAGAAAAGTAAGCTAGTAATTTTTGATCCACTACAATAAGCAAATAAGCTAACTTCTCTTCATTGAAATAACGACCCTCAACTACATTGAGGGCCTTTGGTACATAATAAGCAAGTTTTTGAACATTACATTCTTCCCTAACTAGCACATCGATGATAGCCTGATCTGTAGGCGCTAGATACACATACATACAAATGAGGCTTCCCCAAAGACACTTTCAGCTGCTGGAAGGCTCACGAGCACTCACCAGTCACCTAAAGCCCTTATTACCACGGAGAACCCTGAAGAAGGAAAAATACTTTTCTGTTAACCTGAAGATGAAGCGACCAAGCACGATAAAACGCTCGTTAAGTCATTGAATGTCTTTGATGCACCTAGGCTCTTCCATGTCTACCAAGGCTTGAATCATCTCAGGATTTGCCTCTATCCCACGCCAATTGACCATGAACCCCCAGTTCCCCGCCTTAACCCCTAACACACATTTTTTGGGGTTGAACTTTTCATGTTGTTCTTCGGAAGATTGCCAAAGGTTTGTGTTAGATCCAGTGCGTGGTCATGTCCCTTTGACTTGACGACCATGTTGTTGATTTAGGCTTCAACATTTCTACCAATCTGCGAGTTGAATACTTTGTTAACCATTCGTTGGTATGTAACTCCTCCATTCTTCAACCCGAATGACATCATCTTGTAGCAATATAGGCCCCCGAAAACTTGAAATGCAACATAGCCTTATCCTGCCCGTTCATTTTCACACTCTATTTTCT
Source organism: Codonopsis lanceolata (assembly GCA_013146195.2). Lineage (NCBI taxonomy): Eukaryota > Viridiplantae > Streptophyta > Magnoliopsida > Asterales > Campanulaceae > Codonopsis > Codonopsis lanceolata. Next base: position 142,744,504 of record CM028380.1, read on the forward strand.
CTTCAATGGCCACATGCTCGCCATCCATGGCAGGGCCTTGCCCCCCCTTTCCCCCACCTCTGCTATCGGGAGGGTGGACTTCAACTCATATATCTGCATTTATTCCTTTTCTTGGGGTAAGGGTTCCACGGCCATGGAGATTTGCACTGGTCTTGAGGTTGTATGGGACTTCTCTTTGTGACTGATTGTGATTTCCAGTGATTTCCTTATCGTTGCCGATAGGTTGAGCTTCTGCCTTTTATTTTGGGTTTCACGGATATATTCCAGGACTACCCCTGGCTGGCTCTTAAGGACCCCTACCCCATGTTCAGTGTAAAAATTGATCCTCTGGTGGGGAATTGAACTGACCACCTGAAACTTCACCATGTTCGGGACCCTAGGGATTGCATTATATGGGGGCTTCAAGTCGATCATCAGAAAAGTGACCTTTTACATTCATGTCTGAGCCCCCTCTCATAGCAAGACATCTAGCTTAATGGGCCCTTTGACCGCCACCGTGTGGTTGGAGAATCCATCTAGAGTCCCACGTACGGTTTCCAGCTAGCATCTATAAGCCCCAAGCCCACATAGCATGAATAATACATGACATCTTTACACGCCCATGTATCCACATGCATCTGGTTCACCTACCAACCGTCCATGAGGGCTGAGATAACTAGAGGTTGCCCGGCCGCTAATGTGCTACTTGCCAACTCGCTGCAAGTGAACTGTATCGGCTCCTCCTCTGCTCGTAGTGTGGCCGGTGGAGTCACAACTTTTGATAGTGAGTACATTTTCTTCCCCATTTGTGTCGATGACGGTTCCACCTCTATGATCATATTGATGACCCCGACATCTAAAATGCCTCCCTCCGAGGAGGTGGTGCTCGGGCGTTGGCATCTCCCTTAAAATAGTCCAATATCCCCTCATTGATTAGCCGTTGTATGGCCTTTTTTAGCAGCCAACAATCCTCTGTTGTGTACCCATAGTCATCATGGTAGGCATACCTTTTTCTCTGGTCTCTGTTCCGAGCAATCTCTACATTCAGCTAGGGAGCAACTATAAGTTCATCTCTGATTTCATTCGTTATTGCCTCCCACGAAGTGTTTTGTAGGGCGAGGTTACGGTTTGTCAGGAAACAGCTCGGGTCATCATTCCGCGTCCTATTGCAAACATAGCCATCGCTCAAGGAGTTCTACCCATAATTTTTCCTGGAACTAGCATTTCGACTGGCCTCAATCTTATCTTTCTTTTTCTCCTTTTTCGCAGTCTCTATTGATTATTGGAATACGCTTCTTGATAATTTAATTACCACCTTGCATATTCCATATATATTTATTTGCTTGCCCCCATTACAAGTGAATCATCACAAGTGGCTAAAAGGTCTGTGTACCGGTTAGTGTGGCAACTTGTATGATTTCACATAGGTCTTAGATTAGGTGTAACCTGATCTAGTCCTACCTCCTATATGATGATCAAAAACAGACAGCCCTTCAGATTGCACGTAGCACCGGAAGACTTGCAACAATGTCAAAAGCCTTCAGCGGCAGACACGCCACAAGTTAAAAGCTCGTACCGGCAGACATCAACTCTCCTACATCGGAAGACCTGTCTTACACTAGTTCGAAGCTTTCCAACGGCAGACTTTAAAATCTACACGTACTACAGGGAAAAGTCAACTAACCAATCAAATCAATAAAAATATGTCCGTGCGTCATAAAGCCTGACATACTTAAAGCTACAAGACTTTCTCTCACTCAAGTAGTCTGTTAAAGTCAAAAAGCAAATACTTTATTGAACGTCGCTGACAAAGGCAAATGGACATCGACCTACTCTTCGAGACTTATCAACATAGTCCGACAGACAACGAGTTCCAAGATCTACAGGACGAAATCTCCGCCCCAAACAAGTCAGAGATCTTATGGACAAAGATCTATATCCGATAGTCTTCAACCACTATATCTCCAACGGATAGAAATCTTTGAGTCTTCATCTCTCAATGATCATATTGATTCTCTCCTATATATATATATATATATATATATATATATAAACCATCTCTCGTGCTCGAAAAAACAACAACGGAAAAGAGACAACATCGTGTCGACAACATAACAGTGTGAGCTACATCGAAAATCATCTTTCGATACACTGTGAGCAACGAGTAACTCAATCTACTCAAGATCTTCATTGAAAAGAAATCACCAAAGAGATCGTCTTCATCAACACATCTCTTATTTTTACAAACAGATTGCAGTGAACTCATCCATCTCCAGGCAAGACACTTTCAGTGGATTGCCAGGAAGAATAGCTTGGAAACGAGAGGTGAATGATCAGAAACTTCAATAGGCAGAGATCAAGATCTGAAGATTGATGTTGGACAATGTTTGAAGAAAATGAAGAGCTGTTTGTAGATATTGCATTTGTAAGATCCCGATTCCCGGTTAGCGTGAATTGCGTGCAATGCTCGCATTTCTTCCTTGGTTGATTGCTCGTTTGACTCGTGAGAGAGTCTAGATATGTATGAGAGACCATATTAAGATCAAAATACTTTTAAGAGATGCCATTTAGTTGTTGACTTGTTAAAGTCACAAGTCGTAACCCGACGATAGTCGAAATGCGACGCGATTGAGAGTTTATGCGGGTTTTGTGTTTCTGACCTCGATTGGGTCCTAGATCTTTACATGATGATTAAATAACATGTTTAGAAGTGTTAGACTTCTAATTGGATGTATTCCATAAGTCTCGTGAAGTTTTGACGCCTCGAGAATAGCAATTCTCCTTATCGCGTAGTTTGAGATTGAGCCGGGCGAACGTCTCGTCTTTCGGGAGCCTATTTCCCCTATCGGTTGAGCATCATCTGAGAGGCATTCAGGCCTATTTTGTAGCCCTAATATGTGTTTACAATCATGGGTTATTACCCATCGGTTTGCGGTTTCATTCGACGTTTCGTTAGCGAGATGTCGCGCCTTACGTCGGTTTTGCCCCGGGTTGTTTCGGGAGTTGTTGTGAGGGTCTTGGATCTACTTTAAAAGTGGTTTGAGACTTGTTATGTTTAGTTAAGGGTATGAGGATATTAAGGGTTGATTTACGAGCCATTTCGAAGCTTTAAGGCTCGAGGATGCGTGCGGGAGAGACCTAGAACAAACAAGGGGGGGCAAAGTGGAGAATTTGGAAATTTGCAGTATGAAGCGGTCGCTTCATACCATAGCCATGCGACCGCATGGGGTCCTGGCCCTGTTACGGGAATTTTTGAGAATTTTGGCAATTGGTCTATCCTAACCCCACCCAAACCCATCCTAAACTAATCCTAAACCTTCCTAAGTGTCTTATGACATGTCCTAACCATCTATTGGTGTTTTAGATGGGGATTAGTGTGGCTAATTAGAGAGAAACATCCCCATTACTCTAACCTACACCCACTTTCTTTCTATCATATATAAGACACAAAACAACATCTAAACCTCCCATTTTCTGCCTACAACTTCTAAAAAACGTGGGAGACTCTCTTGGGGGCTTAGAGAAGGGTTTTCTAGGGTTCTTGAAGGTCTATCCATGGATACCATAGCTTGAGAGCTCCATTTCTCAATCTACACCATGGATTTGAAGAGAAGGTCAAGGAGAACAACACCCACCAATTGGAATTTCGGGATTGTGACTTGTAGGGGCTGAATCAAGGTAAGTTTCTACCTCTCTTCCTTTGATTTTTAGGCTCCATTGACCTAGGGAAAACAACCATTTGTGCTATGTGAGGTCAATGGAAGCCATTGTTAGGGTTTGTAGAGAAGCATGAACCCTAGGTTTTCAAATTGATGTTAGAATGGGATTGACCTATGTGAGACCATGAAATATGTGAAATTCATGTTCTAATTAGTCTATTGAACTTGGGTATGTTGATTATCCATGAGTTTTGATGTTGGTTTGGTTGAGATACTTGGAGGGTGTTTTGCCCAAATTTGGTTTAGCTTGCTAAATTAATGAAGTGAGCTTGATTACTATGTTTTATATGCTTAATAGAGTATATTAAACTAGGTTGTATGATTTAATCATGAATTTGGAATTATGATTGGTAAGATGAGCTAAATGAAATTGTGCTCAAAATGATGAATTTATTCTATGTTATATTAGTGAAGGTTTTGTCGGGTTTATGTGAGTTAAACGAGCCCGGGATGATGACTATTGTTGATAGTTATGATTATAGAGGGAATTGAGACCCATGGCCTCTATGCCCTTAAATCTTAGAAAAGGGTAGATTAGACTCGACGAGTCATTGTAAATTCGATTAAGTGCTAATTGAACTTGGGTTGAAATCCTACGATAATTGGATTTCGCTTTGGTTAAGGGAATGAAGAACATAACTTCCAAACTTTAATGATTAGTGATTGAGATGTGTTTTGTGGATTTTTAGTCTTGGGAATTAAGCCCGAGTGACTATTGAGATTTGGTTATAAACCTTAAGAAATTCTTACGGTGTGAATTTATAGAACACATAAAGAATGAAATGTGTTAGTAAGACTCAACGGAGTCGTAATAAGGCCAATAAAATGATAAAGAGCCTTGGGTTGGAACCCTACAATGTTTGGGTTTGCTTGGGTTGTGCTTGGGCACACCGGGTTTTTGGTTGTGTCCTATGGCGACACTTATGTTTTGGAGAATGACTAGAATACATTTTAAGCATGCTTGTTAGAGCATGGGACCATAGAGACCCACATAAGGTCATGAGATTATTTAAGAGAAGACTAAGAGAGAATCTTCTTCTCAAGGATTTTTGTTGCGCATATATGAAAACACTTGTGCGAAGTGACTACGGAGTAGTCATAATGTTTTAAGTATGGTGTTGGTATTATCGATCATGTATGACGATTAGGACTATGATTGAGTCCGGTATACTTAAAATAAAGACTAGAATAATAAGTCTTGATTGGTGGATATTTTGAGACTAGCGGAGTGGTCTTGGTTTGGTTTGAGTTGAGGATTATGGAAGACCTCACCTTACATTTTGTTAAGCTTGTAAGCTATGCTTGAAGGGGTTAATGACTTGAGGAATAATGAATACCTCAATAAAATAGTTCTTGAACTAAACTTGTATGTTAGTTGAACATAATGGTTATATGCAAATATATGCATTGTTCATGATGTTTGGTAGAGCATTATGTCCTACTTGATTTTATGCGATTATATGCATGGTTTATGAGATTTCATAGAGCATTATGTCCTACGTGGTTATATGCAAATATGTGCATGGATTATGGGATTTTGTGGAGCATTATGCCCTATTTGTTTATGTGCAATTATGTGCATGGATTATGAGATTGTTGTAGAGCATTATGTCCTACATGGTTTAATGAGTCCGATAATTATGAACTTGGTCTCATTGGTTTATGCAAGTAAATATTTACTTGATGGTTTGGTTTAAAGTCCACCGGCGGGTTTGGTTGTTGTGTCGGCAATGGGACGATTCATAGTCTTTGGAAACAATCGCTATGAATCGTTGCATTGGTTCCCTTTCTCCTCACTATTTGGCCAATAGTGGGATGTGATCTCGTGTTATGCCATCTAGCTAGACATCGAAGCTCTCATTTCTCATCCGAGACCGGATGAATGTAACGAGTACTCATTAAAGGAAATCGATGAGTTGTGATTATTGGGGACGGAACCCCAGGGTATTATTGATTGGGAATTGAGCCCGAATCATGGTTTGAGATTTGATATTATGGTAAGTTGGTTGGGTTTTGAACCCGGATTTGATAGTAACGGTTCGATTACGTTTACTGTTACACAGGTTTATTTATGAGCATTTATATGAAAGATAAAATGCTACTTGATTTATGTGAGTTTATGTGCTTTAAAAATTAAGTACATGTTTCATGATGGTATACTAGCATGATGCCATGATTTTATATGTTTATGCATTTATGCCATGCCATGTCATAATATGCCACATGTTGCATTTAGAAACTTATCGGGTCATTATGACTCACTCCGTGTGATTGTTTTCCCTAGTGTGTGCAGTGATCCCGTAGTAGCAATGCTTCGATATCGACTTTAGCAGTGGTCTTCCAAGTCAAAAGCTTGGAGTTAATTATTATGTTGTATTTATTGTGAGGCTCGAATGTAAAGTTATGTAGACTTTACTTGGGTAGATTGTAGTGTTTTATTATGGTTGTGTATTTGGGAGCCGGTTGTATTGCCGAGCATTTGTACCCTTAGTATTTATTTCCTTTGTCGCTTTCGAGCATGTGTGGCTCGCTTTATTCTAGTTGTGGTATATTGTTGTTCCTACCTCCGATAGTTTTAGTCGTGAGGTTGGGTTGGTGGTTTAGCATTGATTATGTGGTTATAGTGAATTGTTCCTCCCGCATGTTATAGCCGCTGAGTGTTGTTTATCGTTGGGATTTTGCCGGCCTTGGTTGCCGATGGTTTGTTGTGCGTGTCTAATGTTGCGCCACGCTGCCGAATTTTTGGGCCGAGAGATTTACTATCTCTTTGGTTGCTTTCATTCAGAGCTTGATAGCTCGGGTCCCATTATGGTTTTGCTTCCGCAGTTTTAGGTTTTGATTTTCCCATTGCCGTTATGGCTTTACCTTCCTGTTTTGGGCTTGTTGGCTCGTTTTTGACTCGCACCATTATGCTTAGCGGTGCTTGTTTGTCTCTTAGTTTGTCCCGATGGCACGACCTTGGGATCTCGCCTTGGGATCCGGCCGGGTCGTCACAGCTTGGTATCGAGCTATTGGTTAGCTATTTCGCCAGATAGGTTCCTTGGCCTAGTTGGGTTGGGTTTATTGTTGAGATTTTTAACGCCGAGTGTTCCTTGTAGGTATATCATGTCGTGGGCTTGGCGTGGAGCTAGTTCTAGCGCACTGCTCGAGTACCGCTCGTGGTTTTGAGAGAGGAGAAAATGTTAATGATCCTCGTGTGACTCCTCAACAAATGGTTAGTGGGGAGAATGATTCCGCTATACTTGGGAGATTCTTGAAGTTGGAACCTAAGGACTTCGATGGAGAGCCCGATGCTTCTAAAGCCGAGCATTGGTTAGAAAGCATGGAAAAGATTTTTGACGTTATGGGTTGTACATCAAAAGAGATGGTGACCCTAGCAGTGTTTACCTTGAGTGGTGCGGCTGACCATTGGTGGCACGTGTTACGAGATAATTGGAGACACTTTGGAGTGCCCCAAGTGTGGGAAAATTTCATACTGGAGTTTAGGGCACGCTTATTCCTAAGAAGTAGTTCCCAGAAAGAAGAGAAATGGAATTTATTGCGCTAGAACAAGGAGATATGACTGTGGCTCAGTATTCAGCGAAGTTCACAGAGTTGGCTCGTTATTGTGGTTACTTAGTACCAGATGAGGCTAAGAAGACCCATCGGTTTGTAAAAGGCCTAAAGATGAAGTATCGTAGGCAGCTTATTCCCTTAAGGCTCACGGAGTACCGAGATGCTGTGGATCGTGCTTATGCGATGGAGTTAGACTTCGAGGAGTATGCTCAAAAGAGAACCTCGAGGGTTATTAAGAGTGATGATAATATTGGAGAGCAAATAGCACCTCAGAAAGTTAATCAAGGAATCACACGTACTGGTAGACAGAGTGATGTTCCTACCTCTAGTCGGAGACGACGAGGCGGTGAGTTGATATGTAATTTTTGTTCGAGGACGTGACATGCCGAGAACGTATGTTGGGGCAAGGCAGGAAGTGTGTTTTGCTTGTGGTGGTGATCATGTTCGTAGAAGATTGCCCAAGGATGAGGGTTAATCGCCTGGGAGTACTAGTCGACAATCCGGTGGCTCCAAGAGAGATGGTGATGGTCGACCTAGAGTTTGAGGTCGTGTGCGCGTGGCGGTTGGCCATTGCGGAGTTTTGAAACCTATCCGAATAGGAAGGTATGCTCTCGTATATATATTATACCGTTGATACTATTATTGTTATTATGAGTACACGTTTTATCGGTAGCTCATGTGCATTCATACATACATTACATGGTGTATTGCATATTGTTGATTTATTGTTTGATTGGGGATAAAGCCCCAATGAGATGCTGGTTTGTGGTATTGTTTGATTTGTGAATTACCGGTAGGTAATCACACGTGGTTTGTGGATTCTTGTGTAGTCTATATATTTATAGGACTATACTATATATAAAGAGCATTGAGGATGAATTTGTGTTACGATGATAGTAACCAATGGTTTTATGGGGTTACGGTTTTGTCGGCCTATATTAAGAGCCGGGGTATGAATATTCGTATATATATGTATATATATATGAAGCATGAATTGTATGATGATATTTATTGGTTTGATATGATATTTGTATATCCTATGGGGATATGTTTAAGGTGATGAATAATATACACCTATAATATTGTATATGATTATTATGCGAGTAGGATACACTCGATAAATATGAAGGTTAAGTATTACGATCTATGGGTTGATTTTAATGCGTGAACAAATATGATGTTTCACCGCAATGTTGTTGAAGTTTTGGTGTTTTGGGGACGTTAGAATATACGTCGGTTGTAGCCTTGGTCTAGAGCTTAAGAAAGGTTGGATTTGTGAAGTATAGACATTACGACTACTAGTAGTCGAGTCGATACGTGGTGACTTCTAGCGAGTTTTCATGGTTGCGTGCTAGGTGCACGAGTTTTGTGGTAAAATATGGTTGTTGTTTGTCAAGGTAATAGACCTTGTTACTTGACTTGATTTTATTCAGTTATGTGCATTAGTTGTAGGGAACCCCTACTTGATGCATCTATATTGTGGTATATTAAATTCGCATTTCATAAATTGTTATCTCCTGCTCATTCATTTCCTTAGCGTAGGAGACTATTAAAGGATGCTTAAAACCTTTTTATCATGAACCTTCAGATCCTTGCAAACGAAAGCTTTTGAATATCCAATTTAGCCGGTACCCTAAATTGGTGATCAAAAGTGATCGTTGTTGGACTAGGATTGGTATGAATTGTGGTAGAATCGACTATACCCATTACCAAATGGAATGGACATAAATGGAAAGAATTTTCAAAACATTTCATTATTGTGCTCTTATGTGTTTTACCCGCGATAGGGAAACCGCGAGTATTATTTGCGTGGCTTGAAATGTCAGCATGATTGCCTCTGATTTGGTTGAAAATTGCTCTATAGGCAATTATTACTTCTTGTGACTTAAGGTCTGTTATGCACGAATTTTATGATGTGCCCCGGAACAAATAGTTCCCGTATTTGAAGGTTACGATGTGTTTGGTTAGTATGGTTCATATGTGTTTTCGCGACTCGAATACGAGTCATAATATTTTCAATCTAAAGAGAGTTTAATGTTGTTGTGCCTATTAGGAGGTATTGAAACCGGAGTTTGGGATCACGGTAGTTTGATCCTCGTATATATACTGGGTTTAGTTATTGTGATGGTAGACTCGGAGACTGAGTCTAGGTTTATGGTTTTTGAGCACCGAGTGTTCACTCGAGATTGTGAGACACCGTAGTGGTGTCTGGGTATTTCATGTTGGTATTATGACCTAGCATTGGTTTGAGGTACAGTTTAGAATTCGGGACGAATTCTTTTTAAGGGGGAGAGGATGTAAGATCCCGATTCCCGGTTAGCGTGAATTGCGTGCAATGCTCGCATTTCTTCCTTGGTTGATTGCTCGTTTGACTCGTGAGAGAGTCTAGATATGTATGAGAGACCATATTAAGATCAAAATACTTTTAAGAGATGCCATTTAGTTGTTGACTTGTTAAAGTCACAAGTCGTAACCCGACGATAGTCGAAATGCGACGCGATTGAGAGTTTATGCGGGTTTTGTGTTTCTGACCTCGATTGGGTCCTAGATCTTTACATGATGATTAAATAACATGTTTAGAAGTGTTAGACTTCTAATTGGATGTATTCCATAAGTCTCGTGAAGTTTTGACGCCTCGAGAATAGCAATTCTCCTTATCGCGTAGTTTGAGATTGAGCCGGGCGAACGTCTCGTCTTTCGGGAGCCTATTTCCCCTATCGGTTGAGCATCATCTGAGAGGCATTCAGGCCTATTTTGTAGCCCTAATATGTGTTTACAATCATGGGTTATTACCCATCGGTTTGCGGTTTCATTCGACGCTTCGTAGCGAGATGTCGCGCCTTACGCCGGTTTTGCCCCTGTTGTTTCGGAGTTGTTGTGAGGGTCTTGGATCTACTTTAAAAGTGGTTTGAGACTTGTTATGTTTAGTTAAGGGTATGAGGATATTAAGGGTTGATTTACGAGCCATTTCAAGCTTTAAGGCTCGAGGATGCGCGGAGAGACCTAGAACAAACAAGGGGGCAAAGTGGAGAATTTGAAATTTGCGCATGAAGCGGTCGCCATACCATAGCCATGCGACCGCATGGGGTCCTGGCCCCGTTACGGGAATTTTTGAGAATTTTGGCAATTGGTCTATCCTAACCCCACCCAAACCCATCCTAAACTAATCCTAAACCTTCCTAAGTGTCTTATGACATGTCCTAACCATCTATTGGTGTTTTAGATGGGGATTAGTGTGGCTAATTAGAGAGAAACATCCTCATTACTCTAACCTACACCCACTTTCTTTCTATCATATATAAGACACAAAACAACATCTAAACCTCCCATTTTCTGCCTACAACTTCTAAAAACGTGGGAGACTCTCTGGGGGCTTAGAGAAGGGTTTTCTAGGTTCTTGAAGGTCTATCCATGGATACCATAGCTTGAGAGCTCCATTTCTCAATCTACACCATGGATTTGAAGAGAAGGTCAAGGAGAACAACACCCACCAATTGGAATTTCGGGATTGTGACTTGTAGGGGCTGAATCAAGGTAAGTTTCTACCTCTCTTCCTTTGATTTTTAGGCTCCATTGACCTAGGAAAACAACCATTTGTGCTATGTGAGGTCAATGGAAGCCATTGTTAGGGTTTGTAGAGAAGCATGAACCCTAGGTTTTCAAATTGATGTTAGAATGGGATTGACCTATGTGAGACCATGAAATATGTGAAATTCATGTTCTAATTAGTCTATTGAACTTGGGTATGTTGATTATCCATGAGTTTTGATGTTGGTTTGGTTGAGATACTTGGAGGGTGTTTTGCCCAAATTTGGTTTAGCTTGCTAAATTAATGAAGTGAGCTTGATTACTATGTTTTATATGCTTAATAGAGTATATTAAACTAGGTTGTATGATTTAATCATGAATTTGGAATTATGATTGGTAAGATGAGCTAAATGAAATTGTGCTCAAAATGATGAATTTATTCTATGTTATATTAGTGAAGGTTTTGTCGGGTTTATGTGAGTTAAACGAGCCCGGGATGATGACTATTGTTGATAGTTATGATTATAGAGGGAATTGAGACCCATGGCCTCTATGCCCTTAAATCTTAGAAAAGGGTAGATTAGACTCGACGGAGTCATTGTAAATTCGATTAAGTGCTAATTGAACTTGGGTTGAAATCCTACGATAATTGGATTTCGCTTTGGTTAAGGGAATGAAGAACATAACTTCCAAACTTTAATGATTAATGATTGAGATGTGTTTTGTGGATTTTTAGTCTTGGGAATTAAGCCCGAGTGACTATTGAGATTTGGTTATAAACCTTAAGAAATTCTTACGGTGTGAATTTATAGAACACATAAAGAATGAAATGTGTTAGTAAGACTCAACGGAGTCGTAATAAGGCCAATAAAATGATAAAGAGCCTTGGGTTGGAACCCTACAATGTTTGTTTGCTTGGGTTGTGCTTGGGCACACCGGTTTTTGGTTGTGTCCTATGGCGACACTTACGTTTTGGAGAATGACTAGAATACATTTTAAGCATGCTTGTTAGAGCATGGGACCATAGAGACCCACATAAGGTCATGAGATTATTTAAGAGAAGACTAAGAGAGAATCTTCTTCTCAAGGATTTTTGTTGCGTACATATGAAAACACTTGTGCGAAGTGACTACGGAGTAGTCATAATGTTTTAAGTATGGTGTTGGTATTATCGATCATGTATGACGATTAGGACTACGATTGAGTCCGGTATACTTAAAATAAAGACTAGAATAATAAGTCTTGATTGGTGGATATTTTGAGACTAGCGGAGTGGTCTTGGTTTGGTTTGAGTTGAGGATTATGGAAGACCTCACCTTACATTTTGTTAAGCTTGTAAGCTATGCTTGAAGGGTTAATGACTTGAGGAATAATGAATACCTCAATAAAATAGTTCTTGAACTAAACTTGTATGTTAGTTGAACATAATGGTTATATGCAAATATATGCATTGTTCATGATGTTTGGTAGAGCATTATGTCCTACTTGATTTTATGCGATTATATGCATGGTTTATGAGATTTCAGAGAGCATTATGTCCTCACGTGGTTATATGCAAATATGTGCATGGATTATGGGATTTTGTGGAGCATTATGCCCTATTTGTTTATGTGCAATTATGTGCATGGATTATGAGATTGTTGTAGAGCATTATGTCCTACATGGTTTAATGAGTCCGATAATTATGAACTTGGTCTCATTGGTTTATGCAAGTAAATATTTACTTGATGGTTTGGTTTAAAGTCCAATTGGCGGGTTTGGTTGTTAGGCAATGGGACGATTCATAGTCTTTGGAAACAATCGCTATGAATCGTTGCATTGTTCCCTTTCTCCTCACTATTTGGCCAATAGTGGATGTGATCTCGTGTTATGCCATCTAGCTAGACATCGAGCTCTCATTTCTCATCCGAGACCGGATGAATGTAACGAGTACTCATTAAAGGAAATCGATGAGTTGTGATTATTGGGGACGGAACCCTGTGGTATTATTGATTGGGAATTGAGCCCGAATCATGGTTTGAGATTTGATAATATAGGTAAGTTGGTTGGGTTTGAACCCGGATTTAATAGTAACGGTTCGACACGCCATCGTTACACATGATTATTTATGAGCATGTATATGGGAAAATAATATGCTATTTGATTTAAGTGAGTTTATGTGCTTTAAAAATTAAGTACATGTTTCATGATGGTATACTAGTATGATACCATGATTTTATATGTTTATGCATTTATGCCATGCCATGTCATAATATGCTACATGTTGCATTTAGAAACTTATCGGGTCATTATGACTCACCCGTGTGATTGTTTTCCCTAGTGTGTGCAAAGTGATCCCGCTTAGTACAGCAATGCTTCGGATAACGACTTTTAGCAGGTGGTCTTCCAAGTCAAAAGCTTGGAGTTATTTATTATTATGTTGTTTTTATTGTGAGGCTCGAATGTAAAGTTATGTAGACTTTACTTGGGTAGATTGTAGTGTTATATTATGGTTATGTATTTGGGAGCCGGTTGTATTGCCGAGCATTTGTACCCTTAGTATTTATTTCTTTTGTCGCTTTCGAGCATGTGTGTGGCTCGCTTATTCTAGTTGTGGTATATTGTGAATTGTTCCTCCGCATGTTATAGCCGCTTGAGTGTTGTTTATCGTGTGGGATTCTGCATGCCGGCCTTGGTTGCCGAGGGTTTGTTGTGCGTTCTAATGTTGCGCCACGCTGCCGAATTTTTGGGCCGAGAGATTTACTATCTCTTTGGTTGTTTTCATTCAGAGCTTGATAGCTCGGGTCCCATTATGGTTTTGCTTCCGCAGTTTTAGGTTTTGATTTTCCCATTGCCGTGATGGCTTTACCTTCCTGCTTTTGAGCTTGTTGGCTGTCGCTTTTGACTCGCACCATTATGCTTAGCAGTGCTTGTTTGTCTCTTAGTTTGTCCTGATGGCACGACCTTGGGATCTCGTCTTGGGATCCGGGTCGGGTCGTCACAGATCACGTGCCAGTCTTAAAGAATATCTTGACTAAACCAGTTTTATTAAGCTAAGCACCCCATTCATATGAAAATCAGAGTTTAATTCAAACCAATGCAACAAAGAGTATGAGATCAACCATCCAAACCCGGTCTATTACAGAAAGAGAGATCACCAAAGGTTTTAAAACCTTATATATCCATCCCATACACTTCTATGTATGACATACAATGCTCTCCTATTCCAATTACTTGTAATAGCTAAGATTATGCTAACATAGTGAGCTTGTGAATAATATGAATATGAAGTGTTAGATCAATTCTACATGCCTTACTTATCAAAGAAAACAAACACAAGAATTGGCAAGAAGATCATTAGGTCTTTAATAGCTTGTAATGTTAGGCGAAGGTGTTGGGGAATTTGATGGAAAAGGGATTAGAATTCAAAGTGAGAGAGCAAGATTACCCTTTACCCCTAATACTTCCAAACAAAAGGAAGTTTTTCCGAATTAGGCTAGGACCTGCAAAGACCACAAGTGGGGGGTATTTTCTTTTCTTTTTCTTTTATTATTTCTAATTCCCCCCCCCCAAACTTGTTTTGTACCATATATCAAGCAAAAAATATCTCATCATCTTTTTCAGCAAATTTTTTCTAATAAATTTTCTCTTGAAAGCTATGATTTCATTTGAATCTTCTTGCACTCCCGTTTCATTTTTCGTCGATCTATTTTTTATTATTTTTTTAACAACGACGGGAAGACGAAGTCTTCAGAAAACTTGTCTAACTGAAAAATGGTCCCATAAAATTAATTCCCCACCCATATCCTACTCTCTTAAAGGGTAGGCTAAAAGTGTATAGGCTTTTAGGGTTAAGTTAATGTGGGTAATAGAAACGATGTCGAATGGGGGTCGATGTGTGCTTAGCACACTCCATTCTTTTTAATTAGGCTCAAAAGGGGACACTAGGGATATTTTTAGTAAAGGTCAGAGAATAATGATCCAAAGATGGCCTAAATCATTTCTTAATGCCAAATGCTCATGCAGTTTTTAAAGCAAGTAAGACACATAAAATATCATATCAACTGTGGGAATTGTAGGGTTGAATGTTTAGCATCACTGGATTTCACATAAGAATTCGCTAAAACAGATGGTAGGGACAATCGAGACTAACTTGCAAACACGGTTCGAAAGTGTGCTTGAGATATATTAGTGAGAAAAATCCAAGGGATCTAACTTATCATGCGATTGACCCTAAGTTACAATTCAACGCAACAATCATGTTCGGACGGCTATTCATCATATTTTTGTGCATATTTTGTTGAAATGAAATGGGTGCTATAAACTTTATAAAACTATTCTAATCGATCCATAATTATGACTGGTGTAGGTGCACAGAGATTTGGAGAAAATCAAGAATTTTGCAAAATCAAGTAAATTCCAGAAGGATCTATGGAAAAGTTATGTGGTTCATTGCATTAACTCCTCATCGACTAGTACTACCACACAAAGACTCGAGGAAGAAAATTTTGAATTAAAATATATTATTTTTTTCTTTTTTTTTTATAATTTTTTTTTTTGGAGATGATGATGACACAATTGATGATGGGTCCCCATAATGGGAACCCGCAAGAACCAAATATTATAGTATTCTGGTCAAGGCAACATCTCCGAAAATAAGAAAAATTAAAAAGCAACAAAGATGGGTGAGGAGAAGACATGATAGAGGGAAAAGGAATTTTTCACCACCCTAAAAATGTAGCCCAACTCCACTCCTCCTTAGGCTAGGACCTGCTAAGACTATGGGCTTAGAATTCCCCCCCAAACTTAATTTCTATTTTGTCCCCAAAATTGAGGAACATATGAGAGGATTGATGGGGAAGGACAAATATCAAAAGGACATAGCAGGCCCACCTAACGAAAGAGGAAGAAACTTGGGCCTCGACTCACGGCGAGTCGGGAGGAAATAACGAACGAGGACGAAACTCGGAGATTGTGTCAGGTGTCATCCCATAATATGTGGAGACATTTTGCCCTACCTGGTTAACCCAACTGCTGACTTACCATATCAACTTCGAGGGCAATCTCCTCCTGCCTATTGGAGATCGCCTCCAACGGACCCTCCTCCTCTTCAGGCTCCTCCTCGCGAGGGCCTCTCTCTCGCGGTTGGCGAGCTTGCTCGAACAACAAAGCCCTAGTAATGGCGGGCACCTTCCTAATCCTCTCCGCATCTAGAGCCCACCTGACTCCAGCCTCATCACACAGTATGGTAATCAAATGTGAGAATGTGAATCCCGCATTTGTGGTACCTCTAATAAGGGTCTGAATTTGGCCGTTGATCAGGCGGCCAACATCGACAGACCCACCAGTAAGGATGGTGAATATCAAGACTGCTTTAGCCCAAGTCACCGTGTGTTGGTGACTGGAAGGCATGATTCGAGTGCTAATAAATTTGAACACGGCCTTGGCCGTGTTCGTCAGGAAAGACTCCTCCATAGTGTGGGGACCAAATGGTGGGTTTTGGTTCTGGGTCCAAACCACACCAGGTGTTGAGATGGTCGCATTGACCACCTCAACAGGATAGGCCGTAAAGGTGGCGCCGTAGTCGCCGGCACCACTGCAAAAAGTTAGAGGTGCCATAGTAACCATTAATGTCTTGGGATGAAAAACTAACGTCTACCCCCCTAACACTAACAGTTTCTAAGACACTACCGTCTATGACAATTTGCCCATTGGCGTAGAATTCACAGAATATAGCCACGATGGCCGTGTCTGGAGAAGCAATAAGAGGACCCCACCTACGGGTTTTGAAGTTGTCGTGGAGGCCAAAGTCCCTAGCTTTAAATCCCCTTTCAGGGATTATGGTCTTGGAGAGCATTTTGGAGTAGCTCTCTGACGCCTCAAAAGAGATGAAGCGGCAGACATCATAATCTTGCTCCTCCTCGTGGGAACGGGACGTGGACGGGCCGGTATTTCTACGCTTGGGGGCCATTTGGTTTTTAAGCACAAAAAATTAACATGCAATAACTACTCTTTGTTTTTCTAAAAAATTAAAATTATAACCTAAACACTAAAGCATGCAAAAAATATAATTTTTACGTAAAATAACTCTAACACCCTAGCATGCAATCACGTCAAGAATTAAAATAAAAGGGTGAGAAGATACTTGGTTTTACTAGCCTTGAGAAGATGAAAGGGTTGGCCGGAATTAGGAAGCTTTTCGCCGGAATCAATGGAGGTCACTCCTTCTTCAAGCCTTGAGGGAGTGAGATGAGGGAGTGAGATGAGGGTGAATGGGATGATGAAGGTTGAAGGAGAGAAGACCCTTGACTTGGATCTTGGCCGGATTGGAAGGGCTTCGCCGGATTTTTGCGAGAGGAAGAGAGATTTTGCTGCTGTTTTACTTTAAGAGAGAGAGAGAGAATTCTGAGTGATCTGTTGCTACTGCCCGTTGTTTGCTTAAAAAGGGGGCCTTGCGGCCGCAAGGTCCTTTATGCCTTGCGTTCGCAAGGTCGAGCCACGCTGGGCACCGATTCGTTGTAATCGCCTCGACGGTCACACTTCTTGTATTTAATAGGGCCTTGTGGCCGCAAGGTGTCTTATGCCTTGCATCCGCAAGGTTTCCATACCATTCATGCCTTTTCTGTTTCCAACTTTTTTTTGGCAGTTTTGCAGTTTGGTCCTTCTGTTATGTTCCGTTACGTTCCGTTAGGTCCGTTTCTTTCCTGCACTGTAAAAATTCTACACAAACTCTAAACTAAAATATTAACAACATATAAATACAACACTACGATGCTTTTCTCCCCCAAACTTGAATTTTGGCATATTTAATTTTAAATTAAATGTCCAAAATTAAATAAGACGGAGAATAGCATATTTCGATTACACTACGAAAGCAAATAAAATTTATCATAGTGGGTTGCCTCCCACCTAGCGCACTTGTTTAACGTCTTTGGCTCGACCCAACTGCAAACCTAATCATCTGGTGGTTCATTGTCAGCAAGACGAATAAGTTCAATTGTTCTCTCTACAGACATGGGTTCAAGGTATGGTTTGAGTCGGTGACCATTAATTAAATATTTCATTGGTCCTTGGGTTTTAATATCAATTGCTCCATGAGGATAAATTCGAACTATAGTGAAAGGACTGCACCATTTTGATTTTAATTTTCGGGAAATAACTCCGAGTCTAGAATTGAAAAGTAATACTTTTAGTCCTCGACGAAACATTTTGTTGGCTAATCCCATATCATGGTATTTCTTGGTCTTTTCTTTATAGGTTTTAGCATTCTCATACGAATTTAACCTATGTTCTTCTAATTCGTTTAATCTGAATGCTCTCTTCACCAGCCAAGGTTAAATCTAAGTTTAGTTCTTTGACAGCCCAATAGGCTCTATGTTCAATTTCAACTGGCAAATGACAGGCCTTGCCATACACCATTTGGTAAGGACTCATTCCTATTGGGGTCTTATATGCTGTTCGGTATGCCCACAAAGCATCATTAAGTTTAGACTGCCAATCTTACGATTTGGTCTAACAGCCTTTTTCTAAAACCGCTTTTATCTGTCTGTTACTCACTTTCACTTGGCCAGACGTCTGCGGATGATAGGGTGTAGCTAACTTGTGAGCTACACCATCTTTTCTAAGGACTGTATTTAGCAATCTATTGGTGAAGTGTGTTCCCTGACCGCTAATTATGGCCTTAGGTACTCCAAACTGGGCAAAAATAACTTCCACAACTTTGACCACGGTTTTTCCATCATTATTTTTAGTTCCAATAGCTTCTATCCATTTAGAAACATAATCAACAGTAACTAAAATATATTCACAATTATTAGAGACTGGAAAAGGACCCATAAAATCAATACCCCAAACATCAAAAATTTCAACAACCATATTTATATGCAAGGGCATTTCTTTCATTTTTCCTATTCCACCGGTTCTTTGACACTTATCACAGGTTTTATAAAATATGTCACAATCTCTAAAAACAGAAGGCCAATATAATCCAGATTGCAAAATTTTTCTAGCGCTTTATTACCACTAAAATGACCACCACAAGAGTATTCATGACAAAATGCCATAATACTTTGTTGGTCTTGTTCTGGAACACATCTCCTAATTATAGAGTCTGAACACATTTTATATAAATGAGGTTCTTCCCAAAAATAATTCTTTGCTTCTGTCAAAAATTTCTTTCTTTGATAGTGATCAAAGTCAGGATTTATGATATCAGACACATAATAATTGACATAATCAGCATACCAAGGGTCTGAATCTTTGACTGCTAATAATTGTTCATCAGGGAAGTCTTCATTTACAGGAATTTTATTCTCAAGAAATTGACGTTCAAGTAAGGGTGAAAATTCTAATCTAGACAAATGGTCAGCTACGACATTTTATGTTCCCTTTTTATCTTTAATAGTAATGTCAAATTCTTGTAATAATAACATCCACCTTATGAGTCTAGGCTTTGCATCTTTCTTACTCAATAAATATTTTAGGGCTGCATGATCAGAAAATATTATGACTTTTGATCCTAACAAATATGATCTAAACTTTTCCAATGCATACACAACTGCTAAAAATTCTTTTTCTGTTGTTGTGTAATTAAGTTGTGCATCATTTAATGTTCTACTAGCATAATGAATTACATGAGGTTTCCTATCTACCCTTTGACCTAACACAACTCCAATTGCAAAATCCGAAGGATCACACATGATCTCGAAAGGGAGAGACCAATCGGGGCCAGTTAAAATTGGGGCAGTTGTCAATCTTTCTTTTAATAAATTAAATGCGTTTAAGCATTCTTGATCGAAAATGAATTCGGTGTCTTTTGCTAACAGATTACATGGAGGTTTACGATTTTTGAAAAATCTTTTATAAATCTTCTATAAAAACCTCAGCATGCCCTAGAAAACTTCTAACACCTTGGATGGTTGGGGAGGTAGTTGTGATATAACTTCAATTTTTGCCTTATCGACTTCAATTCCTTTATTAGACACAACATGTCCTAAGACAATTCCATGTTTAACCATGAAATGACTTTTCTCCCAACTTAGGTTCAAATTAGTTTCACAACATCTTTTTAAACCGATGTTAGATTTTCTAGGCAATGGTCAAAAGAATTCCAAATACCGAAAAATCATCCATGAATACTTCCACACATCTTTCCACTAAATCGAAAATATAGAAATCATGCATCTTTGAAAAGTAGCGGGCATTACAAAGTCCAAAGGCATTCTCCTAAATGCAAAGGTACCAAAGGACATAAAAGTGGTTTTCTTGGTCTTCTGGTGCTATTGGGATTTGTTGTTGTAGCTGAAAAACCATCAAGAAAACAATAATATTCATGACCACTAGTCTTTCAAGGATTTGATCAATAAATGGCAAGGGAAAGTGGTCCTTCCTAGTTGCCGCATTTAATTTCCTCAAATCAATGCACATTCTATAACCGGTGATAGTTCGGTGGAACTAACTCATCTTTATCATTTTTAACTACTGTAATTCCCGATTTCTTAGGAACTACCCGAACCGACTAACCCATTTACTATCGATATTGGGTAAATTATACCCGCATCGGAAAGCTTAAGAACTTTTTCTTCACCGCTTCCATGTGAGGGTTAATCTTTCTTTGTCTTTCCCTAGAAGGTTTACTACCTTCTTCTAAATGTATTTTATGCATACACATAGACGGACTAATACCTTTTAAATCGCTAAGGACCAACCTATGGCTTCTTTATGTGTCCATAAAACTTTTAATAAGCTTGCTTTTCTTGTTCTTCTCTAAAAATCTGAAAGAATTATAACAGTAAAGTTTTACCTTCCCTAAAAATACATATTTTAAGTTGGGTGGTAATGGCTTTAATTCTTCTTCAGAGGAGATTTAACAGACGGAATGCACGGAATTAATGAATTTTTTCAGGTTTAATTGTTTCTTCTTTAACCTCCTCAATGTTTTCTACTATTTCTTCTTCTACTTCTATTTCTTCAAAAAGAGATTTTAGAATTTCCACTTCTTCATCATTATTTTCATCCTCTCCTTTTTCTATTTTATCAGAATTATTTTCTGATTCTTACTCTTCCATATTATCTTTATCTTTATTTTTAAGGGCTTCTAGTCTTTCTCTCTTCTTTCATCGCCTCAAGTTCTCTTTCTAACTCTTCAATGTCAAATTTTATATGAGAGAAAGTTCTATCATCATAACTACAAACACATCTTTCTCATAATCATCATTCTCACACTTTTCTTCAAAGTTTTGAGTTGTTAGTTTTTCTATTTCATCGATTGAGAAACATGCATTCATGTCACTAGGTCTATTCATTGCATCAAAAACTGAGATTTCTACAGTTTCACCTAGGACTGACATTGTGAGTTTACCATTCTTAACATTTATCATTGTATTGGTAGTGGCCATAAAAGGTCTGCCTAACAAGATAGGGACTTCATTATTTGTGCATATTTTCCTTTCCATCTCTAGAACCACAAAATCAATCGGAATGATTAATTTATCAACCTGAACTAGGATGTCATCTACTATACCCAAATGATGTTTAACTGAACGATCAGCTAATTGTAAAGATATATTAGTGGGTTTCAGTTCTCCGAACCCTAATTGTTTATAGACTGCAAAAGGCATCAAATTAATACTTGCTCCTAAATCTAACATAGCCTTCATCTTTTAGAACTACCCAATGAGACTTGGATATTAAAGTCGTATGGATCTTTCAACTTAGGGGAAGTTCGGTTGTAAACCGCACTTACGCTTTTGAGAAACAATAATTTTTTTTTATTTTTTTCTTAATTTGGAATATTTTTAATAACATTAAGCAAAGGAAGGTTAACATTCACTTTGGATAACATATTATAAATTTCCAAAATTGTTTATCCATTATGTTTTTCATAAGTCTTCTAGGAATGGAATTGAGGAACATATGGTGGTGGTGCCACATAAGGTTCCTCTAGTTCTTGTTCTTTTTCTTGCCCTACTTCTTCTTGACTTTCTTTGTTTGGCAATTCTTTTTCTACTTTGATTATTTGTTGATTATTTTCATTTTTATCCTTTTCAACTTCTTTTCGTAATTATCTAATTTATCAGCACACGAAGATTGAATAGGATCACTTACCTCTTTCTCCATTACTCTACCACTTAGAGTAGTGATAGATTTTGCTTGTTCGGTTTGACTAGGAACTTCCTTCTTCTCTTTTTTCTCGCTCATAACTTTTGCAAGTTTCTCCCTTAAACTTTCTACTTCTTCTAGCAAATATTTGTTAAGGGCAACTTGTCCTTTGTTTGCTCCATCCGATTTTGAAACTTCTTCAATTCGCAATTGACCTTGATTTGGGAATTGTTGAGGTTGTAGTGGTTGAGGTTGTAATGGTTTATTTCCTCCTCATGAAAAATTAGGATGATTCCTCCAACCAGATTATATGTGTTTGAGTAGGGATCATTCCTTTGTCTTTGAGGGTACATGTTCATGGCATTCACTGCTCGTAATACATAGCACTAGATGGACAAAAATTAGTAGCATGAGAATATAATCCACACATGGCACATGCTTCTTGAATTGGCCAATTTTCATATTGAGCTTGTGTGACGTTTTTCTTGAACTTGGAATAAACTTCTACTTTTACCTCTTGCACTTTTTTCGTTGAGAATTTGCACTCAACATCTCAAATAATTTTCTAGTGCAACCGGTGTCATTCTATTAATAGAACCACCTACTGCACTATCAACCATAGTTTGTAAAGGTGAAAGAGCATGATAGAATTGAAGTACTAACACATCTTGAGACAGATTATGATGAGGACACATAATAAGTAAATTTTAAATCTATCCCATGCCTCATGGAATGTTTCATTCGGTTCATTTTGAAAAGACATGATTTGTTTTCAGATTCGTCGAAGAGATGCATGCTTATAATATTTACTCATAAACAAATCATATAGTTGAGCCCAAGTATAAACACTACTAGGTGTTAGATTCATAAACCATCTTTTCGCCAAATCTTTTAATGCACTTGGAAAGTATTTCATTTTTACTTGGTCTTCACCAACCTCCTAACGGAAAAGTACTCATCATATACTCATAATCTCTAAGGAAACTTACGGATCTTCTACTGCATTCCATGAAAAGAAGGTATCATATTAAAATAATGACCTTTAATTCGAAATTCCTTATCGCTCCTGGTAAGACTAGACATGATGTTACTACATTCGCTGTAGGTCTACTATAATCATTAATAGTTCTTTGATTTACTACTACTTCCATATTTCTTCTAATGCGTTTCTTCTTCTCTTTGATTCACATTGACCGATGAACCGGATTTTGATTTAGATTATTATTGTCCATTGAGGATCAACCGAGGATCCTCTTGATTCAATTGTTCTTGATTATCAGGCTGGGTTGCTAGATTATCAAGATCTTCTTGATTCTTTCCAATATTATTTATATTTTGATTTAGTTCTACCAGTTTAGGATTCAAAGATCTACGACCGTGCATAAAATAAATAAAGCAATTAAAACAACTAACTAAAAAACAAATAAAATCTTTTGTATTTTTATTTTTATAAAACCGAAATTAAAAAACGCTACCAACAAACTAACTATGCAAACTAGCTTGTCCCCACAACGGCGCCAAAAACTTGATCGATGTCTTATTTTAATTATTTCCTTGCAAGTGGACAAGACTATTGTAGAATAGTTTTGGGAAGCAAGGGTCGAACCACGAGACAAGAAGATCACGAATAACACGATTATCTAGCAAATTATTAAACTAAGGGGGTTTTTTATATTGATTTTAATCTAAACTAATTATTATTCTAAAGTTAACTAATTTAGCAGCAATCACAGGTTATGAAGATCTTATGGTGGAGGGAAATCTAGGATTAGGGTTTCACTTGTATCTCCTCTATGGCTTATTTTAATAAAGTATCATTCAATTTTTTGGGTTCGTCTCACAAAATATAGATATATCCTGTCGAATTACGCTCGCCTCCATCTCCAAATAATTCGTCCATTCTATATCCTAGGCACAAAGAACATATGATCCTAACTGTCACTTAGGTCATATATGGAACCCGACCTAACTTATCACTCTGCATCGATAGGTTCAATTTATCATGATGGTGAGCCGCTGTACGACATATGCACATTGATCATGCAGTTATCCGCACCTCTAGGCCTTTATTATTCACGATTACATTAATTTGTTCAAATGAAATAATAGAGGATTGATAAACACCACAATCAACAAGAATTGAATGAATAAAATATATATAAAGCATAGATTAATGGATGTTTAGTTCATCCTGAAGATTAACAAAGACACGGGAGATGATTGAAT